>CM053769.1:330416955-330453535 GCA_028658325.1 Potorous gilbertii | reverse complement strand
ATTCTATTCTGTTCTAGTTCTAAATGAGACTCTCCCTGTTTCCTCGACCATTTAAAAACCTGCCAGGTAGCCTAACTCCTCTTTCATCCCAGCAATAACTGGTCCAGTCTGTTTCACCCACACTGCTCAGACTCAGCCCCATAGGTTCCATCCTTCTCTTCAGTGGGACTTTTAAATTCAAAGGACTTTCATTTTCCCCTCCTGGTCAGAAGGAACAAGTCTTTGAAATTGGCTCTTACTAAATTACCAACTTGCTCAGTAAACAGCTCAGTTTCTTGCTCAGTAACTACATCATAGAAAAAGGAATATGATTATCAGAGAAATATAGATAAGGGAAGATAATCTTAGAATCATAGACCATGCATTTTTGTTTGATTAGGAGGTTCTAGAGATGCACAGAAAAGGGAAGTGGCTTGCTAAAGTTGTATAACGTATTAGTAGCAGCCTCCAGGTCTCCTGGGGTCCTCTCTAATGCTATAATACCATATGTCAATACTAGACATCACGCCTCCCCCCACTTTACCCCTAAAAGTCTTTTTCTTTAGAATTCTTCTGGATTAAAGGTGGAGTTTTGCTTAAGGGGAAAAGAGTATCATCATCTCTTATACGATTGTGATGGTATTGTTAAAAACTGAAGTGATGTGACCTGCCACAGAGCAGAACATCCAAAAAACATTTCCCTTGCCCTTGAGGACTTTACTTTGTAAAAAGGCCAGGCCCCAGGCTTGAAAAGAAATTAAGTTGTGTTATGAGCAAATAAATATTTTAATAATTGAAATAATGAGCTCCAAGCTTGGTACTTCAAGCTACTACTACACCCTGCCATTAAATGCATCATCATTTTGGCACTAGTCATGACCAGGTTATGTTGGACAGTTGCTAAAGCTTTCCCGAGCTCTTGCATTCTCTGCTCTGTTTCCTTGGAATGCTAACATTTTGTGTTCTATTTAGGATTGGATTCAGTTAAAGGGCTGCCCTTGAGGACTTAGAGGGCCACATGTGGCTTCGAGGCCTCAGGTTTTCCACCTTGGCCCAGTGTTCTAAGGTCATTTTTTAGCTCTCACATTTTTGTGTCTATAATGGATTGTGCTTTGCCTAACATTGTTACTTAGTTCTGCCAAAATCAACATTAGATTCAAGGATCTTGGGAATGGAGGTGGCAGTTCCTATAGGAATAACCTTCCAAATGGGTATGTAGCTCCATGGCATTAAAAGTGTTATGGACTGAGGCAAGGGATTTGTGACTTTCATGTGGGTTGCACTTTTTGTGAGAAGAGCTGCCCAAAATGTTTATGGCCTTCTGTGATTTTTGTTTTGGATTTCATGGGCCTAAGGAGGCCATGTTAATCTGTGCCTGCTGTTTCATTTGCTAGGGTCGTTACAAATACTCTTTCAAGGCTTTTTAGATTCATCTTCAGTTGTGGAAAATTCATGACCAAAATTGAAAATTTTTCGTTGAAAAACCCAGGTTTGAAAGGCTAGAGCAGCCATAACAGAGTTTCTGGGTCAATATTAGCTCATATTGCAGTGTAACGTCACATCACTATGATGCTTTGAGGTGTACGTAGTGTTTTACTCACAGATGACACTATGATGTAGGGAGTGCAGATAATAGTATTCCTGTTTTATAAATAATTATATCCAAATAAAGAGGCAACTAATTGGCAAGGTGAATTCAGGACTTGGAATCAGGAAGAGCTAAGTTGAAATTCTGTCCCAGATACTTAATAGCTGTGTGATCATGGACAAGTCACTTAACAGTTTTGTGACTCAGTATCTTCCTCTGTAAAATGGGGTTAATAATAGCATCTAAATTACAGGGATTTTGTGAGAATCAAATTAGTTAAAGCACTATATAAATGCTAGCTAGTTATCTATCAAATGATTAGATGGTGATTTTTTTTTTTACGTAACTCATAAATATAATCAATTAAGGTGTAAAGGATGGTGGAACTGATGGTGGTACTGATGGTGGAAAATAAGTCTTCACAATGACAATCCTAGCATTTGGAACTTTGCTTTGCCACTTATTACCTCGGGCCAGCTACTTGGCGTTTCTGGGCCTTATTTTTCTCAACTATAAAATGAGGGCTTTGATCTGGATGCCATAAGACCAAGCAGAAAGGAAATAGATCTCCAAGTTGAGGATAGGCCTTCTTGAGCTCCAATTATAAATAGACAACCCTTTGATTCAGTAATTAAGTGCCTATTGTGAGAGCCCTGGGCCAGGAATTGAAGGTACTTTGCTAGGCAGTAAGCATTTATTAAATACCATATAAGTGCTGAAGGCAGTGTATTAGAATGTAGAATGCTGGAACTCAAAAAGATATTAGAAAGTGAACTATAGGGATATTAGAGCTGAAAGGAAGCATTGAGCAGAATGGTTGAAGACAGTTTCTCAAAGCTTGAAGAGAACAATGTACCATCTAGTTCAACCCCCTCATCATACTAAAGAGGAAAAAATGATGAGGAGATGAAGTGACCCTCACAGCCTGGTATTTCAGCAGAGCTAGAACTGGGTCAGGGCTCCTGACTCTCAGACTAGGCTTGGTGTAGTCACTGGTAAGAGAATTGGATTTAGAGTATTGGAACCTGGTTTTCAATCCTGACTCTGTAATTTAGTACCTCTGTGACCATAGGCAAGCCACTTAACCTTCTTGGTTCTCAGTTTCCTTGTCTGTAAAATGAGGGTGTTGGACTAGTTGATCTCTAAGGTCCTTTCCCTTTCTTTTTTTCTTTAGTTTTATTTATTTTTAGATTTCGACATTCATTTCCACAAAATTTTGAGTTCCAATTTTTCTTCCTGTCTCTCCCCTCCCCCCACCCCATAACACCTTGCATACTGATTACCCCTTCCCTCAATGTGCCTTCTCTTCTATCACACCCCACTCTTCTCCTATCTCCATCTTCTCTCTTTTCTTGTAGGGCAAGATAAATTTCTATATCCCATTACCTGTATTTCTTATTTCCCAGTTATATGCAATAACAATTCTCAACATTCGTTTGTAATACTTTGAATTCCAACTTCTCTCCCTCCCCCTCTCCCCACCCATCCCCACTGAGAAGGTAAGCAATTTAATACAGGCTGTATATGTGTCGTTTTGCAAAAGACTTCCATAATGGTCATGTTGTGTAAGACTAACTATATTTCCCTCCATCCTACCTTGTCTCCCCCTTTTTTTTATGTTCTGTCATTTGACTTTGTCCCTTCCCAAAAGTGTTTACTTCTAGTTACTCCCTTCTCCCATTTGCCCTCCCTTCTATCATCCCCCTCACCTACTTGTCCCCTTCTCCTCTGCTTTCCTATAGTGTAAGATAGATTTTCATACCAAATTTACTGAGCATGTTATTCCCTCCTTAAACCATATGTGAAGAGAGTAAGCTTCACTTTTCTCCTCTCACCTCCCTCCTCCCTTTTCTCTTCTATTGAAAAAGATTTTTCTTATCTCTTTTTATGAGTGATGGTCTGCCCCATTCCACTTCTCCCTTTCTCCTCCCAGTATTTTCCTCTCTCACCCCTTAATTTAAAAAAATTTTTTTTATGTATCATCTCTTCTGATTCAATTCAACCTGTACTCTGTGTGTGTGTGTGTGTGTGTGTGTGTGTGTGTGTGTGTGTGTGTAATCCTTTCACCTACCCAAATACTGAGAAAAGTTTCAAGAGTTACAAATATTATATTTTCATATAGGAATGTAAACAGTTAAGCTTTAGAAAGTCCTTTATGATTTCTCTTTCCTGTTTACCTTTTCATACTTCTCTTGATTCTTGTGTTTGAAAGTCAGATTTTCTGTTCAGTTCTGCTCTTTTCATCAAGAATGCTTGAAAGTCTTCTATATCATTTATTCCTTTGAAGTATTTTTTTTTATATTTTCAGTTTTGCTGGGTAGGTGATTCTTGGTTTTAATCCCAGTTCCTTTGACTTCTGGAATATCCTGTTCCAAGCCCTTCTATCCCTTAGTGTTATCCTGATTATATTTCCACTGTACTCTAATTGTTTCATTCTGGCTGCTTGCAATATTTTCTCCTTGACCTGGGAACTTTAAAATTTGGCCACAATATTCCTAGGAGTTTTTTTTTTTTGGTCTCTTTCAGGAGGTGATCGGTGGATTCTTTCAATATTTATTTTGCCCTCTGGTTCTAGAATATCAGGGCAGTTTTCCTTGATAATTTCATGAAAGATAATGTCTAGACTCTTTTTTGATCATGGCTTTCAGGTAGTTCAATAATTTTTAAGTTATCTCTCCTGGATCTATTTTCCAGGTCAGTTGTTTTTCAAGTGAGATGTTTCATGTTATCTTCTATTTTTTCATTCTTTTGGTTTTTTTTTTTTTTTGGTAACTTCTTGGTTTATCATGTAGTCATTAGCTTTGCTGAACGCCACTCCAATTTTTAAAGATCCGTTTTGTTCAGTGAGCTTTTGAACCTCCTTTTCTATTTGGCTAATTCTGCTTTTTAAAGCCTTCTTCTCCTCATTTGGCTTTCTGGACCTCTTTTTCCAATTGAGTTAGCCTATTTTTAAAGGTGTTATTTTCCCCAGCATTTTTTTGGCTCTCCTTTAGTAAACTGCTGACTTGCTTTTCAAGCTCTTCTATGGCCTGAGCCCATTTCATATTCATTTTGGAGCTAATGCAGGTAGAAGCATTGACTTCCTCTGACAGTATACATTACTCTTCCTCATCTGAAAGGATGAAAGGAGAAACCTATTCACCAAAAAAATAACCTTCTATGGTCTTATTTGTTTTCCCATTTTTGGGCATTTTCCCAGCCACTTACTTGACTTCTGAATCCTTTGTCAAGAGGAAGAGGGTCCTAGTGCTCCTCCTCCCCCCAAGACCATGCTCAGGGCTGAGGTTCAGATCAGCTGCTCCATTCCCCCTGGGACTTTGGGTGGGGGGCAGGGCTGCCATTGAGAGTTGAGGTTCAGATTCCCTGCTCAATTATCCCAGAGGCTTTAAACTGAGCTCCCTGGACAATGGACCCAGGCTGCTTCCATAGCCACCTTAGCCACTTGCTGTCCGCTGCTGCCGCCACCTCTGCATGGGCTGCTATTTATGCAGGCAATATCTCTTACATTTCATCTTCTTGTTTCACCTACCCTAGTCCCCACTCTATTGGAGGTCCTCCTTGCCTGGGTATTAATTAGGCTATTGCAATGGCTTTCTGACAGATCTTTCTGACTCTTCTCTTCCTTCCTCTGTTCCATTTTCTTTACACTACCAGACTTATCTTTCCCATCCAGAGATAGTCATGTTATTTCTTAATACAAAATCCTTTACTGTATTCTCCTTTCATAACCTGGAAACTGTGACTTGATTAAGGTCATGCAGTAAATTGTACAGCTGGGATTCACATCCAGGTCTTTTGAATTCAAAATCATTGATTCCCTGTCCTTCCCAAATTCTTCCCCCAACCATGTTACACTGTGCAGCACGATGTAGAAGAAAACTGGCATTTTGTTCTTGCACCTTCTTAATATGCTTTTTTGTATCTATAAGGGCAGCCCTACTTTGTTATAAGTTTCTTGAGGGCCAGGACTGCATCTTGTCTAAACTTTGCACGTTCCCCCACTGCCTAACTAACACAGAGCTCTTAATAAATGAATGATGCCATAAATATTGCTTGGGAGGTAAAAGGTATAATTAACTTTTAGTTTGTCAACCAGGAAACTCTTCTTGAGCTAAGAGAAGTTTAGAGAAAAATGTCTGATTTGACTCTACAGTTGCTCAGACATTACTGTCCAGCAAAGTGGAGCCATGTATATGAAAGAACTTTAAAATGTCAACTGAAGAATGCTAATCAAGTCAGCCAACATTTATTAAGTGCTTACTATGTGCTAGCACTGTGCTAGATATCGGATGCTCTTGTTGTGTTCGTCCTTCATTTTCGAAGCAGACCATGACATCAGAGAAATGATGACATGACTTTCACTTGACTTTGTTTTGAGTGAGGGAGGGCTGTGCAGGTCACCAGCCTCACTTTCTCCTCCTGAGGCGTCTGGATCCAGTGACCAGATATTCATCAGGATGACTGGAGATGGCCCAGGATGCAATGGGAGACCTTGGCCTTTTCAGGCTAGGCCTTTTGACCTACTCACCTTGAGGGAGGTAGTGCCCATTGAGTGAATAGGCCTCATTAAGAAGTAGTCAGGGAATGGCCCTTTTAATGAGCAAAAGAAAAAAACATTAAATCAAATTGGGAGGGTAAGAGAAACTGTTACTATTGATAATCACTCTAAGCCAGCCACTAAGTGGAGCTTGGGCAAGGACCTATTGTTGTCCAGCTCATGGGCTTCAGAGTACAAGATTTTGATTTTAAGTTTAAGATTTTGGGAATGGGAAGGAAGAGAGGGAGGGAAGGAGAAGGAAAGAAAGCAGCAAAGGACATCTAGCTGGTAAACCCCAAAGGAAGGGGAGAGGGAGACAGGACAGAAGGGAGAGGGTGAGCTGGGTTACCCAGCCAGCTTGGGTCCCCACTCAGGCAGCTCAGTCTACTTACAGGTTATGTTCATCCTTTGTTTTCGAAGACTGTGACATCAGAGAAATGATGACATGACTTGCACTTGACTTTGTTTTGAGTGAGGGAGGGCTGTGCAAGATATTGGATGCTAGAACTGGAAGAAATACTAATATTAGAATGTGGAATATAGGATGTTAGAGCTTTGGAATCCTTGAGCAGAAATGTTAGAATGTAGGATCATAAAACTGGAAAAAAATTTAGAGATCATTTAATCCAGGGATTTGTGAATTTATTTTAAAATATTTTAATAACTGCATTGCAATGTAATTGTAATCTTTTATATTCTTTGTAATCTTATGTATTTTATTTTATGCTTTTAAAAGCATTGTTCTGAAAAGGAGTCCACAGGTGTTACTAGACTGCCAAAGCAGTCCATGTCAGAGAAAACTTTAAGAAACCCCTGATATAGTTTAGCCTCCACCCTGTCCCTCATCTTATTTTACAGAATAGGCAGCAGCTGCATGGAGGTAAGTAACTTGGCCACTTTTATGGTATTAACAGAATTAGAACTACGACCCAGGGCTGCAGTCTGCAGTCCAGAATCCTTCCCTTTACACCCCTCTGTTGCATACCTTTGCTGTTGGATTATGAACAAACTGATTGCATGCTTGTTCTTTTGTAGGGAATTAATTAAACAGTGGTTTTTATCGTATACATTGCAGCGGCGTAACTGAACCCTCTTAGGCTTTGAAATGTGATTCTTCACACATTTTGTGTAGGACACATTAACTCAGAGCTTTGGACTTGAGCTCTGCTTCCCATTGAAGCCGAGGGTGAAACTGTATTCTTCCCAACTGTGTTCTCCCCAGTGATGCTTTCTCTGAGGGAGGCATCTTGGCCTTCTGCAATGATTCCCCCTAGAAAACACTGTAAACTCTGACATTGCTTAGCTACCTTCTGCCAGCAAGAAGGATAAGGTTTGTTGACTGAGTGTAGCAGTTGATAAGATAAACCAGAGCCTCACTAGTGCATTAGAAATTAAACAGAGACGGTATCAGAGGTCTCAGGAATTTTAGCTTGTGATGCAATAGTTTAGCTCTCTCCCCAAGGCTGGCTCTGGGAGACAATCCTTTGAATCTGAAACAATATTTAGCATCAGTTAAACTAAGCACAAGGATAGAGAGATTACGAACCCTACTGTGGCTAGGCTTTGAATCAGCAACAATATGCACAGTATTCCCCATGTCTAAGAATGGTTTATGGTTTTAAATTCTTTTCAGAAGGAGCCAAGTGAGGTACAGCCTAGGGCAAAGAATGCTTTAAAATGAGGATAATTGCATTTGATTTGTCACCAAAGTCCTTTCTTAGCTGTAACAGAACTTTTAGTGTTTAATTAGAAGCCAGATCCTCCTTGCAGTTTCCCTCTCGAGTTCCAGGAAGAAGATTGAAGGGTTCTATGTATCTTGTTGTTTCATACTACTCTAAGGCAGCAGGGTGTCCTGGAAAAATCTTCCCAGATTAGAAGAAATGACCTGTGTCTAACCCTCTAGCTCTCACACCCAGTGTGTCTTCCTGAGTAATCTCCTTTGGAGTGGACATATATGAATGAAGGGCTTTGTTGTAATGCAAAGGTCACTAACTTTGAATTTTCTGACTTATTTGTATGTGAAACAGAGGATCATAGAATATTCAAGTTGAAAGGGGCTTCAGAGATTCTCAAATACAACACAGAAGGATTTTCCCAAACTCTGTTCCAGACAGGATGGATGTGTGTTCCATAAGAGAATTCTGATGTGATAGTTCCCCCTTTTAAAATGTTAAATATGAAATTATTACTTTAATATGTCAGAACAGCTGGGTTTACATTGGTGATGCAGGTAGCAGCAGACTGCTGCATCCAGTAAAGTGGTTTCAGAAGTTGCTGCAGCTCAGAAAGATTTATCATTTCGTGGTCACCCTACTAATGATAAACCTCTTCACACTTAACCAGGCTTGCTCTCCTATGGCAAACTTGGAGTCCAATTACTATTTGGACTTGAAACCTTTCCAGCTTGACTAGGCTTGCCAGAGTTTTTCTCTGCTTGAATAACCTTCAGGAATCAAGGGTCACCTGCTGTGCCATACATTGTCAATGCCATGTTCAGGCATTGAAATAAAATACATATTAATAACACTTATATACACACAAATTTTCCAGTATGAAAATAGGACTAATTTTCTCTATTTTGACTCAGTATTTCCAGAGGCAATTTTTTTTAAATTAATTTTTTTTCAATTAGCAATTTTTTGCCTCTTGCTATTCCCCATCTTGCCCCACCCCCAGAAGGGCAGAGGAGAGGGGGGAAAGAAAAAAATCCTTCTAACAATAAGTATAGTCAAATGAAACAAATTTCCATATTGGTGATGTCCAAAAATGTGTGCCACATTCTGGCTATTTAATCATCTTTGTCAGGAAGTGGGCATATTTTTTATTATGGTCCCCCAGAATCCTGGTTGCTGATTTAGAGTTTTTGTAGGTCTTTCAAAAGTGTTGGTTTGTATAGTGCTGTGATAGTATAAATTGTTCTATTGGTTCTAGTCATTTTACTTTGCATTAGTTCATACAAATCTTCATACAAAATCATCTCTGTAGTTATTTTTTATGATACAGTAGTCTTCTCTTGTATTCACATGGCATAATTTGTTCATTTATTTGCCAGTTGATAGGCACCCTCTTATTTTTCAACTACAAAAAGATCTACTATAAATATTTTTGTACATCTAGCACTCTTGAGAGTATACACCTAGAAATGGTATCACTGTGGCCCTTGGAACTGGCATTCATGAGTTTTCTTATTATATTTCAAGAAAAAAAAAGTTCTCTGGCCAACTTTGTTTAGGAAACATTGATCTAGTCTCATCCACTAATGTTTCATATGGGAAAACTGATGAAAGACAAAAGCCTTGCCCAAAGCTCACACAGTCACCTTGTTAGTGGTTATAGTGCCAATGTGATATTCACAGCACCTACAGCAACTATGAATATGCTGGCATGATTCTGAATCACAAAATACAACAGATTCTCCACATGGAAGACAGAACCAAAACATTTATTCAAAACACCAGAAAGCCAAATCCGTCATAGCAACAAAGAAATCTGTACACAATAACAATGCAGAGGGCAACACCATTCCCAAGACTTTCCTCTGTTAGGCTTCATATAAACCAGCTCCCTTAAGGAAATCACAAACCAGCTCTATCACTCATGCTGGCCAGCTTTCCTGCTTTCTCCCTCCCTCAGTTCTGACTACTGTGTCCAATTTCCTTTCAGCTCTGCTCCACCCATTTCAACCCATTTCTGTTCAACCCATTCAGCAAGCTCCTCCTACCACAGACTCATGTGACTCAGACTTCCATGTACCCCAGACAGGTCATCTGGGCTTATTAATTAATGGGAAAGATCTTTCTATTTAAATTACCATTACAATGGCATAACCAGGACTAGCACCCAGGTCTCCTGGTTCCTCTTCTAGTCTTCTTTCCACTGTGTCCTGCACTATTTTATATTTAGATTTCCCTAGAAAGGTTTGGATCCCTAGACTAGAGGTTCTTAACTTGGGTATGTGGATAGATTTCGTGAACTCAGATAGGAAAAAAGAATACCTTTATTTTCAAGAACCTCTTGCTGAAATTTGGCATTTTCTTCAGTTATATGAGAAAGAGTGGTTGCCAAAGGAGCCTCTGATGCAAACAAAGTTAGAAACCCTGCACTAAAAGTTTTTTTTGTGTTCAAAGTAACTACAAGCAGGTCATGGTTGGCTCAGTCTTAGTGTGTGTAAAGAAGAATAAAGGGCAAGAAGGTGGGAAGGGCCTGGGTTATAAAGAGCTTTGAATGCCAAAAAGAAGGTTCTATTTGATTCTGGGGGTAACAGGGAACCAATCACTGGTGCCCATTGTCAGTGGGAGAAAGGGAAGATGATTGCACAAATAGAAATATCATTTTGGCAGATGAGTGGAGCTGAAGTGTTAAACACACAGCCAGCGTATGGCCCACAACCCTCCCCAGTGGTCTGAATCAGATTAAAATGTAATCAAGAAATATTTAACAAAATAAATAAAAACACAGCACAACAAATAATATTAATACATGGTTTTTAATGTATGGTTTAGTGGGCCCCTTTTGGAATTTGATTCCACTGAAGTAGAGGATGGCCTGGAGTGTGGATGGATTTTGAGTCAGGGAGGCCAGCTAGAAGACTATGCTGGTAATCCAGACAAGATGTGGGGAGGCCTTTCATTAGCTATGTGAGTGGAGAGAAGGGTGTGCATGTATGTGAGACGTGCTGAAGGTAGAAACAGGATTTCCAGTGGACTGGTTCTGTGAGGTAAATGAGAGTGAGAAATGGAGACTGGGTGACAGGGAGGATGGTCACTTAACAGTGATAGGGAAGTTTGGAAGGAGGGGAAGATTTAGAGGAAAAGACAGTGAATTCTTTCTTGAATGTGTTTGAGCGTTAATATATAAAGAATCAGAATTGAAATCAGATGACGTTGGTTTGAATCTTGCTTGGTGCTCTTCCTGTCCCTTGATCATTGGACCTCTCAATTATAAAGTAGGGTTATTTAAATAATCTCTCCGGGCCCTTTCAGTTCTAAATTCTATTAACTGTCTCATGTTTTACTGAACTTGTTTTGATAAAAGCTAATTAGTGACATTAAGTTAGTTTTCCTGTGGAGAATTTCAAGAAAAAGTAGTGACTCAGCTGCAACTTCTCTGGGATCTTTGCAATTCTCTACAGACCGCCCCCTACTCCCCCCAAGTCAGTATGCCCCCTCATTATGTCAGCCTCTCACTGTTGAGGAGGAGGAGGGCACTGCTTTCTTTGAGCAGGATTCAAATATTTAGATTTGGAAAGGACCTTAGAGATCATTTCTTAGATCTCTTCATTTTACTGGTGAGAAAACAGACCAAGAGAAGTTAAGGTCACACAAGTGGTAAGCAGTGATAGGATTACAACTAGATATGTTTGCATCTGGGGCAGGGTAGGAAAGATAGGCTGAGAGGGTTGGGTCATGGAGCTCTCTTTGAGTGGTTCTGGTTGGAGGAGGGAGGAAACACCCTGGGACAGCCCAAGGATTCTATAATGTAGAAGAACTAGTTGCTGTTGAGGATGGGGTAGGGTGAGATGTGTGTGGCCTGTGGTCAGAGGAAGCCTTCCCACACATGAAGCCACTGTTGCCTGTCAAGCCCATGTCTATAGCAATAGGATGCCTACACCAGGAATTTCCTCTTGCAAATATTTATTTTCTCCATTGACAGAAACATTCACTTATTGCTACAACAATGACTTTCTTGTGACAACTCTGTAGGGCAAATATCATCCCCATTCTACAGATGAGAAAACTGAGATAAAGGTAAGGGAAATTGCTTGTCTGTAGTTACGTAGCTAGGAAATATCAGAGTTGGAACTCAAACCTTGTGACACATGATTCCCATCTTGATCCATTAGCTTGTAAGTGCCTCATGAACCAGGTCTATCTTTGACTTCTTTTTAAATTCCCAGCACTTAGCACATTACTATTAAACATGTAGTAGGTGCTTAATAAATTCTTATTGAAGTGAATCTAGAGTTCCACTTTCGAAACCAGTTTTTAGCCTCCACAGGTGGGTACATAGAGATGGGAGTGCAGGTGTAACTCTTATTTTCAGATAAGGTAATAACTTCTTTGAAATTTTGTTTTAAACTATTTGTCCAGAGACTGAAAAAGAATTTCATTTATTCTCCAGTTTATGCATGAATGAATAAAAAGCATGTATTATGCAGTTACTTATGTGCCAGGCATCGAACTGTGTTGAGAATACAAGTGGAAAGAGCATCAATGTCTGTTTTCAAGGAGCTAGCTAGACTTGGAAGAGACAACACAAAAAAGAAAGACAGCTGCAAATCATGCGGAAAGATCCAGAAATCCTAAGAGTCCAACTTTGGGGCAGATGGGAAGGCCAAAAGCAGGGGTGGGGAACCTGCAGCCTTGAAGGCTCACATGGTCCTCAAGTGCAACCCTTTGACTGAATCTAAAATCACAAAACAAATCCCCTTACTAAAAGGATTTGTTCTGTAAAACTTGAACTCAATCAAAAGGCAGCACCCAAGCATCTAGAAGGCCATAGGTTTCCCTGGAAGTGTTCTTAGATCACATGAGAAAGTATAGATGGAGCCGACGGTATATCTCTGAGTTCTTTAGTAGCCAAGTGAAATTACTTAAATAACTTTAGGTTGTTACCATCCTGCGCTCAGTGACTTGTACCACTTTAGATAGGCAAGGACTATGTCCAGAAGTTTTAAGGCCTCCTTGTCTCTCGCAGTCATCTTGGGGAGGAAAGAAAAGTATCATTTTGCTTTTTTGGTCTGGATGCATAATTTTGTTGTCGGAAACTTGTCCTTGACATAGATTAGCAACTGTCCTGCAACATACTGTCTTAGAGAGTTGGCTGAATCCCTGAGAAGGTAGGAAAGGGAAATAAATGAGCATTTTATTCATCACCTGTTCTGTGCCAGGCACGGTACTAATTGCTTCATGATCATTACGTCATGTGATCCTGACACCGGTCCTGTGTGGTAGACACTATGATTATCCCCATTTGACCGTTGGGAAAACTGAGGGAAAGAGAGGCGATTTGCCCAGGGTCGCCCAGCTGGGAATTGTCTGAAGCTGTGTTTGAACTCGGGTTTTCCTCACTTTGTGCCCAGCAGTATCTACTGTAACACTTAGTTCCCTAAGTGAT
Organism: Potorous gilbertii; assembly: GCA_028658325.1. NCBI lineage: Eukaryota > Metazoa > Chordata > Mammalia > Diprotodontia > Potoroidae > Potorous > Potorous gilbertii. The sequence goes on along the minus strand of CM053769.1, from coordinate 330,440,315 downwards.
GTGTCTGGGATTATGCAGCCAGGAGGCATCAGCAGCCATACACACTTGACGCAGAGTCTGGCTCTCCTATCTATGACTCCACGTTGTTTGCAACAGTTTCATCATTTAATGTATCAATGATGTCATCATTTTATGAGAAGCAGTGTGGTGTGGAAAGAGTACTAGACTTAGAGCCAGGAGAGAGAGTTCAGATTTGTGGTGCCGGTTCTTATGAGTTATGTGAAAATTAAAAACTCACTTCATCTCTCGGACCTGTTTCTTCATCTGTATAATGAATGAGTGTTTTTAAAAAAGTGCTTTTATATGCATAATACTGTGATAAGTACTGGGCTTAAGAAGAGAGAAAGTCAAATGGCCCCTGCCCTCCAGTAGCTCCCGTTCTGATGGGGGAGAAAACAAATGGAGGGTTTCATCTGTCAGATGGAAAGGTCTGGTGGTCCTTAGAGTACAACAGCAAAGACGAAGGTCATGCCTTTTCTTTGATGTCATTTCTGGTGATGATACCATGTTAGTTTCTGATCCACTGTTTTATAGTGATGAGGACATTGGTGGCAAAAATTTTCTTTTCTGGGTTTTCAGCAGAGGTGACTCTCTTCAGGAGCAGTTATCAGACTGCATCTCCACAGGGATGACTTCCCAGGATGATGGCACTAGGCTGGAAGCATCTTGAAGGCTCTTGGGCTTAGCTTCTTGGCCTGTCTCCATCGAAGTATGAGGGGAGGGAGATGGTGGTGAATGTGGTGGTGGTAGTTGTGGTTTGACTTGCTTGGCACATGTTGCCTCCATTGTCTCTCCCTTGGGGTGCCTTGCTGCCCCAGTGGCAGTAGGTTGGCGTTTGGTAGGGGTGATTGGCTTCTTTTCCACAGGAGCTCTTTTTCTGGATGATGGCTCTGAGGGCTGGAATAAAACAGGACCACTGTTCTGAGGGGTTGGGGATGGGATAAAGGGTGGGGGATGTGCTGCCATTCCCAAGACTTTTGTATCTGTCTGCAGTTGTTACTTTTGGCAGTAATAAGAAAGGTCTTCCCTTCTCCACAGTGATTCAATGATGGCTGTGGTGACTGAGCTGGAAGCAGGTCTGGGGTCAATGCTATTCCTAAGGTTTTTCTGTACATGGTCTTAGGTTGCCTCCATTGGGGTCAGTGATAGATTTAATGACATAGAGTTGTCACGAGGGAAGTGCTTTGCAAACTGTAAAGTACTATATAAATGTGATTTATTATTCTAAATAATAGTGCGAACTTTTAACTCCTATCAATACGATTCTTTCTAGCAATAGGAATGTTTGAAAGAAATTTCTTCCTAAGCTATCCTCGCTTTGCTGGTTGGCATTAGGATTTCCAGTTCGTAATGTGGCCCTTGTGTATTATCAATTCTGTTAATACTGGGCTGTCCATTAGCCTATTCTCTCCTGGGCAGTGCCCACATTTCCCTCATTAGGACTAAATTTACCTCTGCCCTATACAACCATGAACTTAAATCATTTTTATTGTCAGTTATTTATGAGGGAAATGTTGAATTCTAAAACAAAGATGGGGAAAATTAGTCATGTGTTATTTTCATCTTTATGCACTTAGTTCTGACATTACCAGGCAATACTCAGTTTTTAAAATATGTTGAGATGGCTGAGTATGAGAATACCAAGTATACTAGTTCATTTGATGAAAGAAGGGCATCAGGTGAACCAACATAAAGAGGCAGTGGGTTTTGTAGGAATAGTGGTTACACACATGCAGTAAATAATATGATGATAGTCTCTGTGTCTAATGCTGTCCTTCCTTTTCACCTGCTAAATTCTTTAAACCCAACTCAGTAATACTAAAAATGGTGCTTGAATAAATGAAGCTGTTACTGATTCTTCCTTGTTACTAATGACCTTTCCTTTTTCTTTCGCCATGCTGAATGAATATTGTACCTTAGGTTATCAGTGAATATATCAGTTGCCCCTAATAGACTAAAGCACTATGAGGGCAGGGGCCAGGTCTTCTCTAAATTTTGTATTTATCTCAGTCCTAAGTGCAGAGACCTGTTAAAAGTAAGTATTTAATAAAGGTTGATTCACTTGATGATAAGCAAATTTATGTCTAGGGGAGTTAAGGCTGCTTGGGTTTGGTCATTGATTCAGATTATTATGAATCAGCAATCTGATTTGTGCCTTGGAAGAACGGCTGAACAAGGTTTCCATCAGGTTTTTTTTTTTTAACATAAGGACTCATTTAAAATGAATTTATGGTATTCTTTGCAAAAAGAACATTGGTTGGGGGTAATGTTTGGTGAGAGAATACCTACCTGTACTGGCCTCTCCTCATAATTTCCTTTGTGCAAAAGTTACAGTATTTGGGAGAAAAGTCAGTATGGATCTGTCACTCTAACCCAGGTTAGCCCATTGTGGGGCTAATAATGCACATTTCTCTAGTTCTTTTCATAATTTCATCATGATAAATCCATGAAGCAGAGAGTGGCAAAGATCAGTTTACACAGGGGAAAATAGGCTCTGAGGGGCCACGACATAGCCCATGGTCATACAGTTGGTAAGTGCTGAAGCCCAGGGTGCCATACTTGAAGCCCAGCATTTTTTTGTACTGGATCAGGATGATTCTCAATGACAGAGTGGAAAGGACCTGAGACTGGAGGAATCTTGGACTCTAATCCCAACTCTGCCATACTCTATGTGACTTTAGGTGAAGCCCTTAGCTTTGGGCTCCTTTTCCTCATCTGTAAAATTGAGGAGATTGGAATACATAGCTAAACCCTGTAGTCCCTTCCAAGCTCTAAAATTTTGCTCTTCTAAGTCTTAGATACCCAGGAATTTTTACATGTATTTTCTCTTACAATATACTCAGTAGCACTATCATTAATCTTACATACTTTAATTGTTTGTCCACTGCCTATTTCTCTCCCCATTGCTCCATTTTGCTCCATCAAACCCTTATTGAAATGTTACACGGTGTGGGTCAAACCTCTTTAGTCTTGCCCTCCAAGACCAAGTATCCCCAAGACCTAACTGTGACTGGTTTGTCAGTGAGCCTCTTTCTTCTCTTTTCTGGTTCACCCACAGTCTGTACAGTGAGGAGTGCTGGTTAATAAATGGCCTTTTGTTCAGAAGGTCAATTGAAGCTACCATGGTGATACTGCTAAAAGTAATTTGCAGTTAGAAAATATGTAATTCAGGGTAGGTTTTCTTATGCGATGTCCTTTGACACAAGGTAGCTTGTTGGGTGTTTCTTATGAAAAGCTCCCCATGCCATTGCACACACGGAAGCCAGAGCTACAGCACAGAGAAGAATCATTTGTCTATATTTCACAAAGCCTGCCTTGATCCCGAGGGGCGGGTGGTGGAGGGGGAGGGAGACTAAAAAAGAAAAAGGGCATTAATCCTGAAAAGTTTGCTGCTAATTGTCTCCCATTTCAGCAGAGCTCCTTCACTGCTATCACACATGCCCCATCTCCTTTGTCTGGCTCAGCTTTGCTGCAGGCTGTAGCCATCTTGAAATGTGCTGAGTGTGCTTTCTTTTGTAATGCATTCTGGGAATAGCATCATTTCTCCAACCCTGCATTCGCCCACCAGCAGTTGATACTAGTGATTCACAGCAAATGGAACTGATTGCCATCAGTACCTCATGGGAGATGGTAGAAATAGTGGATGCTCATCTATTGAAAAATAATGTTTTCCCATCCATCGTTGTGTGTGTTTGAGAGAGATGGGAGCAATAGTTAGGGGTTAATTTTAATTTCCTGGGAGTTAGGGGTGGGGGGTTGGAGAGAAACCCAGTAAATTCATAGACTGCTAAAGCAGGAAGAGACCTTGGAACATAGTCACATATTTATAGATGGTTACATATGGAAGAGACCTTAGAATGAAAAATGTAGAATGTTGGCATTGTAGAAGAAGCCTTAGAATATAGAAGACAGAATGTCAGACAGTGCTGAAAGGGATCTACGTAGACCATAGAATGTTGGAACTAGAATGGACCTTAGAGAGGGTGTAGAGTAACTTTAGGGACAAGGAAGCTGAGACCCATGGAGGGCAGGTGACTTACATGACACGGTTAATAATAAAATTTATATAACACTTTAAGGTTTATAAAACATTTTCCTTCTAACAGTGGTGTTATGTAGACAGTACAAGTATCCCTCTTTTATAGATGAGGAAACTGAAACACAAAGAAATAAAATTACTTGCCCAAGGTCACCAGCTAACAAATAGCACAGACTTTCTTATACAAAATCTTATACAATTTTTTTTTTTTTGCTGGTTAGAGACATGGCTATTTTTCATTCACCTCACAGCATAATATTTTAGTGCTTACAGAATTTGACTCCATTAGTGAGTTGTTAGCAGTGAAAGTTAGGAAATGAGTTTGAGCCCTGCCTCTGACAAATACCAAGTATGTGAACTTGAGCAAGTCACTTAACTTCTCAGTGTCCCCAGGCAGGTCTCTCAGACTTGTTGCAGAGCTGCAACTGGTAGAGGAAAATCCTCACCAATGAAATTCCTACCCTAATGACATGATCCAAAGAGGGAATGTGTTTGTTAGTTATTGGTTGAATAGCATTTTAGTGACTACGATCAAGTCCGGATTTTTGACTGAGCACACTAAGATTCTCTTCTGCCCTTAGAGTACACGGTTTCCCAAGCATGAGCAGCTAGTCTGCATACAGACAATGCAGTTTGAAATTGGGTACCACACTTTAGGAAGTAAATTGATAAGCTGGAGAGTATCCAGAGGACAATTAGTATGCTAGACCATGAAATCATGACCTTTGAGTTTCACTTGAAAGATCTGGGTTTTATAGCTTGGAGAAGAGAAAAAACATAGTGACACAGCCAATAAGTATTTATTACATGGCTGGTAAATGCCAAGCACTGTGCTAAGTGCCTGGTATACAAAGAAAGGAAAAAGACAACCTCTGCCCTCAAGGAGTTTACAATCTAATGAGAGAGGCAGTAATTCAGACAACTCTGTACAAACAAGATATATATATATTACATAAAAAATATATACATATATACACACACACACACACACACACACGTACAGGGTAAATTGGAGCTAATCAACAGAGGGAAGGCACTAGCATTAAGGGCATCAGGGAAAATTTCTTTTAGAAGGTGGGATTTGAGCTGGAACCTGAAGGAATTCAATAAACATTTGAGTCCCTCCTTTGTGTCAGGCACTGTGCTAAGGGGTGGCTCTATAAATAAGGGGAAAAAAAGATAGTCCCTGTCCTCAAGAAGCTTACAGTATAAATGGAGAAGGCAATACAAAAAAGGAAGGTGAAAAACTGAAAGGCAGGGTGGAATGGAGTACCAAGTGATATGATGTTCTGTAGAGTTGAACCAAGTAGAGCTGCTGATAGAAAGTGGAGTTACCTGGAAAGTTTAGATCTCACTCCTCTATAAAGAAGGGCTGTGGGAAGAGTTTTGAGCTCTATTCTCCAGACCTCTGATCAAAGGGGAGAGGTATCAGGGAGTTGAGAAGGTGTTGAGTATCAAATAAAAAAAAACAGGGAAACCAAGAAATGGAGATGAGAAGGGAGAGATTTCCAGATCAAGGAGACAGCCAGTAAAAATGCTCTTTAAGGTCGGAAAGGGGCAGGTTATGAAGGACTTCAAAAGCCAAACAGAATGTTTTATATTTGATGGGGAACCATTGTGATTAACAAAGGGAAGGGCATGGGGACAAATTAATGGGCTTGGTTTTTGGACATTTTGAGTTTAACATGTCTCTGGGAGGTCAGGAGAGATGACTGGATAAGTAGATTTGGGGATCATCAACATAGAGATGATAATTGGATCCAGGGAAGTTGCTGAAATCACCAAGTGAAATACTAAAGAAAGAAGAAGATACAGAATAGAGCCCTGGGGACACCCACTACTAGCAAGTTTGACCTAGACAAAGATCCAGCAACAGAGATTGAAAAGGAGTGATCAGATAGGAATGGGACCAGGAGAGAATAGTATCTTGGAAAGTGAGAGAGAATCAAGGAAAGGGTGATTACCAGTGTCATAGGCTTCAGAGAAGATTGAAAAGAGGTCATTAGATTTGACAATTAAGAGATCAGTGACATCGTTGGAGAGAAGTTTCAGTTGAATGATGAGGTTAGAAGTCAGACTGTGTTAAGAGAGCAAGAGGAAAGGAAGTGGAGGGAACCATAAGACATCTACCTTCTTGAGGAATTTAGATACAAAAAGAGAGATATGGGACTAGCTGTTGGAGAAGGGCAGATCAAAAGGTTTTTTGAGGATGGAGGAAACATGAGCATGTTTTTAGGCAATAGGAAAGCAGCTGTAGACAGGGAGATCCTGAAGAGAAGTGAGAGTAAGAATGGTAGAAGGGGCAATTTTCTGCAGAAGACAGGATAGCATGGATCACTTGTGCATGTACAGTGGTTTACCTTGTCAAGAGGAAAGGCCTCTTCTTCAAATGAGACAAGGCTGAAGAAGATAGCAGAAGAGGGCATCTGAATAATGTGATATGAGGAAAAGAAAAGGAGTTCTTAGTGAGAGATCTTAATTCTTTTTCAGTGAAATAGGAAGCAAAATTCTCAGCTGAGAAAGTGGGAAAGAGGAGTCATAGGAGGTTTGAGGAGGGACAAAAGTTTTGGAAAAGCCTTTGGTGAGTGGGATAGTGAATCGGTAATCGTGAAAGAATTGCTTTGCTATAGTAAAGGACCAGTTGAGATTATATAACATAAATCTATAGGGGATCCAATCAACCCAAGTTCTGTGATTTTTTTCCCCCTCTAACTCCTTTTAGTGGTATGTGAGTATGAGCAAATACAACAGATGTTGTATACAACTGATAACTCCCAAGTATCAGACTTGGGAGGGCAAGATCAGTGGTAGGCTAAGGAAAAAAGCAACTTAAGGGGAGAGTGTAGAGTTTTACTGGTTCATCAAGGAGTCAAGATGGGTAAGGGAAGAAACCATAACTATTTAGGGTGATGGCCTGGGAGAGAACTGAAGGGTGGAGGGATTGGAAATTATGTGTTGAGAATAAAGAACAGAGTTTGGGGTTACAAAACAAAGGGAGTGGTGGAATAACAACAGATTAGGATCAAATAAGTGAATTTCATAATTCATGAACGTAGAAGTGATGCATTTGTGGATGATGACAAGATCAAAGGTATGACCATCTTTGTTGGCTGAGGTGGGATGGAAGAGCTGGTCTTGGGGAATGAACAAGTTGAGGAACTGGGAAGTTAGGGTTCCTGAGGGAGTATCATTATGTCTTCTATCATGAGGACAATTGGGAGGAAGAAAAGACTGTGAGCCAGATGAAGGAAGGGGAAGATCCTGGAAGGCCCTAGACAACTTCTCTCAGAGTTTTGATTGGGTGGGGAAGTATGGATTGAATGAACCTCAAAGGAGAAGAGGCCACTGAGTGAAGTGGGTTTAGGGAGAACTTGGAAGTGGCAGGAGTGGCAGGTAGGAAGGAGGATTCTGACTTTTCCCCTTTGACCAGTGAGCTGCAGTGTAAGTGAAATCAGTGCTGTGAAGGGTGACCATCAAGCTGTGTCATCAGAAGGGAGCCACGTGTCAGAGCCAAAAAATGGAAGGAATGGGAAAGGAAGAGATTTAGGATGAAAAGATGGCTTTAATCTGTGGAGTAGGCATACCAGAGGATCCAGTAGCTTTAGAGGGGGACCTTGTGGGATTTGGGTTGAAGGAGATTGGGAATAAGAGCCCGGCCAGTGGGAGACTGTTTGTCCTTCGTTGCCGAAGAAGACCTTGCTATCAGAGAAATGATGATATGACTTGCACTTGACTTTGTTTTGAGTGAAGGAGGGCTGTGCAGGTCACCAGCCTTACTTCTCCGCCAGAGTCATCTGAATCCAGTGATCAGATATTCATCAAGATGACTGGAGATGACCCAGGATGGGTCAATTGGGGTTAAAAGACTTGCCCAAAGTCATACAGCTAGAGTGTGTCAAGTGTCTGAGGTGAGATTTGAACTCAGGTCCTTTTGACTCCTGCACTGGTGCTCTATCCCTACACCACCTGGTTGCCCTAGTGGGAGAATGAGAACAACCCTGAATCACTGGGATGAGGAAGGAATACACGGGTGGGATTTTTAAATCAGTGAGTAGGGATATAAAAGATAACTGTGTTCAGGTATTTGAAAGGTAGCTACCCTGAAGAAGAATTAGACTTGTTCTGGCCTTTTTTCCCCCTGAGACACAGCTCTTAATGTCCCATCTTCTTGCCTGGTACTGACCATCTCACATGCCTGGAATGCATTCCTTTGCCTTTCTTTAAGATCTTCTGCATGAAGCCTTTGCTTTCTTCCTTCCTTCCCCTCTCCTCAACTGCTAGTGCCCCCCTTCTTAAATAATCTTTTATTTAACTATCTTGTATATATTTGTATTTATATTATGTTGTACACACATAGATATATCTATATATTATACATAGTCTCTCCCGTTAGAAATATTGCATTGTCTTTATACTTGTATGTCTAGCACATGGCACATACTTGGTATTTAGTAGGTACTTGCTGATTGTTTCTGCTTAGCCACAGAAGACAGAATTAACCAGAAGTTGAAAAGAAGCAAATCATGCCTCTTAAATTAAATTACAAGGAAACTCTTCATCGTAGTTAGACCTCTCCAAAAGGATTGCCTAGAGGCCTTAATGATATTATTAATAATAGAAAGCATTTACGTAGCATTTTAAGGTTGTAAAAGTACTTTGCATATATTATCTCATATGATTGTCACAACATCTTTTTTACAGATGAGAAAACTTTATAGATGAGGTTTAGAGAGGAATGACTTCCAAAGGTCACATATCCAGAAGGTGTTGGAAGTAGGATTCAAATTCAGATCTTCTTCCTAACTAGGTCCAGTACTACTTTCTGCTATTCACGCAAAACCTGAACAACCATTTATCCAAACTATTTTCAAGAGGATTTTTGTTTAGGTGTAGGTTAAACTAAATGGCTTCTGAGATCCTTCCCAATTCTGAGATCCTATGATTCTCTCTCTCCCCCAAAATGGAAATAAAATGTGTTAATGTCAATTTCTAGAAAATTATCTTGACTACCTTTAATTAAGGCAGTTGTACAAAAGTGAACTGGGCTACCTCATGAGGATCTTCGTAACCCTGTAAATGGGAGAGTGCAAGAGGGGCCATATGAACACGTCAAGGCCCCTCACACAGGAAATTCCTAGTCACGTATGGCTTAGACTGTGCCATGAGGTCCTCCCAAATTCTGAGATCTTTGGATTCTGTAATAACCTCTTCTTTAGCAGAAGGCACATACTGACAAGCAATATAAAACAAGTTTGGAAAGGCAACTGGTGCCAGATTGCGGAAAGCCTTCAGTACCAAGTAGAGAAATTGGAACTTGCTAGGCAAGACAGAGTTACCAAAGAGTAGCAGAGCAGCATCTGTTAACAAGCCTTTGTTAAACAAGCAGTAGACCCTGTGCTAGGGGCTGGGGATCCAAAGACAAAAGTTAAGATACTCCTTGCTCTCTCACTGAGTTTGTGTTCTCTTAGAGGATAGAGTCAATAAACATTTATTAAGCATCTCTATTTACCAGACACTATGATAACCATTAGGGATACAAAAAGAGGCAAAAGACAGTCCCTCCTCAAAAGGAGCTCACAGACTAATGCGAGGGGGAAGACAAACAAATAAATATGTACAAACAAGCTATATATGGGATAAATAAGAAACAATTCAGAGGGAAGGCAATAGCATGGGCAGGGATATTTCTGTAGAACGTGGGGTTTTAGCTGAGACTTAAAGCCAGGGGAAGCAGTAGGTAGAGATGAAGTGAGAGCATTACAGACATGAGGGACAGCAAGAAAAAAGCCTGGAGCTGAGTATATGGAGTATCCTGTTTGTGACACCAGTGTCGCTGGATTGTGCGGAGTGTGTGTCAGGGAGTGAGATGTAAGAGGATGGAAAGGTAGGAGGGAGCTAGATTTTGAAGGTATTTGAACACCAAACAGTATGTTGCATTTGATCCAGGAGACAATTGGGATTTATTGAGTAGAGGGCGTGGAGGGGGTGATATGATCAGATCTTTACATTAGAAAAATCACTCTAGTAGCCAAATGGAGGATGGATCTGAATGAAGAGAGACTCAAAGCAGGCAGACCCATCAGCTGACTATTACGGTAGTCCAGGAGTGAGGTGAGGAATGTCTGCACTAGTGTGGGAGCAGTGTTAGAGGAGAGAATAGCATGTCCCGAGGAATACACAAAATAAATTCAGTGAGATTTGCAGGGGAGGCACTAGCAGCTGGGGCCATCAGGAAACTTTCTATAAAGAAACTGACTCAACTGAGTCTTGAAGCATACTAAAAGTTCTAAGAGCTACAGATGAAAGAAGGCATCCGGACATAAGGAAAATCAGTGCAATGTCATAGAGAAGGAGAATGAAATGCCACATGGGAAGAATGTTACCATGTGGAGTTAGGGGTGGGGAAATAATAATGAGTTCTCTTTTGGACATGTTGAGTTAGTTGCCTTTAGGACAGCCAGTTTGACAGTGCTGAAGAAAGCAGAAGGAGAGATCGGAAAATTGTACATTGGGGTCAGGTGGTAAAACGTTTTCAATACCAAAAAAGGAGTTTACATTTACTATTTAAGGTAAGAGGAGCTATGGACATTTATGAACAGGGGAGAGACATGCTTAGTCCTACACCTTGGTAGCTGTGTGGAGGATGATTGGCATGGAGTTGATCCTGAAGGAAAGAGACTAGTTAGAAGGCTGTTATAATAGTTCAAGTGAAAGATGATGAGAGCCTGAACTAGTGGTGATTGTGTGAGCTAAGATAAGGAAATGGGTGTGGGATGGGGAGAGACGTAAAGAATGAAAGGAAAGATGTGTGGGATTAATGAATGAGAAGTTGACAGCAAGGTTACAAACTAAGATGAGTGGTGGGATAGTGGTATTAATGACAATAAATAGGAAAGTTTGAAAGAGGATTGTCTTATTTGGGGGAAGAGAAGGAGTTATGTTTTGATAAGGAATTTGAGATGCCTGCAGGACAGCCAGTTCAAAATATCCACTGGGCAGTTGGTGATGTGAGACTGGGTCTCAGGAAAGAGACCCCACCCCCCATAGAGTTGTTCTCTGCAGAGATGATTAAACCCAAGAGAGCTGATGAAATCACTGAGACAGTGTGTAGTAGCCATGGCCAGGTCTATACTTTAGAAAGGTTAAATCTGGCAGCTTGTGAAAGATGGGTGAGAACAGAGACAGGAAAACTCTTTAGAAGGTCATTGCAATAGTGGAATATATGGTAGTGAGGGCCTCTACTATGATGGTGACAGTGGATTTAGAGAGGAAAGGATACAAGTTTTGTCAATAACCAGAAATCATCAGTGGTGCTGGATGGAGTACCTGATTGACACCTCACTGAATAGAGCTGGATTTCCTGTGATGGGATGGCTCTGGGAAACTTGTTAAGGTTTCAGGGAATGCTAGGTAAATAAATGGACAGTTATTGCATTCATTTTTATTCTAATTTATGAAGTTGTAGTCTTCCTTTCTTCAATGGTTTCTGCAGCTGGAGTTTTCTCCATGTGCCTCAGCCTGGGAAAGATCTCAAACTCCTAAAGGTGTTGAAATTAAATTGCTTTGAGAAGGAGGTAGGATTTAGCCACTTCTTTTATAGGTTGTCCCTTTAAAGGCAGTTACAAATCCTTTTGCTTCCAAGACACCGATATGGGAAGTACCTGGTTGGTTGTAGTGTGCTCCATATTCTGTGGAGAATTCATAGGAGACTAGAATTGGAACAGTCTCTAGAATACTAGGGTGGTACCTTAAGACCACAGGGTGCCGGACCTGAAGGGATCATCTGATCCTTGGCTTGTAGGCCCAGAGTTACACGGGTAATGTGAATTAGTTCTGAGTTGAACCCAGGTCTTTTGACTCCAAATCTGAGACTGTTTCTACTGACTTTTGTTAAAGAGCTAGTCACTTGCTAGAATGATAACCCCACTTCTCCCTTCTTTCTCTCTGAGTACCTAGTAAGAATTTTCATTGTTAAGCTTTTAGTTCCTTGCCTTTATGAAAGGAGGATTGTGGAACTTGACAAAATAGTTTGCCTTGGACTTTAGGAATACCTCTGCTACGCCTAGCTATTTTGTGCCATCATGGAAGAGTACAGAGTGGGCTGGACTTAGAGTCAAGAAGGCCTGAGTTTGTATCCTTCCTCACACTTGGTCACAGTGTGCCCCCAGGCAACTCACTTAATTTCTCTGGGCCTTTGTTTCCTCACTTGTTAAATAACAGGCTTGGAGTAAATGCCCTTTCAAGTCCCTTCCATTGCTAAATCTTTGGTCCCATGATTTTCTTTGAAAAGGACTGTCTACAAAGAATTTTATTTTTTTCCAATTTATTTTTAGTTTTCAGCATTCATTTCCACAAGATTTTGAGTTTAAAATTTTCTCCTCATCTCTCCCCTCATCCACCCCAAAACACCAAACATTCGGATTGCCCCTTCCATCAACCTGCCCTCCGTTCTAACACCCCTCCCTTCCCTTATCCTCATCTTCTCTCTTTTCTTGTAGGGCCAGATAGATTTCTGTACTCCATTACCTGTATTTCTCATTTCCCAGCTACATGCACAAACAATTCTCAACATTCGTTCCTAAAACTTTGAGTTCTAACTCCTCTCCCTTCGTCTCTCCCCACTCATCCTCACTGAGAAGGTAAGCCATTCAATATAGGCTATCTATGTGTAGTTTTGCTAAAGACTTCCATAGTAGTCGTGTTTCTACAAAGAATTTTAGCTGTTCTTTGTCAAAGATGTTGGTGCCAGCAGGGCCTGGTAAGAGTAGCACTAGACTTCAGGAGACTGAGTTACAGAGAAACAGGGTGTGTGAGAGAGGAATGCAGGAGTGCTGTAGATGTGGAGTTGTGGAGTTCTTTTGAGATGGATAAGGAGCTGCCAGTGGTCTGTTCTGATGTTAGCCAGTTTACCTGTAGGGTTGTAGTTTGCTTTTGGGGGAGGAGTTTAGACTTATCTCTTTTGGGTGGAAACAAATCTCCATTAATTGTTATCTCACTTCTTTGAGCAAACTCTCTAGAGGTCAGGCCAGAACTCCTTTAGTCAGACCAGAAATGGGAAAGGTGAGCTCTGCCAAAACTAGCCCAGAACATTTGTCCTCAGGCTTATGATCCCAATCTTTGGGTCCTCATGTGGCTCATGTTAAAAAGTCAGGTAAGGATCCTGTGTGAATGTCCCTTCTGCTCCGTGTTTCAGGACCAGTCCATCATGCCTGAAGTCAAAGACCTCTCAGAAGCGTTGCCTGAAATGCCAATGGATCCCATTACAGGAGTTGGAGTGGTTGCTTCTCGGAACCGGGCACCCACAGGCTATGATGTAGTAAGTAAAGGCTGTCATTTGTACATTCCACGGGTTTTCATTGCACATATCTTTGTCTTCTACATTACCTCCTCCTTGGAGATTCCCCTTATTCTTAGAGCTGAAAATGGTAATTAATCTTTACTTAATTTTCTCCTTAGAGTTATACTTTCTCACTATCATGTTTTCCCTTACATAAGACTTACTTATGCATATATTGCATTCTCCCCTCTCTTCACTACATCTTAGCATGATCGATTGGTATATAGGAGAGATTAGTTTGACAATGCTGTTTTTGTATGTATGTATGTATGTATGTGTGTGTGTGTATGCATGCATGTATATATAGGAAACAGATTGGAGCTGGGAGAAAATGAAAGTGTAAGATACTGGGGTGGCCGTTGCCAGGGGTATGCTAGTTAATATATAACAGCTGTCTATCTGGGAAAAAAAGAATTCATGACACACTTTTAGCAAAATAATAAATAAAACCTTGATATATAGTATTTCTTGATTTCTGAACTATAAATGTTCACACTATAAATTTAACATTCAGCTCTCACTAGCTGAGCTGGCTCCAGCACCTTCCTGCTGTTGCCCAGTCATGGGATTACTGAGCACCTGTACTAGCTTGATGACAGTGGGAGGAGAGAGAAGGGGAGCAGATGTGAGAGATTTTAAAATATAACCACTAATCTTCATGTCAATAGTGGGGAAATTTACCCCATGCTTTCCTTTTTTCTTGCTTGTTAGAATTGGTTATGCTGTTAGATTATTAAGTAAAATTTGCCAATAGTTTAGAAAAGCACTAGCTAATTTTAAGAAGGATTTCATTTTTAGTAAAAGCTAATAGCATTCAAAGTGTCTGAGGTCATCTTATTTTTGCATCTTTTTTCCTCTTTATAATTAATTATACTCTAGTGCACTGCAGAAGTGCAGCAGAAATACATGTACTAAACTGCAGATCCACCAGTAAAGACTAGCTAATCTGGTTAGAAAAGAGTATTTCTGGGTGAAGAATTCAGGTACCACATTCCAGTCCCACTGTAGTATATATTTTTTGATAAGAAGAAGATACAATATTTAGGTGGAAGTGTCAATCATTGCTGCCTCTTGTTAGAGGAAAGAGAGAAAATGTTTCATGTCAATTTTTTTTCTTCAGCTGGTTGAAAGCCAGTAATAATTTTAAAGGAAATTCACTCAAGAAATAGTAAATGCCAACTCTATGCCAGGCAGCTACTATACTGGGCACTGGGGATAAAAAAAAATAATACTAATGTTGCGTAGGTTTACAAAATGCTTTACAAATATTATCTCATTCTATCCTTGAAGCATCACTTAGAGGTAGGTGCTGTCATCTGTGCTTTACAGATAAGAAAACAGACAGAGATTATGTCTTGCTCAGGATCACTGGACCAGTCACAAGGCTAGTAAATGTTGAAGGCAGAATTTGAAGTTGGTCATCCTGAATCCAGATCTAGTTTTTCAGCACTAAACTACTACCTATGGGGAAGTAAGACACAATATTTTCCTTCCTTACAGTTTGATGAAGGGAAGGGTAGGAAAAGGAAAGGGATATGAAATACACTCACATACATATTATTTAAGGTAGAATATATTGGGCTAAAGGAAAAACTTGATCTAAGTGTCCCCAGAAAACTTTAGGAGAGAGAGGTGCCTTTCAACTCAACAGAAGACATAAGGCTCTGGGAGGAGTTGGCACTTGAGTAGGGCATCGAAAAGAAGTAATATTTAAAACGACTGGTCTTGGGGGAAGCTATTTTTACAGAGCTTTGAATCTGAACTACTTTCTGATTTCAGAGCACTGATTAAATGTATGACTTATTAGTAAACTCCTGGAGGAATAATAAAAATGTTACATATTTAAATAGAGAATATCTAGACAGTATGATTTAGTGGATGGAGAGCTGATCTTGAAGCCAGGAGGACCTGGGTTCAAGTTCTGCCTCTGATGCATACTGGCCATGTGACCTTGAGCAAGTCATCAGTCCTTTCAGTGCTCTAGACAACTCTAAAACTTTGAGTTGAGTAGAAGGCACTGATCTGCATTGGTAGGAGGAATTTTCTCACTTGGGAGTTCCTTATACCAGTGAAAGTACAGGTCTACTCCTCATATCTATTCATTTACTTGACAGGGTCCATGTGGAGGATGTGTCCACACTGCTGAGGTAATGATCTCTCTGACCCTTAGTTTCTTCATCCTATCCTTTTGAACAAGTGGATATAAAGATACCAGCCATGAATCAAGTGGAAAAATATGAGGTCAAGCAGGTTATCTGTTAGACACTGGGCTGACCCTGCCTCCTTGGGAGGTCCTACCTGCTGCCTCAGTTGGGGAATGGGAATGGATAAGGTACCTGACCTGCCTGTTTCTTGATGTTATGCTGTGACAACTACATAGTTTGTTTACATGAACTTTTCCCCAATAACCTGCCCCTCCTCTCCACTTCCTTATTCCTCTGGTTGGCCCCACTGTACCCCAACTATCTAGGCTTGAAATCTTGAAGTTTTCTTTGGCTCCTCCCCAACTCTATCAGATCAGTTGCCAGATATTATTGATTCTACCTTGTGGTTACTCTCTTTTTTTTCCCATTCTCACTGGCATTGTGTCTGCTCTAATTAAGGCTCTCTATTGTCTCTTGCCTGAACCAATGTAGCAGCCTCTTAGCTGGCCTCCTTGCCTCCAGTTTCTCACCTCCTCTAGTTCATCCTTCCTATTGTTTCCAGAATAATTATAGGGATCTCATCATTCCTCTACTTCACAGCCTTCATATTGTATGACTCCCTGTTGTCTATTGGAAATAATACAAAGCCCTTTACTTGGCATTTCACATCCTCCGCAGTGTTTCCAAGTGACTTTTCTAGTCTTATTTCACATTATTCTCTCCCTCCATTCCCCAGTTAGTGTTGCTCAGACTCCTGCTATGTGAGTATTTTGTTTTCCATGCCTGAATTAGACTTGCCCTGCATCTCCATCCACTGAATTCCTTCACTTCCTTAAAAACCCAGCTCAAGTACCACATTCCTGATAATTGATTCTTTTCTATTTAATTTCTCTCCAGGGTCTCGTCTGTACTTGTCACATACTAATCTGTTTTATAGTTATTTATGTACCTGTCTTACCTCCCTACTAGATTGTAAGCTCCTTGAGAGCAAGGGCTATGCCGTTTTTTATATTTGTATTCCCAGCATGGAGAATATCAGACCTTGAAGACGAACATGCAATAAATATTTGTTGAATTGAACTTTTGGAATCTTGGTTGCTTTTTCTCTGTTGTCTTAGTTGGCTGGTTTAGGATTTGTGCATAATAAACTAACTTTTTGTTTTCATCTTCAGGAGGTATTAGTAAATCTGAGGAACAGAATTTCACTGTCACTCTTAATTCTCAGTTCAGTACTAATGAGCTTATATTAATAATTACAAAAACCTTTATATTGTTATCTCACTTAGGTGTCACAGTAACACCCCCATAGGTAATACATTTGTCACCCCTATTTTACAGAGTAGAAAATTGAGGTTCAGAGAGTTTGTGACGTACCCTATTTCACATGAAGACAAACAGAGCAAACATTTGTAGAAGGAAACAGCAAAAAACTTCTCACTGTTACTATGATGTAAGGAGATGGATTTGGGTTTTTTTTTCTGTCCCAAATACTGTACCAAATCCAAGGGGTTTTGCTGTTGATAGATATAGCAGATGGGCCAAATGGGTGGAGAAAAATTGAAAATAACCATCTCTCTTAGACTTAGCATTTGCTCTGCCTCTGATTCATTTTCATGATGATACTGAAAGGACCTTAGGAATTGCTAACCATAAGTTAGTTATTTGGGACAAAGAACTATGATCTTATCCTTAAATACAAGATTAAAGAGAAAAGACTTAATTTTAGCCTTAGAGAAACTTTGCTTGGCTTTTGTTAGCTGAGGATGGACTGGTATGATTAAAGAGTGATGAGCCTGCCCTTACTGGGGAGAAGACTGTAGTTACTATACCTTAGGAGAATAGAATAAGAGCCTTACCTCAGCAAAGACCAGTGGAGACATAGCCAGCAAAGAACCAAGAGATAGATAGCAGCAGGCACACTCATTTGCCTGGTCAGGAGCAAGCACCATGGTAATCATCAGAAGATATTGGGTGGTCCTGCAGCACAGGCAGCATCAGTTGCTCTTCTATATGTGTGTCTTTGCCACAGGTATTTCCTATCTGTGTCTTTGCTTCGAATTTGTGTCCTTTGTGGGGGAAAAAGGAGCTTTATTAGGGATAGTGAGTTGGAGATCATGATTGAGTGCATTTAGTCTCGTATTCTACTTTGAACCTGGGGTAGATTTCTGGGGGGGGAAATTCTGTCACAGAAGGAAAGGATTATATCCTAGGTATTATTCATATAGATGTCCCAAATATATTTATTACATAGCTAATATATGGCAGAACTACTAGGCATAACTCAAGTCTTCTTGTCAATGTAAAGTATATCTTAAGTATCTACTACTTTCTGGGAATATAATGAAAGGCAAAAGACAGTTCTTGCTCTCAGACATCTTACATGGTGGGAGACATTATGCATACAACTATGTACAGACAGATGTGTGCAAGATAAATTTGAGATAATGGAAGGAAGGCACTATCATTAAGGGAGATCAGGAAAGGCTTATTTCAGAAGGTGGCATTTTTAGCTGAAACTTGAAGGAAGCCGGGGAGGCCAGGTCATGGAGATGAGGCATGTAGGCCAGCCAGCCAGTGAAAATGCAGGGAGTTGGGAGATAGTTTTGTGTGCAAGACCAGTGTCTTGCAGGATTGCAGAGTAAGGTGAAAAAGATTGGAAAGTTAGTAGGGGACAGGGTTATGAAGGGGAGCATTTTGTGTTTCGTTTCAGAGGTGATAGTGACTTACTCAAGTATATTGTATAGGGCAGTGACATGGGAATACTTAAGATCAATTTGAGAGCAGAGTAGAGTGGGGAGGGACTTGATGCAGGGAGACCCATGAGAAAGCTATTGAAATTTTCCAGAGGTGTGAGATAATGAGAGACTCTACCAGGGTGGTGGCAGAGTCAGGAGAGAAGGGGACATATTAGAAAGATGTTACAAAAGCAGTGTCACCAAGACTTGGATACAGATATGGATACAGGGCAAGGGGAAGTGGGGGGAAAGAATGGGGAGTCTGTGAAACCTAGGTTGCAAGCCTGGATGACAGGGTGGTGTTCTCAATGGTGTTAGTAAAGTTAGGAAGAGAGGAGGTCTTGGGTTGTAGGAGGGGGAGGGGAATGAGTTCAGTTTTAGGCATATTGCGTTTAGGATGTCTATGGGAGTTTTTTGAGAGGTCCAGTAGGCAGTTAGAGGTAGGATATTAGAGGTCAGAAGAGAAGCTTGAATAACTCTCATTATAATAAATTCTTTGTTACTTCAAACCCAATTCTTTGCAACTTACACCTGTTCCTAGTTCTGCCTTCTGGAGCCAAGCAGAGGATATCTAATCCTGTCTCCTCAAATCCTTGGAAATCTTTGTCATTCTCTTCCCACTACCAAAAGGATTAGATTATAAACTCCTAGAAGGTGAGAATTAATGCATCTTGAACCACATATTGTACCAAGAACACAAATAGGTATTTAGTAAAAATCTAGTGAATGAAATAAAAAGCATCCAGGACCCTTTCCAAGTAGTCTGAGCATCAGAATAATGTGAAGGGAATAGACATGTATAGAGAGAAATGATCAGATGAGGCAATGTGTATATGTGTGTATTATGCACACATAAATATATATAATATATATATGCACATCTATATAAATATTTGTACATGTATGTATATATGTGCATATAGATTATATATAGTGTATGTATATTACTTCAGAAATCATAAAATGCTATAGAAATGTCAGCTTTATTCAGATGCTCCAAGCTAACTTAATATCTGAAGCAGAGTACCAGGGGTTTATAGTGGCTGGGAAGAAGAAGCATTTAGACAGATAGAAATAGATTGGAAGAGGGATACCTGCTAGGGACTTTAGTGGGACATCTATCTGCCTGTCACATTTGTCTGTGGGAGTATTCCCTGCACAGTGTAAAGGGTGTTGTGATTAGTCAGTACTCTCTGATAAAGGTACAAAAGGTATTTTAAGTGCTGTGATAGCAGAAATGAGCTCCCAGTGAGTTAGCCACCAGATGGACTGCTGACCTTAGATAGATAGGGTATCTAGGTTTAAAAATGAAGAAAGGTTTGAATTTTACTCAAAGTGAAAGATCTCAAATGCCCATTTATAAAGGTTAATTTAATTGCTTTGTTTTTCTCTAGGTTAAAGAATTTCCTTGGGGGTAGGGCCTGGAGAATACTTGCCCAGCTTTTGAATTTATCGAACCCACTGTGAAACAGAACGTGAGGACAGATGCCAAAATCCCTCTTCCCACCAACCTATGAGGCACAGAATTATATCTAAGAACAGTAAAATTGTTGTTTCCCTTTATATTTAGGGGTGTGTGTGCATGTGTTCATGTGTCTGCATTTTTAAAAATCATCTTTGTATCTTCCAGTGCTTACTAAATGTTCTTTGCACCACAGTAGGCTCTTAACAAATGTTTGTTTATTTAGCTTTAGAGTAGACAAGTCTAGCACTCATGCTCTGGAGTAGATAAAGATTAAAAAAATGACAGTTCCTGTTCTAAAAGGAAGGTGTGTGTGTATGTGTGTGTGTGTATGCACACACACGTGTAGGTAGGGATGGGGTTTATTGAATGAAGGGATGAGTTCTATTATTCATAGATGATCAGTTTTCATGGATCGCAATACAATAAAATGTATCTAATGTAGAATCTCAGCACTGTCATGATCATAATGAGTATCAGTTCTCATCTTAAAGTCCTATAGGTGTAGGGAGTGTTGACTGATGGCTTTTATTCTACATTAGTTTGTTCTTCTCAGTGATCATACCCAGAATCCAGAAACTGATGCTGCAGCCTTTTTCTTGGGAAATGACACCACTATTCAGCAAATTAATGGAATTTATCCAGAGCCATATTTTTGATATACTTTTCAGTATATTCCTTTCCTAACATTGTTATTGTGTGTATTGTTGAATTGTGTGTGTGTGTGTGTATGTATAGGAGTTGTGGGACTGAATTTCCTCTTTAATACTTTCTACTTGTATCATCATCATTGCCTATATGCCTCATTTTCCTTAGTTATAACATGCAAATTTGTGTACTCTTTGCCTCATAGATTTGTTCTAAAGAAAGTGCTCTGTAAACCTTTAGCATAAGTTGCCTGTCCATGGAGGCAAGATTGGGTCATAGAATGTTGGACCTGGCTTGGAGTCCTGGCTGCTACTTCCTACTTCCTTCCACGAGACTTTTTGCATCTCTGAGTCTCAGTTTCTTCCTTTGTAAAATGAATATTATAATACTTGTATTAACCTACTTTGCAGAGATGTTGTGAAGAAAATGATTTATAACCCCCTCCAAATTATAGAGAAATTAAAGTTATTTTATATCAGAGAACGAGACCCTCTAGAGGCTTTTATCTGTGTCTGTGACCTCAAAGTAGTGAGGAATATTATTCAAGATTCATTAAGCTCCTTGTAGATTCCCCAGGTACAGTGTATAGATATAATTTCTGCCCTTAAAACTTCTTTGTCTTGTTCAATAGTAAGTTATAGATTGGTTTCACATGGTACTTTTTACCTGAAATCAAAGCATTCTCATATGCTGTTTAATGTTACCTTCCATAAGGAGGCAAAGAGGAGTTCATAGGGTATCTTTATTTTTTTCCAAATAGGAACATGAGGCATAGAGAGTCTATGCAGTTTAGAATTGTAGGATTTCAGGTTTGGAAAGGACTTAGTATTTTTTAATAGAACCTAGATTACTGGAGCTAGAAGTAATTTTAGAAGATAGGATATTGGAGTCAGAAGAACGTGAGATGTTAGAGTTGGAAGGGATCTTGGAGGTCAGCTGGGCAAATCTTTGCCCCATAGTATTGATTTCTGTATTGTCTTGACCATAGTTATGAGTGGAACCCAGATTTCTAGTGGTCTTTACTGGGTTCACTTGAGATCTTTGTTGATATCCCAAGGGAATTCATTGTTTGCTTTTGGTACCGAGCTTAGAAATCGCCTTTGTGGTACTAGTGGCCACCTACCAAACTGACAGACTACAGTCATCAGTTAGACCATGTTAGGCCAGTCTAGCTTTTTCCAAATGACATGTTTAAAGGCATGAAAACAAGAATAAATCAATCTAAACGAAATTTTCCAGGAAAAGAGTCCAGTGAAATGTAAGCAAATGCTTTTCTTCTATCATCATAGATTTGTGTCATATCACAGAGTATGTCAAGAATTTGGAATTAGTTGGATGACTCATCCCTTCTGTGCTATGGGAAGCCACTACTTGTTTTAGTGGGGCAAGGCTTATGAAGCTATTTCAAATTTAATTCTTATTCCTGCCTTTGTATGTTTATGAACCCGAGCTGCTTCCTGTTTCAAACATCTATCTCTGTTTATCCTAGACAGTCCTTTGTGGACTCCTGCATGCAGTAACTTTACACCATGGTGCCCTTCAGTCTATTCACCATGACAGCAGGAACTTGATGTAGCTTGCTCTTTACCCCCTACTCTCTTTTTTGTCTTGGTTTTTCTCAATCCTTTTCTATTTTCTCTCTATTTTTTTACTCTTCCATTTTTTGGCTCTTCTTTTCTTGCTATATTTCACTTCTTTTAAAAAATAAATGGATATAACAGTCTGTGTAGCATAATTATAGGTTTTATAAAACTCTATTAACCTACTTGATCTTTGTGGATTCCAGGAGAAGATGAATGAGTCAGGCTTACATGAGACCTACCATCACTTCCTTTTTTTTTTTTTTTTAATAGAACAGGATTTTATCAGAATGAATGTTTTTTTTTCTTTCATCAAAGACAAACTTTGAATTTTATAGCATGAGAAAGAAAAAAAAACTATTGAACATGTAGAGAATACTAGTCATTTAACTTCATGAAAAAATATTTAGTAACAGAATTGGCATATCCAGAATCCATGTTAACATTTCCCTCAATGATTGGAATTAATATATACCACTCTTTTTTAGCATTTTACATTAATTTTCATTTTTTAAAGAGAAATATAAACTATAAACTCATATTAAAATTATTTCCTCTAAAACACTTAAGGATAGTATCACATAGCTTGAAATGATAAAAATAATTAATATTCTAATTTATTTTACTTATATCTCACTTTTATATGAGTATTTGTGGTAGAAGCAATACTTATTTTAAAAATGATTCAGGTTTGGTTGTCTGAGAAGGAATAGAGTTTTTAAAATAAATTTTGCTTTCAATTTGTTCTTTCTGCTAAGCTACTGTAAGTAATCAGGTATTAGAAACAAGGAATTTCTTTTGGACCCATTCTAATTCTGTATTTCATTTAGGGCACATGCTTTATTTTGAAGCCAGTTGCAGAGATAGCAGCAGGAGGAAATTCAGAAGAAGCAGCTTGGCTCATTTTCCTTGGCTTAAACAGTGGCTGATCAAGGCATTCTTTTTTTTTTTTTATTAATTTTTTTTAGTTAAATTTATTTAACTTTTTACATTCATTTTCACAAAATTTTGGGTTCCAAATTTTCTCCCCATTTGTCCCCTCCCCTCACCCCAGTGCACCAAGCATTCTAATTTCCCCTATCACCAATCTGCCCTCTTTTCTAGCATCGCTCCCTTCCCTTGTCCCCATCTTCTCTTTTGTCCTGTAGGGCCAGATAACTTTCTGTTCCCCATTACCTGTATTTCTTATTTCCTAGTAGCAAGAGCAATACTCAACAGTTGTTCCTAAAACTTTGAGTTCCAACTTCTCCCCATCCCTCCCTCCCCACCCATTCTCTTTGGGAAAGCAGGCAATTCAATATAGGCCATATCTGTGTAGTTTTGCAAATGACTTCCGTAATAGTCGTGTTGTGTAAGACTAACTATATTTCCGTCCATTCTGTCCTGCCCCCCATTGCTTCTATTCTCTCTTTTGA
>CM053769.1:330398025-330416455 GCA_028658325.1 Potorous gilbertii | reverse complement strand
CATTACCTTCCATTTTTTCATACTTTTGGTTTTGTTTTTTGATTTCTTGGTTTCTCATAAAGTCATTAGCCTCCATCTGTTCCATTCTAATTTTTAAAGAACTATTTTCTTCAGTGAACTTTTGAACCTCCTTTTCCATTTGGCTAATTCTGCTTTTGAAAGCTTTCTTCTCCTCATTGGTTTTTTGAACCTCCTTTGCCAATTGAGTTAGCCTATTTTTCAAGGTGTTATTTTCTTCAGCATTTTTTTGGGTCCCTTTAACAAGGTGTTGACCTGCTTTTCATGCTTTTCTTGCATCTTTCTCATTTCTCTTCCTAGTTTTTCTTCCACCTCTCACTTGATTTTCAAAATCCTTTTTGAGCTCTTCCATGGCCTGAGCTCATTGAATATTTATTTTGGACGTTTGGGATACAGAAGCCTTGACTTTTATGTCTTTCCCTGATGGTAAGCATTGTTCTTTCTCATCTGAAAGGATGGGAGGAGATATCTGGTCACCAAGAAAGTAACCTTCCATGGTCTTATTTTTTTTCCCTTTTCTGGGCATTTTCCTAGCCAGTTACTTGACTTCTGAGATTCCTCTCCACACCCACCTGGCCTCCAGAACTGCGCAGCTAGTGCTTGGGGTCTGAGATTCAAGTGCTGCTTCCCAGCCTCAGGGCTTTTGTTTGGGGCAGGGCTGCTATTCAGTGTGAGGTTAAGTTCAGGTCCTCAGGTGGGGGCAGGGCTGCCACCAGGGGCTCAGTTCCCTCAGGGGGTTTATGTGGAGATCTTCAATAATGGATCTGAGCTCCTGCCTGCTTTGGGAGCCCCTGTCCGCTACTGCCTCCTGAGGGGGCCTGAGTTATGGAGACATCCTGTTCCCCTCTTGGCCAGCCAAAAAGGCTCTCTCACTGACCTTTGGCGTCTGTGGGTGAAGGGACCTCTGTGGCTGCTGGAGATTCCGTCCCTGAAGTCTGCTTTGATCTGCTCCTCTTGGTGCTGCCCAGCCAAGGCAGGGCTAGGATCTGCTCCCAGTCTGGTGCGCAATGGTTTTTCAGGTCTATGTGGAACAGAAATCTCCTCCACTCTGTTGTTGTGTGGCTTCCTCTGCTTCAGAATTTGTTGGGAGTTCTTCTTTACAGGTATTTTATCGGCTGTGGGTTAGGAGCTAGTATATGTGAATCTATCTACTCCACCATCTTGGCTCCTCCCCCATCACTTTCACTAAGATGGATTTGCAGTAGGAAACTATTCCTTAATGCTATGAAATGAATTTGCTTGGAATTGGGGAAAGAAGGCCAGATTTGGAGTCAGAATGCCTGAGTTTATATTTTGGATCATCCTAAGGGCAAGGCACATCCTTTGTCCAAGTCTCATTTTTCCCTATGTGAAATGGAGACATGCACACACACACACACACAGACACACACACACACACACATACACACAGACATATACACACACACCCTCTTATAGGGTTGTTTTGAGGAAAATAGTGTAAAGTTTATAATATGCTTTACAATGGGATTTACCACTATGGATTAGTGGTATCTGAAAGTGGAAATGGCCCACCTCGGGAGGAGGTAGTGAATTCCTTTCTGGAGGTCTTAAATCAGAAGTGACAATCACTGAGGCTGAGAGTTAGGGTGGGGTGGGGATGTTGTGAGAATTCCTGCTCAAGTACAGTCTAACGTAGCTGACCTCAGAGATTCTGTGATCTTTTGATTCAAGATCTCCCCAAAAAAAACTTAGTTCATTTTTTCATGATAAAACTATACCCCTACTTTGCTAGAAACCTACAAGAGTGCATTCTCCTCTTTTAGGTGCTCCCACACAGGGAATCACAGCCTTTTCTGCTTGACTAGTGTTACTTTTCTCCAAGCTATCCAACCCATGTCTATATCCCTTAGATGGCAAAATACACTTTATTATAATGGTGAAGAGTATATGTCGGTTTTTCTGTTTCTTTTGTATTTTTCCTGTATCTGAAGTCAGACAAATCATTTCTTCTTACTAAATTTTAGTTTTCGGATATATAAAATGATTGAACTAAATAAAACTAATCATCTAAACTAAATAGTCTCTGAGATCTATTTTGAACTTTGAGTTCAAAAATCATAAAATGTTCAAGCCTTTTGTTATGCAAAGCTCTCCCCTATTTCATCCATGGGTCGAGGTTTTGAAGTCAGAAGATGTTGGTTATGAATCCTAGTCCTATACTTACTAGCTGTATAACCTCAGGCAAAATCATTTCTCCCCACTGGGCTTGGTTTCCTTCTGTAAAGTGGAAGTGAAGGGGAGGGTCTCCTTAGAGAACCCCATAGGGTTCCTGACAGCTCTTAGCCCTATGATCCTGTGAGCTGAACAGATCATGGGAGTAAGATCCCCAAGATTTGCTCCTGCTCTGTGGTCTGTGTAGATACCTATACATGAAGGGACCAATCCCTACCCCACAGTCTTCTCCTGAAATAACCACCAACTGATTCATGCTTCACAGATTGGTTTATTTTCAGAGCCAGAGTGCCTTTTGATGAAAGGCACCAGGTGTTCCTTCTCTTTTTGTTTGGTTAGAAAATACTTGGAATGGAGATTGACTAGAAGCAGGGGAGAAATGGAGTGGTTGGAAAGGCCCTCAGAGTCTTCGTGTGTTTGGGCCGAGGAAGCAGAGTGCAGCCAAATCTCCCTTTCCTGCCATTCCAGGTCCCCTTTGGCCTGGGGGAGTAGAGATGGTCTTCTATCAGAAATGCTGAATGGAAACACCTGGCCCTAGTGGGGTTGCAGCCAGTCTCATCTCATTTCCAGCTCCTTCTTTTGTGCCACCTCAGAAAGTTGAGGGCTTTTGTGCATGGCACTCACTGGCAGAGCCTTCCTCCAGGTGCCACTGACATCCTTGTTGTTTCCCTGGAGGCTTCTCTGTTCAGGGTTCCTTATATGCTGAGCAGTTTACTCAGAAGGATTTCTTAACTCCCCTGGTGCACATCATGACTTTTCACCTCCTCCTATGTGAGCTTTATCTGAAACCTCCTGGGAAGACAGCATTGTCTCAAAACATTTGATTTGGAGTCATATCCCCCTGGTTCTGTCATATAGCTCTGTGACCTTAGACCCTTCACCTGTCTGAGATTTTATTTTTTCTTCTCTGTAAAATGAGTGGGCTAGACTAAATGATCCAATAGCTCCCTTCAAGTTCTAGGAGTCAATCAAGCAGTGAACATTTACTAAGTGCCTATTATGTGCCATGCATGGTGCTAAGTGCTGGAGATACAAAAAGAGGCAAAAGACAGTTCCTGCCTTAGGAAATACTTTGTAGATGGACTGGAGGCGTTTCTGAGATTCTCTTGGTATTCAGGGGACATAACGAAATGTAGCTCTTGTGCCATCCATCTCATAACTTTCACTCATGCCACTCTGTTTCCAGCCATACTTGTCTTTAGGGTTGCAGTGTTTCGAACAGAAGGATCCCTTATTGATCCTTTAATCTGGTACCTCATTTTACAGAAATGTAAATTTTTACAGAAATTTTCCAGAAAACTGGGGTCCAGAGAGTGATAGAGTTTGAACCTAGCTCTTCAAATTCCAAAACCCAGCACTATTCCAAAAAAAAGAAAGAAGTTAAATGACTTGCTCAGAATTATACCTTGTAAAGAACAGAGCTAGATTCAAGTCATACTCATGTGTTAAATTTTCAGTGTGAGGATTTATACCTCGGAAACTGCAAATGCTACAACTCAATCAGGGCTTGATTTATTGTCTTGTTGATTATGTAGACTTAAAAAAGTGATGACAAAACATTAACAATGCAGATTAAACTTAAATGTGTGTACCACATACATTCTGTTTGCCATTTCCTTCTCCAACTCATTTTACAGATGAGGAAACTGAGGCAAACAGGGTTAGGTGACCTACCCAGAATTACAGTAGCTGGTAAGTATCTGAGGCTGGATTTGAACTCATGGGAAGTCTTCCTACCTCCAAAGCGCTGTATCCACTGAACCACCTAGCTCTGCCTGTGGGAACACTTACTAAAGTCTTTTGACTTCATTCAAACCTTGCCTTCTAGATAAAACCTTTCTTGATCCTTCCAGCTGCTGGTGCCCCTTCCCAAATTTCTTTGTTTTGCATATATTTTCATATTACGCATTGGCTCCTCCAGTAGAATGTAATCTCTTTGAAGGTAGGGACTTTTTTGTCTTTGTTTCCCCAGTGTTTTGGCACAGTGACTGGGATGTAGTAAACTTGCTTAATAAATGTTTTATTCCTGGAAAACTTAGTTACTTTATTTGAGAAACGGACTTGATGTACCTCCTGGGGTTGTTGTGAAGAAAGTCCTTTGTAAACAGTAAAGCAGTGTAGAAAATTGAGCCAATTATAGCGTTAAAAATGTGAGGCTCTCTGTGCTTAGGCAGGTTAGTCCTCAGATGATAAGCACAGTCTTTTGCTGGGCCCATTACATGACATCCCTCTAGCTAGTGAAGAACTGTCAGTGCTTTTGCTCTGCTGGCCTTGGGACAGAAATACCTGAGGAGGTCCTCTGTGGAGGAGGTGGAGGATAAGATATCAGTAGGTATTCAATAAATACTGCTTTTTTTTCCTAAATAATCAAAATCGTATTAAGGCTTCCGGATCTTTATTCTGATTGCCATTGTGCTGTATTGTAGACAGAGATTTTGTAGGTGTGGTGATCAAGGAAGGGGTCGGGGTAAATAAATTGAATAGGATCATAGGTTAAATGCTGCAGCCAACCTAAGAGGTCATCTAGTTCAGCCTCTTCATTTTACACATGAGGAAAATGGGGTCCTTGGAGGTTAAGTGACTTGTCTGTGACCACACAACTAGGCAGCTTTGCCATAGGGTGGACAGAGCACCAGACCAGCCTCAGACACTTAATAACTCTGTATCCTGAGCAAGTCACTTAATCCTTCTGCTTCAGTTTCCTCAAATGTAAAATGGGGATAATAGCCCTTACCTCCCAGGGTTATTGTGCGAATCAAAGGAGATAATATTTGCAAATCTTAAAGCAATATACAAATGTTGTTATTAACATCATTAATAATACATCAATTTCTGAGGTAGAATTTGAACTGAGGTTTTCATGATTGCAAGTCTAGTGTTATGCCTCTACCTGCTATGCTGTTACCTTAACTAAGAAGTTTACTTGAAAAAAAAAATCCCTCATGTGATTTAATTTTTTTTTTTTTTGGTTTTCTTCTCTCTCCTGAGCATGACCTGCACAATGGTTATGGCAAATTGAACAGAGAAATTTATTCCAGGTATTTGACTATTTTCCTCCTCTTGTGATTAATTGATATTTTGTTATTAGTTTTTTTTTTCTCCTGATTTTAGCATCCATATGTACCTGCTGTGGGGGAGGGTATCCTACTCTGAGATTATACGCTGTTATAAACTTTCATTCATATGATACCAATGTTAATGGGAATGATAAAACAATAAAATACCTCCCACTTCCTTTCCTGGAAGTTGGTTCATCTCAGAGTATTATTACAAGCCATTTATAAAGTATGAATAAGAATACAAGTTAAGTAGGTCATGATAAATGTCACAGGCATTCTGGGGGAATCTGTTGGAAGCTGTGAAATTAGCATGTTAGATTTAGATAGGACCTTCCTGGAGACCATTTGTGCCAATTCCTTCATTTTATGGATGAAAAAACTGAGGCCTGGAGAGTGCAGGTGACGAGCCCAAAATCTCACAGGAGGAGGAAATGGTAAGATCAGGACTTAAACTCAGGTCTTTTTACTTGAGTCAGTACTCTATTTGCAACATCATGCTGCTGCATCAAGAGGTTCTTTGTACTAAAGTATATGGAGTTATGATATATAGGAAACGTAGCAGGGACTGGGACTCAGTGGAGGTGAAGGGATTTTAAGAGCTTTAATACTTTGGGATCATTTGGTACATGTGCACTCTAATGAATCACAAAATTTGAGAGTTGGAGGAGACCTTTGTGACCATCTAATACCAAAATACAAAAGGCACACCCATCTAATGATGCACTTTACAAATGGGGTTTTCTGTGTTAACTGGTTTTTTTTAATTAGAGTATTTACTCCCATTTTATGGGACACTTTAAGGTTTGTAAAGTGCTTTACATAGATTATCTCATTTGATGCTCACAGCCCTCTGAGATGGGAGCTATTATCTCTCACATCCAATGTGGCAGGCTTGTTGCAAAGTATTAGAGAAGCAAAAGCAGCCTCTGCCTTCAAGGAGATCACATTATATTGGAGGAGACAAGGAATCAGCTAGGTCCATACGAGACATATAAATGAATAAGAGAGCAGGAGGCAGGTGGTGGGAATAATCCAGGACTGGTCTTTGGTAAGGTGGAAGATTGATAAGAGGAAGCAAAGGATTGAGGATTAGAGATAGTAAAGAGTCAACCTGGTTCAACAAAGGGTTGAGATTGGGAAAGGAATAGATTTTAGACAATGCAGAGAAGAGAGCATGGAGAAGTATCAATTGATGGAAGGATTAGATATAATGATCCAATCTCATTATCACATAAAGGAATTTTGGATTTTATGACCATGGAATCAGAATTTGTAACTAATGGCAAGACCAGTGGCATGACCATCTTTGAGTGTGACTGAGGTAGAGTGGAAGAAGGTAAGTCATAGGAATAGAGTAGATTAAGTAATTGGGAAATTAGGGATTTTAAGAGAGCATCAGTACGTATATAGGAGTCCTCTAGTAGAGCAGAAGTAGGGCAGAGGTGAATGCCATATAGTATCCACTGGGCAATTTAACTCATTGAAGGAGGGGGAATGTCCTGGAGAGCGCGTGGGTGGTGGGTCTGAAGATAATGGCCACCAGGATCTGAATTAGGTGATAAATATGGATAGTGAACTTCAGAAGAGGAGAGGTTGAGATTGATGGGAATAAGAAAACGTATAGCTGGAGTTGGGGACCCCCAGGTTTTAGATGGTAGTCTTGTATCTTGTGAATCCTAAGGAGGCCCACATCATAGTTGGTAAGAACATGAGGTGATATAGGACCCAGGGGTTCAGAAGTAGGTGGGAACCATGAGAGGTGGGATTTGAGAGACCTAGAGAAGGGAAATGAGGTGCCTAAGGTTACAGCAGTGGATCCCATCCCAGGCCCTCTAAGTCCACAGTCAGTGCTGTTCCCCCTCTGCCACACTGTTTCTTCATGGCAAGGTGGTCAGAGAAAGCCTTTTTGAAGAGGTGAGTTTGTAGTTGGATAGGAAAGATGAGATAAGGAAAACACGAGAATTACAGAGACAAGGAACAGAATAGAGCTGCTTAGAGCTAAGGAAGCTGGGTGGTGGCGGATACAAAGAGGGCCAGAGACAGTCCTTGACCTCAATGTCTAGACATTCTCTTAGAGGACGGAATTACTACTGGAACGCAGCTAAGTATACCTCAAGAAAAAGAGCCATCCGACAAAAGTCCTAGGAAAATTGGGGGAGTGAAAGAGTGCCTAATGCCTGGGGTGATAGAGGAGGGCTTCCTAGAAGATATAGGATGCCTGAATGGAGTCTTCCAGGAAGACAGTGATCCTAGCTTCCTGGCACTGTGAGAGTCAGTGGTGTGATGAAGCAGCCAAAAACACCAGTGAGATTTTGGGCTACTTGCTGAATGCTGTTCTTGTCAGATCCTGTCTGGAGTATTCTGTTTAGTTCTGGGTGCTACAGTTTAAGATCAATATGAATAAGAGGGAGTGCCCCCCTCCCTTTCCCCATTCACTCTGTGTAAAGTTCAGTTGGAGGAACTGGAGATGTTTAAACTGGAGAAGAGAAAACTCAGGAGGTATGCAGTAATTATGTTCAAGGATTTGAAGCATTTTCTTTTGGAGAAGGGATTAGATTTATTCTGTTTGTCCCCAGAGGGCAGAAGTAGGAGCAATGAGAGGAAATTGTTGTTGGTTAGTCATTTTCAGGCATCTGACTCATCATGACCTCACTTGACTTTTTCCTTGGCAAATATACTGGAGTGGATTGCCATTTCCTTCTCCTGCTCATTTTACAGATGAGGAAACTGAGGCAAGCACTTAAGTGACTTGCCCAGGGTCATACAGTAAGTCTCTGAGTTTGGATTGGAACTCTGGTCTTCCTGACTCCAGAACTTGTGCTCTGTCCGCTGCATCACATGGTTTTCATGAGGAAAACTTTTGGAATTAGAGCTGTCCTACTAAGTGGGTTTCCCTTCCATAGAGGCTAGACAAGCACTTTTTAAGTATGTGAAAATGAGGATTCTTTCTGGGTGTGGATTGGAATACATGAACACTAAGGACCCTTCCTCCAGCTCTGAAATTCTATGATTCATTGAGTCAGGAGCTTTGACAAGAAGGGGCACTTTATCCTCTGAGATAATAGCAAGGGGGAAAGAATAGGTAAAAATGTTTCTGATAGTGGAGTAGGGAAAATTTAAGGAATAATAGCCTTAACTAAAAGAAGAGCCAGGTATCTGCTGCAAGAGGAAATTCTTCAGATAGTGTTGATGACTAGGTTAGGAAAGAAAATTCTGATCAGCTGTTGAAGATTGTGATAGTGAATTGGGGAATAATGATGATGATGTTGATGATGATGATAGCTAATGTTTATATTGTGTTTACTATGTGCTTTGTTTACTAAACAATTTACAATTATTTCATTTGACAATCCTGGGAGGTAAGTGCTATATTATCCTCATTTTACAGGTGAGGAAACTGAAATAAACAGAGATTAAGTGACTTGCGCAGTGTCACACAGTATGTATCTGAGACTGGATTTGAACTTGGGTCTTCCTGACTCCAGGCCTGGCAGTCTTATCTGCTGTGCCACCTAGCTGTTTAGAATTCTTGGTAGCTGATTACCTCAGAGCAATCATGGCCTGGTTAAGATTAGATATCATGAGTTTGTAGTGTACCCGTTGGTAAGGTTGTCTGACTCCCTCTAGAAGTGTCCAGAAGCTTGGAAGAGGCAGTGGAGAAGTAGATGACAGGTGTGACCTAGAGTTGAGAATTGGCAGGGTGTGAGTGTGGGAAGGACAATAGGGGAAGTGATTCAAGGGTGAGGGATGGTGTGGCGTTCACCTAGGTAATCATAGGATCAAAAGTGTGAAGGGAGGAAAGGGAGGCCAGAACAGGAGTGATAGCCTGGGAGAACAGGGATGAGGTCAGACAGAGGGTGTATATAGTTTAGTCAGAGTAAGTCAGAGGGAGGAGGGAGGGAAGGACAGGAGATTTTGATAAGAGGAGAATTTTGGAGTTGAAGATCTTGGAAATGAAGGCTCAGAGAGTCTTTCCCAAGATCTTACTGTTAATTGACTAACTGAGTCATCTCTGTGATTGGACTAGGACCCTGAAACAGGGATATTAGTCTAACCACTGGGATGAGTTAAGTTCTTTATGAGTCTGCTTTCTGCCTCTCAGATCACATGAATTCTTGAGCTTTGTATTCAAAGTACCCTGCTGCCAGGCTCCTTTTCCAGGCCATTCCACAAGTTCAGCCTCATCTTGAAGAATAATCCTTAGCTCTAAGCAGCTCTATTCTGTTCTTTGTCTCTATAGTTCTTGTGTTTTCCTCCATCTTGCCTACCCAGCTACAAACTCACCTCTTCAAAAAAGTTTTCTCTGACCACCTTGCCATGAAGAAACAGTGTGGTGGAGGGGGAGCAGCACTGACTGTGGACTGCTACTCACTGGGTGTGCTGTAACTGTAGGCACATCATTTCCCTTCTCTAGGTCTCAATTTCCTCATTTATGAAATGGTGGAGTTGGAGGACAAAGGAAGGGGTCAGAGCAGATGATCTCTTTTCCTTCCTATTCTAAATCCTGTGACCCCATGACTTGGCTTCATCCCTTGATAAAAGGAATATTCTTTGTGTTTTTGAAGTGCTATACAGTGGTGACTTATTGACATGGAGCACCAAGGTCATTCATGTAATGAGGAAGCCATAGGAACAGTGAGATGAGGGGAGAGGATCAGCTAGACCCTGGCCTTCTTTTCAGCATTCCAGCCTTCCCCACCCCCACCCTGTACCCAAGGAGAAGGGCTATTGCCTTGGCAGAACCTTCCCTTTTGTGAAAGCATTGGGTTAGATGATGATTTGGGATCACAGTTTTGTGTGGCTTCTTTGAATTAGGCAGCAGGAGGGATGGGGTGGGGGAGAGTGGGAGGGTGGTGTTTGTGTGTGTGTGTGAGAGAGAGAGAGAGCACAAAGGGTTACTCTGTACACAGTGACCTATCAGTGCTCATTGCAACATGTCACCGAGAAGAGGTCCCAGGGTCACACCCACCTACCTTTTCTCTTTCCTTATTTCTGACAGCCTCCCAAAGGTGGAAGGGCAACTTAGCTGGGTCTCTTCCGAATGGCAATGCAATGACAACTGGCAATGCAGTTGGAGAGTTGAGGAATTGAGGAAATAAGGCCACGTCAGCCCGACGGGGTGTGGGGTAGGGGTCTCCTCCTTTGCTTCCCTGCTAACCTTCACTGAGATGAAGCCACTCCAGTGAAACTTGCTTTCTCTTCACTCTAGCTCTTTAGATCTTCCTGGGCCCTCAAAAGCTGTCAGGTCTCTATAAACCACCCTTTCAGTAATATCAAGCCAGAAGTATAGAATTACATTCTCAAAGTCACCCTTGGTAAAAGGAGCATCCCCCCTCCAAGCAGTGGCTCCTTCCTTGCCCCCCCGAGGGGGTTCCATAATGTCAATAACTTACCGCCCCCTTCTCCAAGTAGAGATGTCCCTTTTCTGTTCAGTGTCCTTTCCTCACAACTATAAAGATAGTTTGGCGTAATTGGCTAGGGTTTATGTCTCACCTTTGATGTGTACTAGTTGTGTGACTTTGATGCATATCACTTCTAGGCAGTTCTTTGAACCTCTTAAGTTACAAAGAAGATATGTACCTGCACTGGTACAAGGGTGTCTTCTCACCTGAGAGTTCTTGAATTTATTGATTACTGTGTGCAAAGAATAGTGACCCCCCCCCAGGGGATGTCCCTGGAACCCCTTTAGGGGCTCCTGAAAGTCAAAATTATTTTCATTATAATACTAAGATGATTTATTTATATGGTAAATATTGATAGATGTAACCCCACAAACAAAAGCATTTTGGGAGGGAATTCTCAAAAATTCTTATTTGTATGGAAGGAATAAAATAGCAGAACCAATTCCTGTTTCCTCCCAACACCATGGTAAGATGGATAAACCATGAGTATTCTCTATTTTATAGCTGAGGAGACTGAGGTTACCAGTGTAATCTTGGATAACCACTTCCCCTTTTTGGTCCCTACTTTCCTCATCTTTAAAATGAAGGGATTAAACTACATATATTTTTGGACCCTCTCCAACCCTAAATCCTGATTTGGCCCCAGTCATGTGGCTAGTAAATGGAAGGCTTGGGACTTAGAATGAGGCCCACACTCCCTCTGCATTCTACCTGGCGATGTGCCTTGGGTAAGTGGCTTATGTTTAAGGTTTACAAATCACTTTCCTTACAACTCTCTAAATTAGAGATTTTGAGGATGATAATTTTTGTTTTACAGAGGAGAGATTTGTGACTTGGAGAGAAGTAAAGAGAAAAGATGTTACAGTGCTCAAAAGCCTGGACCATGGTTAAGGTTCTTTCCATCATAACAGACTGATACAGTATGATACTTAGTTATTCTTCCTCCTGAAAGGTCTCCATAAAAGGAGCAGAGTTGTAGTTCCCTAATCTCCAAGTTGTTCCAAACATGGGGTTGTTGGTTAAACAGTGTGGGAACATTTCCTAAAATTAGAGCTGTCTGAAAGTAGAGTGGACTGCCTTGTGTGGTAGTGAATTCTCTGTCACTAGGGGTATTCAAAAAAGACTGAATGACCACTTGTCAGGGATGTTAAACTGCTTTTTCTTAAATCATCCCATACATGTAAATCTTAAAGTGCTATATAAATGTGAATTAGTAAGTCAGCCTGATGTGATGTAGTAGAGAGTGCTGGACCAAAAGTTAGGACCCTCAGGTTCAGATCCCACCAAAGACATTAGCTGTGGGACCATGGGCATATTACTTAATCTCATGAACCTGTTTCCTCACCCAAAAAACAAGCAGCTAGGTGGGGCAGTGACTTGGAGTCCACAAGACTTGAGTTCCAATCCAGCCCCAGACACTGGCTAGCTCTGTGACTCTGGTCAGGTCGCTGAATCTCAGTTTATCTCCATTTCTTTATCTGAGAAATGGGATAATAACAAAACCTAGATCCAGGAGTTGTTGTGATGAATGTAGTCTGTGAACCTCACAGTGCTATAGGAATCTGAGCTTTCTTATGATTTATCTATAGTCAGGTTATATTCAGTACCCTTTAAGGACCTATTCAGCTCTGTCACTGTGGTTTTCTCCTTTTTCCTGATTCCTTCTGCCAGAGCCTTTGCTAGAGCCTAATAGATGTTTTCTCTATGTCAATCAATGAGCACTTATTAAGCACCTACTATGTTCTGGGCACTGTGCCTGGGGATACAAAGACAAAAATGAAGCACCCCTTGCCCTCAGAGAACTTACATTCCAGCAAGGGAGACAACATTTACAAATATAAATGTGTAAATATATACACAAGGTAAATACTCAGTGATTGGGAAGGAGACACTAGCAGCTGGGCTGATCATGAAAGGCTTTATGTGGGAAGAGACAAAGAACTGAACTTTAAGGGAATGCTGCAGAAGAGCGTACATAGGTAAAGCATGCTGTGAGTGCTAGTTGGCAGGAGTAGGAGTAGTATAAATCAGACTTTCCCTTTTGAGGCTCCATCCCATTCAGAATTTCTGAGAGACTTCTCAGGCCCAAAACTAGAGAGAAGATAGTCTGGTATGAGCAATCCTGCTGTAATGCAGGAGGACCCAGGCCAAGAGAGCAGGACAGAGAGAAAAAGGAAATATATTCATTGCATTTCATAGGAATCGTCCTGGTGCAAGGCAGCAGAGAGGAGCCAGGGAGCATTGAAGGGAGAAGTGCCTTATGCCTCAGACCAAGATGAAAGGAAACCTTCATCTCCTTTTCCCTGAGGAAATGGGTGGGACTTGTGGCTTGGATATGGAAGCTTTCCTTTGTCTCACCCTCTACTTAAACAGGCTTAGTATCAAATGAGATGATGATGATGATGATATCTAATATTTATATAAAGCTTACTATGTGCCGGGCACCATGCTAAGCGCTTTGCAGTTGTTATCTCGTTTGGTCTTCACAACTTCCTTGGGAGGAAGTACTATTATTACCTCCATTTTACAGGTGAGAAAACCGAGGTAGACAGAAGTGGCTGGGGTCACGTATCTATTAAATGTCTGAGGCTGACTTGCAACTCACATATTCCTGACTTCAGGCTCAGAGTTCAAACCACTATGCCATCCCGTTGCCTATAATGGGTGGAAACAGTGTCATAAAGTGGTCCTCAGAAGATCTAGGTTCTAGTCCTGGCCCCTTCACTAATTAGTTATTAGTCCTTTCTGAACCATCTAAATGGCATATGCTTAGAACAAGCATAAATATACTTAATGTATATTGATGAGTCTCCAGATGGTCAGCTCTTGAAATACCTACTTAATGGATGAGGAAAACAAACAGCTCAGATCAAAGTTTGTGTTGGAAGGGTATGTGTAGTATATATATAATCCCTTCCATCTCAGCAGGTTTGCCTTTCTAACTCTGATTTCTCAAGCCGATAGTAAAATGAGTATCTCCTCAGAGCAAGTGCTGATTCATATAGAGATGTTGTCTGGCTGTGTGTGGGGGCTGGCTTGGAATGACTCAAGCTTCCTCTATGACTTTGAACAAGTCTTTTCATTTCCTATGGTGTCAGTTTCTTCTCCTGGAAACAAAGAGATTGTATTAGATGATCTCTAGGGTTTCTCCTGCCTATAACTTTCTCTAGCCTGTATCCTAATATGAAGTTCCAGCTAAAACTTCATCTTTTATTTTTCTTAATTTTTAGTTTCCAATATTCACTAACATAAGCTTTTGAGTTTTAAATTTTCTCTGCCTCCTTCCCCTGCCCCCTCCCCAAGATGGCATGCAATTTGATATAGGCTCTACATATAAACATATTTTCACATTAGTCACGTTGTAAAGAAGAATTAGAATGAATGGGAAGAAAAAACAACAGAAAATGAGAGCAGATAGTCTGCTTCAAACTGTATTTGGACTTCATTGTTTTTTTTTTCCCACTAGATGTGGATAGCATTTTTCATCATGAGCTTTTTGGAGTTGTCTTAGAACTTTGCATTGCTGAGAAGAGCTAAGTCTGCCAAACCTAGTCATTGCACAATGTGGCTGTTACAGTGTGCAGTGTTCTCCTGGTTTTGCTTGCTTCACTCAGCATCAGTTCATATAAATCTTTCCAGACATTAAGTCTTTTTCCGAAGTCCACCTGCTCATCATTTATTTAGCACAATAGTATTCCATTACATGCATTTACCATAACTTGTTCAGCCATTCCTTAATTGATGGGCATCCCCTTGATTTCCAATTCTTGTCCATCACAGAAAGAGCTGCTGTAAATATTTTTATACATGTGGGTCCTTTTGCCATTTGTATGATTTCTTTGGGATACAGCTCTAGATGTGATATTGCTAGGTCAAAGGGTATGCACATTTTCATAGCCCTTTGGGCATAGTTCCAAAGTGCTCTCCAAAATGGCTGGATCAATTCACAACTCCAGCAACAATGCATTAGTCTTCCAATTTTCCCACATCTTCTCCAGCATGTATAATTTTCCTGTTTTGTCATAATTAGCCAATCTGATAGGTGTGATGTGGTACTTGTGGTACCTTAGAGTTGTTTTGATTTGCATTTCTTTAATCATTAGTGATAAAATCTCATCTTTTACTAAACCCCCCTGTTCCCCAACCCTTCTTAGTTCTAGTGTCTTCTAATTCTAGTGACCAATAATTACTTCTGATTTATCCTGTATATGACTTGCTTTGTGTATATATTCCACACCCTTACCCCATAGATTGTAAGCTTCTCAAAGGCAGGGATTGTCTTTTGCCTCTTAGATCATGCCTGACATACAGTAGGTACTTAATAAATGTTGATTGATTGATTCAAAAGTTTTTTCTAGCTCTGATGTTTTGTGTTCCAACATTTATTGTAAGGGGCGGGGCTCTTCTAGCTCTAACATTATATGGGTATATGGAATGGTTGCTCTACAGTTAATAGGTACAATCCTTGGGAGCAGGGATTATTTTATTCTGTGTATTTATGTTACAAATGCTTAGCATAGTGCCTGGCACATAGTAGGCACTTGATGAAAATTTGTTGATTGATTGACAGGAAAGGAAAAGACATTTCTGCTTCATTCTTTGGTTTCTCAGTATCTTGTCTATATTCACAGTTCAGTTTCTCAGCTTTCAGGATTTCTTAGATACAGATTTTGAGAGTTTTTCCTGCTTCTGCATAAGTAGATTTGCCCAAGTACCTTCCCTGCCCCCATCCACCTCTGACTAACCCTGGCATGGCACAAGTCCAGATCAAAACATTCTACTTACATCTGATGAGGCAGCTCAAAGCATTTCCCATTGGGTCATTTGGCCAATATCACTTTGTTTTCAGATCTCAAAAGTCACATGATGTATAATCTTTTGAGCATCTAAGAAATGACTAGAGAAGGGGAGGAGTTGGGACTGAATGGGTACACTTTGAAGAACTAGGACTTTGAAACATAGTCAAGGCTCAAAGGGATGGGATTATTATTTTTTTTTTCAAATACTAATGGGCTTGGTCTTTCAGGATGGGCTTCCCTTTCCATTCACCCCTCCCCTTCCTCTGGGACCAGTCCTCTCTTGTTGCTCATTTGGCCAACTGTGGCAATTGTGTAGCTGTAGAGCCTTTTGACCTGGAATTAAGCAGGACTATTATTTTCAGTTTCTCTACGGCATTTGTGTTCCTAGTCTTTTTAGAGACATGTGTAGGCTTTTTTTCTTTGTCCAAATTCATTCAATCAACAATTCAGTTCAATAGGTCTTTATGCAAAAACCTGCTATATATAAAATGTTGTGTTGCACTCTGTGTATACGGGTATAAAAATTGTTATAATCCCTGGCCTCAAGGACTTTCTACTTTAATTGGAGGAGATGAGAGGGATACTGTGGAGTAAATGTATAAAACTTGTGTGCTGTGAGTTTGGGGAAAATAATTTTTCCAGAAATAGTCTTAGAGATCAGAGAAGTATAGCCTGCAGGGCTGTGTAAATAAAGATAGACTTAGTCTGATTCCACTTCAGAGGGAGGTTTCCATTATCTTAGACCTCCATTTCCATCCAGACATCTAATGAAATAAACTGGAGACCTCTTACTCCACCAAGAGGGCACCTAGGTGGTAAAGTGGATAGGACACTGGGCTTGGAATCAGAAAGGTGGCCTCAGACACTTCCTAGCTGTGAGGTCCTGAGCAAGTCACTTAATCTTGTTTATCTCAGTTTTCTCATCTGTAAAACGAGCTGGAGAAGAAACTGACAAAGCACTCCAGTGCCTTTGCCAAAAAAACCCCTGTGGGGTCAAGGAAGAGTTGGACATGACTGAAACCACTGAACAAAAACAAAACCCCACTGAGACAGTCTGCTAAGAGGGGTCATCTGCCTCCCCAGAACAGACCTGATCTAGAGCATCACCTGTCACTCCAGATTTAAGACTTTCTCTTCCTCCATTCTCCAGGTCACCAGACAGCTGTCCCTATTACCCAACCTCCAAAGTGAGGAAAGTGGCTGAGCAGTCTCACCTGACAGGCTTCTCTTGTTACCTGTCCTGAAGCTGTGTAAAACCCTCAGCATGCGTGTGTCTCTGTTCCGTGGAGTTGCTAGCCACTTGGCAACTGTTCGTCAGCCAATGCTAATTAAACTTTTGTCTTCCAACCTGGTCTCTTGATTTATTGACCTTGAGTCAGACAGACTTAGGTGGGAGGAATTACTCTCCTGGAGATCTTAGGATTTCTGACCTGAGGAATTCCCCTGTGGTACATAAATAAATAGGAGTCAAGGCAGAATGTGATCAAGGCAAAGAAGAGAATTCTATACAAAATGCTCCAGGAAAATTTTCATCTTGGGGTCCCCAAGGAAAGTTTTGTAGAGAAGGC
The DNA here is from genome assembly GCA_028658325.1 of Potorous gilbertii. NCBI lineage: Eukaryota > Metazoa > Chordata > Mammalia > Diprotodontia > Potoroidae > Potorous > Potorous gilbertii. The sequence goes on along the minus strand of CM053769.1, from coordinate 330,399,416 downwards.
TATGTTTGAGTTGTCTCTTAAAGTAAGAGAAATACTTCAACAGGTGGAAATAAAAAGGAGAATGCATTTTAAGTTATGGGAACTGGGCTATGTAAAGCTGCAGGGCAGGGTAGGTTAAGATTAAAAAAGAGATATAGCAGTGTAGTTTGAATAGAATATACAGTGTATAAAAGAGAATTGTGTGAGGGGTGGTTGGAAAGGTAAGTTGGAGCTGAATTGTAGAGGGTGTTAAGTGCCAAGCTAAGGAGGTTATATTTTATCCTCCAGGCAGTGGAGAGGCACTGATGGTTTTTGATCAGAGAAGTAACACAGTCAGGCCTGTGCATTAAGAAGATTACACTAGCAGCCTTGTGAAGGATATTGGGAGAGCAGAGAGGCTAAGATTCAAGGAGACCAGTTAGGAGGATATATAGGAGCTTAGGGGAGAGGTGATAAAGACCAGAAGTAACAGAAAGTGGTGGAAGTGGAGAGAAGTTGGATGTGTGACAAATATTGTGAGGAAAAGGAAGATAGATACTGGAAGCTGTGGGTATATAGATTGTGACAGTGAGGGCCAGGGAAGAAGATAGGCCAGGCTGTCTGTTCTAGGGCTTGTTCAAATGGCTGTTTGATCTCATCGATTTTAGAGTTGTCTCTCTTCCCACCCATTGATTCAGTATGTACCCCATCCGAGTCTTCCTACCTTTGGGACTCTCATCCGTATACTCCCACAGATCAACCAGCGTGACAGAGGCTTTACTTACTTTTTTAGCCCCTGACATTGCAAAGATAATATTGGAGTTCTCATGCTGTCTACAATCATCCCTTGACTAACAGCTATCTTCTTTTCCCAGCATGCATTTGCCTGTTGATCTCCTTTATTCTTTTTCACTCTTTCACCTGGGTTTTCTGTTTCAGACAATTTTTTTTTTAAAAAAATTGTTTAATTTTAATTTTTTAAAATTATTTTTAGTTTTCAACATTCATTTCCACAAGGTTTTGAGTTCCAAATTTTCTCCCCATCTCTCCCCTCCCCTCCCCCCACCCCAGGACTCCATGCATTCTGATTACTGCTTCCCCAATCTGCCCTCCCTTCTATCACATCCCTCCCTGCCCTTATGCCTCTCTATTTTCTTGTAGGGCAAGATAGATTTCTGTACCTTATTACCTGTATTTCTTATTTCCCAGTTCCATGTAAAAACAATTCTCAACATTCTTTCCTAAAACTTTGAGTTCCAACTTCTCTCCCTTCCTCTCTCCCCACCCATCCCAACTGAGAAGGCAAGCAATTCAATATAGGCTGTATATGTGTAGTTTTGCAAAAGACTTCCATAATAGTTATGTTGTGAAAGAACAACCACATTTCCTTCCATCCTATCCTGCCTCCCATTTATTCCATTCTCTCTTTTGAC
>CM053769.1:330264211-330379206 GCA_028658325.1 Potorous gilbertii | reverse complement strand
GTCAAAAGAGAGAATGGAATAAATGGGAGGCAGGATAGGATGGAAGGAAATGTGGTTGTTCTTTCACAACATAACTATTATGGAAGTCTTTTGCAAAACTACACATATACAGCCTATATTGAATTGCTTGCCTTCTCAGTTGGGATGGGTGGGGAAAGAGGAAGGGAGAGAAGTTGGAACTCAAAGTTTTAGGAAAGAATGTTGAGAATTGTTTTTACATGGAACTGGGAAATAAGAAATACAGGTAATAAGGTACAGAAATCTATCTTGCCCTACAAGAAAATAGAGAGGCATAAGGGCAGGGAGGGATGTGATAGAAGGGAGGGCAGATTGGGGAAGCAGTAATCAGAATGCATGGAGTCCTGGGGTGGGGGGAGGGGAGGGGAGAGATGGGGAGAAAATTTGGAACTCAAAACTTTGTGGAAATGAATGTTGAAAACTTAAATAAATTTAAAAAAATAATATGTATGAAACAAAATACATATGATTACAAAGGGAATCAAATATATTGAAAAAGAGCCATCAGTGTGTTTTTAAAATCCCCAACAAATTCATAGATCCCAATTTAAGAATCCTTGCTCTAGTCTGACTACTTCATTTTACATATGAGAAAGTTGAAATCAAGAGAAGTTAAGTGACTTGCCCAGGATCACACAGGTGGCCAAATAACTGTACTTTGAACTGTGGCTGTCTGACTCCAAATCCAGTGCTCTTCTACTTTCTTTCTCCTGAGTCCCACTTTAGTTATCTGTAAAATGGGGGTAATATGTACACTACCTACTTCCTGGAAACCTGGAACTGTCTGAGCTACAGACGATGGGGTCACTGGTGTTTCTAAATTGATCAGTCTTTCTATAGTGTGGGTGAAGCAAAGTATGAATGTTAGAGGGAGATGGATCTGGTCTCCAGGAAAGTTAACTGAGAATATTGTGGTTGTCCTTAGGTGACTGGTTTCCCTTCCACATGAGGAAGTCCTTTGTGCTTTCTTCAGCCCTCTTTAGCTTCAGAAGACACCTATTTGTTTCCATTTCTTGGGGAGTGGCTCTGAAAGTGCTATGACTTATCTTGGCTGTGAGGACTGTGGAGGAGGGAAGCCCAAAGAGCAGAACTGAGCAGATGACACAGTAGGAAAATTCTGAGACTCAGCCGGTGTGCTTCATGACTTATGCTCCTGATCTCTCTATCAAAGGTCACATTTCTAATATGGACTGGAATGTGTAGCAGATTTAACTCTACGGTAATGATACTAATTTCATTTTTAAACAAATAGTAGAACTTATATACTTATATGCATACTCATAGGCTCATAGCCTTTGAAGCTACAGAAAGAGAACATTGCTATCTTTTAATCCAAGGCTTCTTAATCTAGGACCCATGAAGTTGTTTAGAAACATTTTTTTTTGATAGTTGCATTTTAATATAGAATGTAGTGAGCCTTGAATGTCAGGCTAAGGAGTTGGGATTTGATCCTGTAGGCAGTGGAGTGTGTTTTTTGAGCAGAACATAATAGGAGATTTGGCATTAGGACAATTATTCTAGTAGTACATCCTTTAGGATAGATTGGAGGGGAGAGAGACTTAGGGGAGATGGTTAATGAGGGTCTAGGCTTGGGTGCCATCAATAGTAGAAGAAAAAAGGAAGCTTTTGGTCTGAGAAAGCATGGGATATAGCGATTACTTAATAAGCAGACTGGGAGGTCATAGGAGAGATTGACCAAAGAGTTTGACCACTTCCCCTGCTGATAAAGGGGGATCACCAGTGGTTTTAAAAGAAGAAAGACAAAAAACCCTGTATTCCTTTTGGATTCCCAACAACGTCTATGGTCAGGCTATGATATAAAATTTTGGCTATTAAATATCAGAGTTTTTCGCCATTCGTACAGATTCTTATGTACAGTAGAAAATAAATGTATTTTGAAGTCAATTAGATTGATTTTTTTTTTGCCTGAAAAATTTTGGGCACTCTGGTTAGATGTTTTATTTCATTTCTTTTTGAATTTCTCTAGGTCTAGTTTCTGCTCTTTCTTTGAATATAACTCATAGCAATAAATTTTACCAGAAAATGTCCCAAAATAAATATTTTTGTTTTTCATATTAGAATTTTATCTTCTTGTATTTGGTTTATAATCTTTTTTTCAATGTATTGAATTTTTTACCTTTGGCCATCTTTGGAATGTCTCATAGACTTTGAATGAAGATTTTTAAAACTAAAAGTGACCTTTTAGGTAATTTTGTACATCCTGTCATTATAAACATGAGAAAGTAGTAACAAAACCTTACTCTGCCTAAGCTACCACAACTAGAAAGTAGTGAAGCTGATACTTAAGTATTGGTATCATAACTCCAAACCCAGTGTACTGCCTAACCTGCCATTTTGTTTCTTTTCATCTTTCTGCCCTTTTGAGGTATTTTCATTGCTCAGTACTGCTATTATTTGGTATTTCTTGAATACTTACACAAGACTTGCATATTATTGAGATTTGGACATTCTGACTGTCTGGGGCTGTTTTTGTTTTGCATATGGTTTGTTGAAAGGTTGTGCAGAGCTTCTCAGCTCACAGAATAGATATTACTGAGTCAAGGCAGATTTCATGATGATGAAGGATGGAGGAGAGTTTAGTCATTTGTCAGAAGAGAGGGTAGCTTGTCAAATAAAGAATTAGAGCTGTGAGACCAAGCCTGCAAAACTCCACTAAAGGATACCAGCTGGCATATTATCTGAATGCCACCTTCAGAGTCTGGCTTAAAAGAAAAAAACCAAAGTAGAGTACCTCTGATTTTCCAGCATGGGTAAAGCCTGTGGTATCATTGGCCACATTCATAACATTTGTCTTCTTTACATTTACTGTTCTCATGTTCATGGCAGACTAGCAACAAGGCAAGGCCCCCTTTAAAAAGTTAGATTTGGGATAAATTCCCTTGCTCCAGTGGATCTTTAATCTCGTTGGCATGGGTACTCTCTTCACCAAATCAGCTAGTCAACAAGCATTTATTAAGCACTTACTATGTGCCAGGCTGCTTGGTCAGTGGGTTGGTTGGTTGTTTGTTTTTGAAGAGGATCAAAATGATATCACTATGATAAAGTGAAGTTTTAGTGTGTCCGCCTATGACTGATCAGACCAATATGAGCTCAGAATGCTCTGCCACAGGTGGGGCACAGATGGTTCATGTGAACATTTGGGGTGGTTACTCCGAATTTGCGCATCCCATGTTTCTTTTGTGCTGTTTCAGTTCTGCTTTGCTTATAGAGCCCAGCATGTGCCAGGCACCATACTTACCAATAGGGATACAAAGAAAGGCAGAAAGCACAGTCTGTGTTCCAAAAGAGTTTTCAAATAAGTGAGATAACATGCAAATAACTAAGTAACCCCCACTCCACTGTCAAAGTGATTTTCCTAAAATGCAGGAAGGACTAACCATGTCATGCCTGCCCCTATTCAGTAAACTCCAGTAGTTCCTTATCACCTCCAAGATCAAATATAAACTGTTTTGTTTGGTGTTCAAAGCCCTTCATAACTTGCCTCCTCCTAACTTTTTACACCTAACTAATTACACCTCAACCTAATGAACTCTGTGATACAGTAATGCTGGATCTTGAATCAGATACTCATCTCCTTTTTCTGGTCATTTTCACTCCCTGGAATGCTCTCCCTCCTCACCCCTACTTTCTGGGAGTCCTGGTGTCCCTTAAGTCCAAGCTAAAATTCCACCCTCTATACGAAGACTTTGCAGATCCCCTCAACTCCCGTGTCTTCCCTGTGTTGATTATTTCTAGTTTGTCCTCTAGCTTGTTTGCATGTCTCCTCAGCTAGACTGTGAGCTACCTTTTGCCTTTCTTTGTATCTCTAACACTTACTCCAGACACATGGTAGATGCTTAATAGATGTTTATCAACTCACACGCTATATAGCCATGTCCTGATTAGTGCGAACAATGAATCCTCTGAAGTGATTGCAAGTATTTAAATTCACATTATTTGAAGTTATAATGATGTAAAATTTCAGCCCACTGGAAATGTGCAATGCAAATTCAAAATAATGTGACCACTTCAGGGGATTCATTATTTGTACTAACTGGGACTTCATTGTACACAGTACAATGGAAAGTAATCTAGGGAGTAATGTTCTCGGCAATGGAACAAGAAAGACCTCCTGTAGAAGGTAGGAATTGAGCTGAGTTTGGCAGAAAGTCAGGGAAACTAAGTGTTAGAATTAAGGAGGGAGAGCATTCCAGGTCTGGAGGAGGTGAAGTAAGTCAGGGTGGGTGGATCATAGAATTCATGGAGGGGATTAATGTAAAGATAGGAAGTGGCCAGGTTTTAAAAGGCTTTAAAGTACCAGACTGAGCATTTTATATTCAATTATGGGGTAATAAAGTGGAGTTTACTGAGTTTGTGTAGGCTGGTGGTGATATGTTTGGACCTGTGTTTTAGGAAAACTGGATGGAGAATGGATTAACATGGAGAGAGACTTGAAGCAGGGAGGCTAGTTAGAAGAATATTGAAATTCTTCAAGCAAGAGATGAAGAGGGCCTGAAGAGGGCTTTGTGAATAGAGAAAAAGGGACCTATCCAAAAGATGTTGGGAAGGTAGAAATGGCAGACTTTAACAGCCAGTTGGATACATGGGTCAGTGTGAGCAGTGAGCTGAGCATGACTGTGAGGTTGCAAGCCTTTGTGACTGGGAAGATGGTGGTACCCTTGATCATAACAGGAAAGTTTAAAAGGAGGGAGAGTTTGGAGGGGAAGATAAGGAATTATATTTCCCTTCACGTCTTCTCTTTGTTTGTGATTCTTACTCATATCTTTCTTTAAATCTCTCATTAAGGACTCACTGAATATACTAGAGACCTTCCTGTGGTTCTCTTTGGACTTTTATAGCTAGCAGTGCAATTCTTGGATTGTCCATGCATTATTCCTCTCTTTGACTACATCTGTGGCCCACCTCCTTTTCTAATTGTGTGTCTCTTTGATGTCTTTTATATCCTTTCTTACATATGAGCCATTTGGGGAAAATAAGAAAATCATAGACAATCACTCCCTTTTATGTAGATTTTCTGACCTAACCAACCATTTCTCACTCCTTCCCAGTACTGATTTGCTACCCTTTACACATACCATGCTGATGCCATAGAATTACATGGAAGTGAGCTTAGAAACCATCAGATTTAATATTATCTGATCAATTAAGATTGCTTTATCTGATCTATTAAGATTGCCTTCTGCAATATGTTTAAAAAATAACCACCCAACCTTTACTTGAAGATCCCTAGTAAGGGGGAACTCACAGTCTCCTGAAGGAATCCATTCCATTTTGGTAAAAATATAATTATCAGGAAATGTTCCTTTATGTTCATCATAAATCATCTCTCCTTGCTTCTATCTGTTGCTCCTACTTTTGCTCTCAGTGACCAAGCAAAACAAATCTAATCCGTCTTCTGCACAGCAATCCTTCTAGTTCTTGAAGACAGCTGTTAGCTCTCCCAACTCAAACACACACACGCACTCATGCACACACACATGCACACATCCTCACATATGTGCACACACACACTCATACACAAAATGCATGAGTATGTATACTCTTTCTAAAGCTAAACATTTTCTTCAGCTAATCCTTATATACCATAATCTCAAGGTCCTTTACTACTCTGGTCACCCTCTTCTGGATGTTCTTAGTTTGTTGGTTCCCAGAATTGAACACAATAATCCAGACGTTGTCTGAGCAGAGCCATTACCTCCTCTTTTTCAGGTGTGATCCCCCTCTTCTTGTAGCTCACGTTCATGTTAGCTTTAGGGCTGCCATGTCAGTCAGACTGTTGACTTGTGTTGAGTTTATGATCCATTAAAACCCTCAGATCTTTTTTACATTGGCTCTAATCTAGTAATGTCTTGCCTATATTATAATTGTGAAAATGATTAAAACACACACACACACACACATGCACACAAAAATGCATTCCTCAACTGTAGGACTTTATAGTGGTTTGCATTAAATTTCATCTTTAATTAGAGTTGGACCATTTTAGCTTATTGTTGTTTTAGCCTACTGGGATCTATTTGGGCTTTTAATTCCTGATGCCTTCCAGTGTATCAGCTATTCCTCCTGGTTCAGTGTCAGCCACAAATTTCTTAAGCATACCATACATGCCTTCGTATAGATGACTGATAAAAATATGAACGGATAGATCCTTGGGGAACTCTGCTGAAGACTTTCTTTCCACTAATGACACCTCTTCATGTCCATTTATTCAGATGACGTTAAGTCTAAGTACCTTTGTCTAGCTTTTATCTCTCCACCTTACCTATGAGGATAGCATGAGAACTTTTGTCAAATACATTGCTAAAATTTAGGTCTGCTACATCTGTAGCTTTCCTATAATCTGTCACTGTAGTAGCTTTGTCAAAAAGAAAATGAGATTAGTTTGGCATTATTTACTCTTCTTGAAATCATACTGGCTTTTAGTGATCACCACCTTCCTATCTTGATGTACATAGACCATCCCTTTAATAATAAGTTCTAGAATTTTGTCTGAAATCACTCAATCTCACTGACTTTAGTTTACAGAATTCACTCTTTTCTTTTTATTAAAATTATAGCAATATTTGTTCTTTTCCAGTTTTGTGGCACCTTTTTCATTCTAGATGATCTTAATAATAACAGTATAATTTAATTATAAATTAATAATTAACTTAATAATAACAACAAATTAAAATTTTTAAAACACAGTAATTTCCCGAGACATACATGTGTATGTATATCCATCTATCTCCACTCATGTATATAAATGGATCTCACCCATAATCAACATTAATAGATCCATATCTGTAGCTATATCTAGATATGTCTGTTAATGCTGATTGTGGGTGAGGTCGACTTCCAGGCAGAGAGTGCTAAAGGGCAAGCCCCTGGGACACCCGGGAGCTAAATGATGAGATTGGGAGCTCAGTAGCCTGCTGTGGCAGAAGGGTGCACATGGTCATGGGCCATGTTTCCTTAGTGTCTGTGCTGGCAAGAGCATCTGGAAAGCTCCTCAGCCCTCAAGGGTGGGCAGGTGGGAGCTTGTGACAGCAGCGCCGCCAGTGTCTTTAGAGCAGCTCTTCTTAACTTATTGATGCGCATAAGTTCTAGAATTTTGCCAGAAAACATTCAAGCGCACTGACTTAGAGTTTACAGCAGTCACTCTTTTTTTTAAAATTAAAATTAAGGCAGTATTTATTCTTTTCCAATCCTGTGGTACTTCTCTCAATAATACTTAATAATAAACACTTTGTGTTTTTTAAACCACAGTAATTTCCCGATTGATACACACACACACACACACACACACACACACACACACACACACACACACACACACAGAGCTATCTTATTTCTTCCTTCCATACATACTTAAATAATGAAGAAAATTTTCTAAAAAAAAAATTGATACAGCATTAGTGTCTTATAGCATATATAAAATCTGACACTTCTCTTTGGACATCCTTTTGTCAGTCTGATAAAGGCTATGACCTCAGAGTAAATGCATAAAATGAAACATATAGTATTTGAATTATAGTGAAATAGTTTTTGAAATTTTTTTTAAGAAAAAATTCGGCAGACCCCATGTTAAGAACTCCGGTTTTGAATATCCTTCCTTGTCCAGCCATGCCCTTTCAGACTTCAGGTACTTCTTTCCTGGCCTCTGCCCTGTCCAAGCCTTTCATCCATCTTAAAGTGGTGGTTAAGGCAGTCCAGGTTGGGTTGGCATCCTAGATGGGGCTAAAATCCTGATGGAGCCTGCCTAGTTTGGAGGCAAGGCATCTGTGTGTGCCTTTCTCACCTCTCCTGTAGGTGAGGAGGTTTAGTGATGAGTGTAATTGACCATTCACTTTTCCACTTTGTCTTGAGTAGAAAGTAGGTTGTAGCTAAAGCAGCCAGAGGAAAGAAGAAATGCCTGACTTCAAGACTCTTAACTTGATTCTAAGGTTCTTCATGGAAGGAAGCTTCTGTCTTTGACCTGCCTGCATAACCCCCACTGGTTCTATTTCTAGATCTTCCTCGATACTCCAGTCTAGAATTCTTATTGATTTAACCATCCAGGGGATGTATCATGTCATTCTCTTCATAGGCTGTGTAACTCCATATAGGCACTGGTAACTTCTCAGAGTGTGGTGTAGTAGAAGGAGCGCTGGATCCTGGAGGTAAATAAAGGATGTGGGTTCAAACCCCTGTTCTGCCACTTGCCATCTGGATGACCTTGTGCAGGTCCCTTCTTTCTGTAACTCTGGTTACTTCTCTATAAAATGGGGGGTGGTGTTGAACTAGATGATCTTTAAGGCTCCTTCCAACCCTAAATTCTCTGACCCCTTTGGACATTTCCTACTGCTGAATTGTCCCCCTGTGTGAGCAGTAACGAACACCTTAATGTGCTGACTTGTCAGATCCTTTCTTGGTACATTAGAACAAAAGTTGCTCCTTTCTCATTAGACACCCTCTTTGTGCGGGTGTCTTTAATCAATTGCTTCCCCAGGGACAATATTTTTAGAAGTTGTATTTTTCACACTCTTGCTCACCTTTTCCTTTTGGAAATTCTTTTCCCTGTGCCGAATGAAATGAACTAATGAGATGCCATGAGAGTTCGGGCCAGTGTTAATTGGAATCGGCATACAAGAGCCGCTGTGCACATGTACTCGCTTTTACCCTAGCTTCCCTAAGTTCCTTCTTTCTGTCTCCTTGGCACAGGTTGCACAGACAGCAGATGGTGTGGACGCTGACCTCTGGAAAGACGGCTTATTTAAATCCAAGGTTACCAGATACCTGTGTTTCACAAGATCATTTTCTAAAGAAAATGTAAGTCAAATAGTGCCTTTCATTGATGGCCTGAAAACCAGATATTTGCAGTTGTCTTGGATGTTTCTTTATCCCTTATGTGACTATTTTTATTTCCTAAAGATAACTGCATTTTTTAATAAACTGAGTGGAGATGGTTGGACTCATATAGAGTCGTAGTACACAATATTTATTAGACCCTACTCTGCACAGCACAGGTGCAGGAATAGGCAAGAAGTTCAGATAAAACGTGGTCGCAATTCTCTAAGAGTACATAATCTAGTGGAGACAGAAGGGTACAGTGGATTTGAATGTTTGAGACCTGACTTCAGCATTTACTTTGCTTTGGAGCCTTGCATAAGTAACTTAAACACCTTTGCACTCTGTGAAGTGAGAATTATAATATTTCTGTTACCTTTATATATTTTATATTATCTGTTTATTACCTACATGTTAAATTATCTATATATTGGTGAATTGTGAGAAAAGCACTTTTAAATCTTAATACCTGGAGTAATTAATAAATTATTACTATTAGTAGTAAAATTAGTGTATTAGTGAGAGGAAGACTAGAAATCATCTCATCCAACCTTTTAATTTTTCAGGGGAGGAAACTGCTGCCTTGATAAGTGAGGTGACTTCCCTAAGAAAAGAGCATTGCATTTGGAGTGAGAAAACCTGGCTTTGAATCCCCGCTCAACTCCTTAATTATCCGCATCATCTTGTATAAGAGATTTCACTTCTCAGGGCTTCAGTCCTCTCAGAAGAGTGTTAGAGTAGATGATCTTCATGCTCCCTCTTCCTTTCTGGTGGCAGAGTCCTGCTTGAACCCAGGACTCTTCAATCTAGACCTGTGCTCCTTCTCCCAAGATGGTGATTTGAAGGTGGATGTGGGTGGCAAAGTGTTACTTTACACTTGTTTTGAAAAACTGTATATAAAGAGGTTTTCAGTATCATAAACAATGCTTTTTTGTTATTGTTTTTTGAGCATTGGAATATATATGATTGATGATGATGATGGTTAAGTTCGAAATACAAAAAATAATTTAATATGAAAAATTGTTTGTGAAGTCAGAGAACCTGTTTCAGATCACGGTTCTGTCAAGTACTAGCTGAATGACCTTAGGCAGTTCATTTCCCCTCCCTGTTCCCCTGGTATCCTCGGCTGTAAAATGAGGGAGTTGGAACAACAAACTTCCAAGGTGCTTCCTGGATCCAAACAAGCCCTGGAGGCCTGTGATACCTTAATAGTCACACTATTTCCTACACAGAGTAAATATTATGAAAATTCCTTCTCTGTAGGAAACTGAGCATCTTCTCTTACTATCAGAGCTTATCAAATCACAAAATTGTTCACGTGTTCGAATTTTCTAATGTATTATGACTTAAAGCTAATCTCTGAGTGAAAGCATAAGTAAAAAAGATGGCTTAAATTATTGACTTGTTTCACAAATCTGGCTCTTTCACCATTTCCAAGAGATTGGGTTATGTATTCTTTCTATAGGATTTTCATGATAGGACTTTTTTTTCCTACTTTGTAAGAACTAGAAATAGCCCTGTGCTTTTGGAAGCGTAGGAGGACGAGGGAAGTTCTGTTACCCTTTTCTGGTACCCTTTTTCTCTGTCCTCATTTCTGCCATTAAGGTCACTTCAGTGATAGAGAGTTATCTATATGGAGAGAATAGAGGGGCTGGAATTACCTAGTGACTGTTGTTCACGTAGTTTTTGTTGTTGTTTATTTAAATCAATCAATCACCAAGCACAAATTAAGCACTTTGTTATAAGGCTGGAGATATAAAGCGAAGGACGTAGGCAGTCCCTGCCCTCAGGAGCATATTCTGAATTGGGTCACAACATACAAACTGTGTCTTTTTCTTTAAAATGGGCAATAACCATGTTTATATAAAGAAGTTTTCAAAGGATTCATAGGTGGAAATGACCTTAAGGATCGCTTAGTTACAGAGGAAACAACAAAGCTCCAGAGATTATTGCTTACTCAGAGTCATGTAGGTATAAAGAAGAACTAGAATTTTAACTTGGGCTTTCAAGGATTGTCTATGAGACTGAGAGTGTTTGAAAATATAGTTTGTTTTTTAAAATAAGTTTAGAGTAATTCTGCACCACCCATGTCTACTTTTAATGAGACACCATGTACTATGTGGTAGAAAAAGTACAGGGATGGATTTAACAGACACGGGTTCTAACCCATCTTGGTCACTGGAAGCAGAAATGGAGCTTAAAGATTTTCATTTCATTACAAATTACAGGACTGAGGGAACTCTAATAGCTGAAGTGTCTTGCATAATGTCACACAGATATTAAGAAGCAAACCCAGATTTTTCGACACCAAATTCATTGGCAGGTTTTTTTGTCCAAATTCAGTGTCCTTTCTGCTGAAGCATTGTTTTGTTTTGTTTTTGTTTAATTTTTCTTCCTTCATTACATTTATTTTTTCCCAAATACATTAATTTATTTGTTTTCAGCAATCACTTTGATAAGTTCCAAATTTTCCTCTCCTTCCTCCTCCCTTCCTCTCCAAGATAGCATGCAATCTTATATGCATTTCTTTTAAACACATTTTCACATTAACATGTCACTGAAGCATTTTTGGGGGAGGGGGGAGAAATATTTTATTTTTAATTGAAGAGTAATTGATTACATTGGTTTAATATTATTGCATTTATTCTGAATATAGGTTTTCTTAAAATACAAAGCTACTGCCATAAAATGGGGTTTTTAAAAGAAAAAAATCACATAAACACACTTAAAATTACATAAAATTGCTATATAAATATGTGCATATTTACTGTAAAGAGATACGAATAGGGAGTGAACATATAATTTCCTTGGTATAATGAGCTTCTAGGTGAAGATGCTCCCCTTCCTAATGCAGTTAGCATCATTTCTTTAGCATATAGTCTTAGGTGCTTTGGGATACGGAGGGGTGGAGGTATTTGCTCAAGGTCATAGCTAGTATCTATCAGAGTAAAGACTTGAACCTGGATCTTCTAGGCTTTGAGGCCAGCTCCATTATGCCATATTGCCTCTATTTATCACAGAATTTTTTTTCAAACATTGCCTGTAATTCCAATAAAAAATGTTTTATTCATTCTAATCATCACTGCTCTCTTTATCTTTGGCACTTTGATTGTGTCATTCTCTTCTCATTCTTCCCACGACCTGTATTAAGAGTGCAATCAGGCAGCTTTCAAGTTTTATAAAGGCTAGATTTGGGGAGAATAGCACAGTCTATGTTAGAACAATATGACAAATCTCTCTTTTGAGTAAAAATATTTGTGCAGCTATGTGGAGAGCACACAGTCCTTCTTTGATGCCTCACTGTGGTACAGAGGCTTTTGATTGAGGATTATGCCAAGCAGACATCTAGTTTCAAGCCGGAGAAAAGCTTTGAGAAGAGGCCTGATTCTGTATTGATGTCTTCTAAGGATCAGGCTTGGAAAGAGGCTCATCACTTGCCAGTGGTGAATGTTTTTTATTTTTTCTGGCTCACTGATAAAACATTCAAATGAGCTGGGAGAAGCTTTTTATCTTCACCTGAGTACCAGCTTCAGTAAGCAACAGTAAAGAAGCTCTTCTATAGACATTCCCGACTCTTTGGAATAAGCAGTAGGTAAAACCGAAGCCAAGGTCAGATGAGTGTGCCCAGTTGTGACCTGCATCTGCATGGATGAAGTTCTCTATCCTTGGAGTCAGAAAGTGAATGAAATAGGTTGTGCAGATGGCTGTCTTGACAGCTAATGCAGTGATCCCATCCTGACATTGCAGGCAGGTAGGTAGGGGGTAGGTATCATGAAGAAGAGGTCTGGGCCTAAGGTCGGGAAGCTCTGAGTCCAGGTCCAGCCCCGGACATTTACGTGCTCCGTGACCCTGGGTAAATCACTTACCTTCCATCTGTCTGCCTCGGTCTCCTCCTCTGTGAAATGGAGATAGTAACAGCGCGTTCAGGGTTGTTGTGAGAATCATTTCTTGAACACTGTAACATGCTACGTAAATGCCAGTTATTCTAAAGAGATAATTATATAGATGGTTATTGTTGTCATGATTGTATGGATGAAACGTAAAAGCCACTTACATGTTTGCCTCTAGTTCGCTTTTTATGTTTTATCGGTTTTCAGAAATACGGTAACTAATGAATACGCTCCTCTGCCCTATAGAGTCCTCTCTTATAATAAAGGGAAAGTAAGCAAATAGACATTGCAGTTGACTGCCTGTGTGGCAGCCCCCATCTGTAGTCTGCTGCTTCTTTATTGAGAGGTTAGGAATGCATTTTGTCATCTTAAATTTTAAGCAACATGGAGATCAAGAGAGATGATGTGTTCTAAACTGCTTTATTAGTCAGCTCTTCACTTCACGATTTTACTAATTTCAGGCATGGCCCTTCTTAGCCCCTATAAAATAAGATAGCATGTAGTAATAACACATTACCTAGAGAAGGCTGGACTGGAAAGAGCACCAGATTGAGAGTCGGAAAAGACCTCGATTCAAGAGCAGCTCTTCTCCTTATTAAGTATGATGGCCTTGTGTAAGCAGAAAGAATATTGAATTTGAAGTCACAGTGTCTGAGCTGGAATGCCGAGCTTGTTGCTTCTTTCCTGTATGAGCATGGGAAAATTACTTAACCTACTGTACCTCAGTAATCTCCATTGTCAGATAAGACAGTCTTGAAGGTCTGTTCCAGCTCCACATGTCATGACCCTTTCCAAACTTCAGTTTCCTCATCTGTAAGAAGAGGATGCTGGAATAGATGATCTCTGAGGTCCTTTTCAGATTCCCATGATTCCAAGGTTTTCAGGTCCCTGTGGCACACTTCAAATAGGGTACTGGTGTGTTGGAGCATATCCAGAGAAGGATGCCTGAGGGTTGTTGAGAGAAATCAAACTTTATCACGTGAAAGTCAGTTGGAGGAATTGTGTAGGCTTAGAGAAGAACCTGAGGAGAAGTAGTTATCGTGTCAAATACCTACTGGTCCACAGTGGACAAGAACCATCCTACTTGACCTCTAAGCAGAGGGCTGGGATCAGTGGGTAGAAATTGAAAAGAGATAGATTTCAGCTCAGAATAAAGAAGACCTTCCTCATGACAAGGTCCACAGTTGGGACCTGCCAACAGGAAAACAGTGATTTCCCCTTCCTGGAGGTGTTTGAGTAGTGCCTGTTTAGAAGGGATTCATTCTTTAATTGAGACTGATATACTTTCCTGAGCTTCCCATTTATTCAACAGTATTCATGAGATCATAAGATTTTGCATTTGGAAGAAACCTTATGACTCATTAGTTCAGCCTTCTCATTTTACAGGTGAGGAAACAAGTCCAGAGAAAAAAGATAATATACCCGAGTTAGAGTGAAGTTAAAGTTGAAGTGAAGCAGGTGATTAAGTAGTCAAGCTGGATTCAAATCCAGGTCTCTTGACTCTGTATTCAGTGATTGTACCAGGCTATGACTCATTCAGCAAACATGTTCAAAACACTAGTTTTGTGCAGAGCCCTGGAGTGGGGAACAGAGGTTAGTTCTAATTACCCAGTGCTCATCCCCCCCTCCTCCCCCCAGAGCTCTTTGTCAGCTAGAAGGAGAAAGACAAGATAGAAAGACAGTGATAATACATACACAGTAATAAGTTTACTTGAGAAATACAAGTGCATTGTGAGCTAAGGGGTGCTAGCAGGAAGGATTATAATCTTAGTATTAGGTAAAAGAGGGCCTTCTCTTCTCTGAAAAAACACCAACTTTCCATTTATTGTGAAGACATAGGTTCATGACAACAGATATTTCTAGAATGTACTCTGGACTTGAGATTAGCTTGGATCTTAATTAGGTGAGTAGCTAGCAACCACATCTCAGGAGTTTGGGGAGGCCTGTATAGAATCTAAGCCATCTGCAGTCCCTCTCCTCCCCCCATCATTTTTATTAATACAGGATCCTGGGGCTGGAGCGACACCACTTGCTGTGGAAAGATCGAGATTAATTGTACTTTTCATGCACTGTACTTTCTGCATTACCTGTAATAATAATGTACATAGATTAGGTAGGGAGGATATTAAACAGAAGGATTTATGAACATTTGAATATTAAGTTGGTTATCTGTGGCCACCTTAAATGCAAGGTTGTCAAAAATAATTACAGTATACTAGCAAATACCGGCTACCAGAGACAATATAAATACCCTGAGTCAGTGCATATTGGGCTTTTGGCATGAATCATTTGCTCAACAAGGATTGGGAATATGTTTCTCATATTTATGAGGAGGAAATGAAAGAGAGCAGGAGATGGGGGAGGGGAGAGGAACAAGCAAAATTAATGGTGTCGCAGACCTAATGTATGAAGCCCATTACAGTGGTTGCTTGGTGTAAGAAGGGACCACACTTTTAACTGTATGAAGCCCAGACAATACAGACCTGCATTTTACCTCTTGTGGAGGGTTTTTAGGTGTTTCTTTGAATGATCACCATCATGGATGATTCTCTTGTGTAGTTGTGAATGTTCTTGAATGATTGAAGGAGGCACAAGCAGCCCCCTTCACTGATGCAGATTATGGCCTCTCCTTTCTGAACTGGTGGCCTCCTGGATTTCTGTGACCCAAACAATCCATCCCTTGCTGGTTATGAGCCTTTCTGTAGTTAGCCTGGTCCTTGAATAATCCACATAAGTCCAACTTGTTGTTCAGCTTTGTAGGACCCACCAGAACTTGGGCCTTAGAGCCCTGAGGCTTCTGTAGTCCATGATAGAGGGAAGAGTCCATGCTGTACCCCTGTCCACCCCCCTTCCCACTGGAATATAAATTCATTGAGTGCAGGAGTGGTTTTCATTTTTGTCTTTGTCTCCTCAGAATAGTGTGAATTCCAATCTGTAGAAGGGAGATAATGATACTTAATGTTATCCTTTCAGAAGGTGGGAGTAGGGAAAGCTCTCTTTATAAGGCTTAAAGTGCTATATAAAAGGGAATCATGAGGAGTCCTAGCAGAAATGAAGTAGATGTTAAAGAAGGCAGAGTGGGAGACAGAAGAGCTAAACATCTGATATTCTAGCTCAGCTTTTTTATTTCTTATGTTACCTGAGAAAAATCACATCATCTCTCTGGGCCTCAGTTTCCTCTTTTCTTAAACGATGTAGTTGGACTGGATAGTTTCTTATGTTTATTCTAGTTCTGAATCATATGTTCCTGTAAGCCAGGCTCCTAAAATTTTGAATGAATATACTTTGATTTGCTTGTGAGAGAAAATCCAGTTTAAACTCCCGACTTTGAGTGGCTGTCCCAGCCAGAGAGTGTACCAGGTGTAGTCAGGACTCCTTGCTTGAATTTCAAAGACAAAAAAAATCTTGGCAGGATCAGCTAAGTTGAAGTCTCTGCAGGCCTCTGCAGAGTTTTTCTCTCATTTCATAGATGCAGAGGTATGCTGAATATCCTCAATGATACCAGTGTGGAGAGAGAAATATTTATTTCTCCCTTTAACCAGTAAAGAAATATACCAGCCATTGTTCGGTGTTGATGACATAACGATTAGCTGAGCAATCGTATATTTGCTCGATGAAGGTGGGGACTCCCCATCTTTGGGTCGAAGGACTTCTGTGCTGTGATGTACATAGGATGATATATAACGTGAAACTTGCTTTAACTGGTTATACAATAAGAGAAAGAAAAAACCAAATTGGAGATTACACTGTGACGATTTTATGAAAGATCCAAAGTGACTGAGTATTTTGAGGTGTGACTGTGTTTAACACTCGTTCCCAGACTTCAAAGATTGCTGGTGAGTGCCAACTTGTTTAAGACATAATTGTCCCTTAACAACAAAGACAATTAAGAGAATTAAGATTAAGAAAAATTAATTAAGAGAAAGGAAATCAATTAAGAGATTAATTAAGAGAAAGGGGGGAAAGGCAGTTCAGCAAAACTAATCTTTACTTTAACCAAGTCTGATGGTATGTGCAGTGTTCTGCATCTACGGTGTCCTCCCTCAGTCAAGAAGGAAAGGAGGCATTTTCTCATCTCTGTTCAGGCCTGGTTATTATATTTGTGCAAGGTTTAGTTTCAGGTTTTTTTCCTTAAGTTTACATTGTTGTAAATGTTGTATGTGTATGTACATATATGTATATATGCGTGTGTATTTTCCTGGTTCTGCTTACTTCCCTTCATGTTAGTCTTCTCATGCCTCTCTGTAGAACAGTGTCTTTGGAAAAAAGATTTGCACTTTGTTTAGGGACACTTGGCATTGTAGAATCCATATAACAGCCCATGAATTGGGAGTCAGAAGGCCTGGGATCAAATTCTGTGTCTGACACTTACTAATTGAAAGAGCCTGGGCTCAATAAATACTTTGTACTGGGAATATCGAGACAGATTGGACATAGTGCCTGCCCTGAAGGAACTTACAGACCGATAGATATACAAAATATTTGAGCTTGTAGCTCATCTTGTCCAACACTCACCTTGGCACAACTTATTTTATAGAAGGAGAACCTGAGGTCCATATTAAATATATATCAGTTATGGAAACTGGAAGGCACCTGAGAACACAGCATGTTAAAACAAGAGGATGTCAGAGTTCAAAGGGACCTTAGAGACAAGTAGGAGTTTAAGAGCCAGGATTCAAATTCATATGCTTTTATATCTTGTACATAAATAGTTGTTTTCATGTTGTCTCTCATTTTAGAATGTGAGCTCCTAGAAGGTGAGAACTGTGTTTTTGCTTTTCTTTCTGTCCTCAGCGCTTAGTACAATTCCCAGCTAATAGTAAGTCAACAAGCATTTATTAAGCCTCAACTATAATAAATGCATTTTGACTGACTTTGACTCCAAATCTACTGCTCCTTCTACTCTCTAACACTGCCTTTTTAATAGACTGAACTCAAATATAAATATAGAAAAGACTATTTTTGAGTGTATAATTTGGAGGACATGAAATAGCCAAACAAAGACTCTGTATATGATACATGAGATTTTGCAAAAATTATACCATAATTAAAAAAAATTGTGCAAATGTGCCTTGCGTTTATGTTGTCTTTTAGATTGATTTTGGAGCAGTGACATTTTAGCCTGGTAATTGGTTCTGCATTATGTGCAAACGTGCGTGTGCTCAAACAGTGACTGCCACAGGAATTTGCCCTTTCTAAAATATACATGTGCCTAATGCAGACTGTCAGGAGTATGTAGCCAAGCTGGCAGAACACTGGGGCTGTGTGTGCACAGCCGCCCTCTGCTGGGTGGAATATCAGATTGTTGAAAAGCTTGGCTTCCTCCTTCACCAAATGGCATCTTTGGGTGACCAAGAATAGGTCTGGGTGTCTTAAAAGATGCTGTAGCTGAAGCACTTGCCAGAGAACCATGTGTAGCTTATGCCTAACTGTTTCAGACTGTTAAAATGGCCACCTGCTCTAATTAACTTTCTGTCACAAAGCTGGCTTTAGTCAAAGAAATATAAAATATCCGAGCAGGAAGGAACCTGAGAACCCAGAACGTTAGAACATTGAATACCATGGTTCAAAGGGACCTTAGAGATTCCCCTCATCCCCTTCCTTTATTTTACAGGTGAGGAAATCTGTCGGTGGCAATATTATGTGGTAGAAAGAACTCTGGGTTATCATTCTTAGCTTTTGAGTGATGACTCATTTGCCTCCTAGCTCAGTGACTATAGGCAAATCGCTTCCTTGTGTGTCAGGTTCCCCGTTTGTAATGTAGGGATAATAAGACTTACCTACCTCATGGGGATACTGGAAAAGAAAGTATAAATTGTTTTTATAAAGGGCAAAGCACTCAAGGAATTTAAACTATTAGTATTGTTACTCTTCTATCCAGTACTGAAGCCCAGTGTGCTAGACTACTAATGTAACACATCGGTCCTCCAGGCCTCATTGTGTAAAGTGCACATCGTGAAGCTACCATCTGAAAGAGGAGGGTCTAGGTACCCATACTAATAGTCTGCTTTTTTTCCCCTTCTCTTCTTTCTGAAGAGCCATTTAGGAAATGTACTGGTGGATATGAAGCTCATCGACATAAAAGACACGCTACCTGTGGGCTTCATCCCCATCCAGGAGACTGTGGACACACGTAAGTCATCCTTTGGTACTGCTAGTCACAGTGAAAGTTTTCTTCCTCTAGGAATGATTTTCAATTGTTTTCCATTTGTGCTTGCATTGGAAAGTATTTTAGGAGTATTATTGTGTGCCCTCTTTATATGTGGCATAGAGAATCATAGAATTTTCAGGTTGAAAGGAACTTAGAATATAGAATATTAGAGTTTAGAATATGAGTGCTAGAAGGAATCTTAGAACATGGAGCATTAGAATGTAGAATGATAGAGCTGGACAAGACTTAGAAATCTATTCCAGTCTATTCATTTTATAAATGAGGAAACTTAGAACTCATAGAGGTGAAGGGTCTTGCACTGGGTCAGAAATTTAGCCAGTGACTGAGCTATAATTGAAGCCATTAAGTCTTCTGAATTAAATATCACCATCTCTCTTATACAATGCTTTCTTTCATTCTTGCAGAAGATAAGGAGGCAGCTAGGTGGCTCAGGTGCTGGGGTCAGGAAGACCTGGGTTCAGATCCAGCTTTAGATACTTACTAGGTGTATGACCCTGGGTGAGTCACTTAACCTCTGTTTGTCTTAATCCTCTGGAGAAGGAAATGGCAAATTGTTCCTCATTATCTTTGCTAAGAAAACCCCATGGACAGCATTGATGTACTTTGATCCGTAATCCATGAAGAGTCAGACCCAACTGAACAACAGCAATTCTCTTTTGTACTCTAAGGAGTATGTAGCATATTATGGCTCATATCATATAAATCAGAAAAGTATTCTTTCATCTGAGAAGAGCAATTCCCCCACATAGGATAGGGTTAGTTTGTGCATGGAAAAAATAGTTTAAAAAGTTTTATCTTTAGGAAGTGTATTCCTGATCAAGTTTTCCTCATGCTAGAATTTGGCACAGGATCCAGATGCAAAAGGAAAAAACAATCAAAATCTTGGAAACAAATAGCTCTCTGCTTTTTTACTTCCAAAGCAAGAAAGGTGTCTTTTATTAAATCCCCACTTGCTCTAGGCTTGTGGTTGACCTCACCAGGGCTGCCTCAGGCTATAGCATAGGAAAAGCAGTGTTGTTGGCTCCAGAGTAACTTGGGGAGAAATGGTCTCAGAACCCTTTGCCTTCTAAAAACAATAGGGGAATCTCCATCTCAGCACCAACATAGAAAAAGCAAGAACAGAATTTCTGTAGCAGTTTAGGGAGATGTGGGATAGTCATATGGAACAGATAGAGGTTAGATGGGAATGAGTTGCCTCAGCAGTTTGGACAAAACTGGATAGAAGAAAAGTGGGGACTCAGTATCTTGAGAATTGACCCTTCAGCTCTGGTATATGGGGAATTGCCATTCATCAAAATGGCCTTTGTCAGAATCCAAAGCACTTAGAGTAAGAATACATAGAATTAAAATACAGTAAGATAAGCCGAACACAAAAACTGTGCCAATGATATTTAATTTTTGATTATGTAAAAGGGACCTTCTGGAATAAATAGCATTATAAACACCAGTTATCATACAGTTCTGCTACAGATTCTGCCTTTAGTACCATCATTTATTCCAGGGATTCTTAACCTGAGGTTCACATCTGCCCTTCTCCTCCATGGATAGATTCGGGGAATCTGTGATGAATGGGAAAGCAGATTACATCTTTATTTCAATATAATTGGTTTCTTTTGTAATATTATATATTTGAAAATATTATTCTGAGGGGGTCTATGACACCAAAAAGATTGAAAATCTCTGGCATAGGCAAACCCCCTTATTTTGAGGGTGAGAAAATGGAGGCCTAGATAAGGGAAATAACTTGCCCAAGGTTACCTAGTTAGTGGTAGAACTGAGACTAGCTAGAACCTTATGTCTCTTGAATCCCATCCCAGTCAGTGTTCTTTTTGTTTCATCCTGCTAGTTACC
This sequence comes from Potorous gilbertii, assembly GCA_028658325.1. Lineage (NCBI taxonomy): Eukaryota > Metazoa > Chordata > Mammalia > Diprotodontia > Potoroidae > Potorous > Potorous gilbertii. Next base: position 330,358,446 of record CM053769.1, on the reverse strand, counting down.
ACCTGCCAGCTAGGTGGCACAGTAGGAAGAGCATTGGGCCTGGAGTAGGAAAGACCTGAGTTCAAATGTAATATCAGGCACTTACTAGCTGTGTGACCTTGGGCAAGTCATTTAGCCTATGTTTGTCTCAGTTTCCTCATCTGTAAAATGGGGATAATGATAGCGCTCACCTCCAAGGGCTGTTGTGAGGACCAAATAACAGAATATTGGTAAACTGCTTAGCATGGTGTCTAGCACATAGTAGGTTGCTTAATTCTATCCCCTCACCCACCTTTCTAAATTTGATTTGAGCTAACCATAAATTTGTGATTTGTTTTGCATCTTTACTTATTTCAAAGATATCTGATTTCCTTGGCATGGGTCCTTGGCTAGTCTCATTTATTTCCTGAATCTATCCATGGAGAGGAAGGTCAGATATAGACTCTAACCTGATCTATGCTTTAATGTTTGTTGTGAAAAAAAAAAAATTAAACTGGCAGTAAACCTTCTGGGGATGAGCCTCTGCATGTAGCTGTTCTAAAGCCCTGATGACAGACACCCAGTCTATTATTGGGCCCATCCTTATAGACTTTCCAGAGGGGTTCCACTTGCCACAGATTTTGCTTCATTGTCATTACTTTCAAGACCCAACGTCTCCTCCCTGCCATTTCCACTTATCAGCCAAGGTTTGGATATTTCCTTTAGACTCAGTTTGGTTCAAGACACATTTATTGGCACACATAAGCACAATATTTCTGTTAATGAGAAAAAAAGTGGGAGATGTCTAAAGATACTGATGTGACATGCTGAGAAGATGAAAACAAGGGCAGGAAATGGAAGTTGTATATAAAAATTATGGCATGGGTTATATAGGATACTGTTAGGGATGCTAAAGTACAAAATTACCTGAAGCTGGAAAGACATGCCAAGGACAACAACAACACTTTTTTAAACCTACATTGGTCAAAATAGCAGAATCTAAGAAAGTAGAGGACCCCTGCTGTGGGTAGACCAAACAGTGATGGTGGACAGGAAAAAGAAATATGAGGTGCTCAATCTGTTTTCTCCAAAAAGAGGAAACTAAAAGAGAACTAAAGATCCTTTAGTTGTGAAGGGTTGAAATAACAGGGGCTAATAGTGTTGATACTTGGGATAAATGAGGAGATTGTAAGAGAACAAAAAGATGCTCTTAATAACCTCTACCCTTGCTGATATGGCAAGGTTGAGAAGTCTTTTAAGGACATGGGAGACCTTGGTATGTTTGCGGGTCTCAGAAAAAATTAGTGCAGAGGGAGAAGTAGAAGTTTAGAGAGAAAAGGTTGTGATCACCAAAGCAAGCTGATGGAGACAGAGAATGATATAGTCAAGGGAACAAGAGGGGGTTGGCAATGGCAAGAAGAAGGGCCACTTCCGTGAGGGTTAGAGAAAAGGTGGTGTGGATAAGAGAAAATGTGAACGAAATTTTACATGTGGAATGAAGACTATTAAGATTTTCCAATAGACAGCATCAGTTTTATCAGCAAAGTAGCAGGCAAGGTCATCTACTGCAACAAAAGCATATGGGATAATCATAGTAGACTTGTTATTTGATGATTTATTTTTAGTTTTCAACATTCATTTCCACAAGATTTTGAGTTCCAAATTTTCTCTTCATCTCTCCCCTCCCCCACCCTGAGATGGCATGCATTCTTAGTCCCCTTTCCTCCAGTCTGCCCTCCCTTTTTGTCCCCCCCACCCCCGCCTTATCCCATTCCCCTTTACTTCTCTGAAGGCAAGATAGATTTCCATACCCCATTGCCTATATACCTTATTTCCCAGTGGCATGTAAAAACATTTTTAAACATTTGTTTTTGAAACCTTTGAGTTCCAAATTCTCTCCCTTCTTCCCTCCCCACACACCCTCACTTAGAAGGCAAGCAATTTAATATAGGTTATACATATATAGTTATCAAAACATTTCCATAATAGTCGTGTTGTGAAGGACTAACTATATTTCCCTCCATCCTATACCCTTCCCCAAATTATTCTATTTTTTTCCTTTGATCCTTTTCCCTCTTCAAAAGTGTTTGCTTCTTACTTCCCACTCCCTAAGCCTGCCCTCCCTTCTATCATTCCCCACTTATGATCCCCCCCTACTTTCCTGTAGGGTAAGATATCCAATTGAGTGTGTATGTTTTTCCCTCTTTAAGCCAAATCTGATGTGAGATAATTTTATGTGAGATAGTTTACCTCTTTCTATCTCTCTCTTTCTCCTCCCAATATATTCCTCTCTCATCCCTCAATATTATTTTTTAGATATCATCTCTCATACTTAACTCATCCTGTGCCATTTATCTGTCTGCCTGTCTGTCTGTCTGTATGTATCTATGTATGTATGTATGTATCTATCTGTCTATCTCCTGTAACTACTTTAATACTGAGAAAGGTCTCATGAGTTACAAATATCATCTTTTCATGTAGGAATGTAGACAACTCAACTTCAATGAATCTTTTATGATTTCTCTTTCTTGTTTACCTTTTCATGCTTCTTTTGATTCTTGTATTTGAAAGTCAGATTTTCTATTCAGCTCTGTTCTTTTCATCAGGAATGCTAAAAATCCTCTATTTTGTTGAATGTCCATGTTTTTTCTCATAAAGAATTATTCTCATTTTTTTTGGGTAGGTGATTCTTGTTTTTAATCCTAGCTCCTCTGACCTCTGGAATATCATATTCCAAGCTCTTTGATCCCTTAATGTAGAAGCTGCTAGAACTTGTGTTACCCTGCTTGTATTTCCAACAATGTTTGAATTGTTTGTTTCTGGATGCTTGCAGTATTTTCTCCTTGACCTGGGAACTCTGGAATTTGGTTACAATATACCTAGGAGTTTTCCTTTTAGGATCTCTTTCCAGAGGTGATTGACAGATTCTTTAAATTTCTATTTTACCCTCTTGTTCTTGATATCAGGGCAGGTTTCCTTGATAATTTCTTGAAAGATGATGTCTAGGCTCTTTTTTGGTTATGACTTCCAGGTAGTTCAGTAATTTTAAAATTATCTGTTTTCCAGGTCAGGGTTTTTCCACTGAGATATTTTACATTGCCTTCTATTTTTTCATTGTTTTGGTTCTGTTTTATAATTTCTTGATTTCTCATAAAGTTATTAGCTCCATTCTAATTTTGAAGGAATTTTCTTCAGTGAGCTTTTGGACCTCTTTGTCCATTTGACTAATTCTGCTTTTTAAGGCATTCTTTTCATCATTGGTTTTTTGGACTTCTTTTGCCATTTGGGTTAGTCTATTTTTTAAAGTGTTATTTTCTTCAGTATTTTTTGGGTCTCCTTTTAGCAAGCTATTGACTCGATTTTCATGGTTTTCTTGCATCACTTTCATGTCTCTTCTCAATTTTCCTCTATTTCTCTTACTTGATTTTCAAAACCCTTTTTGAGCTCTTCTGTGGGCCTGTGATCAATTCACATTTTTCTTGGAGGCTTTTGATGGAGAAGTGTTGATTTTGTTGTCTTCTTCTTGTTGTATGTTTTGATATTTGTCTCCAAAGTCAGATTCTATAGTCTGAGTTCTTTTATGATGTTTGCTCACCTTTCCAGCCAAATACTTGACTTTCTAACTCTTTGTTAAGGTAGCACTCTGCTTCTAGTTGTGTGGGGGCCTCAGGGATTTTGTATCAGCCACTTGATACCCCCCCCCCCCGTCTATGGGCTCAGAGCTCCAGAAGCCACTGCTGCTACTGCTGCTGCCACCACCCACACCACCCTGGGGACAGGACCAAACCAGCCAGACCACGTACTCCTCCTTCACCCAGGTCCTGGAGAGTTTTCCCTTTGACCTCCTTGGTGTTTGTGGGTCGAGAAGTCTGGAAACCACCATAGCTGATAAAGATTCAGTCCTATTAAGACTGCTCTGGCCTGTCTATGCTATCGGGGCCTCCCCTGGGCTATGCTCTGCTCCCTACCTGGTGCAATAGACTTTTCCCATTGACTTTCCAGGTTGTCCTGGGCTACAGTCCTACTTCACTCTACCATTTTGTGGGTTCTGCAGCTCCAGAATTTGTTCAGAGTCATTTTTTACAAGTATTTGGAGGGTGGAGGGCTTTGGAGGCAGAGCTCAGGAAAGTCTTGTTTTTACACCACCATCTTGGCTCCACCCTCTCCACAGTAGAGATCTCAGAAGGTTTGGAGTAACCAATTCAAACAATATAACAAAATCAATTATTAAAGAGTAAAAGGGTTTCTAGGTAGCATTGAGTGTTCTGTTGTTTTTAGGTAATGTCTGTTCATTGTGCATCTAGTAGTGTCTGGCAGCACAGGAGTACAAACACAGAAGATGGTCAATGAGGTGACCCAGTCTTGAGGGACTTGCAATAGATTTAACGGTGGTGGTGAATGGGAATTAGTTGAATTAGCCACATCTAGTATCAAGACAATGAAGATAGGAAATTGAGGCCATGGAGGAGAGAACACAGAGGAATGGAAAGACTGAATCAGGTCATGCAGAGAATGAAGAATAGATTTAGAATGAGTAAATTCTGCAAAGAATAAAGGATACAGTGGAAAGGGAAGATAGAAGAATATATAGACTACGCAGGGCAGGATTCGGTACTAGATATTGGATATAGATACAGATAAAGTTATGGGGAGAGGTAAGGCAAAGAATTTTCATTTCAGAAGGCAGTGACTTGATTATAGACGTAAAAGAAGGAAGTAGAAATTTGCCAGCTATTGAATGAGGAAAGAGCCAGTAATGAATGAGCATGTTGTGGCTGTAGATATGATGACATTGATTTCCATGACTTATCAGTCCAAACACTGGGAAGCTGGGGGTTTAAGCAGTGAGAAGAAACAATATGAAAAAGCATCTGGTTAATAAGTACCTGGTGATTAGGTTTATCAGGGTTTAATTGGTTTAATTTCAGTACCAATCCTTTAACCTTATCTCAAGATTATGATACTACTACTACTAATAATAGCTGACATCTGTATTGTGTGTTAAGGTTTGCAAATCACTTTACATGTGACATTTCATTTGGTAGTCATAACCTTGTGAAGTTGGTGCTATTGTTTTTCCCCATTATATAGAGGAAGAAACTGAAGCTGGTAAAAGTTAAATGACTTGCTCTAGGGTCATATAGTTTCTGGGGCAGAATTTGAACTCAAGTTTTCCAGACTCCAAGTTCAGTGCTCCACCTGCTAAACCACCTTGCTAACTGTAGAGGACACATATCCAGAAGTTATTCTTCAAGAAGAGTGCCCATCCAATAGGCCCTCTAGCACCCTTGGCCGCTTGAGGCTCACAATCACTGAAGGTAGAGCTCAGGACTATCCAGAAAGTCACACAACTGTGTGGACCAGCCCATGACTTCTGTAATATCAGTTAGGCCCTTACTGTTGCATGGAAATTTTCTTATTCTTCCCTGATGGACTTTCATAAAATCTTCACTGTGGTTATTCAAGACCTTTTCTCTCTTCGAGCCCTCTCCACCAGCAAACAGCATTACCTCCTATTCCACATCACAAATAGAAGCCATCTGCTATGAGCTTCCTCCTTCTCCCATTCTGTACTTTAAAACCCTGTCTATGTCACCTCATATTCCCTTTTCTTTTGCCCCAATCTCCAAGGAAGTGGTGAACTTTCTCTTTGTCAAGACCAGATTCTCCATCTATGCTCTTTATTCCATCTCTTCTGTCTGCTCCTTCAGGCTCCCCCTCTTATCATCTTAAATCTCTCCTGATCTACTGGCTCCTTGTCAAGTTTCCTGTAAAGGTGCACAAGTATGAACTAGGTTCAGATATGAAGAAACTTGGCTTCTAAGGAGGGGATGTAGTCTTTCTTGAACTCTGGCTCTTTATGTCCCAAGCCCGGAGCGCTAGAGAGAATCAGTTGAAGCTTATTTGTAGGATTTTCCCCAAAAAGGGTGAGACAAAATCAAGTGTAGGATAGGTACTGACTTACTTTACATAAAAGAAATGCTTAACACAAAAGACTCACAAGTGTGCATTAACAAAGGCTTAAACAAACAGCAGTAGTGATTCATGGCTGCTGTTACACCCTCCCAGGAGTTCGATAGTTAAAATAAAGAACATGATGCATGTTGTTGGACTACTCAGTCAGCATTTCACCTTCATGTCAGTTTTCATTGTCTAAATTCCTTCTAGTTCCTTGTCTTATGGGAAGTCAGTCTGTGGATTGGATCCATCTTTGTGCCTATGGCCATCTTTTCAAAGAAGTGCAATTATAGTTCCTGGGATACTCCTCTGAAAGTGCAACTGGCAGTGACTGAGGACACAGCAGTTCCCAGCCTCTAAAACTCATGGAGTAGCCTCTAAGGCTAGATATATGCATCTCTGGATCCCTGCTCAGGCACTAGCACTCAGGGATAAAGCCCAAGGCACAAGCAGCAGCTAAGGCTTTGAGATCCAGTCTTAGGTTTTCCTAAGTGCACACATGCCTTTTCTGCCATGTACTAGAAGCCATCATGCTGCCAATATGGGAGAAGGGGGTCCTTCCTCTTGCCATCATAGGAGAGGCATAAACAGCAGATAGGAAGACAGAAAGGTCACTCAAGAGGATGAGGTCATTGCCTCTAAGGTCTACAGAGTGAGCCATCTCTCCTAACTTGGTGGTCAGTCCTCTCTGACACAGCTTTGATTCAGCCTCCCACCCCTCAGCTGCATCATCTCAAAGCAAAAAGCCTTTTCATATTGAACTACGTGCTTCCCTCAAAGTGAAGAAGGAGCACTTTTTAGGCATCACTTGTTCCAAACGTACAGCAGCAGGAGTGAGGCCCAGTATTCTAGGAGGTGCCCTCTACACAGCCGGGATCAGGGGCCTGCTGTTTACCCTCCATTACACTGAAAAACCTTCAGTTGACCCTGCCATCACCTTACCCTGTTGACCCTATCTTCCTTTTCACAGACAAATTTCAAGGAAATTGCTCACTTCTTAGTCCCTTACCGTATGACTTCCAGCTGTTCCACCAGTTGACTAAAACTACTTTCTCCAAGAGAATTAATGGTATTTTTTACTCCCAAATCCAGTGGCCTTTCCTTACTCCTTCAACTTCTTTGTGACTTCTGGATACTGTTGATCTACTCCCTCCTGCTGTCTGACCATTCCTCAGTTTCCTCTGCTGGATTATCATCCACCTTCCACATCCCAACTATGAGTGTCTCTATACCCCTAGGTTTGGTAAACTCACTACCCTCCCTGAGTTTGGTTATTATCTCTGTGCAGATGACTCCCAACTCTCCTATTAATTGGTCTCCCTGCTTCCAGTCTCTTACCTCTCCAGTCTACTCTCTGATTAGCAGTCAAAATCATCTTCCTATGCCATTTCCCAACTTACTGTTGCCTGTAGATGGAATACAGGTTCCTTAGCTTAGCATTTAAGGCCCTACTGGCTCCAGACTATCTTTTCATTATTTCTTGTTGCACTCCTTACATACTAAGTACTAGCCAGATGGGACTGCTACATATTACCTTATGTTGATATTCCATCCCCTGCCTTTGTACATTTGTACAAGCTGACTTTCCCCCTATAAAATGTACTCCTTACCCTTTGCCTCTTAGAATGTTTTCTTTCCTTCAGTGCTCAGCTCACTACTATGATCTTAAATGAATGTCCTAGTTGTTAATGTTCTTCCCTTCCTTAAATTCCCTTGTATTTCCTTGTCTATATACTTGTAGAATATAAGCTCTTTTGAGGTCAGGGTCTTGTCATTTTGTTTTTGTATCTCTCATACCTAAAACAATGCCATAAACATAGTAGATTCTTAATGAATGTTTGTTGAATGACTTATGTGAAAATATGTTTAATAGATTGCATGCCATCTTGGGGAGGGAGATAAATTTAGAACCTAAAATGTTATAAAAGTGAACGTTGAAAATAAAAATTAATTAATTGATAAACAATGTTGTGCTAAAAATCTTTTTTAAAAATTCTCATTGAATTGGACGGACCTATGCAGGCTTCATGGTAGAGGTGAAATAGTCCTTTAAAAGGAGAGGATTTTTGATATTTTATTTGAGTTTTGATCACATCAATACATTTTCAGTATTTAATGTATTTAGAAGGCAAGCGCTCTTTTTTGAAGTTTGGGTACCCGAGGCCGTGGGATATATATACATAATCACTGAATCTCAGAGTTGGAAGAACCTCAGAAGCCATCTGAGGCCACAATAACAATCCCCTTGAAATTTCCCAAACAAGATGTCATCCACCCTTTAATGGAAAACTTCAAATAAATTGGAACTTAGGACTTTCCAAGAGAGCTCTTTCTAATTGTGGATTTCTCTAATTGTTAAGAAGGATTTCCTTGTGATATTGTGTTTATAAACCAAAAACAGTTACAAGGTACTCTCAGGCCTAAGTCGTCTGATTTTAGTGGAGAGAATATGACTTGAAATGAATCAGTTTTACTTGACTTTTTGTTTGTTATAGTATTTATAATGGGTTTGCGCATGTACTAATAATAGCACAGAATACTTTTCAGCTAGTGTACACATTCCCTGGTTGAGCATAGTTAAGGAGACAGTGTTATATACGAGTATTAGATAGCATTGGAGTGGTTGAGTTTGAATTCCAGAGGACCTGGATATGAATCCCAGCTCTGTAACTAGCTCTGTAACCTCTGGCTAATTATTTTACTTCCTTGGGCCTGAATCTCTTCATCTATAAAAAGAAAGATTTAGACTAGATGATTTCTATTGCCCCTTCTGGTTATAAATCCTGTGGTTCTGTAGGAGCTGCCTGTTGACTTCTTAGAAGTATGTTGATTCTTAAATAGCTATTTAGTGTTCTGGAGGTGATAATTTGTTAGATCACTCTCATGAAATTTGTAAGCTGCAATTGATGTGGTCTGATTGGATTAACTTATCTGCTGATTTGAAGAACCCCAGGGGAGAGGGGAATCTCCATGCATAATCGGGGCAAAACCAAATTATTTCTTGATCAGTTTTATGGATAGAACCTGGCCTGTACTATCAAATATCAGAGTCATGCCTTGCTCTCTTCACGTTTCAAGCAAGAATTAATTAGGTATCTCATGTACAGGGAAGTGTATTATGCTGATAAAAATGTGTCATTCAAACTTGGTGCCTGAGTCTACACATTGTATATCTAGTTCTCTGCATACATTAGATATTTAATAAATGTTTTCTAAATAAAAGAATGAATGGATATATGTGTTGTTGCTATGGGAGTTACAAAGAAAATGAATAATGTCCCTCAAGGAGCTTGCAGTATTACTACTATATATATATATATATATATATATATATATATATATATATATATATATGTATGTATGTATGTATGTATCATATATATATATATATATATATATATATGATACAAGATATATATGTATGTGTATATGGAGTATAACAGAATTGTAATATTACACAAATATGTAAAGAAATACTCAAGTGAGTGATAGAACAGTCATTGGATTTAGAGCTGGAAGGAATTTTAGGGGTCATCTGGCCCAAGGCCTCATGCTATAGATAATAAAAATAACAGTACTAATAATTAAGGTTTGCAGAATGTTTTATATGTATTATCTCATATTTGATCCCCATAGCAACCCTGTAATATAAGTGCTCTTCTTATCATTTTGCAGATGAGGAAACTGAGTCTGGGAAAGGTTAAATGACTTATCCAGCATCATATAGCTAGTTAGTGTCGGAGGAAAGATTTAACTCAAGATTTCTTGATTTCAAGTCTGGCACTTTACCACCCCTGTTCTACCTAGCTGCCTCAGAATGAGAATACCAAAGCCTAAAAGAGGTTGAGCAAATTACTCAGTGTCATATGGATATTAAGCCAAGCCAGGATTTGTACCTGTAGCCTTTGGACTCCTGATCTAATGCCCTTTCCACTGTACCACATGGCAATTTTAATGGATTGTAGAGATCATTTAATGCAGAAGTCGAGTTCCAGGTTTGGTCTGCTGCCTGTTTTTGTGTGGGCATATGCTAAGAATAATTTCAAATGTAAAAACCATTTTTGGCTTGTGGCCGTCCAAAAACAGGTCATGAGTCAGACTGGCCATAGTTGGGCCATAGTTTGGCAACCTCTGGTCTATTCCAACCTTTTTATTTTTTTAGAAGGAGAAACTGATATCCAGAGAATTGGGTAATGATCATTCCTTGCATTTTTATGATATTTTAGGGGTTATACTACACGTTCCTCATAGCAGCATTCACAGTTTTAAGCTGTGAAAGCTTAAAACTGTATTAAGATTTTTGGGAAACTGTATATGGCGAGTGCTGTCATCTCTAATTTTACTGAAATAGACGTAGAAGTTAATGAGAAATGTTTTCTCCATGACCACATGACTAGGAAGATTTACAGACTCTGCTTTGCTCATAGTACCTTTGTGAGGTCGGTGGGGCTTACATGATCTAATCAGTGTGAGCACTCCCTTTAGTAATCCAAATCAATCCAGATTCATGCATGCCTGCTCATGCTCCGTAACTTGTCATCCATCTCCTCCCACAAATGGTCCATCTATTGTGTCCTTCTCACATTTTTTTGGACAGTGCATGGATATTACTGAAGTAAAAGAACTGTCCATTGATTATAGCTGCTCTCACAGAATGTGTCACACATACACATATATACCCCCACCCCCCACGTATGTTTTACAGATAAGATCCTTTGCCTCACTTTCATAGTTTAATTCATTTGTAAGGTCTGTTTATGCTCGACATTAACCTTTCCATTCCCCTTTTGGAGATCCTAAGTGTTTAGGAATTGCTGAAATATTCCATTTCCTATCACCAGAAGAATATTTGTAGTGGAAGAATATATAAGGATTATTATTTGTAAGAATTATTACTATTTTTACCGATGAGGAAACTGGGGGACAGAAAATGAAAATGAATTTACTTTGACCACAGTTAATAAATATCAGAGCTGAGATTTGAACCAGGTCTCTGGTACCTTTGTACTATATCATTTTGCCTTTGTAGGGAGTTAGAAAAGTATAAGATCATTGTGGACCAGAACAATCTGTGAAGACTTCATCAGTCATGCAGAACTTGGAAATATAGACTTGGAAGACCATTCTTGGTTGAAGGGAATATAGTGAACAGAAGTGAGAATGAATACAGATTGTTCAGGAGGCGATTAGAAGATGGAAATGACAGGATGAAAACGTTTAGAGACAAATTATTGAGGACCTTGAAAGCTAGGAACAGGATTTTGGTTTGGGGCAGGAAAATCATTTATTTGACCATTAAAGCTGAATTTAAGGTAATAGGACACCTAATTAGAAGTGACCTATGGTTTGAGAAAGACATGTAAATTTGTTTTTCTTTAATTTCCTTTTTTATTGTGAATTTAACAGTTCTCAACAAGTGCAAATGTGTTTCAATATACAAAAAAGGAAAAAGAGACTTGTATTAGAAACTGTGAGCCTCTTTTACTTCTTAAGTTTCATCAAAAAGTAGCAGAACCACTCTATGTTCTTGGCTGCACTTTTGCTTCAGTGCATTTGAAAAATGTTTTATTGATGCTATTTTATGTGTGTCTATCATTCTTCGCTAACCAATCACCCTCCCAATTCCCCCTCCCTGATTAGAAACCCTCCTTTGTAACAAATATATTTAGTCCATCAAAGCAAACCGATACTGTAACCATGTTTGAGAAGTCTTACTTCTTTTCCAGATCTTGTGTCTATTATATCCCCTTCAGAAGGTGAGAGATATATTTCATCATTAGTCTTTCGAAGCTTTTCTTCATTTGTTATTGTCGTGACATACATTTTCTCTTGGTCTTTATTTCACTCTACATCAGTTCATACAAGTCTTTCCATGTATCTCTGAAACCATTGCTCATAATTATAGCACTGTCATATTCCACTATGTTCATATACTATAGTTTGTTCTACCATCCTTCAATTGATGGACAAACGTTTTCCTTCCAGTTATTTGCTGCTACGAAAACCCCTCGATCTTTGATTTCCTTGGGTTATTTGCTTACTAGTAGTATCTGTGGGTGAAAGGATGAGTATAGTTTAATGACTTTGAGGGCGTGGTTCCAAATGTTTTCCAGAATGGAACTAATTCCCAGCTCTACTCGCAGGGCATTAGTTTGTCTGTTCTCCCATAATTCCTTCCAGGAATTGTTCTTCTCCTCATTGTTCATCTTTGCAGATCTTGATAGGTGTGAGATAGAAACTCATATTTGTTTTATTTTGTTGCAAATATGTAAATCACTGGAACAGAGAAAAGAGTTGAAACCAAATGATATATTTTTAGAGATCAGATGTATGGAGAAGAACAGGAGACTCATTAGTGAGCGGAGGGGAAAGTGTTGAGAGACTGAAGGAACAAGAGAGTGGAAGGGAGAGCAGTTCAGCAGGCTTGGAGGGTCACAGATAGTGGGAAGTGTGTCATCCTCTTCTGTGGTTTAGAAACTTGTGATATGATCCTAATAGTTTGCATTTCTGTAGCACTTAAAATTTGAGAAAGCACCTTTCCAGTAATTACACTTTAGCTAGGTAATATAAGAATTATTGTCCCCATTTTACAGAAGAAGAAATTGAGAGATGGAAGCAGCTTGTTCGTCATCATGCAGCTAGTCAGTGTCAGAGATGGGGGTTCAGACCTTATTCTCCTGGTTTAACCCTTAGTTCCCTTCCTCTCCTGCCATCCTGCTTGTGTACAGGAGGCAGCAGTAAGATTTCTGAGTATCATTCAAAGATATGCAAGTCATAGACTCCAAGCCATCCCATCTATGTTCCTGACAAGTGCTCACCCAGCCGTTTAATGAAAACCTTTTGTGAAGAGAAAATGCTACCTCCTGAAGCCGCCCATTCTGATTTGGGTTCCTTTAATTGTAAGGATTTTTTCTCCTCCCTTCTGTCAATACTAAAAGAACTTCTCTGAAGCTTCTACTTGCAGGTCCTACTCTGCCCACTGGAGCCAAGTTGAAAAAAAAAATAGCAGTCTAACTTGTGCATGATGGCGCATGGAATGTTTGAACTCTCCTCTCAAGTTCCCTCAGTCTTCTTTCTAATTGAAATATCGCTAGTTATTTCAGCTGGTCTAATCCTTGTATGACATAAAATTGAGATTCTTCACCATCCTGATTGCCCTTTGCTGGATTTTCTCCAGTTTATTGATTAAAGATCGGAAAGGAGAAAGTCAGAGGCAAACAGTATTCTGGATGTGGTCTGACCAGAGCAGAATAGTGGGAATACTCACTATCTCTCTTCAGGAAGCCCAAGAGCACATTAGCATTGTTGACTCATGCTGCTGCTTCAGAAGTCTAGATCTTTCTCAGTTAAACAGCTCCTATTCAATCTTCCCCCATTCTGTGCTTGTAAGGCTGATTTTTAAAAATAATTCAAGTGTAAGACTTCATTCTTGTTAAACAATTTACTTATAATTAAGCCCTGATAATTAGGAACCCAGATATGTTGTTCATGACCCATGAGATACATATTTAGACAATTGGTGATAAGCTGGGCCTGTGGAGTAAACCCACCAGGAGCCAGACCACCACAATATTCTTTTGCTTTAGGCATGCCCTGCCTGACTAAGAACTCTCTTCCTTCACCTCTCCTTTCTTTCCATGTGAGTTGTCATGGAATAAAAATCACTTGTCTGAGGGCAGGTTATGTTGCTCAAACTTATATTAGTTTTTTTTTGTTATTTGTTAAGGAAGAAGGCTGTTGAAACATTTCTAAAAGTGAATGTGGGGGAATAGAAGGCAGGTCAGAAGGAAGCACCAACAAGTAGATCAGTTTTGAAAGAAATGTGCTGAATGTATTTTATATATATGTATGTGTGTGTATATGTATATATATAAAATATATTAAAAGTGATATGAAAAAGATTCATTTTTCCATAAGTAGTCTTCTTTTTGTATTCTAGTTGGTATGTAGAAACGCTCATTTTTAGCATTCTATTGAGAATTTAAAAAATTTTCACCTCTCTATACTTTAGTAGATGAGTTCAGAGGTTCTTAACATTTTTGTGTGTCATGGACCCCTTTGATAGTCTTATGAAAACTCTGGACCCCTTCTCAGAATAATGTTTTTAAATGCATAAAACAAAATACATGAGACGATAAAGAAAACCTATTATATTGAAATGCAGTTATAAAAATATTAATGGGAAACCAGTTAATGTCTCTCTCCTCCTTCCCCCCACCCATTTAAGAATCTGTGGCCTGATCCAACCATTTAACTTCATAGAGAAAGAAACTAAAGCCTAAAGAGACATCAAGTGACTTATCCAATGCATCATAGACAATAAGCCAGGATTTGGACCTATGGTCCTTGTGAACATCTGACTTGAAATCACAAGGTCTTTCCTAATGATGAGACTCTTCAAACTAGGCTGGACTGGTCTTTAAAACAAACCTACTTTACTTGCCAGACCAAGACCTGAAGCCTTTCCAACTTGACAGGACCTACCAGGATAGCCATGTTTTACTAATATAGCTCTTAAGAACGCAGGGTTGTCTCCCTACCACAGTGAGGTATCAGATGATAACCTAAATGGAGGAAAGGCAGCAGGGAAGAGAGGAATGCTGTGTCACAGGGCATTTAGTTAAGGAAAATTTAAGATTTAATTCAGATGTTAAAGGGTTGATGTCATGAAAGTCCACTTAGCTTAAGTATTGTCATTTTAAACTAAGCTTTATGCCAGTGACTTAGAAGATTGTCATTTCTCAAGATAATCCTTTTGGTCAGTTTTTAGGTCCAGGTCTTCTTCAGTGACCAGTGTTCAGTACAGATCACATGCCAGAGTTTTGTTAAATTAGGCAAAAGAGAAAAAAATAAAAGAAGAATCTTGTAATTAATTTAAAACAGTTTGTGGTAATCCATATAGCCCTTAAAAACTGGAAAGCTGTTTGTTTTAGTAAAGTAGTGTGTACTTTCTCAGTGTTCATTAGCATGACTGAACACATTTCTATTGACTATTTATAATATGTTTACTTAAAATTAGTCCTGCTTACGCATATATAATTAGTGACTCCATCTCCTAACCCGAATTTGCTGCAGATGGAGACATTGAGCAAAGAGCAGCAGTCCATGAACACGTAAAACATCTGGATTTTATTTTTTAAGTTTGAGGAAAGGTCTCAGCTTATTCGTCTCTTCAAAGGCTTGAACTTCCCAGCCAACATCCCGTAGCTTTGGCATGGGTTCAGTTTTTTTTTTTTCATTTTTTAAGAACACCCATAAATTCTAATGTTTGATATTTAAAAATAAATGTTTTATTAAGGCCTTGAAATGTATATTGCTGTAACTTCCTAGTCACTCCCCTGTGCAAAGGGTACTCTCTCTGTACCAAAGAAGTATTGTTAAGTAAAGAAAGCGAACTCCTTGACTTTGCTGAACACTTTTCATTTCATTCTACACTTATACGTCACCAAGAGAGTTTAGTCCTCTGAAATCTAGGCGGGTCACTATATTGATCAGTTTAGATTTTTTTTTTTTAGTTTTTCTTGACATTGTTGTAGTTGTTCTGGAAATTATATTTTATTTCTGCTTATTTTGCTCTGTATCACAGTATCATGGAACCATAGATTTAGAGGTGGAAAGTTCTTGACAGACCATCTAGTCCAACCCAACTGAGGACCAGAGAGGTCAAGTGACTTTTCCAAGGTCACACAGCAGGTAGTAAGTAAAGCCAGGATTGAAATACAGTTCTTTTAATTCCAGAAACCTTACCACGGTACCATGCTGCCAAAATGTCTTTGAATGCTTCTTATTTATCATTTCTTACTATGTAGCATTATATTTATGTAATATAAGTTTAGTCATTCCTTAATAAGCACCCTCAGTCTTTATAAATTTTAAGAGTACTTTTTCTATATATAAGACATTTTACTCTGCTTTTTTCCTCTTTGAGATGTGTACTATGTAACAATATGATATTTTTAGGTCAAAGAGTATGAATAGTTTTGTGACTTTTCTAACATAATTCTTCATTGGAAGTCACAATTTCAAGCTCTAACCTCAACGGAAGAATGTGACTGTTTCTCCCCAGCTCTTCTAGAATTTACTATTTTGCTCTTTTGTCATTTTCAAGCTGTTTGATATGAAGTAAAACCTTAGAGTTGTTTCAATGTATAATTCTCTTATTTATTAGTAATTTGAAGGTACTTAGGGTTGCTAGCTTCTTGTTCTGGAAACTGCATGTTCATATTCTTTGAGCTCTTATTTTGAAGAGAATGACTAATTCTTTTATTTTTGTTGCACATGATTATTTTTATTAGGATCATTAGTATTATTGGAAGTATTATCATTTCTCAGTCATATTCACTCCATGGCTTCCATTTCTGGCCCATCTTACTTCCATCAAAACCTTGAACTCTACCTTCTGGTCCCTCAGCTTTGAGAAGTGAACTTTTACTCTATCTTGTGCTGGCCCAGGCCTTCGTGCCACTTCCATTCTGTATCCTCACCATTTTGTTACATCCCTACCCTCCCTGTGACCACAGCCCCTTCATACTTTCATACGGTTCTTCTTGCATTGCATTACCCTGTTAGAATGTTAAACTATTTGAATGCAAGGACTATCTTGCTTCCTTGATTCTATTTCCCTGGTGCTTGGCATGGTAACTGGCATGTAGGAAGCACTTAATAAATAGTTTACTATCTTATCGAGGGGAGTGGCTTGAATTTTTATTTATTTGCAGTAATTTCTTTACTATCTTGGTCATTGGATCTTTATCAGAGATAATTTTTTTTCCTAATTGGCAGTTTCTCTTCTAGTGGCATTGATTTTTTTCATACAAATACTTTTTAAAATTTCTGTATATTGTTTTTTATCTTTTATAACAATCTCCATCCTTTGTTGAGAATTCTCCCTTAAACATGGCTGTAAAATGTATCTCCTTTTATTCTCTAATTTTAAGAAATGATCTGACCTTTTTTATTTAAGTTGCATGTTATATAAGAGGTTGGTCTAAAACTAATTTCTGCCAAACTTTCAATTTTCATATCAGTTCTTTACCAAGAGGAGTAAATCCCAGGAGTTTTTGTTCTTTGTCTCATTGAACACTAGGATACTGTGTTAAATGACTTCTAGGTCTCATTGACCTAGTCCATTCCATTGATTAACTTTTCTACTTTTTAAAAACACAACCAACAATCTTAACTGTAGCTGATTTAAACTGTATTTTGAAGTATAGTAATGTTAGGTTATTTCTTAACCTATTTTCCATTAATTCCTTTGAGATTCTTGACCTTTCATTTTTCCAGATGGATTTTGGTGTTATTTATGTCTAGATCTTTTAATCAGTCAATCAATAGAGAATTAAGTGCTCACTATTTGCTGATAATTATGCTAAATATTGAGAATACAAAGGCAAGAGCAAAACTGTAATTTCCTGCACAAGGATGCATTGTAAAAGGGGTGATAATGTGTCCATGTATAAGGTATATATAAATACGTACAAAGTAGATAAAAGATAACCCTAGAGAAGAATGCCTTAGTGTCTGATGGGGAAGTGGAGACAGAAGAAAGAACTGAAGAAGGAATTTGTACTGAACTTGAAGAAAGCCAGAAATTCCAAGAGGTGGAACTGAAGGAGAGCATCCCAGGCTTTGGAGGTATCAGTGAAAAGCTTCATGGTGGAAGATGGAATAATTGAGAAATGCCAAATAAGCCACTATAAGCAGGTTATAGAAAATTGAGGTTTGGTTGTTAAAATCTCTAAAAGCCCTAAAGAAGAATTTGAATTTGATCCTGGCAGTAATAAGGAGCCAATGGATTTAAGTAGTAGAGTAACATGGTCAGTCCTGTACTTGAGGAAAATAATTTTGGCAGTCGTTTGGATGATAGATTGGAGTAGAGTGAACATTGAGACTGGGGAACAAATTAGAAGACTATTACAATCATCTGGGCAGAGCTGATGAGGGCTTGAACTGGGGTGGTGGCTGCTTGAGTGGAGAGATGTGTGCCTGAAGGGTTGTGATGATAGTATTGTCAGGATTTTGATACCTGAGGAAAGATGTGTTGTGAGTGAGAATGGAGATTTTATGAAAAGGAAATGGGCATACTTAGCCTGGAATTTCAAAAAAACCTTTTCTGAGTTTGATGACATGAATCCAACTAGCAGACCAACTATTTTCAAGCAGAGTACCTTTTAAAAGCTGGTATTTGTTATGGATATCATTAATGAAAGCATTCTCTCATAGTGTTTGACAGAAAGTACAAAAAACATTTCAGAAATTTTACAGACCACCAAATGTAAAAGTTGTTGCTCTGGTAATAACAAGAGAATGAAAGATGTTGTTATCCAGGAACAGAAACATGTCAAACATTGCCATGTTAGAAGTGACTAGGATGATCTGCAGAAAATCATTGGACAATTAATCAATATCTAGCCAGCACACATGGTCAAAACCATAAACACCATATTTCCCAATTGGAGGCAACAAAGAGACATATGGGATAGAATCTGGAAAAAAAATCTCCAAAATTAGAATGTGAGATGCTTGACTGCAGGGATTACAATGCTTTTGCCTTTGTTGGTATCTCCAGTTCTTAGCACAAGTGCTTGGTATGTAGTATATGCTTAATAAATGTTTGCTGACTGGCCAATAATCAGGAATTGAAAGCAAAAGTCGAAAGTTAAGATGAGGTAAAATGTCCAAGAAGCACAGAAAATAAGCAATTCGATGCCCATCAAAAACTTTCAGGGGGATGAGAGAACATCTAGAGAAGAAGGGTGTGGGAAATTTCTGGTTATTTATGCAGTCACAAAAATATCGACACAACAAAAAACACAAATTGGATCAATCAAAGAACAGAAAGCTTGTAAAACATTAATGACAGACCAGATATGTCAAAGGAGATGATAGACTGTAGTTTCTCTGTACAATTAGAAAGCAGGAGTGGATGAGATTCATAATTATAACTCAGCTCCTTGATAGTCACTTTTATTTATCCCACGTCTCATATCTATGCAGTTGCAGCTATTCAGCACCTACTGTATCTATCTCCTTCTCTCTACTTGTTCCATAATTGTCCTAATCTAGAAACTCATCACACCTCTTCTTTGACCTGTTGTAGTAACCTCTTAATTGATGTTCCTACCTTGAGCCTTTCACCTTTCCAATCCACCTTCCATGGAGCTGTCAAATTGTTATTGCTCAAGTTATAGATCTGATCATAGCACTTGCCCCTTCAAGAACATTTACTGGATTCCTTTTGCCTTGAGGATAAAATAGAGAATCGATTTGACACTTAAGGAACTTCACAATCTAGTTTATCTTTCTAGGTGGATTCTACGTTGTTCCCTCCATTTAATGCTCAAATGTTTCAGCCCAGTTGGCCAACTTGCTCTTTACTCTACCCATCATGTCTTTTTCCTCTGTGCCTTGTTATGGGCTGTTATAGAGAGGTGATGTGGGGTCATGAAAAAGGCCTAGGACTTGATGTCAGAAAGACCTAATTCAAATCTTATGTTAGACACTAGCTGCATGATCCTGGACAAGTTAACTTAGCTTTTCTATGGTTTTCTCATTTGTAAAATTAGCAGGTTTGACCTGATGGCTTCTAATGTGCTTTCCAGCTTTAAAGCTGTGTTCTCTGTCCCTGGGGTGCTCCTTTCTTCACCTCTGCCTCTTGGAATTCCTAACTCTCCTGAGGACAATTCCAAGTGCCCCCTCTTTCTAAGCAGCCTTTTAATATAGTTTTCTTAATATTTTGGTCAGACCCTTGCTTTTTTGTTAGATTTGCTGAGATCTGAAAGGAACACATTGAATTCTTTAATGAATGGATTTTTTTCCACTCACTTTTACTTGTAGTTCAGCTGAATTTTCCTTTAAGTATTTATGCTATTTAACTTGGTACACCCATCTAAAGCTGATATTGTTTCACTACCTAAGGTGGCTTTAAGTATAATGTTGCTTTATTGCTTCTCACTCTTAACCCTGCTTAATGTTACTGTTTTCTTGTCTGTGTTTGCTTCCCCTATTTTCTCTGATTCAGCTGAAACACAATACACTGTTTCAACCTCTCATTTGGACTCTGCGTGAATCTTTATGCTTTAAACATGTTTTTTTACAAAGAACAAATTGCCAGGTGGTGGTGTCGGATCAATTTTGGCACCCCTTTCACCTTTTCATGCCATTTACATTCACAGTTATGATTTCTAGGTTTGTTTTCCTCTCTATCATATGCTATTATATTGTTTCCTCTCTTTTCTTCCTCTGTCTTTTAAAGGAAAAAAGAAAGGTGGGCAGGGAGGAGAGAAGCAAATCACCTCTATTCATCAGGAGTTGAAGAGTCTGATCTCAGTACTTTCTTCTTTCACTTTGCCCAAACTTACATTACTTGGTATTGCCTTTTTTTCTCTTATTTTCTTTTTCATCATCAGTCCTCTACAGCTTACATGTTTTGTTTTTGTGATTTGTCCCTAGCCAGCTCGCCACCTCTTTTAAATGCTTCTCCATTAAAAAGCCCAGTTTTAATTTACTGTATTCTGTTTTTACTATACTGCCTCTCTCAACCTTCCCTGCCCTGCTTAAATAAGAATGAAGTTCAGGAGAGCCCCACACCTTGTTAAAATGCTTGTATAATCTCCTGTTATGAAAATGGTAAATCCTTCCCTCATCCTCCCCATCTCATCCCCCAGGCATTCATCTTTCCCTCACTCCTTACAGCTTTCTTAAAACAAAACACTGAGTTCTGAGTTTCTTTCTTTGTTCTTTTGTAGACTCCTAGAGTTGTGGTGGACTTCTGAAAGAACAGGAGTCACTTGTCTCCCTTTCAAGATCCTCTAACTTGCTAACCTCTCTAAGTTTTTCTTGTTTCCATTTCCTGTGTTTGCACTTCAAAGTTTCTACTCTATTCCCATTCTCTCATTGGGAATGCTTAAAAGCAGCAAATTATGTGAAAGGTCTGGCTTCTACTCGAGAAGGATTATGCTCAGCTTTGCAGGATGTTATTCTTGGGTATGCTTTTGATACATCACAAACCAGTTTTTCTTTTCACATCCTTGCTCTGTGATTCTCATTAGGTTCCTTGGTGAACTGTCTCTCCCTATTTGTAGTATTTTTTTCTTTGACTTGGAAGTGCCAGCTTCTAGGTCATGTTTCCAAGATGGAGGCCTAGACATTTTCTCTGATTCTCATGATCTCTCAGGCCTCTCCAAAACACATTAGGTAAAGCAGTTTTAGCTTTCTTGGTGATCCAGGACACCAGACACTCAAGCATAAAAATCTGTGAAGTAACATTGGAGAATTTCTCAGCCCTGCCACACTCCTTCAGCACCCATGCTCCTGGCAGCAGGACTGCACAGGCTGACCCACATCCTTATTAAAATACTCAACTCTGTACTCCAAACCCTCCTCCTTGTAGTGCTGGGGAAATGCAAGTGGCATAAATTGACTCAAACTGCAATAATGACTTGTCAACACTGTGCTGTATCAGAGCTCAGCAGAGGGAGAGGTGGTAGGATGTGTGTGTGTGCACATGCACACACACCCACACACACCCACATACCCACCCACCCACACACTGCACTGGTCCTTAAAGATACCAGTATCACCCTCCCAGAGGTCACTTGGGCAGAGAAGGCTGGTGAAGTGCAAATTTGCTTGTGTGGGAGGAAACTGACACGGTTTGAAATCCCAGTCCCTAGGAAACTGCTGTCAAAGGAGAGGGAATCAGAAAGTGAGCAATAAGAGAAAATAAAAGTGGGGGGAAAGCCTGAAATTATCAAAGATCTCAGGAAGAAAAAAACTCAAAGACCTTGAGCATGAGCAGGAAAACAACAGAAAATAGCAGAAGGAAATATGGCCCCCATATCAAATAAACAATTTCAGGCTTCTAGAAATAAATATTACAAGGAAAAATGAATCAACCCTTGATGAGACCAAGAAGCCAACAGATTCCCAAGAGAGCATGGAACCGCAGCAGGATGTTCTTGAATGATTTAAAAGGGAAATGAGTTGTGAAAACCATTTATGGCCTGTACAACAAAAACAACTAGCAGACTAGAAAAATTTGGATGTATAATGGTTTCATCTCACCGAAGAAACAAAAGAGATAATAACCTGTAATTCAGATATAGGGAAGCGAAGGACCCGGAGGCTTTGGAGTTTACCAGTCACATTTCTTATTGAATTAAACTTGGAGTTTCTTTCAAGTTGGGGATTTTACATTCTTTTTATACTTTGGTCCCAATAGTTCTGGGCAATTTTCCTCTTTCACTTTTTCAAATACAGTATCTAGAATTTTTGTTTGGTTGGCATGGTGCCCTTCCACCATCTTCTGGTCCCAGATTTTCCCACAGCCCTTCCTAGATGACTGGGTAACAAGAAGACCCACCACTACTAGGAAAGAGCATCTTGCCCCTGACTTTCTCCCTTCTAGCCCTTCTCTACAGAAATACTTCCTGTTCAAATGGCTTGGATGACATCAGAATCACCAACTCTGTTCTTTCAGTGGAATGGGAGTCTATTGATCTTTATCATCTACCCTACCACTAGGTCATAGGCTTAGTTCCAGGCTTTACCATCTGCTCTAGCTCTACTGTCCACAGAACTCCTGAATTGTCATTTGTCCTACTAACACAGCTTAAGGACCCCTTGGATTTGCCATTTGCCCCATCACTGAAATTTTAAGAATTCCAGACCTTTCCATCCATTGATTTATGTGTTGTCTCCTGTAGTTCAAATGTGAGCTTCTGGAGAACAGAGACTGTCTCCTTTTTCTTCTTTGTGTCATCAGTACTTAATATAGTGGCACATAGTAAAGCACTTAATAAATGCTTTTTCATCCAGTTCATAAATTCATTCCCATCCTTTTTATTCATATTAGTTGTCTTTGAAAGTAAATTTCAAATGAGGTAATCTTTGTAAAATAGTTAACATAGTGCCTAGTAAGTAGTGCATAGTAGGCACTTAATAAATACTTATTTCCTTTACCCTTCCCTTACATATAAACCAAAAGGAAATTCCAACAGAGAACTGTTGAAAAATTTAAGTAAACATTTCCTAAAAGTATTGCAAACTATTGACCATATAAAAGAATATTCAGTATAATTAAGAATAAGAGAAATGTAAATTAAAACAGCCCTGGGGTTTTACCTCATTCTTAGCAAATGAACAAAGTTGACAAAAGATAAAGAATAGTTCATGTTGGCAGAAATGTGAAAAGACAGGCATACTAATGAGTGATTAGTGCACCTGCGAATTGGTACAACTATTCAAGGACTACACAGATAGTGATTTAAGTGTCTGTACCCTAAGTTCTTAATGAGGTCCACAAGAACTTTTTAAAAAATTATTTTAATAAATGTATTTCAATATAATTGATTTCCTTTATAATCCCAAGTATTTTATTTTATGCCCTTCAGATCTGATTTTCAGACAAGGGATATACTTTGACCCAGAGAGTGCATTGTTTAGGCACATACCCTAAGGAAATCATTGCCAAAAAAGTAACTATATAGACTAAAAAAAAGTGAAAAAATAGTATGCTTCATTCTGTAGTCTGTATTCAACAACGCTTCTTTCTCTAGGGGTGGAGAGCATTTTTCATCATGAGTTCTTTGAGATTATCTCAGATCATTGCATTACTGAGAATAGCTAAGTCATTCGTACTTCTTCATTGTATAATATTGCTTTTTCTATGTTCAACATTCTTCTGATTCTGTTCATTTCACTTTGCATCAGTTCATGTAATCAGCAAGCTCTTAATGGAGTTTTCTTATGTTTTCTTCATACAGAATTCTCAGTTCAGGCCTAGAGGGAGTCCAGTGGAAAACCCCTAGAAGCTTCTGGGCCCTTTTCTTTCAGGACCTACTTGGATAGATGACAGGCCAGGCAATTGTGGCTACCATGCAGTACAGTTGTGAAGGAGAGAGACACTGAGCCAGAAATCACAGCCACTGAGGGACACAGCCTTGCCTGAATAGGTGCTAAACCAGGCAATCATGGCCAATACGGGACGTGTTTCTAGGCACTTAGCCCTCTTCAGTGATTCTGAGTGGACCTGGGTATCATCTGGAGCTTATACTGTGATATTTCTTGTCTTCTACCGTCCCAATACTGTGAATTCTCATTATTTTTTTAAAATTTATTCACCTCTTATTTTATTTGGTTATACCTTACTATTGTTCTTGAGGTAGTTATAGAAGGAGCATGACTTGGCTGGACTATTGAGCTCTGAATAAGAACAGAAACAATGGGTGTGGAGTAATTCTAGCTCCAAGGGAAGCTGATGCTGGGGGATCTCTTGAGCTTGTGAGTTCTGAGCTGTAGTGGGCTAGCTAATTCAGTTTCCCCACTAAGTCCATCATCAATAGGGTGAGCCCACTGGAGTGGGGTGCCACTAGGTTGCCTAAGGAAGGGTGAACTGGCTGAGATCAGAAACAGCAAGTTCGAGCCCCTGTGCTGTTCAGTAGTGGATATCCAGCTTGGGCAAGATGGGGAGACCCATACTTTCAAAACAAAAGAAAACCAAACATCAGGATTTATTACTGTCCTAGATTTAGAAACAAAAACTGTCACCAATGTGTGGTCTCAGCCTACATTGATAGAAACAGTGCCCATCACAAGGGCGGTTATGCTACTTCTGTACTCTGCCCTGGTCAGATCGAATCTGGAGTACTGTGCTTTTTAATGAGCATCACATTTTAGATAGCATGCTGACATATGGAAGTACTTTCAGAAGATAGTGATCAGTGAGAACATGGTGGACAGCTGGAGTTCATGTTATATGGGGATCTGTTGAAGGAATTGGAGAAGTTTAATTTGGAGAAGAGACCACTTGAAGGAATATCTCCACCTCTTGGCTTCCCTGGATTCCTTCAAGCCCCATAAAAAATCCCATCTTCTACAAGAAGCCTTTCCCCACAAATATTCCATTAGATTGTGAGTTCCTTAAAACCAAGGACTGTCTTTTGCCTTTCTTTGTGTTTTCAGTGCCTAGCATAGTGCCTGGCATATAGCAGATGCATAAGTGCTTAGCAACTGATAGATTACTGTGTCTTCTCTCTGTTAATCATCTCCATTTTCTTCTGTATATACTGTATATTGTTTTTACAAAGTCATTTGTTGTTTCTCCCATTAGACTTGGAGCTCCTTGATAACAGGGACTGCTTTTGAATTTTTTTTTCTATGTCTTCAGGGTTTAGCACAGTGCCTAGCACAAAGCAGGCTCTTAAGAAATGCTTGTTGACTGACTGTCTTCAGATACTTGAAGAACTCTCATGTGGAAGAAATTTGTTCTGCTTGACCCTAGAGGGTAGAACTAGAAACTGTGGTTGGAAGTTGAAAGGTTAATTTCAACTTCTTTTGAGGACAAACTTCCTAACAATTAGAGCTCCCCAGAGTAGAGTGGATAGCTTTCAGAGGAGTGTGAATTACTAAGCATTAGAGATTTTCATTTAGAAGTTATATGACAAATTGGGAGAATTTTATAGCAGAAATTTATGCTGCAGTACATGTTGGCTTAGAAGACCACTAAGGTACCTCCAAGTCTATCAGTCATTGTGTCCGCTCTGGGCCTTAGTGTCTAATCTCTAAAATTGTGGTTTTGGATGAAATGATCATTAAGGCCACTTCCCACTTTTAAAATGTAATTCTAACCACTGTTGTGTGATTCCAGGGCCATCCTGCTTTTAATACCTTGCTCTGTGGATATGAACTTTAAAATATAAGAATTCCTTAAAATATAAGTTTTTATTTAAAGTGTAGGAATGACAAGTTCATGGACAGGGAAGGAGTCCATCTAACAAAGGCTGTTAAGAATATATTTACTTAAAATCTAGCAAATTTACTTAAAAAGACTTCAAACTAAAAAAGTGCTGATGGGGACAAAACTATACATTCTTAGCCGTGAAGGTACTACTGGAGGCCATCTCTAGTCATCCTGATCTATATGTTGCCACTGGACTCCAGAGGAGAAAATAAGCACAGCTCTGTCTACCTTAAATCCAATTCACTCACAAGTCAAGACAACACCTTTCTGACATTATTGGTCCTCTTTGAGAACAAAGAATAGACAACAATTTGTGAGTAGTAGTAGCTGCCCCACTGGGGACCCAACTGGACACTTTGAGTTAAGCAATGGTCCTCCATCCCTCCTTCTCTCCCTCCCTGCCTGCCTTCTTTCCTTCCTTTTTTCTTTTTTCCTCTTCTCTGTTTATTCTACCATTAAAAAAACTAGAACAATTAACTCTTTTGCCTCATGTAGTTTTATTTTTGATTTCTTGAAATACAGTATTGGAAACTCAGGCTTTGATAAAGCATTTTTGGATTCAAATAGAGCCATTTGACCATACCGGAAACTCAAATCACTCTGGCTGTCACTGGTTAGTTAATGATAAGTCCCAGCTCAAGCTTTACTTGGTCATTATTTGCGTTTTGATGTCTCAGAGTGAGTATAAATAGCAGTTGTTTCTATTTTTGCCAGAAACCAGAAAAAGAGATGACTTTTTGCCTCATTTCTTATCTAACTTTAATCACCAAGTGTGGGTTGTCTCAAACAAGCTGAGATCTGGGAAAGGTCTTAGCTTAAAAAGGCCAAGATCTCCTCCTGAATCAAGGGCCATCTCCAGTCATCTTGACCTTACCCTTGGACACAGATGGCTCTGGAGGAAAGAGTAAGGCTGGTGATTTTGCACAGCCCTGCCTCACTTAAATCCACTTCACTTGCAAGTCATGGCATCAGCTTCCTGATGTCATTGGTCATCTTTGAGAACAAATGATCAACAACCACAAGCTGCTACTATAGGCATAGCTTGGAAAGAGAATAGTCACTGGGGTACCCAGAATTTCACAGGTGAAAAGTCTAAGTAATGGCGTTCTTTACCTCTATATACAAACGCATTCATTGGTAGACAGTGTGGACTGGAGATCCTAACATAACGAGGTACATTTAAGCTCATAGGTGTCACTAATACTTGGTGTGATCAGGCCCATAGTAGTTCTCTTCTTTTCAAAAGAAATAGGATAAATAAAAGAGAGATGGGGTGTCATTATATTGTTAAGAAGACCTCCCCATGCAAGGAAATCTAGGCTCCAAAGAAGTAAAGTATGATAGAGTCCAATTGGGTAGAGATCACTGGAGGCAGAGACAGAAGCATTACTGTAATTGGACTGTATTGTAGACTCCATGGATAGAAAGAGTACTTAAGTGAGGCTCTCAGGAAGCAGATATAAAACCTGGCTTCTCAGCATGATATAGTAATCATGGGGGACTTTAGTATGTTGAAACTTTTGTTGTCTTAATATATTGAAACTTTTTACCAGAAGAAAAGCTTATTAATTTTTTGACTTTACTCAATTATAGTCTCATCCTTCAAAAAGGAGAGGAAGAAACAAAGGGAAATTCTGTTCTTAATTTGAGTTCTTGTCATCTAGATAGAAGTACTTGATGGGGAAATTAAAGGAACATTAGGGAAATGTGACCACTCCATCTTAGAGTTTAGGAAAAGAAAAGAGAACGTAAGATTGGAGAAGAGAAGACTTGGGGTACAGTTGGAAGCCCTCATGTGGCAAAGGAATTATTAGGCTTATGCTCCTTGACCCCAAAGGGCAAAACTTGAATAGTGGTTGGAACTTGCAAAGAGCTGTCCCGGAGTCAAATGTTGTGCCTCACTTGAGGTCTTTAAGCAGATTGGGTGACCTTCTGTCGTACAGAGATTTAGGTGTGGATTTGACTGGATGCCCTTTCTTATCCCTTCCACCTCTGAAATTCTATGCTTCCTCTTCCCTCTATCAACTCACACTGCAACTCCTCCATGTCTTATTAAAGAGCGTTGGTGATTTGCCGTGAATGATAACAACCAATTATCAGCTCATGGCCATTCTTTGGGCATTGTGACTCTCCTGACTTAGCTAGGCTGGTCCTTTGTCCGCAGAGGTTAAGCTCAAAGTTCTGCCAGCTTGAAGTGCTCTACCAGGGTGCGCACTCTGACATAACCTTCAGGAACCTAGGACCCTTCTATCTTATGGTCCCTACTTAGGGTGATTTTATGGTGATGACGCATTTTGAAGGGTGGTTGGTTGAATCAGTCTTTGCTTTATAGTTATCCCTCATATCTTTGGCTGCTGGCAGAGCAGAACAAGCAATGCTGGAGGATTTTTGGTTCACGTCTTGTCTCTGCTTCTTACCACCTGCCTGACTTCAGGGAAGTTATTTAACCATTCTGGCACAGATTTTATCTTCTGTAAAACAGAATGGGTTGGATTCAATTCATGCTGGACTCCCGGACCTAGTGCTTAAAATCCAGACCCTTAACTTTATTTTAGAGTTAAAGAATCCAGTGGTAACAACTCTGGATTTAGACTCAGAAGACTTGAGTTTCTCTCCCAGAACTATTTCTTACGTACCTGTGTGATATCCATCAAATCACTTCTCTGGATCTATTTTGGTGGAAATTGGACTAGACAGTTTCAAAGCTCCCATCCACCTCTAAATTGTGCGATTCTGTATTGTGCCTCTGTGTTTGGTCTGGAACCCCCTTTTGAAGACCAGCCTTCTATAAGTGATGAATTTTGCTTTCTGCCTACGCCAGGAGAGGTGGTAGTATATGTTGTTCACACCATTGACTGACCCTTCTGGATGGTTGATTTTGGCTGTTACTAATTCAGTGTTGTACACAAACAAGATGACAGATTTCAGAGTTTGCTAACCTATGGAGACTAATATCTATTCCTTTGTCCCTTTTTCAGAGGAAGTTGCTTTCAGAAAGAAGAGACTGTGCATTAAATTTATCCCTCGGGATTCCACTGAGGCAGCAATCTGTGACATCAGAATCATGGGCCGTACGAAGCAGGCACCTCCTCAATATACCTTTATAGGGTAAGTCTCCGACGCTTTAAAAGCTGCCTAAGTATAAATATCTGTCATTTTTCAGAAATTCAGTATATTAAGTCATAGAACCTTAGAGTTGCAAAGTAATCCCAGAGATCATTCTTGTCTGTTATGGTAGAAAAAAAAAGGAAAGAAAGAAACTGAGTTTCATCTAAACAAACTATTTATTTAGCAATGCATGTGGTTTTATATAATGAACTAGTACCAATGCTCTCAGTAGCCAAGAACCCAGAAGTTTGGTTCCTTACAGTTAAGATTATTTGGAGA
Source organism: Potorous gilbertii (assembly GCA_028658325.1). Lineage (NCBI taxonomy): Eukaryota > Metazoa > Chordata > Mammalia > Diprotodontia > Potoroidae > Potorous > Potorous gilbertii. The sequence continues at coordinate 330,329,402 of CM053769.1, read as the reverse complement.
ATGAAAAACAGGAAACACAGGATTATAGGGATTGAGACATCTGAATTTTCATTGGTAGAAGAGGGTTGAGTGACATGGATGAGAGAGAGAGAGAGGGGTATTTCTGTGATATTCTTTAACTCACTTGATAGTGGAGAAGGAGAGTATCCTTGTAAAACCTCCTAAACCAGATGTCTTACGTGCAGTTGAAATTTAACTTCTCAAAATGGTGAATAAAGGTAAAGTGGAATCACTAATGCCAATTTTTTTAATACCACATGTCCAGCCTATGCCTGAATTTAGAACTGCCCCCTAGAAAATCCCCACCAAGTATTCCTTCAGACTATCTCACTTTGAATTGCTATGATCAAACATTTTCTTTATACCAAAGAAAAATTTGCCTTTCTACCTACTGCTCTCAAGTTCTTCATTTTGGGATCAAGAAGGATAATTTAACTTCTGTTTTCTGTGACTTATAATACTTGAAAACTGCTATGAGGTCCCTGGCTGAGCATCCCCAGATCCTTCAGCCAATCTTTGTATATAATATGGCTTCCAGAACTCTTGTCATCCTGGTCAGCCTTCTTTGGCCAATATTGCGTCTTGTTGATGAGCTTCCTAAAATGTGGTGATTAGAACTAAACATGATGCTACCAAGATGGCGTCATTAAGGCACAGGAAGGCCAAATCCTTGTGTCCTTTGTTCTGGGCATTAGAATACCTTGACACATAAAACAGGAAACTGACTGATTTCCCTCCATAGGGTGTTTGAGATCTTGGTGGTCATGTTTTTCAAGTCACTGTGTTTTGATATCCTGAGGCTGCTGTAGAAGAGTAGGAGTGTTGGACTTGATATCAGAAAACTGGATTTTGAATTCTAGATTTTTTTACTTAATGAAGAGATGGTATAGAATGGAGGAAATAACTGTGTATTTGGAGTCAAAAGTCTTGATTTGAATTTCTGCTCTGCTCCTGACTATATGCATGACTTTGGCCAAGTCACTTGGCCTCTCTGAGAGGGTTAGATTAGGTGAGACTGTGTTCTCTTCCAGCTCTCAGTTCCATGGTTATACTTATTAGCTGTGTGATGACAAGAAAGCCCTTTAGTCTCTGGGAGTCTTAATTTTCTCAAATGTAAAATGGCATAATCCTATTTGCATTATCTACCTCATAAGATTTCTTGTGAAAACAAAGAGTTTATACATGGGAAACACTGAGCAGCCTGAAAATTCTAAACAAATGTGAGCTGTTATCATTACTGTGATCTCAGTTACATAGTGTGTCTTCAAATCACAGCATATTTTCCACTAATCTGTATACTGTTGAAGTTTGCTATTTCCTCCTCCTTTCAGCCAAATCAACCTCGTATGTTCTGTTTAGTATATTAAATGTTTTAGTCACAGAATCACAGAACATTAGAGTCAAAAGGGGATTTATAGATTATCAGGTTCAATCATTTTTCAGATGAAAAAACCAAGGCCCAGAGACTGTGTTTGCCCAAGGCCTCATGCATAGTAAGTCACAGAGGTAGAAATTAAATCTGACCCCAAGTCCAGTGCTTTTTTTTTTTTTTTTTTTTTTTTACTATATCACACTTTAATTCTGTTCCCTTCCAAAAGCACATATTTTTTTCCTGGTGTTAGGACATAATGTCTAAGTAGCAAGAGAGATAAATGTATTCTACTGTGTCATGTTGGAGCAGGAAGTTAATAGACGCTTATAGATTCCTGAGCCTACTGGGCCCTTTATAATCAGTCATCATTGTACATATCCCTTCTTACTTTTAGGCTATTGTACCAAACATGACAATGACCTAGGAATGACATTTATTTCATGAATAATATTTTTCCCAATTGAAAGTAAAAACAACTTTGCATTTAAAAAAATTTTGAGTTTCAAATGCCCTCCTTTCCTTTCTCCCCCCTCCTTGAAACGGTAACCAATTTGATATAGGTTATACATGTGCAGTTATGCAAAACATATTTCCATTAGTCATGCTGTGAGAGAAAACACAACCCCCTTCAAAAAATGAAAAAAATAAAGTGAAAAACAGTATGTTTTGATCTGTATTCAGACTCCATCAGTTCTTTCTCTGAAGGTAGAATGAATTTTTCATCGTGAGTTGTTTGAAATTATCTTGGACCATTACATTGCTGAGAATAGCTAAGTCATTAGCAGTTAATCGTTGCACAATACTGCTCTTACTGTGTACAATCTTCTCCTGGTTCTGCTCATTTCACTTTGCATCAGTTCATGTAAGTCTTTCCAGGTTTTTCTGAAATCATCCTGCTTGTCATTTCTCATAGCACAATAGTATTCCATCTCAACCATATACCACTGCTTGTTCAGCCATTACCCAATTAATGGGTATCCCCTCAATTTTCAGTTCTTTGTTATCACAAAAAGAGCTGCTATAAATATTTTTGTACAAGTAGGTCCTTTTCCTTTCTTAAAAATTTTTTGGGGTACAGACCTGTAGTGGAATTACTGGGTCAAAGGGTATGCACGGTTTTCTAGCCCTTTGGGCATAGTTTAGGAATAATATTTATATAAAATACCAAAAAATTAGAATTTTGAGGTTAATATTATTTGCAATTTGAGAAAATTCCTCTACTGATGCTTTTCTCTAGTGTTTCATTATAGAGTAATGGTGACCCTAAGTTCTTGAAGGTTATACCAAATGGAGTGAATTTTCTTTAAGCCATAGTAACTCAGTAAGTCCCCTACATTAAGCATGTGAAGGGTCCATGTTGTCACAGTAAAAAGATAGCCCATCGAGTTGGAATCACAGATACTTCAGATATTTTGATAATTTCTCAGGGAGCTGGGCTAAAGTTAATCTTTGTTTAACACATCTTTTCTAAATAGATACCTTGTTCTATTTTATAAGAATCTTATAGGCTCAATGAAAGCACAGATGCACCTGTTTCCAAAATAACAGTTTCCTGTTATTTCCTATATGTGATTTTTGTAGTGATTAAAAATTTATGATGCTCATAGGATTTAGAGCTAGAAGGAACTTTAGACATCACCTGCTTCAGGAAGCTGAAGTAGAGAGAAGGGAAAGCAACACACTCAAGGTCATATAATAGCAGAGCTCAGGTTTCAAAATTGGATTCTCCGGCTTCAGCTTTGGGGCTGTGCGCCCATTGCTCTTTAATCATTTGGAGGACTGGTTTTAAGTAATCCTTTGTTGGTCACCCATTCTCCCTGGTATATCCCTTTAGCTCAACTTCTGGTCTTTCTATCCTTCCTCCTGCTACTTAGAAGTAATGTAGAGCAGGGGAAAGTGACTCAAAAGCAAAAGACCCAGCCTTCTCGCTAAAGTAGGAGGAAAAAATACCCTGAAACAGATACAAACATGTTTTGGAGCTAGCTTGTATTGATAGGAGAGCCAATTGTTAAATTTTCATTGTGAGCATTTATGCTTTGGAAATTGCCCCTCTGTAACCTTGAGTAAGTTGCTTAACTTCTGGACCTCACTTTCCTCATCTATAATGTAAAAAAGTTTCATTAGATGAGCTCTTGGAAAAACTTGTGATTCCTCTAATCATAAGCAACAAATTTACGTAATGAACTTACCCCACTTTAGGTTACAATGGTTACTAGAAAGTACGAATTGCGTGTTTGGTCTTTAAGCATCTGTGATTTACTTGATGTGGCTGCTCTTTTCACCAGCCTAGAGCATGCTCTTCTCCACCCATAGTAGGAAATTTCATCAGTTGTCAAAAAACTTATTGCCTAGTGTCTAGGCCTTGAAGTAGGATGCACCTTCTTGAACTGAACAGGGCCAGTCAGTAGATAACAGATATACTGTCTATTGTTAGGCCCACGTTCAAAACTTTTTCAGTTTGGTAGCATACTGACTTAGCCTTTGAAGACAGTATCAGCTACATGCCACAGTGAGTCATTAGAGGAAGAGGCACAGGGGAGTATTAAAATTGCAATATTCTAGAAATAGTCAAAAGTTCAAATTTTTAGTATTTGTTTTAACACTTGGTGTGCCTTTAACTGGGGCTGAAAATCCCAGGCTCAGATCCTAGAGCTGCAAAGGAGCATAGTTGTCTCCCAGCCCAGTCTGTTCCTAAATGGAAGTAGTCTTTAAGTTTCTATTTGAATACTTCTAATGACTCCGTATCTCACCTGTAGCTCCTTCTAGTTTTGGAGAGTTTTCATTGTTAAGCAGTTTTTCTTTCCATTGAGTAGGCATCTGATTTTGTAGGATAAAGCTGTGTACCTGAATATGGTAGTATGATTTATCCACATTATATTCTGTCATCAATTGGTGTTTCTTAGGAGTCAGAAATTGTCCTTATATGTAACTTCTGGGTGGGGTCATCTTTTTGTGAAAACAAAATGTTGATGTTGGAATAAATTGTTGACTGAACTTGCACAGGGATTAATATGTTTCCTGATCTTTGAATTTATAATTATTTCATTATGAGTCAGGTTGTTTTGTTAGTAAGTCAGCTAAATGAACTGGTTTTTTTTTTTTACCTACACTGTTAAGATTTCTCTTTTTTCCTAAAGGGAACTGAACAATATGGGCATCTGGTATCGAATGGGCAGAGTTCCAAGAAATCATGAGTCACCTCAACCCACAACTCCTTCCCCATCATCAGCTTCAACGCCGGCCCCTAACCTTCCAAGGTGAGGCATCTTTACTATTTTCTTGCATTTCTTTCTCTTTTTGGCCAGCCTTTTGATTTTTGCACATTTCCATCAGTATTTTGGAGGGCAGAATTCCATGGTCTTGTTTGAGGGTGGTGCTATATAGGTCTTACAGGAATGGCCCACATTACGTTGCCCTGACCAATGTCACTTCAGAGTTAACAATATAATACATTATAGGTAAACTCCTTCAGATGCCAGGTAAGCATCATTCAGTTCATCACCCAAGATACCCATTGAATGACTGGCAGCAGTCAGAGACACTACTGGAGCTCCCCATCCCCATTTTGCTTATTGCATGCGTCGACAAACGAAATACTGTGGAATTGAATGAAGTGATGCCACCAGTTCATAGTTGAGTGTATTAGAAAGAATACTTGATTTGGAGTCAAAAGATCCTCTTTCTTTTACTGTCTGATCTTGAACAAATTTCTCCTTTTTGACTTCCCTTTTCCTCTTTGATAAAATGAGTGTACTGGGCCCTTCAATTCCCAGTCCTGTCTTTCTCTAAACCAACCAACCCAGACTTTGCTCAGGATTGCTTTTCCTAGAAGTAATTAGTATTTGGATATTACGATAGAAAGTATCAGGATGAGCAAACTGCCCTTGTTTAAAACCTTCTTCAAAGGTCTGAGAGTCTTAGATGGGACGCAGAGAGCTTGGGTTCAAATTCCAGCTCTGCCTTTGGGCTAATCAAAGAACTCTGTGGACCTCAGTTTTCTTATCTTTAAAATGAGGGACTTGAATTAATATTTTTAAATCACACTGCATACAATAAAGTACTATACAAACGCTAGCTATCTCTAAGGCCTCTTTCAGTGTCCTGTGATATTCCTGTCTAAAATGGTGATCATAAAAGTTGTTCTCCTTTTGTGAAGGAAGCACTTTCTGAACTGCAAAGTGTTGTAAAAATGTAAATTTTGATGGTGCTGTGATATGTTAACAATCAATTGTTTATACTGTGTTCTTAAATGGATGCACAAAACTTAGATATTCTCAGCTTACCAGATATGATCCCTTCTCGTAAAGAATTTAAAAGCAAAAATTTCCTTGCCTTGGCAAACAAATCAGTTTGCAAACAAGTGATACTTGGTAATAATGGTGTAATAATTGATATTGTTTCTTTGCCTGGCCAGTCGCAGGCTACTTTGGCCGTGGGTGTTTCATATCCTATGGATGATAGTGTTTGCAGTTTTCTTCCATTTCTAAAGTTAGTTCTAACAGCGGTTTGCAGAAAAGAGCCCAAATGAGCAGAAAGACTTCTTCATCTTTATCTCAGAGATAACTAGGACTAAAATAGCCACTGGATTTTTTAGGAAAGCACTTGTTTAAAAATAAGGTTTTCAAACAGTTACCTCAGTACTGGTTTTAAATTCATGGTAGAGGGCAGAGAACTTGTTGAAATCTTATGAGAAATACAGAATTTTAGAGTTAAAAAGGTCATCTTTGGCCACATACCTGACTTGTGTTTACCCAGTTTTTGCTTGATGACGTTGTGTAGGAGAATTCACTGCTCCTTGAGGAACTCACACCACTTCTAGATCGTACTGCGCTGTTAGGAAGTTTTCCCCTGATATCAAGGCTAAATTTATTCCTTCGCAACTTCCACCAGTAACTCCTAGTTGTACTTCTTAGGTTAAAGGGGAGGAAATCTAATCCCTTCCCCATAATGACAGCCTTCAAATATTGGACAACTATTTCATCCCTTTAAATGTTCTCTTCTCTAACCTAAGCATTTCCATTTCTTTTAACTCTTTCTCATACTTGGAGAGCATGACACCCATTATTTTTCTGATTGCCTGTGTCTAAATACCCTCCAGTTTGTTAGTGCCCTTTCTAAAATATGATGCCTAGAACTGAACCTGCTAGTCCAGATGCCATGTGACTGGGACAGGATACAGCAGAACTCTTACCCCATAATCCTAAACATTGCCTCAATGCAGCCAGATATCACACTAGCTTTCTGGGCTGTCAAATTACAGCAAGGCGCATTATAGTCAAACAGCCTTCATCTTGTATTTGTGCTATTGATGTTTTTGAACCCAAGTGTAAGATTGTTTAAATTTCTTAAATTTGGCTCAGCCTCCTCACCCACTGAGATTTTTGTTAATCCTACCTTGTCATCCAGTATATTAGCTATCCTTCCAAGTTTTCTGTCTTCTGCAGATGTGATAAGTGTGTTATCTTTACCTTTATCCGAGTCATCTGGGACATGCTACCACATGCTACCAGCCATTTTCCTCCAAGTGAATCCAACTATGAATAACTATTTTGGAAGCCCAATTATTCAACCGGTGGCAGATCCACCTAACTAGTTTTATTTAGCCCTATATTCTTCATCATTTCTACAATAGCTTGAGAAACTTTAAATGCTTTGCCAAGATCTAAGAAACTTGTATCTGTTGTATTTTGCCTGTTCTGCTAGTCTAGTAATTCTGTCATAAAAAGAAAAGGAAACAAGTGTAGTTTGATATAATTGATCCTGAGGAGGCTGTGCTGGCTTCTTGTGATGACCACTTCCTTCTCTAGATGTGTAACGTGCTCCAGATTTTTCTTAGGAATTGAAGTCAAGCTTACTGGCCTCTAGCATCCAGACCCCATTGTTTCTGCTTTTTAAAAAAAATCAGTATGGGTACCCTTTACTCTTCCTGTAGTACCTCCTCCGTTCTCCAACCTTTTCATTATTGCCTATAGTGGCCTAAAAGTCTCATCTGAAGGTCCTTTCAGCACCTGAAAATGTAGCTTAGTCTGGGTGAAATTAAAACAGGTAACAAGGTTCTGAAGTAAACAGGACTGAAAGGAATGGGAGTAGGACAAACTAAGTAAGGAAAATTTGGGGATTAGACGTGTAAACCCATGTAAAGAGAGACTTGTATATGTGAGGTTCTTTGAAGTTTAAATATATGCATATAATATACGTATTGGAGTTTGGTCAAGTGGGTGGAGGGTCAGCTTTGGAATAATAAGAACCTGAATTCAATTCCTTTTTGCAGGGGGAAGGGGGGGGCGGTGGCAGGGAATGAAGAGGAGGCAATCAGGGTTAAGTGACTTGCCCAGGGTCACACAGCTAGTATGTGTCTGAGATCAGAATTGAATGCAGATCCACCTGACTCCAGGGCAGGTGGTCTATCCACTGCACCAGCCAGCTGCCCTTGAATTCAGTTCCTGTGACTGCCACTTAGTACCATGGACAAGTCTTACAACTTTTCAGTGCTTGAGGTAACATATGAGTTTTATCAGTGGGGGAGTTTCCATGATGTATTCATTACATGGATGATATTATGCACATACTCCTCCTTCCCTAAATAGAGATAACACACACTAACATGCACATGCACACAAGTTTGGGAGGCTGCAAAAGGACTTTGTGATATCTCCCAATAAAATAGTGAAGACTGTGACATAAAATTGTAGAGGCTTGAAATTACAAGGAACCTTAAAGATTATCTAGTCCAAAGACTTCATTTTACTGATGGGGAGAAGAAATGACTCTCTTCTACTATCTTGGTTATTCATTCCAGGGCTTGTGCTCTCTGCCATTATTTTGGGGTCCCCCTGCTATGATGAGACTACAAAGAAGAATGTTCTTGGAAGGTATACAAGTATAATAAACAGGTTTTTCTTGTAAGATTACTAATTAAGTAAATATGAAAGGAGTGAGAGAAGATGATTGGTCCTTTATTCCTCACTCCTCCAGGGAAATAACAGGACAGCATTGAAGCCAAGACTGCATAAGTAATTTCAAGATTCAAGAACACACTTGTTTCTTACTCTGAAAAAAAGGGATGTGGTGTGTTTCAGTGGAAAGAACATTGAGTTCAGAGTCAGGAAAACTGCACTGGAATCTCAGCCATGCCACTGATCTACCTTGTGCCCCTAGCCAAGATATTTCTCCTTCCCTGGTCCTTACTCTCCTTCTCTGTAAAATGAAGGCATCAATGGTGTTAAAGGTCCCTCTATGATTCTAACTTAACCATTCTTGGAAGACCACAGAGGACTTAGCTCCTAGGAATATCTTCTGATAAAAACTCAAGGACTTTGAGAATTACAATCTTTGAATAGGAAATACCATAGAGATAATCTAGTCTACTGCCTTCATTGTGTTTTTAAAAATTTTTTTTTCTCTTTTATCAGAGTAATTTCTGGGAACTGTCTCCTTCTCAACTTCCTTCTCTGTGACAAAGAATAACAAATGGTTTTAAAAAAACACTAAAAACATCCAACACGATGAGTGAATCTGACAACACATACCGGCGGCTAGATGGCACAGTGGAGGTGTAGCACTGGACTTGTGGTCAGCAAAACCCGAGTTCTAATCCTGCCTTTGAGCACTTACTAGCTGTGTGATCCTGGATATCTACCTCCAGGGCTTGCTAGACAGTTATCAGCAAGCATTTATTAAATGTTTCTTATAGTCTGGGCCCTGTGCCAAACTCTAGGAAAATGAATACAAGCAAAAAGAAAGAGCTCAAGGAGCTTACATTCTGATGGAGGAAGATGACACATAAAAGGAAGCTGAGAAGAGGTGGAGGACAGGGAGGATCTGGAAGAAGGTGTCCTTGTGGACTCATGGTAGAGAAAGTCCAGAGAATCAGAGGTAGGGCACATGTCAGGATCAGATGAGATACCCGTTCTCATTGTCCTCCTTATCATTCCGTTGTGTCCTAGGTTGTCCCTCCAATGATTTCCTCTCATTTTACAGGAGATTCAGAGGAAGGCAGGTGACTAGTCTGGAGTAACACAACTCACTGTAGTCAAGCCATGTTGATCAGGAGCCCATGTCTCCTGTCCTCCAGTTCACCCCCTGCTTTTCTTACTCTGTGCTATTAAAGGCAGCTGTCTAGGGATTAGACATGACTGTGCCACAGATGTTTTCCAAGACAGTGGCTCCTCCTAGTTGACCCAAAGGATGTTTGTCCTTTGGCCCCAAGTTTTCTTCCTTATTCAGTCCTAATCTTTGCTTGTTCTTTAATCCCTGACTGTAACCACTGAGCAATAGTTACAGCTAAAGTACATTGACTTGGGGAGAGGAGATTCCCTGGTTCAGAGTACAGTTTCACCACCACACATGCAGCTGTCCCAAAGGAGCATTGTAGGCTCCAGGAACATGGTACACCAGTGACCAAATCATAGTGCACCGGGTACCATGTGGTAATGTCACCCTGCTGTGGAGGTGGCTTGGTAAAAAAGTCTTCTTTGCCCCTTGTTCATTATAGCTAGAGTTCTGAACTCTCTAACTTTTTATCCTGAATTGGTTCATCTCTCTCGATTTTGAGATCTATTGCATCTAAATTCCTAATTAGCTTTATTTCATATCCCTTATTTCTCTCTTTTATCTTCCTTACTATCTGCCACTTACTTCAGGCCATAAGAATGAATTTTTTAGTTTTCACATGACAGAAAAGAGAATTCTAAACACAGAAAAGAGAATTCTAAATTTAGGAAGAATCCACTGTGGGGAGAAGCTCATTAGAAATAGACACACATCCACATATACGCCACAAACCACACTACTCAGTTCTAGACTTAGGACAGGGGTGTGTTGGAGCCAACTCTGTTAACTCTCCAGCTGATTGTTAAATTTTTAGTGTGAGCATTTAAGCCTTGGAAATTGATAAGTGCTGCAAATCAGGGTTTGATATATTGTTTTGTTGATTGTCTAGACTTAAAGAAGTGATGGAGAAAATATTAATGATGCAGATTTGACATAAAAATGTGTCATGCATTTTTCAGAGAGCTGGTTGTTAAACATTTAGCAGCATACTCCTGATTTAGCAGTACCTTAGATTTCTAACCTAAGTTTTAATTACAGTTTTTCAGTCAGCTATATCTTGGTTTTTGTAATTGTTTCAGGTAGGAAGCCTACACCAAAGAGCTCTGACTCCTTCTTGAACTACCTGGGAGATGGTATCTTCTGTAGTAGAAGATACCTCCTTAACATTTTGACATTCACTCCCCTAAGCACTGTATCTGAGGTCATTCACCCATTCTACAGTTCCAGTCTTACCTACAGCCTCACTCTCAGGAAGACTGGAAACTTCTTGGTCACTAGCTTGAGAGTCTTTGAAGGTGCACAAAGTGTTGCTTTTATAACAACTTCATGAGGGAGGCAGTGCAGATATTGTCTCCAATTTATAGATGAAGAGCCAAGGCCTACCTAGGGAAAATGATTTGCCTGTTATTGCATAGCAGTAAGGAACAGAGTTGGGTTTTAAACCCAGGGATCATGACTGCATTCCGTCCCCACATTCTTTATTTTTATCTTTGTGTCCACTGTGTCTGGTGCATAGCAGGTACTTAATAAGTGCTTATTGAGTAAAACTGAATAAATAAAAAGATAATAAGTTTGGAAGGCGGTGCAAAAACCAACCTGAATTTGCAGATATGAGGGTCATGGGACTCTGACTTCTAGTCCAATGCTTTTCCAAGTACACCATGTTGCCTCATCTCTGCCTAACTTCCACTTTCCCTTGACCAAGGGAAAAACAACTGAATGTAGAAATACTGGAAATACACTTTCAACATCGTGCTGAGATCTGCTTCTGTCATGTAGACCCCTTATTCTTAGCTCTGCCCTCTGAGGCTACGTATAACAACGACGACAATAGTATGAAGCTCTTACTAAATTTAGTGAGAATAGGGATCAATACTGGTCACTGATATAGGGAACTCCTCCACTAATGCAAGTCAGCAGCTTCTCTGCAACTTACAGTTGTGTGTTGTCTGGAGTAGTCACAGCAGTCAGGTATGTCAGGGGTAAGACTTGAATCCAGGTCTTCCTGGTTGTTCCTGGCCTGCCTGCGTTTTATTCCTCCCTGTTGCCTTTCTATTCTAATTCCTACAGATAACATAAGCACTAAGGACTTATTATGGATCACAAACAAAGGGACAGCCAATATATGAGGCAGGTTTTAATTGCCTATTGTTGTGGGGTGGTTACCTCCATTGAAATTTTCTAGTCATACATAGAAGTGACCCTGGTTTATCAAAAGAATTTTGAAAACAGGACTGGCACTGGACTCTTGTTAGTAGACCAGTTCAACTAAGTACTGAAAGACGGTCAGATTGTCTGTCCCCTGGGTAATGAATTGTTTTGTTAAGTAGCAGTTCAGAATGAGCTACCTACTCATTTGGAGAGAGTGGTTGCTGTCTGCAGTTAAGGGAGTATACTTGCTGACAAGATAGAGATGCTTGAAGTATTTAAAGCAGGGGCTCTTAACTTTTTGCAGATCCCTTTGGCAATCTGCTGGAGCTTGTAGAACTCGTCTAAGAGTAATGCTTTTAAATGCATAAAATAAAATACATAGGATTAGCAATAGTATTATTAGCAATGTAATAATAGCATTGATATATCACTTTAAGGTTTGCAAAACACTTTACATAGATTATCTCATTTCATCTTTGCAACAGCCTGGTAACATTAGGTGTTATTATTCCTGTCTGTTACATAAGGAAACTTAGAGAGATGAAGTGACTTATCCAGGATCAGAATCTGTGGCAGGATTTAAACTTAGCTCTTCTTGACTCCAAGGCCAGCACTTTATACACTGGGCTACCAGATGCAATTATATTGAAATGAAATTACAAAAAGAAAATTCTTGGACCCCAGGTTAAGACCTCTTACTTTAAATGAAGTAAGTTAAGAGATACAAGCAAGTTTTTGTCAGAGAGAAGGAATAGGGTTGGAAGGAAGTTTGCCAATCATGCCATGTGGAAAGGTCATTTTTATGGCTGAGTGGAGAAGCCTTCAGGATGCTACCAGCAGCCTTGCAGGCAAGACCAGCATAACTGGGAGCATAGATGAGAACATCAGCCACAGTCAGAAAGGAGTGTTTACAAGCTTTGTATATTTTATAACCTTTTGTTGTACAGTTTATGGTTTACAATGGCTGCAAGGAAATTGGATCCGTTTTGTTTTACTCACCAAATAAAACACATGTCAGAATAGTCAATATAAAATGTATTCTAATTTGGCTGAGTTAAAACAGCCAGGATGCTGTGGAATAATTGAATGTTACATTAATGCCTCCTAGTAAAAACCATCTGTCTATCTATTGAAAACTCTTCTGTCTTTTCTTGTGTAATTTGCAGGTAATGTCCATAGTCATAAGAAGCACCTCTGCTGCATAGGACTTCCAGCTGGCAGGGACCTTAGAGATCACCTAGGTCAATCCATTCACTCTGCACGTTAGAATATTGAGACCAAGAAAGCCCTAGGCAGGTCACTGGTCCAAAGTCACAGAACTAGGAGTTAAATCTAGATCTTCTGATCCCAAATTTCCTATTCTTTTCACTATATTACAATCAGATATTTTTTTAAAAATTTGACACCTATTTAGGATTCTTTGGGATGGCAGTATGGTGTGGCGGATTTGGACACATAAGTCCTGGGTAAGAGTCCAAGATCCATCATCAACTTTATTACGATGGGTCCACATACCTAATCTGCCTAGAACTCAGTTTCCCAAAATATAAAATGGGGATCATTACCTTGGTATGCTTCTCAGGATCAGAGTAAGTGCCTATGAGCCTTAAATTACAATTGAAGTGTGAGTTGTTCTCCTTTAATGCTGATTTTTAGACCTTGTTTTCCTTTCATGATTTAAGTAAAGATATATATTTTTTGTAATGATGAAGTCTCTTAATTTGAAATCTGTCTAATACTACTAATTCAGAGGAATAATATGAGTCTAAAATTCTACTAAGGGAGGTTATAACTACAAGTAACTCCGTTACTTTCTAATGATAGATGCTGACATTTGTGTCAAGTTTCCCATAAACTCCCCATAGATGAAGGAAGAAAACAAGCATTTATGAAGCACCTACTGTATGCAAGGAGCTGTGCTAAGTTCTGTATAAAGATTACCTTATTTGCTCCTCACAGCCATCCTGGGAAGTAGGTTGTTATTTCCATTTCACAGATGAGGAGACTGAAGCAAGCAGATGTTGGAAGACTCGCCAGGCCACGTGGCTAGTAAGTGTCTGAGGTTTGATTTGAACTTAGGGTTTTTTGCCTCCAGGTCTGCCACTGGAACCGCTGTGCCATCTTCTGAGTACGTAATTTCTCCCTTTTCACAAACTGGTGAGACTTTTAGGTATTGATTTTAGGGCACAGCTTGGTGAAGAATTTTGATTTGAAGTCAGAGGACTGGGGTTCTGCTATATTACCATTATAATTCTGGAAAAAACAACTTGCCCTTCCCTGGACCTCACTTTCTTCATCTGTGAAATGAAAGAGTTGAACTAAATGATACTTGAGAGCCTTCCAGCCCTAAAATCTACATGTAATTTTAAGATTCCAGGATTCTAGCCCTGTACTTTGGTTTTCCATCTATAAAAATGAGATCATAATCTCTTCCTGAAGTTTTATATAGTGGTGACTACTGTGAAGGTTCCTACCCACATTATTTATCCAATGAAGTCGTGCTGTGCTGCTTGATGGTGGTACAGACATGACCTTGAGCTTTCTCTAGCTCTGGGTCAGTGGCACATACACTGGAAAGGCTCGGGGATGAGCGTGTTGGTAGACTGTGTGTCCATCTGAGACCAACCTAACTAACTGTGGAGAGGCTCATTACCAGAAGAGTAGCCTCCAGGAAATGGTTTATTTTGTCCCTAGTAGCTCAAGAGAACTACCCACATATTTCAGTATTGGTGGTAGGGAAGAGTAGACTTTGCATTAGTGGAATAAACATCCATACTGATGTATTTGCCATTCCTTGAAATATTCAAGTATTTTTACATTGTCATCCAATAGTTTCACTTTGGCACTGTAGTGCCAGTGTGATATTCACAGTGCCTCTGGTGGCTATGAATATGCCAGCACAGTTCTGAATGTCAAAATATAACAAACTCAACTGGAGGACAGAACAAAAACATTTATTCCAACACCAGAAAGCTGAATCCCAACCCCAGAAAACCATGTCCATCATAGCCACAAAGACGTCTATAGACAATAACAGTGCAAGGGGCAGCACCATCCCCAAGCCTTCCCTTTGTTAGGCTTCCCACAAACCAACTCCCTTAAACAAATCACAAACCAGCTGTCTCACTCATGCTGGTTGCTGCCTGCTCTCTCTTTCCTAGCTCTGACTTACTTCCTGCTCTCCCTGTTCATTAAACTTCTCCCAACACAGGCGCCATGTGACCCAGGCAGGTGATGGACCTATTAATGGATGGGAAAAATCTTCCTATTTAAATTACTGTTACATTGCACTCAAAGACTAGACTACTCAAAGTATGTGCGTTTTGGGAATCTCTTTTCTTTTTGCCTTTTGGTAAGACTAGCTTTAAGTTTAGGTTTTTCTCATGAAAATCCTATCTGCTCCAAAACAGATGCAGTATAGATTAGAGAGAATCAGTGTTCACAGCAGCTTTTTAAAGAAATATCTCATTTTACCAGTTAGACCATGGAGCTGATGTGGTCCGAGGTGTGGAGTGAGGCCCCTTAGAAGTAGCTCTGCATAGAGAGAGAATTTTCTGTCTCAAGGTACATTATCCTCTGTTCTGTTGCTCTCTCAAATACATGCTTTTGAGATCATGACGAGTAAAACATCATGTAAAGAATGATGGACTTAGGGCAGGGTGCCTGGGTGTAAGACCTAACTCAGACAGTTACTAAGTGGGTAGATCACATAATGTGGGTAAGTTTTAATTGC
The DNA here is from genome assembly GCA_028658325.1 of Potorous gilbertii. NCBI lineage: Eukaryota > Metazoa > Chordata > Mammalia > Diprotodontia > Potoroidae > Potorous > Potorous gilbertii. The sequence goes on along the minus strand of CM053769.1, from coordinate 330,314,094 downwards.
TTTGTCTGTAAAATGGGGGTAGCCGTGTATCTCTTACCGCATAGGATATCACGAATCTTGATGACTTTAGATTATCTTTTGCCTTTAGGGAAATCTCTATCTGAAACAGAATTCAGGAGAGGTTTTGAAGGTCTAGGACTAAATTTCATGAATTAGACAGAAACTGAGTCTAGTTTTTCATTAACTTTATCTTTGCCATCATGAGTTGGAAGTCAGATGACTTGGGGGGGAGGGGTTGGGAAGTGAGCATGAGTAACCATCCTTTTCTGGATTCTGTGTGTATTTGTGGGAGAGTGTTTCCCTGATTTGGGGGGATTTGTTGTACCAACTATTCTTAGTATACCACCTTCGTAAATTCCTTTTTCTAAAATCTAATAAACTATGGCTAATTAATAATTCGTATGAGGGAACACATTGGTAGGAACTCATGAGTGATAGTATTAGAATTTAAATTAGAGTAACTAGTATTAGTGTCCAACCCCACCTTCAATTCACCAGAGCTATCCCTAGAACTCTAAGAAAAGATGCCATTAGCTGCTCTAAGGATCTGACTTACTCGTCTGAGGACCAGTTGGAAGGATGAGCTCAGGGTCTGCCCTACAAGGGTGTGAGATCAGTGAGGAATCTCGATCACTCAGTGGGAGAGAGAATGTCGGAGTAGAGAGAAGACATTAAGGTTTTGGGTGAGAGGTGAAGCAATACTCAATATTTTGGTGACATTTCTTTGGTGGAGAAAGAGAAACTAGCAAAAGATAGAATGGTTGAAGAGGGTGAGCCAGGGTAGCAGAGTGTTGTGAAAGCCAAAGGAAGAGAAAGTTTTAAGCAGAATAATGGTAAGTGCTGGAAGGAGATTAAAGAGAATGAAGAAGGAGAAAAGGCTATTGGAGCTACTATTTTGGAGGTCACTGTAGACCTTTGAGAAAGCAGTGGGTTTAGTTCCTTCCTTAAAACGGACTGAAGGATAAAGAGTTTATGAGGTTGGAAAAGACCCTGAGGCTGGGAAAGATCAAAGGCAAAAGGAAAAGGGGATGCAGAGGAGGAGGACAGATAATGTCATGGAAGCAGGGAACATGAGCTTGGACAGACCCCAAGAGATAGTGGAGGCTGCAGTGGCCTGGTGTGCCAATCTGTGGAGTCATGAAAAGTCAGACATGCCTCAACAACTGAACAGCAGCAGCAGCAGCAGAATCCCACAGGACTGGAACGGAAAGAATATGTTCATGTTGTAGAGCAAAGTTTCCAGCTACGGCCTTGGAAATTGACTTTGATTACTGGAAAAACTCTATAAAAGCATATTAAAAGAAAACAAAAGAATGAGGAAATTGAGGGGCATAGTGGAAAATGCTCAGAACTTTGTCCAAAGACCTCTATTTTTGTGATCTTGGATAAATCATTTCCTCTTTCTCGGTCAGTATCCTGGTCTGTATGGTAAGGGGGTTGGACTACTTGAGAAGCTGCCTCTTTGAGGAGTCAGAAGAACTGGGTCCAGATCCCATCTCCACTAATGACTAGGTTTGTAACCTTGGACAAATCATTGCACTTTTGTAGCTTTCAGTTCTCTAATCTATCAAATGAGGAAGGAATTTGGACTAGATTGCCTCTGAACTTTCTTCTGTCTCCCAGTCACCCTATGAATCCATTGACCTGCAACTTCTAAGAAAGTGGAGGTCCTGCTGAGAGGAAAGGAGGAAGGGCCAGGATGTTGGGGGCTTGTGATGGATCATCATTCACTTTTTTTTTCTTCTGATAACTCACGGTAGCTGTTATGAACCTCAACAACTATATTGTACCATAATAGAGTTAAGCCCTTAGGACCTATTGAGACTCGTAGGGCTGTTTGCCCTGTTCAAAATTGCCCTGGATCATTTTATTGTTGGTGATTTTGCTCTCTGGTGTCTTCTCCCTCATTGTCAGTTGTCACTTCTGTGGCATTGTCTGTGTGATGTCCTGGCCTTTATTATGAGGGAACAATCCTCTCCTTCCCTTGGTGGAAATTGTGTCTGCCACTTGGTATGTGTTTAAAGAATTTACTGTAAAACTAATGATTGATTTTATATTGTACACTTAATGAATCAGGGGGGTGACATGGAAGCCAGCAAAAGCTAACGTGATCAAGGCTGCTTGGACAGAAGTCGAGTATCCAGAGTGGGGAGGGGACGGTCCTGCTGTAGTCACCTGCCCTGGTCAGACCTCACCTGCAGTATTGGGTTCATTTCTGGGCACCTCATTTTAGGAAGCATGTACAGAAGAGGGCACCAGAGAGTGAAGGAACTGTATCATGGCACATCAGGATCTTTAGTCTGGATTCAGATGTCACCTCCTCCAAAAACTCGTCACTGATTCCTCCAGGAGAGATTATTCTCTCCCTGCTCATACTTGTCATGGCTCTCTTGCTTTTCCTTGTGTTAATGGTAACTTGTATACTTACCTCAGTCCATCCTCCTTTTTGCCCATGGCTTATGTCACATTTCTGTATCCCCAGAAACTAGCACAGGTCCTTCCTTGCAGATGGCAGTTGTTTAATAAATGTTTATTGAATTGAAATGAAAAGAGTCTGGGAAGAGCATGTAGTAGAGTCTGGGAACTGTCTTCAAGTATTTGAAAGGCCATCGTGCCAAAAAAGAATTGATAGGGCATCAGCCTTCAGGGAATGAAGTAGTCCCTTACTAGGAGAGACAGTGTGATATAGTGGCTAGATTGCTGGACATAGAGATAGGGAGAGTGGGTTCAAATCCTGCCTCTGATACTTAGGAGCTATATGATTGTGGGAAAGCCCTTTAACCTCTTTGAAACCCAGTTTCCTCATGGGCAAAATGGGCATGATCATAGTACCTATCTGTCACAGTTGGGAGGTCCCAATGAGATCATCATCTACAGCAGGGTTTCTTAAATTGGTGCCTGAACTTAAATGTATTTTAATATAATTAATTTCTTTTGTAGTCTTGTGTATTTTTTATGCATTTAAAAATACAGTTCTAAGAAGAGGGTCCAGATTGCCAAAGGAGTCCATGACACAAGGTTCATCTATCCTTTGGGCTAGATCATCTCTAAAGTCCTTCCCTTCCAGCTCTAAATATATATGATCCCATGACCTGCTCAAGTTCACACTGATAATACATATGTATCAAAGTCTGGATTCAAACTATAGTCTGTAAAATATTTTGCAAATTTTTAGAAGAGAGAAGATGGGGATAAGGGAAGGGAGGGGTGTGATAGAATGGAGGGCATATTGAGGAAAGGGGCAATCAGAATGCAGGACATTCTCGGGGGAGGGAAGAAATGGGGAGAAAAGTCGAAACTCAAAATTTTGTGGAAATGAATGTTGAAAACTAAAAAAAAAAACATTAAAAAATTTTTAAAGTACCTGAAAATGTCAATTGTTGTTATTCATTAATAATAGTAATAAGAGCTAGCATTTATTTAGATTTGCAAAGCAGTTTACATTATCTCATTTAATCATCACAACAGCTCTGTGAGGTAGGTGCTGTTATTATTTGCATTTTAATATGAGGAAACTGAGAGAGAGAGAGAGAGAGAGAGAGAGAGGTTAAGGGACTTGTCCAGAGTCATACCACCAGCAAATTTCTGAGACAGGATTTGAATTCAGGTCTTTTTGATTCCCAAAGCCTTGCTGTATCCCTTATGTGACCTAACCACCTCATAATTTATTAATCCTATAGAGGATGGTTCTGGATTATTATTTATAAACAAAATATATTAGTATAGCTATAGTGTAAGATGCTCTCAAATATGAGTGGGCCTATAAATGTTGATCTTTTTTGAAAAGAAAAAAGTTAATAGGTGTATATTTTGAAGTAATGCTGGACCATATTACAGATTTCTACACAGAGTTTGAAACCTTGGCATTGTCTACGACTCTTCCTCTTTGTGACCTATCATATCCAGTCAGTTCCCAAACCCTGCCAGTTTCTTCTCTTACATGGTCCTGGCCTTTCCACCCCTATGCCACCACTCTTGAGCAGGCCCTCCTTGCCCAGGGGCCTCCCAGGGACACTCCCACATCTTCTCCCTCCTCCTCCAATTTATATGTGCTTAGATATGTTAATTATATGTGAGTCCTCTTTTAAGAGCCATTCAGAGGCTCCTGATTCCCTACTGAATACAGTTGTTTGAGCATCTGGAGAATTCTGCAGTCTGGCACAGCTTTGCTTTTTTATCGGATTACTCCCCACTGTGCTCCAATTAGACCAGTCTATCCTCTGACCTCTCCAAATGCCACTGAAGTGTACTCCCTAGGCCCAGAATGGCTTCTTTCCATCTCTTCTTCTACTGAATTCCTACTGGACCTTTAAAGAAAGCCTGACTCAAACACTGCCTCCTCCAGGAAGCCTTCCCTGATTCATTTGCTTCTCGACCTTCAGAATATTTTCTTTACATCTTGCTAATGTACTTATGTAATATAATGTATAATAATGTCAATTTGTATTGAGCTGATCCCCATACAGGACTGCCAACTCTGAGAATATGGACCATTTCATATTTACCTTGGAATCTCCCCCAGGGCTTAAAAAATATTGTTCTCTTCTTGCAGTTGGTGTTTAATAAATATCAGTTGAACTTAATGGAATTAGCTAGGACATTTGGGTGATCTCTTCCCATCTAGTGGAATAAGAGAAGAGGAAGAATCTGTAGTAGTCTTAGCCTACCCTGTCCAGGGTGAAGAAGTGAAAGTCACCCAAATTAGGCAGCTGTAGTGGAATGGAATGGAATGATTTGTAACATGGAGTTAAAAGAACTGGTTTCCAGTTCTGGCTTTTCCACTGTCCATATCATACTGGGCAAGTCATGTAACCTCTGGGTCTCAATTTCCCTTTCTGTAAAATGGGATAACCTGTACCATTTACCCTGCAAAGTTGTGGCCAGAATTAAGTGAGATAAAGCAACTCAGAAACCATATATAAATCGTAAATTTCTACATGTGCCAGCTATTATTACTAACATAACTAATAGGAATAAGTGTTAAGCTATCAGGTTTACACCATAAAGAGCATTGAGTTTGGAGTCAGAGGATCTGGGTTCAAAGCCTGACTTGATTACTTGTTATCCTAAGCACTAAAGGTACAAAGACAAAAGCAAAACAGTTCCTGCCCTCTAGGAATTTCCATCCTGACTGGAGACAGTGTGCCCGTATGTAAGTGTCTGCCAGATAATTACAGGAGAAGGAAGGGTGTAGCCACTTTTGAGGGATGGGGGTGGGATGGGGGTTGAGATGGGAACAAACTAGAAAGGACTCCTAAAAAAGGTGCTGGTTGAGTTGAGTTTTGATGGAAGTCAAGGATTCTAAGAAATACAAGTGAAGGAGAGCCTTCCGAACATGCAAAGACACAGAGATGAGAGATGGAGCCCTGTACTTGGGAGAGGCAAGTAGACTAGTGTGGCTAAACCCTAGAGTAGGTGGAGGAGAATAATGTGTAAAAAAAACCAGGAAGGTAGACAGGGGCCATGTGGTGAAGAACTTTAAAAGCTGGAGGAGTTGATAGGTGATCTTAGAGGCAACAGGGAACCACTGGAGTTGATCGAGAAGGCGTGAGGTGCGAGGGAGAACCCAGGCAGAACTGTGCTTTCGAGAAAATCGTTTCAGTATCAGTCTGGAGGACGGATTGGAACGGGGAGAGGCAGGCAGACTGTTGATTTGTCCAGGGCTGTGCAGGAGGAGGACAGAAGTCGCTTCCTCTCCAGTCTTTAAAAGGAGAGAGTTATACCGGGGCATCTCTCTGGTCTTCTATTCGGAGTCCTGGCCTCAATTTCTTCATTTGTAAAAGTGGAGATCTTGGATTTCTCAATTCCGGGCCAAGACCAAGAACTCACCCTTGGTAAACCTGTTTCTCTTTGTGCCACCCCAGGTCTGCTCTGCCCCAGATAAGTGTGCCCTGCTTAATTATTTTGAAGCCTCTAATCCTTTTGTGTAGACTCTGGAGACAGGGGCGTGGTCCCCTAAGTCAGTGGGAGAGTTGTGTCAGCTCGCCCTCTCCTGGTCAAACACGGTGGCAGCAGGGAAGTTTGGGAAGGAGGCTGGTGCCAGCCCTGTCCCTGGGTAGTTTTCTGCCTGGCAAAATTGTTCCATTTAGAAGGAATCCAGAGGGAGCAAGAATGAACCCAGCAGTGGCTGTGAGGTTCCCTTCGGTGCCTGGGGTCCTGCTAGAAAGGTAGAACGACTTGTTTCCTGCAGCCTTTTCTCCCATGTTAGTTGTTTCAATTAAAAGAGGCAACACTGCATCAGGAGAAGGGCTCTGGGTCGGGATTTGGAAGCGGTTAGTTCGAGTCCAAGGTCTATCCCCTGTGTGACCTTGGGCAAATCACTGAATTTCTCTGGTCCTTAGTTTCTTCCCCTGGAAAATGAGCTCCAGACCCACTGGGTGTGTGAGGAAGCCCTCCAGCCACAAAGTGCTGGGGCTCTAACATTATGACCTGACATTCTGTAGTCTCAGGCCCCTCTAATCAGTTCTATTTGTGTTCTAACTTTATTATTCTGATTTCATGTAATTACCTTATTACTGAAGGAGAATTTAATGGGTATTTTTAAATTCCAAAAAAATTGATCTCACATTCATAAATGTCCTCTTTAAGCTTCCTTTTTGAATTCCTCATTAAATTTTTGTTGTTAGAAGATGTGTTTGTAGAGAATAATAACAGTAACTCTAATTTCTACAAGATTCAAAGGTTTAGGAAGCACTTGGACCATAAAAATCCTATGTGATAAACAGGGCAAAGATTATTATAAAAAAATCATCAGTTATTATCACTTTGTCAGTAACTCTCATTCAGTGCCTATTATGTGCCAGGCACTATGTTAACCACTGGAGATACAAAGAATGATAAAAAAAAAAAACCAGTTCTTACTCTTGAGGAGCTCACTGTCTAATGGGGGAAACAACATGCAAAAAATCATGTACAAATCAGCTATGTACCAGATAAATTAGGGGGTACTATGCAGAAGAAGGGCAAGACTCTAGAATTAAGAGGAATCGAGAAAGACTTCTTGAAGAACATGAGATTGTAGCTAGGACTTGAAAGGAGGCAGAGATAAGGAGGGAGAACATTCCAGACACAAGGGAGTCAGGGAGATGGCATGTTTTGCTCAGTGAATCTCAAGGAGGACAGTGACACTGGGTCTCAATACATATGCAGTTGGGTGAGGCATAATGTTATGAAAGGATTGTAAAGGCAAGGGACGGCCAAATGTTGAAGGGTTTTGAGTGTCAAATGAGATTTACATTTCATCCTGGAAGTGATAGGGAGCCACCGGAATTGGGAGTGGGAAGGTGGGAGAGTATCAGAGAGGGAAAATGACTCCTTTACCTAAGGTCACATAGCTAGTAATTGGCAGAGTTGGACAGAGACCTAAGTCCAGAACAGGCAGATTCTTCAGGGAGAACTTGAATGCCCTAGGGCCTCGAGGCTGTCTGTGTATCCAAATCGGTAGAGTGGAAGGAGCCAAGGACTTAAAGTCAGCTTTGATGCTAGCAGTGTGATCTTGGGTAAGTCTCTTAATCCTCAGGAGCTTTTATTTCCTCTGTAAAATGGGAATGAGGATCCTTGCCATTCAGATGAGGTGGTGTTCAGCCCAGGGACCTTTCATGATCTAGCCGAGGTGTTTTATTTATTTTTTTAATCTTCAAGCCATCCTTGATGGCATTCAATCAACATGCCCTGTGAAATCACATTAACAAATATTTATAAAGTACTTACTGTGTGCAGAGAGGACTCTGCTTGACACTGGGAAGGTAGGAAGTCTAGATTAAGACCAGGGCCCCTAACCTCATGAAGCCAACACTCTAGCCAGAGACTTAGGGAGGGAGGCTTTTGGAAATTGGGGCAGGCTTCATGGAGAAGGTGATATTTCATTTAGGGTTTAAAGTCAGTTTTAAATTCACTGGATGTGGAGGTTGAGAAAGGGAATTCCAGATAAAGGGAGTATTTAAGCAAGACACAGAAATGGCAAATCACACAACTTGGTCCTGTGCCTGTCTTTGCCTTGTTAAGGGGTGGTTTACCCACCTTAGCTAGGTTATTGCATTGGCATTGCCTGCTTCTAGGCTTTCTGTCCTTTTCTATTTTAGTCCTACAGATAGTCTCCTATAGAGAGCATGGTATAGTGGAAGAAGCACCAGATTTTAAATGAATGGATTTAGATCCAATTCCTGCTTACATCACTTGCGACTTATGTGGCCTTAGGCAGGTCACAGTCTTTCTGGGTCTCACATTTCTTGTCTTCAAAATGAGGGGGTTAGACTAGATGACCTCTACATTCTCAACTCTAAACCTATGAGCTTACTCCCCTGATCTAGCCATGTCACCCTCCTTTCCCTGGCATTTATATCGTAGGTCTAGAGCCAGTACCTGTAATCCATATGGGCAACTCCCAGATGAGAAAACTCCTTCCAAAAATGTTGGTATCTTCTCTGCAACACAAAGTCTTGGAGATCTGCCTAGAGCACCGAGATGCTGTCACTTGTCAAGAATTACATAACCTATAAAAGAATATGAAGAAGCATATGAACCTGGGCCTTGCTGATTTCAAGGGCAACCACTATCCACTATACCACTCTGTCTCTCCTTAGATTACCACTAAAGACTATTAGGGTCACACATAGTGTTTGCTAGGCACACAAAAATGAGACAACAGCTGGATATCTTTGAAATACTAAAAGCATTAGAGGAAAGCTTTTAGTGCATTGGGTAGCTCTTCCATGGAGGATTTCTAGGAGGATAAATGTGAAGAAAAATGGCTCAGGATGAGAAGGCATGTATGGTTTGAGAACTATATCACTAGAGTAAGTCTTAATGTTGATCATGTGATTGATCCACCACAATCTCAAAGCAACTTGCAGTCTCTTGCAGTGAGCTGTAAACTCTGAGGGGGCAGAGTCTGAGTGAAGTGGAAAAAGTGCTAAACGTAGCTTTAAGAGACCTGGGTTCCAAGTTCTGATTCAGACAGTTACTCGGCTTTGTGATTGTAGCAAGTCATCCCCTCTTTCTGAACCTCAATTTCCTGATCTATAAAATTAAGCTAACACCACTCATACCTCCTACCATTCCAAGAGTTTCATGAACAAATGGGATGAAGTGCTTTTTATAAATTATATAAATTGCTCCATAAATGTCAACTAATAGCAAAGTAGCATTGCTATTATCTTTGTTTTCCTGGTACCAAGAAATGTGCAGGATGTATGGTAGAAATAATATGAAATTAACATGTTTGAATTGAATTCTGAGGATGACTCTCAGTGACCTAAACACCTTGAGGTGGGGGGGCAGAGGAAATTACTACCTATTAGAGGCAATCAAGTAAGCCAAGAAAAGGCTAGGTCTGGAGACTGGAAGCAACATGGTATGGGAATTTTATGAGTAGTTTTCCTATTTAATAAGTAGTTTTTTCTAGAAGAGAAGATTCTGTCGTTTTCCCCAAAAGGAGAAATTCAATTCAGTAAGCAATTATTAGTAACTGAAGCCCTGTGCTCAGTATTAAGGTTAAAAAAAAAGATGACATGGTTTGTTCTCTCAAGGAGTTTATAATCTAATTGATGTGGATGGGAGGACTGAGTGCCTCACTAATTTGGAGTGATTTGGGCTCTCTTGAGAGCTACTGAAGTTCAGACTCCCTTGAGCTCTCTGGAGAAGAAGAGATCCCAGGACTGGTGACTGTACCAATGCTAATAAATTTGTGAAGGGTGAAATGGAAGATCAGGGTCCAGATCCCAATGCCAGGTCAACAGTCCTGTCCTGTAAAGGCTAGTCCTCAGTGACAACCTTCCCATCCTGCTTCTGAGCTCAGGTTTGGGTCAGCCTTAGAGAATGGCCTTCCCTTGTACTTGGTGGTGCTGACCAGAGTTTCTGGGTGGCCACTTTATTGTCCACACCTTACTGGTCTCCATCTATAACACAAGTTGTCCTCACAGGTTGTGGTTAGAGCTGACTGCCATGTTTACTTCCTTTCTTGCTGCCCAGGTTCTGAGTAACTCATCTCAATGGAGCCTTTTTTTTAGGGTGCCATTTGGCATGCCCTGAACTTCCCTTATAAGGCCATGTTGAAACATGCTCAGAGTCATAGCAGTAATCTTTCAGTGATTTGTCAGCTTCAAGCAAGATGTCAGTCACAGGTGACAGACATAATTGTACTTAACTTTGTGCGTGGATGTTATCAATCTGTGACAGATACTTTGGGAAATGGGGCATTTTGATTGCAGAAGATGTGTCATATATATTTAGTCTTCCTCTCAGGGAGACCAGGATTCAGTCACAACTTTTGCATGTCGATGTCAGGTTTTGAGAACATAGATCCATGCTGACCTCAGAAATCGTTCAGTCACGCGGATCACAGTGCTGTCATTTGAAAGGTTAATGGCTCTTCTGAGAGGGATGAAAGCTCGTGCAGGAGTGATCTTTGCATTCAGCATGTGCTTCTTGAGCATGTACCTCAACATATACATTTCCAAAAGATTGAGGTTATATCATGCCCTGCAAGATACCTCCCTGACCCCAGCTCTTTCCTAAGGGTTTTTTTCAGTGATGGGAATTGAACCTTTTAGCTTGTTGGCTTGAGACTTGTCTAATTTTACTGACTGAAATTTGCTGCCTTGCATGTAATTTATATATTGCATAGTTACCAAAGATTTTAATCTAAAGTGCCTAATCTAAATTTTCAGTTTAATTTTGTCTCATAGGACAGTGACATTAATTCCCCTGCCCCAACCCAGAAATGTTTGCAACCTTTCTAAAGTTCCAGGGTCTGATGACCACTGACTCACGCTCATCCAAGAGAAAAAGGAATTCCTCAATTGTTATTAAGGATGCACCAGTCTCTGACTTAGTTACACATAGTTATCATTGCCCAGCCCTTGGGTGGTCTCTATATCTTAAGACCTCAAACAGTTTGTTCAAATGCTCATGTCTACACACCCACACATTCATATACACTCTTTCCCTCTTTTTCTCTCTCTCTCCCTCTTTTCTCTCTCATACACACACACACACATGCGTACGCATGCATGCATGCCTGCTCTACTCAGCTAGACTGTCCATCACAAAAGTTTCACCTCACTCTTCCTGACTTTCTCTTCTAACACACACAGCTCTAACAGCCTCAGTGGGCAAGCCTGAATAGCAGCTTGACTGGTTCTGGCTCTCTCCTACCTGTATCTGCTGAACAACTTCAGAATGGGAGAAAGGTTGGTGCCCATTAGGGATATTGGCAACAGCTGCTGCTTTCCTAACCCTCCAACTCGCCTATCCCCCTGAGTGTGATAACAGTAAGGTCTATTAATAGAGGGAATCATGTGTGAGCAGGAGCCTGAGGCAGCCTAGGCTTGGGCTGTTTCTGTTCTGGATTAATAGGCCTGTGGGCCAAGCCCTGTTTAACAACACTGAGGTAAGACCTTTTGGGGGAAATCCAGAAAATTCTGAAGTAGTGATATTTTAGGATTAGATTCTGTGGTTTATTTCAGGACTTGTAATTCCTGAGTAGTGGGTTACCTATGTCCTACCTTGGTACAGAGCAAAACTTCTGGAGGGAAATGGCAAATTTGAAAAAAGGTATAGAATCTCTGAATTGGAAGGGATATCTTGTCCAACCTGTGCCTGGATAGGGATCCCCTCTGTTAAGTCCTGTCCTGATAAGGGATTAGCACGCTCCTGCTCCCCTTTCTCCGCTTTGCCCACTAGTTCCCAAGACAGCCTGCTTCACGTGTTATTTGGGAACAATATTCCTTTCAATGAGCCTACTTGGCCTCTCTGCAGATACCACCGATTGTTCCTAGTTCTGCCCTCTGGGGAAAAGCAGAATTAGAAGTCTAATCCCCTTTTCCTCATGACAGCTCTTCAGATACTTGGAGATAGCTGTCTACTCCCCTCCTCCTCCTCAGCTAAACATTCCCAGGCCCTTCCCGGGATCCTCGTGTAGGAAAACTTTATCTCACTTTACCTGTTACTGCTTTCTAGTTCATTTTCATTCAGCAGTCGTTTAGTAGGTTCTTGTTCTGTGCAGAGAATACTGTGCTGGATACTTAAGGTGATAGAAAATTTGAGTGAGGTTTGGCCCCTGCCCTCATGGGACTTAAGAGTCTAGTAGCAAGGAGAAGATATGCAGGCAAAAAATATTTATTAGGCACTTAGGGTGTACAGAGCCCTGTGCCAGGCAATAAGACAAATGTTAGATGAGAACTAGTCCTACTCATGAAAATTACAGTCTTCTAGAAGGATGTATCACATGCACAAATAATTATAAAATTCATTGGAGGGGAAATTTAAAAAGTTTTGAAGTTTCCTTATGAGTTGTTCAGATATGGGAAGAAAGTTTTGGCTTTGCTGGCAGGTAAGCCAGGTGGTGCTATTTTTCCAGGTTTAGTTAAAAGGGTCACTTACATTTTAAGATTTGGCAAGTGTCTTGGAAACTCTTAGAGCATAGCCAGACTTAGGAACTCTGTGAATGGTTTTCCTTTGAACCATTTCACTTCCCCTTTTCCTTCACAGTAAATGAAACATTTTGTTTTTAATTCCTCAAAAGGAGGTACATAATTTCACACCTTTCCTTTTTCATAGAATCCCAGAATTGGACAAGACCTGGGAGCTCATTAGTCTAATCCCTGCCTGAACTATAAATCTCCTGGCAAAGGGTCACACAGGCTTAAACCAAAGGAAACGTTTGCTATGTCTTGAAGCAGCCAATTCCTCTTCAGAGCAGCTTTGTTGTTGTTTTTGTTTAATACAATTGGGGCACAACAATTGTGGGTTCACCGTCCCAGGGCACACTGGATTTAGCAGATTAGGCTCTCGAAGCGGGGAACCCTGTCAGTTTGGACTTTGTTAGTACCATACTCATGAGCCCCAGTATGGTTGATGTGCTTCCCTCCCCAATATCAAGCAGTCAGTAGAACAATTAGCTTTTGGTATAGAAAATGTTATTTATTGTTTTGAGAAAGTACTGCAGGAACAGTAGTCACAAAACATTCATCCCCAACTTGGGGCATACTCTCCTCTTGTACTCCTAAAGTGCCTAGGGAGAATGGGCTTAACTTAAGTTCAATGGGAGTGAAGTCCCTGTGTGGCCAAGGGATACCTCCCAATTCCTGACCCCTGGTGTCCTTTTCTGCCTTTATGGGATCCTCATGAGGTTCCCCTTTTAACTTTCCTTGGGTTCAGTTAATCATTGTTTGTCTAGAGTCTGTGGCTAGCATTTTCCTTTGGCATAAAGGGTCATGAACCCTAAAATTACTGTCCTTAGGGCATTGTCTTCCTACCTCCATCTGTAGGGGTTTCCTCTGTCACTGGCCACCATTGCCCTAGTAGACTCTGCTGCCAACTCTGGTTGCTTACAGGATATCTTATGATGGCTCTGGTTGACCTCCCAAACTCATCTGCTGTCTGGGCACTCCCCTTTCAGAATACTCATTCACCTAATATCTGGAGGAAACAAAGTACAAAAGAAACAGAGGGACCATTGACTAGTGGAAAAGAGTGAACAGCGTCATCCACCAAGCAGTTCAAAGTAATCTTCATCATTCAAAAGCTACTTGGAGAGAAAGCAAATCTACTGCCCTAATCTCTTGCATACCCATTCAGCCTTAAGTGAGCCACCAGTCTTTGTGGCGCTTTTTGTTTGTTTTGATACCATCAGCCCCTTAGTCACTCATGGCTCCATGAAAGGGACTGTAACCAGGTAGGAATAACTAGGCGTGTTTTATATTCCCTACCCGGAGAAACGAATCCAAGTGTGTGCTAAGGACTAGGCCCTAATTGGCTAGTATCCCTAACCCCCACATTGCATAAAATAATATGATATTATTGAAATAATTATAATAATAGCTGACATTTATGTAGGACTTTTAAGGTTTGCAGAGCACCTTGGTTTTCTATAGATTCTTACGAGATAGGACTTTCTTCCATTTCCAACCTGTTGTTAATTTTGCCTTCTAGAGTTAAGCACAATAGATCTAATCCTTCCTTCCGTGTGATAAAACATGGCTTTTAAGCTCTCACTAAATTTTTCTTTAGCAAACCCGATATTTTCAGTTCCTTCAACACTTCCCATCCTTGTCAAGCTCTATTGGATACGCTCTAACTTCTCAATGTTCTTCCTAAAATGTGATACCCAGAAATGGACATATTGTTCTAGGTGTGGTCTGACTAGAGGAGATGACAGATGGGTTATCATCTTCCTAGTGCCCCTCTACTCTGTCCCTAAACATGTGCTCATCTAGTTTCTGCTTGAAGATTTATAGTGACAAGGAATCTACCACATCCTGAAGTAGTCCGTTGCAATTCTAGACCTCTCCAATGGTTAGCAACACTGGCCTCCTTGGCTGTTCTTACATATGACATTCCATCGTCCAGCTCCAGCCATTTTCACTGGCTGACCCCCTCTCTGAAATGTTCTCCCTTTTTTCTGCTTCCTGACTTCTTTTAAGTCCCAGCTAAAATCTCACTTAACACAGGGAACCTTTTCTTATTCCCTTTAGTGCCTTCCCTTTGTGGATTATCTCTAAGTCATCCTATATAGGGCTTATTTGTACAGAGGTGTTTACCTGTTGTTTCCCCCATTAGACTGAGTTTCTTGAGAACAAAGACTGTCTTTTGCCTTTCCTATTAACTGTTTCTTCCCTTCTTCTCCCCTTATTGGAAGATAATAACGACTGATTAACGTAACTTTGAAATTGGTCTCTGTAATGTAATATGGTATGATTCTCCAAACCCTTCTCTCCCCCATCTACCTTCTTTTAATTGGACAGATGATGACATTAGATAAGGACTCTCTATACTCAAGAACCTTTGATGGTTCCCTGTTGTCTTATTGGATAGAGGTAGACTGTGATGTCCATTTGCCTCATTGGATGTTTGAAAATCCTGGGTATGCCCTCTGTGAGTTGTGGCCCTTTATTGTAACAAGTGCAACTTGACGTACCACAAAATTGGTGCCTGTGTGACATACCTTAGTGAATCCATGGTGTTACCACTGTGTATTTTTCCCTTTTTCTCTGCCTGCCATTGGAGGTGGAATTTTGTATGGCATTAAAAATATGTGTACTTATAAAGAGTCATATTTAAAAATATCCCTTATTCTACCTCCCACCAAACCCAGCATGTTTTACCTTTTGTCCACTCTGCTGGCCCTTTTACCTGAATCTGCTATTGGATGAGATCCAAACTCAACATTCTAGCTTTTGAAGGTCCCACACATTTGACTTCACTTTACCTACCTAGCCATATGTTGAATCAGGCCAATATCCGTACTCCAAACCCACCATGTCCTTGTTCGTTGAATTCCATTTAACAGGCATTTATTAAGTTCCTACTATGCGTCAGGTGCCAGAGATTCAAAGACAAAAATACTTATTGTAATGACATTTATAAGACCTGGGTTTTGATCCCGTCTCTGTCAGTAGTAACTATGACCATAGGGAAGTCAATTCTCTGTGATCCTCAGTTTCCCCTTCTGAATGGGAAGGAAGCAAGCATTTTATTCATTGCCCTACTAAGTTCTAAGAACTGTGCTAAATGCTTTACAAATATTAACTCCTTTTGTTCTCACAACAACCTTGGGGGAAGGTACTGTTGTTGTGTTACCTTTTTACAGTTGAGAAAACAGAATCAGACGGAAGGTAAGTGACTTGTCTTGATCACACAGCTGATAAGTATCTGAGTCTGCATTTGAACTCAGATCTTTCTGATTAAACATTTAGAATTCTATCCACTGTGCCATCTACCTGCTTCTGAATGGGAAAATAATCCATACATTATCTTTTGTATAAATCTGTTGAAAGAAAAGTTGTATTAAAAAACTCTTGAGTGTTATAGAAACATGTTGTGTTGTAGCAGTTAGGCTCTCCTACCTCACTATTGCATTTCTCATTAAACCTCCTTTCCCCAATCCATTTCCCTCTGTCTATATTATATCATATGGTATATAACATAAATAATAATATATAGAATCTTAAAATATAATAAATACCTTACAGCAACCCATCCTTCAAACCACGTTCCTTTTTCCAAAATAAATATTTATAAAGCTCCTTTTATGTGTAGGGTCATCTTCTAGGCACAATGCAGAGATACAAAGATAGATTAGTTTCATTCTTGCTTCAGAGAACCAATAACACTTATTTGCCCATGAAAAGAGCTTTGAGGAAAGTATTTCAACGATCCAGAATTTCATCTGTTTGGGTCCACCCACCCTCCATGCAAATTACAGCCCATTCATACCTTAATAGGTGGTCTTTGTGAGTTGCTGTGGCCAAAAATGTTCTGATGGCCAGCTTTCTGGTGATGAGGTTTTCTAAACTCGGCTGAGAGGCACATTTCATCACTGGGCCTATCTTTGAAGTCTTTCCAGCAAGGACTTTTACTCCATTGGCAGAGCCTCTGAGAGGCTAGCATTCCCCTCCATATCCAAGGAGGTATGTGAGAAGGTCAGTGGGAGGTAAAAGCCACAAAGCATAATATAAATGTGAGTTGCCCAGCCTATGGATCAGTGGTTGTGCCCAGCCATCTTGTCATGGCTGTGGGATTTAGCCCCACACAGATGTCATCTCCAGTTTCTTGAACAGTCCTACGGGCAATGAGATAGATGGATAACATCCACTGTTGTGTCAAAAGGGAGCTGTGGGCCGTGTAGGTTTAGTGTTATCCAGAGACTACTTTGAGTGACTAGTTAACAGAGCTGCACAAACCGTATGGTTTACATCACGCTCCTTTATTCAAGAAGTGCAAACTTTGGCCATGGGCCAGTACACTTGAGTTCTAGACAATGATTGAGAAAAAATGTGGAAACCATACGTGAGAAATTCCCAAACTGATGAAACACACCAAATGGCTCAGAAGTAAGAGATTAAGTAAGGTTACAAGTGGTTTGATTTATTTTGGTGATTAAGAGAATGGTGTGAAAGAGATGTGCAGAATAAAGTTGTTTAAATATCTCCCCAGCTTTTTCCTACATGACTATTCTTGTATGCCTTTCAAAAATCTAGTCCTGGCATCAGAATTATTCTGAAGGGGAAATTTCATTAAAGTGGAGTTTGGTATTGTTAGATAGGAATAATGAGTTTAGGCTGATTGATATTAATTTTTAATAAGCTTTCTCTAAGTCAGGGATTCTGTTTAATGGAGAATTGACTGTTATTCAATACAACTTCTGCCTTTCAATCGGAAGATCCCTTTGCTCTAACAGATGTCCAGTTTTGAATGAGGTATTTGCTGCATTCAGTCCAATCTCTTTGCAGTTTTGGTGACTCTGGTGTTTGTGCATTTTAGTTTTAATTGTGGGTTTTGTTGTGTGGGGAGTAAGGATAAGAAGCAAGGCTACAGATGTTGATTTCTCATGAAATGTGTTGTGTGCATGCGTGTGTGTGTGCATGTTTGTGTGTGTGTGTGTGTGTGTGTGTGTGTGTGTGTGTAATCTCTGTCATGTTAGACTGGGAGGAAGGGAGGTACAATGGACTAGGCTTGGAGTCAGAAGTGGAATGTAGCTCTTTCTGTGGAAAATGGGGAGGATTTTCCTTGACCTCTTCACCTTTCAGGGCTGGTTAAGAGGGAAGCCCTTGGAAAGCCTTTAAGTGGTGTCCAATTGGGAACTACTATTATCTTCCAGCTTTGAATTCAACGTACCAACATTGTTAGTATTATGAAAAATTTACTCCATACAAGGGGATGGGGTGGGAAAAAATCTGTTTCTCTTTGCTTTGGTCCTTTGAATTTAGTAGTTTTAAAAGGATATTTTATATCTTTTCAAAGCAGAAGCTGATGGGCTATTTGGTAGCTATACTATGGATTATTAGGAAATAGGTTTTTTTTCTGCAACTCCCAGGATAAATCTAGTTGCAAAGAAAAGTAAAAATTGAAGGATGTTTGATGAAAACCTTCCAAACCTCCCCCCGGAGCTTAGCAACACCTCTCCTCATGCTGTCCTATTTCTGGGCTGATTTTCAGTAATTAATCTTGATATTTACTGCAGTTGTAGGCACATAATAATGCTGAATGCTGCCTTTGAATTTATTCAGGAAGGGGTTTGGCACACAGGTTGAGTAAAATTAAACGTGTATATCTCTCTTGGGTGACAGAGTTTGTTCCCAGTTTCTCAACTCTGAGTCTGCTCTGAAGAGACTCCCCATCTCCTGAGTTGGAACTTTGAGGCCTGGCCTTCCTCACAGCTGGAGGGGAAACTTGCATGTGACACAAGGTTGTTGGTAACCGTTCCCGGCTGTGGTTCACATGTTGTCTCTTTGTAGTCACTACTTTATTTTATTAAACAAATGGTATTCACCAGGCTTATTGGGAGGGTGGTGAAGGAGGAAGAAGTTGCTTTGAATTCTTTGGTTCCAATCTCTCCAATCCTCTTTTCAGTCAATCCCTTCTGCCCTC
The DNA here is from genome assembly GCA_028658325.1 of Potorous gilbertii. Lineage (NCBI taxonomy): Eukaryota > Metazoa > Chordata > Mammalia > Diprotodontia > Potoroidae > Potorous > Potorous gilbertii. The sequence continues at coordinate 330,295,725 of CM053769.1, read as the reverse complement.
TCTTCCCTCATCCTCTGCTCCCTCTTCTTTCCCCCTCCCTTCCCCTTTTCTTCCTCTTTCTCCCTTAATTTTTTTCTACCTCCTTCTTGCTCCTTTTCTATCTTCCCTCTTTTTCTCATCTTCTCCCTCTCCCCTTTTCCTACCTCTCCTTTCTTGTCTTTTCCCTTTCCCTCCCTCATCTGTCTCTTCTCCCTTTCCATCTTTCCTTTCTTTGTTTTTTTGTTTCTCCTTCCTTCCTTCCTTCCTTTCTTCCTTCCTTCCTTCCTTCCTTCCTTCCTTCCCTTCTTCCCCTCTCCTAGACCTACTATTCTCAGTTTGGCTACTGTACTCCTTTTGGATTTGGGAGAAGGATACTTTAGTAGCTTGAGGAAAAAAATGAAAGACTGGCAGGTCCCATATGTTATTTGTTTTAAGTGTAAGGTCAGTGGGGTTTTAAAATCTCTTCAGTGAGAAGATTATCTGGAATGGAAGCATGACCTGGATCCTAGATTTTGTTTTTCAGTTGATTTTTCTCTGATGTGAGATATAGGTGTGGTGGCATCACAGTGCTCAAATGTAATCAGAGTAAAGAGCAGTAAATACTGTACAGCTAAAGCAACTCGGCAAGTACCTAGACAGTGAAAGTTGATCTTTTCTTTTTCTAATTTATGACTTGAGATAGACTGTAAAATAATAAAGCTTATTTCTTTAACACTAATTGAGAAATTCCAATCTTCAGGGTGGTAGCTTGCATTTTACTAAGGAAGAAGTTTGTGTTTGCCTCAGTTTCCCCAAATGTAAAATGAGGATAGTAATAGTAACAACCTTGCAGGGTTGTTGTGAGGAACTAATGAGAAAGTATTTGTCAATAAGCACTTAACGCAATGCCTGAATGTAATAGGCACTATAATGTATATAAATGTTTATTCTTCTTTCTGTTCCCTTTCTTCCTCTTCCACCCCGCCTCCACCCCCTGCCAAGGATATTGTGAGGATAAAATCAGATTATATTTTTGAAGTGCTTAGCATAATGTCATAGTAGGTTTTTAATAAATCCTTCCTCCCTCTCTACCTCTCAGAATAGTGCTTTTAAAATACATAAAATATAGTAATAGGATTATTAAGAAAATCAGTTACAGTGAAATATAGTTACCAAAATATTTCTAAAAAAACAAATTCCTAGACACAGGTTAAGAACTTGTGATCTAGTCCAACTTCTCATTTTATAAAGAAGAAACTAAAGTCTAAATAGGATGGAATGCCTTTGCTGTCATTACATAGCTTGGAAATGGCAGAACAGAACTGAATCCTGGTCCTCAGACTCCAGATCTACTGCTGCTTCTTTTCAGGGAGCCACTAAACAGTGTCATTTGAGTTGAAAATTGTCACCTATCCTAAAAATATACTTAAAAGTAGTCTTGCAGTTAATAATTGTTTTGTGTGCATTCATTTATATTGAGATGGTATAGTATGTTTGCAGTTACCTTACCTTGAGTTATGAGTGATGGATTGGTACTTTGTATTGAATACAAATGATGTAATTATGATATTTATTACTTTAAACCATTAACTTTTGTAGAATCTTCAAACTTCAAGAGTGGAAGGATCTCTAGAGAGTATCTAGTTCAGCAGATAAAGAAGCTGAATTATAGACAAGAGAAATGATTTGTTCCAGGTTATATTGGAAATTGGTGACAGCTCTCTGTAGAACCCAGATCTCCTCTCAGGACAGTGTATTTTCCCATTTTTCCATGCTGATCCTCTATGATTCTAGTTTATAGAAAAACTTTACTTTTCTTTTTAGTTTAACAAACATTAATTAAGCTCCTACAATATTCAAGGCCTTAAGTTAGGATCCGGAGCATCCAAAATATTTAGTCATGGTCCTTCTACTCAAAGAACTGAGTCTGTTGGGACATATAAAATATTATCTCAAATAATTTCCATTATAAAGTAATGATGATTCCCATTTATAGAGCTCTTTATACTTTGCCTGACCCTTTCCTTGCACCAGCCATTTAAAGTAAAGTAATGCACATATTTTACCTGTTTTACAAGCGAGGAAACTGAAGTTCAGAAAAGTGAAGTCATTTGCCCAGGGTCACATTAAGCAGTTTTCCTGATTCTAAATTCTGTTACACCATGATTCCCCCCTCATGGAATGTGGTAAGTGCTTAGGAGAGATGCTTAGGAGAGATATTTGAATAGGGACATTACTTCCAACTTGAAGAAGTAGAGAAGGCTTCCTAGAGGGTATGTCATTTGGACTGAATCTTGAAAAATAGGTGGGATTTCAACAAAAAGGCAAATTGGAAGAGGAATGGCTGTGGTCAGATGGTCAGCTTGGAGATCAGCTTGGCTACAGCATTTATAGCATGAATGCTATTTATAGATAAGGCTGAAAAGGCACTTTGGAGTCAGACTGTGAATTGCTTTGAATACCAAAGGTGAGGATTGGAGACTTTGTTTGGTAGGCAGAAAAGAGTCTTTGAAGTCTTGTTTGCATAAGACATAGTATTATTTCCCTAAGTCAGTGTGGAAGGTTGCCTTCTTGTTGCCTATGATTTAACAACAACAGTCATAGTCAGGTACCTTCGGTATCTGGACTGGGTTTTGAGTGATGGGTACACAGCCCCTCAGTAGAGACTGCAGTAAGTCCATAACTTGATAGATTCTATTGTGAGTTGCTATGGATATACAGATTCATTACCTGGGGGATTACTGTCACCAGACCTGTACCTGAAACTCTTCCAGGTTACTAGCACCTCTGACATCTTGTGTTCTTTGAGGAACACAGAGTCACCTTTATGCTATGATGAGGCTTTGGAGAAGAACTTTATTGGAGGAACAATGCTAATTATAATTATATAATTAATATATGTTATATCACTTCATGATAATTATACATATATATTTCTTTTATGTTGTATATATAATTAAATGTCTAACTTTGTAATAATGCATTAAAAAGACACAGGGTATGGATTCACAGGATCGTAGATTTCAAGCCAGAAGGGCTTTTTAAAGATTATCTGATCCAAATCCTCCACATTACATATAAGGAAATAAAGTACCAGAGAGAAGTAATTTGCTTAAAGTAGAAAATGGAAAAGCCATGGTTTGATTCTTGGACCTCTACCTCCAAACCTAACAAGATAGCCAGTCTATGTCAGAGTAGGATGTGAACCCAAGATATTCTGATTTTGAGGCTGACTTTATGTCCCCATGCCACACTAACTCCCAAGTAAATGATAATACTAATTTACGTTTACATAGTGATTTAAGTGAATACTCCAGAGATAGAGCCTTGGCCCTGCCCCAGGTACACACTGGAATGAATTATGGAGCCACTCCTGGAGAGCTGGCATTTCCTGTCATGGTACTTTGTTACTTTTCATACCTATTCATTTCCAAACTTCAGAAGTAATTTGTCACATTGGAGGAGGTAGTCATTAATAACCATTATTCACAACTGTCTAGAATTCCTACCCATATGTATATGAGTCTCTGAATTAAGCATCCAAAAAATTGGCCACATTGGTGGCAAAATGGTGCTTCCATTTTGACAGATTGAACTCCTCCCCACCCCCTTTACTTGCTTTTTCATATCTGAGTCACTCTATGTCTGTCTTTAATCAGTGAAACAGTGGCTATCCTGTGGTTCAGTTGAGTCTACGTGGAATTCATTGTTATTACCAAAACTCACGATATAAATTCTTAATTTTTAACTACTTGGGGAAAAAACCCTCCCCAACTATTTTATCTTAATGTATTTGGGGGGGAAATACATTTTCTGTTCAAGCACTTGAAAAGGAATAGTTTAGAAATTCTGACTTCCACATCCCATTGGGTGTGGACTCTGGGCTCTCGTTATAAACAAAGCTGGAATCACATCTTGTCATTTTAATGTTTTGGTGAAAGGCTGGGGGTGGAGGAGAGAAGAACCCCCAAACCTTCTGATGCTGGTGAAGAAAAATAATTGCCTTTAGTATATGTTAATGTAACTTATTCTTTTTTTACATTAAAATTCCACAAAAGTAGTAATAATTACTGTTAATATCTTTCAGTGGAAACTTACAGTAAACGAGTAGTGGTTGAAACAGTATTTAACAGGAGAGCTGCTGGCATGCTAAGAATGCAAATAAGTGTTATTAGCCTAATGATTTTGCCGTCGCCATGGTTGTGCAGCAACAGTGTTGTGAATATGTCATCCAGCACCCGTGAATTTGGAAAGTGTGTCAAAACACAACTTCAATTAGTTTGCTCTAATTATGGCTCTGGAGAGTTTGTAACTACATCACTCCTCATTAAAAGAGATTTTCTTCTATGGATTAATGTAATATACAAAAGGAAAGTTTCAAAGTTTTCTACACGATTAGCTCCTTCAAGGCGAGAGGTTGGTGCGGGGTTGGGGCACAGGATTCTTCTAATTGCTGGATCCTTCAGCCGCAGGTCACTGTGAAGCAGTATACTTAGCGCTGGGTAGAGGAGAGAGAAGAGTGCTGATGGCTGCTGGGGAGGGAAAGGAAGCCAAGTGCAAAGAAAGACTCTAACAAATAGGGGTTTGAAGCTTTTCCTAAAAGAGTGATTGAACCTCTCTGGCTCTACTTTGCTCTCCTAAGAGTGCTAACCAGGCAGTAAAGAGGATTGTGGGTAGGTGGCATCTCAATGAACTCTTTAGGAAGTGGAGAGCTTTCACCTGAACCTACTGTGCCCTGTCTGGATAGTTTGTGGTAAGTTTGCAGTACTGTTGAAGGGTAAAAATGAGTTTATTATTTAGATCACAGTGAAAACACATAGTTTTCATGAACTTTCAAGAGAATTTTTTTTTATAGAGAGAGGGAAAAAAAGAATAAAGAAATATAAGTGGCTCTGGGGACTTACATACATCTTTGAGACTAATGCCTGCTCTGTAAAGGGTCTCTGTTCTGCTTTCTTCCTCTTATTGGCTCTTTTTTTCTGTCATATGTGGAGCTGCAGGTGTTGGTATCCTGGGGCTGGTATGCCAGGCATGCATTTTCCCAGGTTTTCTTTGGCAGAATAATGAGCCCAGAAAGTAAGAAGTTCCCTCTAGCCCTTCATATCATGAGTCTCTGAAACAAAGATTCGTGTGATCATTGATTTAGCTCCAGAAGAGACTTTAGAGACTATCTTGTCCAACTCCCTCATTTTACTGACAGGGAAACAGAGGTTAAGTACCTTATCCTATAACATGTGAATGGCAGAGGTCAGATTTGAACTCAGTTGCTCTGACTCTAAAAAAGCAATGTTCTTTTGCTCCGCCTTTTGAAAAGATGATTGATTTTTTTTCTCTACTTTTAAAAAAATATTACTATCTGGAAGATGCCCACCCTGGGCAGTGTTTCCCAGAGATAAGAAATTAAACTCAGTAACAAAGAGTCAGAAACATGTCTGTCAAACTGAATCTGAAGGATACATCATCACTGCTCAGCTCCTGTTCTTTGTGGTCTTGTCCTGGCTCTGGCCATAGGCCCACAGGAGACAGTTCAGAGGAACACTGTGATTCCAGATAAGCAGCTGATTACTCCCTCAGCAGTATAAAGCCAGGGCCACATATACTACCTCTGCCCTAGCTGCCACACACCATTGCTAACATCTCTTACTGAAAGAGGCCACCCTGAGTGAGCCTATCACAAAAGCAGACTCCCCTGTCTTCTGTAACTTTGACCTTGGAGGCAGTGGTATATTGGTGGTGGTGGTAGTAACTATCATTTATACGTATACATTTACATATACATTTATTTATACATTTAAGGTTTGTGAAACACTTCACAAATATTATCTCATTTTGTCCTCATAATAGCCTTTGGGAGGTAGGTGCTGTCATTACCCCCATTTAATAGATGAGGAAACTGAAGCATGCAGAGTTCCAGGGCCTTACCTGGGATCACATAGTGAATAAGTGTCTGGGAGTAGATTTGAACCCAGGTCTTCTGGGCTCCAAGTCCAGTTCTGTATTTACCATACCACCCAGCTGCCTCTCCTAGATCACATTTATATGCCATTTGCTTTTATGCCATTTTACTTATGCCACTCCTCATGAGATAAAAGTGGCATAGGTATTAATCCCATTTTTCAGATAAGCCAGCTGTGGCTCAGGCATTCACGGCAGCTGTTAGGGCCAGGACTTTACCTTGAGCCCACTTTCCCAATTCTAGGACCCTTTCCTCCTCTGGGCTATGGTGTCCCAGAAATTGCCAACTGCCCATAACAACATAAATGCTCATTCACATTTGCTGAACTCTAGCTGGTATTTCTCTGCAGTTCTGTTTTTTTTCTATGATCTGAGGGTGTGCAGTGGCTATCTTATTCTTTTGGCAGCTTATTTTGGGCATATTTTGAAAGGGAAAATTAAATTTCAGAAGCGTACTTTTTTTCTGGTATCCTTCTATAATGCTTTTCTTCTCCCTAAGATTATTTCAAATATTTTTTGTGAGTCTTTAAATATTAACGACAGATATCTAGTTTTTATAAGTTTCATGTTGAGGCAGTTAAACTCCCTTATGAAAAGTTTTCCTCAGAATTCAGTCCAAGAATTTCATCCTTGGAAGGGACTTATCCATAGGGTCCTAAAATCTCAGATCTAGAAAAGCCCTGAAAGGTCATTTCTGTAATTAGCTATCCAGCCACCAGTGGAAGTATCCCAAATACTGGGAACTCACCGTCTGTCACAGTAACTTACTCCATTCCTTTAGACCTCTCTCACTGCTAGGAAGGCTGTCTTCTAATAAGCCAGATTTGGATGATCTGTAGCCTCTTGCCACTGCTTCTATCTGACCTAGAGGGCCAAGCAGAACACATCCAGCTACTCTTCCCAATGTTTATTTGCTGCTTAGGTATTTGGACCTAGTGAGTGTGCCTCTCTTGTATTTTTGTTCTTCCAGAGTAAACATCTCAAGTTCCTTCATCCCATTTTCTTACCGTATGATATTTAGTCCCCTCCTCCTTCTGGTAATGTGGTTCTCCAGCTCACCAGTGACCCCCACCTCTATATTGTGGTATCCAGAACTGATCACAGTCCTCCTGATGGAGTTTGACCAGGGCTTGGGAAAGGTGTGTTATATTGTTTCCTTCCATTTAAACCTTGGACTTTCCTGAAATCTGTGGGAACTTCTCTATTAGCTGTTGTCTGCAAAACTCTTTAGAAGATGAGAGGGATATGATTGTTGTGACAAAATGCAAAAGAATCACCCCAAATTCCCTGAGACCTGTAAAAAACCTGATTGTCTCCCTGTGGAAGTGGGATGCTATTGAGCCCTCACATGTAGCAGCTGGTGAGGGGTTAAAGTAGCAATTGTTGAAGTCTTCTAGGCTTTTTCCCAGTTCTATGATAATTTGATGAAGAACTTCACCCTAATTAAATATTCAAATTAGGAATAAGTGTCAATATGGCTTCCCATTGCCTGGAATGATGATTAATTGTATTCAAAACTCTAGTGGCCGCTGTAATCTAAACCAAACCGTTGTTCTTGATTATTTCTCTAACATACTTGCCATGTTTTTGTTTTAAAATTTAAACTAGTAATTGATTTGCCATATGCTGCAGAGCTGCACATTCTTTAAAGCTCTGTGTTTAGGAACTTAGGGAGTTTGTAATTGTGATTTTCTTTTTTCTTCCAATGGCAGCCTATTTTTTTTCCTTATAAAATACAAAATGATTTGTGTATTGTTGTTGTTTTTTTCTGTAACCCATGAGGAAAACTCATTATACTGTCAGTTTGGTAGGTATAAGTTATATTGATCATGCAAAGAGTTGGCCAGAATGGAAAATGAACAGGGATGTATTTCTTCTTCTTTTGGCTTTGTATCTCCTTAGTAAAGCCTTCAAGTCTCATGTCCTCCAGAAAGCCTTTCATGAACATTCCTTTCTGAAATAATGGTAGAATCAATATGTTTTAGAACCGGAAGGAAAATGTGAACATAAACTATATGACTCTTTGTGGCCCCATTTGGGGTTTTCTTGGCAAAGATACTAGAGTTGTTTGCTATTTCCTTCTCCAGCTTATTTGACAGATGAGGAAACTGAGGATAAGTGACTTGTCCAGGATCACAAAGCTAGTAAGTGTGTATGGTCAGATTTGAACTTGGGGGGATGAGTCTTCCTGACTCTAGACCCAGCACTCTACTATGCCACCTAGCCGCCCTGTATACCGAAATACAATTATCAAAATATTTTTGAAAAAAAAAAGTCCATACACCCCAGGTTAAGAACTACTGATCTAGATCAGCTCATTCATTTACATATGCTTGAGGATTACTAAAACCCAGAGAGATGAAATGCTTTTGCCCATGGACATTTCGCTGATTTAGAAAGCCATAGCTTAGACCACTTCCATTGTAAGTCCAGGGTTGTTCTTATTGCGTATGCTGCCTCTCCATCTCTCCTTTCCCTTAAACTATCGTAGCACCTATCATTTATAAAATTATTTTGACATTTCATACATCTATGTAATATCCCTTTGTTTGGTGTCTTAAAGTTACATAAACTCTTGTTGTTTTAACTTTTTTAAAGTTAAGTGAGTTAAGGTCTTATTCCCCCTCCCCCCAACTAGATTGTAAATTCTGTAGGAGCAGAAATGGGGACAACTTTTGATGCATAATAGGACTTCAGGTTTCTTTCATTGTTTGGAATTAAGTTCTCAGTTCTCTGCATAGAGGTTTTTCCATAATCTTGAATATTATTGTAGAAGAAATTGATCCACTTTATTTCTCTAAAAACCTTTCTTACTCATCTGTTTTTTTCCCCTTCCCATTTCCCAAATATTATTATATGCCTGCTGCGCTGTTCATGGAGATTCAGATGTGAAAAGCAAGTCATTCTTGTACTCTGATGAGTACACATAACCAAACAGCAGTAACAAGCACTGTGGGTCATGACCCCACATGGGGTTTAAGAGGTCCTGAAAGGGTTGCAAGTAGAAAATATTTAAGAAGACCTGATATAAAGCACAATGTGATAAATGCTTAAGAGAAGCCTAGATGAACATCTATGAAAAATCAGAGGCAAAAGAGATCATTTCTAGTTTAGAGAGAGGTGGAGGAAGGGGGAGAATTGTCAGAAACTTTATGGAAGAGGTGGCACCTGACCTCAAAGGAAGAGAAAATCTCAGTAGGTAAAGATGAGAAAGGATTGTGTTCCAGACCTAGGAGATAGCCTGTATGAACTTGTAGGAATGGAGGAAGGCAGGGCAAAGATGGTCCAGTTTAAGTGGATTACTGGCTGCCTGTCAAATATGGTTGGAAATAGAGGCAAGAACCATATTGTGAAAAATCTCTTTATTTAAATAAACCTGAGTAACAGGAGCTTCTGAGAACTTTTCATATGGTAAGTTTGCCCCAAAATAAAATAAATAAAAATGATTACAATGATAAATTTCGAGGCTCATTTTTTTGAGTGTTGAATAATATGAATGGCATGCTTCTCAGAATCACTTTGCCACAAAAGTCACATTACTGGACTTTCATAAATCTGAAGCATAATCCTGATGCATGTGAATTCTCCTAATGCCTGTGATCTGGATAAGGGGCCCTTCTCTGTGAATTATTAGGGATGAGCATTGTCCAGGCCATTTCACTTGAGAATGACTCATTTTAATTACCTTCCAGGATGTTTCAGCAATGGAGCATATGGCTCTGAAGAAATCTACTTTTCCTAAACTGGCTTGGAGACAAGGCAATGGTCAGGGACCTCTTTCTGACACTGTTGACCAACCTGAGGGAGCGGGTGCTTATTAAAATGCCAGCAGGTGCAGTGAAGGTCCATTCCCTGTGACTCCCTCACCCGACTCCTGCCAAGTCCTTTATAAGAATCTTTTTCTTCATCAAATAGCATTCATTAAGCATGTCCATGCACCTGGCACTGGAGCTTTGTCATGGATGACTTCCCCCTGTGGAGTTTTTACCAATAGTGAGACTGAATTTCATTTAGTTATTTGCTAGGGTTCCCAATCTCCCTCCATTACTTTCATGATTTTTAGTAGAACTTGAAAATACAGCCCCTCTGAGTTACATTGGCCTGTAGTTCAGTTGTGCCTGAAGCTTAACATCATGAAATCTAAGCATTGAAACACTCACCCTCAGCGTTCTGGAAGCAATTCTGATTCAGGCAGCCCTAAGAAAAAAAGGAAAGAGTTCAGAAGTTATGGTTTTGGACACAGCTGATGCTGATCTGGTAACACAGGATCATCCCTTGGCATTCCATGGATGATGTTTGTGTCTGTGATCTCAGGAAACTTTCAACCCAGATCAACACAAGAGCCTTGCCCAGGGGCACACATACTGCAGGGACACAAACAAAAAACCATCCAAGTAAACAAGATGTCTCGTCTGACTCCCCCTCCTGAAGAACACCACTCAGCTACAACCATATAATGGAACAACCTAATACCAGCTCAGAGATTCTAGAGCCCCTTGCTTTTATGTATCTCTTATCTCTTATAAACAAACTGAAAAGAGCTCTACTTAGTATAGTGGTGCAGAATGAAAATATACCTGTAACTTCTTCACTTTACAAGTTCCCTCTAGTGACACAGGTCACAGTTTGTCTGTGCGTATCCATCCTGGGCAGCTCTTTTCTATGTCCTCCCTTAAGTTTGCCAGAGCAGGTCCATCCAGAGTACAGAACAACTCTTCTCTGGAAAATTTGGGTGCTAAGAATATCAGGCATCATTTTTAAAATGGGAATCTAAACAATCAACAACAAAAATAATTAATAGCTAGCATTTATAGCTGAAAGATTTGTAAAGTGCTTTTCACGTATCTCTGTCCTCACAACAACCCTTTTGAAATAGGTGTTGTGACTGTCCTCTTTTAAGAGATGAGGGAACTGAAGCAGGCAGAGGCTCACACAGCTAGTGAGGGTCTGAATCATTCCAACTTCACGTCTGCAGTACTCCATTGTGAAACAGCCATGCAGAATCTTACCCCAGACCCTCATACTTTTAACAAGGAAGAACCAAATGAGTTGGACATCAAACAAGTGAAAAGTTGTTTTAACTTTTATTTAAAGTCCTCGTCCTAGCCTGCCCAAGTTTCTACCACTTTTATCTCTTTTCTCTTTCCTTCTTTTGTTCCTTAAAAAGATTTTAGTTGTCAATGTGTATTCCAATTTTGGTTCTTCTGACTTTGCCTTATCTCACTTTGTATGGACCTTTCCTTATTTGCTGGTATATTTCATGTTTGTTATATTTATGGCAGGAATGTTCCATTATATTAATTTGCTATCATTCAGATTCAACTATTCTCCAAATGTTTAAGCTATAAATTTTGATATTATAGATAGAAAAATTTTGAGTCTGATAGATTCTTTCCCCCTTACCTTTCAATGATATTAGAGTTGTAGCAGTGGAGTTACTGGGTTGAAGAGAATGATCAGTTTTTTAACTCATTTCATATTAAATAAGCAGATTACTCTCTCACACATTTGCACCAGCCTATCTTGTAATTTATACCAACAGTATATTAGGCTACCTATTTCCCACAAATCTGCCAACATTGAATTTGATTGCCATCCTCCCTTTTTTCCATTTTAGTGGGTTTCTTAGAAGAGCTGGAGAATGTTGGGGTCTTTTTTTGAACGTAGGTTTGTTTTATAATTCTCCAGTTTTAGGGAATATGGAGATGAGCCCATGATCTGTATTTCCTCCTACATAAATTGTTTTATGTCTTTTGAACATTGGTCCGTTAATGACCAATTATTATTAGTCTTATGTTTAAACATCATTTTCTTATAAATTCCGTATGACCTTTATCCAGTACATTTATTGCAAATATTTTCCCCAATCTGTTTCTTTTCTTTTGATTTGGGAAATTTACTTTCTATTGTACAAAATTCTTCTACCTTTGTGTAATCAAACACATTGATTATCTCTCCAAAGATTTCTTATTTTTACTGTTTTAAAATGTTCCTCTACTCTGAAAAGTATATTATTCCTTTTTCTTTCATTATTTTTAACTATTTTATTTATATGAGAAGAGATAGAGGATGAGCAGGAGAGCCAGATCTTGTTATTTTACACATAAAGGAACTGAGTGCCCAAGAGTTTAAGTGACTTGTTTAGAATAACAGAACTATGAACTAGAACTGTAGTTTTATAATTCCCAAACAAGTGCTACTGGAATCTTTTTTCTTAATAACCAGTCTCATTCTGTGAGGATTAAAAGTGAATCATCTACTGCCAATTTAAAAAAAAAAACTTTCCCAGCACTTTATTTTCTCTCTGTCCATAATTTTTAAAATTTTCTTCTCAATTTAATGAATGCCCCTCCCTAAAAGAACTTTACTTTCACATACAAAATAGAACAGAAAGTGGAATAAAAGGAAATTCAGAAGGAAATGAAGACAAGAAGACAGCTTTTAAAGTTCTTTGTAGTTTTTGCAAATGGACTTTTTTTTTTCAGTCTTTCATTCCTAATTATCTAGGCTACATATCATTTCATCTAAACTAAAGTTCATTTCAAATGCCTGCTATACAAGGTCCTGGGGAACATATAAAATTGAGATAGGTTGCGGTACCTGCCTTCATAGAATTTACAATCTAGTATTGTTTATTGCCTCAAGTTCAACTATAAAATAGACAAAAAACAATAATACATATCAAGTGTATTAGAGAGTTGCAAAAAAAAGTGTCTATGGGAGACCCGAGGAGTAAAATCTCAATTTATTGTTGACTTGCCGGAAGACGTGCCATTTGAGGATGGATGTTCGATAGGTGGGACAATGTGAACAAAGGCCAGGAGACTAGGAAGTGATGTTTACATGGAGGGGTTTACATGGAGGGGTGGGATGGGTGAGGTACAAAATGATAAAGTGGATTTATATTGTCTAAAGTGCAGGTTTGTCTTCCTACTTCACTTTTTTTTTTCAGGTAAATATCAAAGTTAGTTTCCAGGCAGACATTTGGGGAAGGTGATCTAATGTCCAGCTGAATGATGGGAGAATAGTTCAATAGCTTTGTAAAATGTTGGAGCTGAAAGGGACTTTAGAAGATAGAATGTTAAAACAGAAAGGAATCTTAGAAATCATCTAGTCTAACCATTCCCTCCTCTCATTTTACAGACAGTAAAACTGTGACCCAGAAAGGGGAAGTATATTGTGTAAGGTCATAAAACTACTAAATATCAAAGCCAAGTTTCACACTCAGGTCTTTTGAGTCTATCCAGATCTCTTTCTACAATACCACGATGCTCTTTCCACACCACTCAACATCTGAGGCATTCTGGAGATGCCACTAATGTCATTTTTGTACCTTTTTCTGTGATATATATTTCTCTGATGGGAGATAGCACGGCATAGTACAGAGGGCTGGCCTTGTGGCCAGAAGCACCACTGTGTGACCATTGGCAAGTCATTGATCCTCTCAGTACTCCAAACAACTCTCTGAAGCTATAAACTGTCATTTAATTCCTGGTCTGCATCTGTGGAGGAGGTTTCCATATGAGGAGCTCCCCATACTGATGAAAGCACAGATCGAGGACACCCCCCAAAAAAATACGTATCACAAGGTTAATTCTAACTTTGACTTCCTTTTATGTGTAAGTTTATTTCTCTTCTTTGTTTCTGTGGTTTGGTTTTAGTTCTCTGCTTGGGGAGAGAGAGGGAGGGGGAGGCAGGCTAGTGGATTAGAATTAGCAGTGATCTTAAAAGAGTCAGGAAACCTGAGTTAGAGCAGTCACACAGATTCTTTGTAGACATTTGGGACAAATCATTTTCCCTTTCTGAACCTCACTTGCCTCATCTTTGAGTCTGGAATGTTAATTCTTGCCCAGTTTACCTCCTGGGGCTGTTGTGAGGAATATTCTGTAAAGCCACAAGGTTCTATGTAAATAGGAATTATTATTGTTTTTGTTATAATTATATTCCTTTTCCATACTAGTAGACTCAGAGCTCTGAGAATAGGGACCATATCTTATCTCCCTTTTGTGTCTCAGCACTAAACACAGTGCTCTCTGCCCAGTGGATCCTTAATATATTTTTGAAATACTGTATTTCCATAAGAACAATCAGTGATTAAAAATGAATGAAAAGATTACAATTCTTTTATAATAATATCCTCTCGAATCAGGTTTGGTTTTTTCTTTCTCTTTTTTCAAGTCTATCTACAGTTAATCTTTACGTTCTTGCATAAAGACTTACAGATTGTGCTGTGTGTTTCTATTTTAAAAGTTTAGTAAATTTGAAACATTTTCTCATTTAATTTGAAATGTGGGCTGAGATGAAAAATTATTTTAAAATGCTTCCTTATTAACCTTAGCTGTATATGTTGAACTTTGTGACACAATATAGTTTTTCTAGTGTTCTCAAAGTCCCATTTAAAATGTCTCAGAAGATGGTTTTCAGGAGATTTGTTCAATAAAACTTGCAGTGCCAAGAAAATGGAATGGCCCCAGAGTTCATTTTTTTGTTGTAAATATGCATTGGGAGTAGAAAACATCCTATAACTCTGACTATAAGTAAGTTTCTCTTCTCCCTTGATGTACTTTTCCCGTGCCTCTTTGTGGCATGGAGGGTTCTTAAGGAACCAGGATCGTTAATGGCGTTTCTCATGGAGTATAAGTTCTGACAGATCCTATCAAATTCCAAAAGCTATTGCACTGGTTTCTCCCATGTCCCAATGTCATTTAAGGTCCACCCTCACTGTGTATGGAAAGGTTCATCACCGAGTTAGCCAGTGGGTAATGACTTTTTTTTTCAGCTACAGCAACTCACAAAGACCCTCTACTAGAGTGTATTTCTGCCATCAGTGGAGGAAGCACCAATACCAACAAAACCACAGATCCTTGAAATACTGAAATATAAGGGTTTCATAGGATTTAAGGCTAGAAGGGACCTTATCTGGTCCAATTCTCATTTTAAAGAGGCCCACATAGGTGATATGCCTAAGGTTACATTGTATCTAGTAGAGCTAGGATTCAAACCCAGCTCCTCTCTGTCCAAATTCATTACCGTTTCCCCACCAGTTCTCTAGTAAGTGTCTTTTCCTTGTGACATTGTCCTTTTACTCCACAGAATGGACAGCAGCTGTAGCTGCCACTGCCTGCCATGGCACAGTAAGTCTTTGCTCCTAAAGTGAAGCGTCTTCATTCTATGTGGCAATTGGATCCAGAAGATTAATGATAACATTTAAAAAATTCACACAGACCTGGAATCGGCACTAGAAAATACAGATTTAAATTAACAGGGAAAAGCAGAATCCCATCAAAGGACATAAATCGTGCTGGCAAATATCATCTCCTAATAAAAAGTATTCTATAACTGAAGGGCTTTTGTATGGAGCTGTCTCCGGCTTAGTGGCCGTGTTAATTGAATAAGGTCCCCATGACTGACTTAGGGGACAAGAAATGAAATTTCCCTTTGGCATTCATTTAGTTGGATCAGGTGACAGCTGCATGCATGATGCAGACCTGCCCCTTTGCTAGATAGCAAGAACAAAGTAAAAAGCTAAGGGGCTACTTTTAAGACTAGTGATGGTGATCACATATCACAGAAGTTCACAGCTAGAGCAAAATTCAAAGGTAGTTTTTCCTAGTACCTCCATACTCCCCAAACAGTCATCTCTTCAGTGAAATTCCTGACAAATGATCATCTAGTCTTTACTTGAAGACCTTCAGTGACAGGAAGCTCACTACTGTTCTGGGTGCCATATTCCCCTTTTAGAGAATTGGAACTATTAGGAAATTTTTCCCATTTCATTTGGCAAAATTTGTCTCCCAAAATATCCACGCATTGCTCTTAATTCTGCCTTCTGGGACCAAGCAGAACAAATTTAATACATCTCTATGAGAGCTCTTCATATACTTGAAGACAGCTATTATTTGCCCCATAATTCTTTTCCTCAGACTAAAAATTCTCTGTTCCTTCAGTGGATCCTCACTGTGGCATAATTTCCAGTTCCCTCACCATTCCTTATCACTTCCTTCTGGAACCTTGGTAGTATCCTTCCTGGTGTGATGAAGCGATATTCTAAATGAACTTTGGAGATATTTATGAATGTATTAGTGAATGAATGAATGGAAAAGCACTTATTAAAACCTTGCTATGTGCCAGACACTCTGCTGGATGCTGAGGATACAGATACTAAAGGGCTAAAGGGAGACATTCCCTACCTCCAAGAAGCTATTATTCTATAGGTAGAAATAATATTTACAGGTATGTATACATGCCTCCATATATACATATATACATACATATATTTCTGTGCATGTACACATATTAATTAGGGTTTCTCTCGTCCATATATTTTACATATGTATGTATGTATATGTACATAGATAGATAGACAGATAGATACATGGATACCTCTCTGTGGTATTGGTGACCAAGGAATGGAATTTTGGTTTAGAAAGTCATAGGGACAATGAGGGGAACCATAAGATGTTACCACATACTTCTCAGGAGCAGTGATAGTATTGATTTGATTACTGTTCCTAGAGCAAAAGGTAGAAAGTGGTGTGTTTCAGGGGTAAAGGATTGTTCACTCTGAAAGTGATAATAAATGTGGTAATAAAAAGTCTCATGTTGGCACCATTTACTGGCTACTCATTCCTTCAATCCATAGTTTTCTCTAATTCTGAACTGTTGTGATGGCTTCTTAAATTGGTGTCTATGCCAGAAGTTTTTTCCTACTCCAGTCTATCCTCTACACATGTGACAAAATCTTTTCCCATTTTCTCCCATTACAGCTTATTTTTTCCCTTTTAGTTTCCTTCACCAGCCTCAGCTCATTCAGAACCTTATCATTCCTGGTACTGTTTTTATAGGACTGTGTACATACATACGTTCATCTTATGTTATGTTGCCTTACTTCTATCACCTCTGCAACAAAGGGAAGAAAATGATAGCCCCACATTTAAGGATATAGTTCCTAGAGATGCAGCAGGAATATACAAGTGTTTAGGCACTCATCTCTTCTCACCTAGACTACTATTAATAGTCTCCCAATGAATCCTTGCCATCAGTCCATTCCTTCTCTGGTCCCTTCTCAATTAATCTTCCTTAATGCACTACCGTGATTATATAATTTCTTTACTCAAAAAACTTTAGTGGAGCCCAATATCCTAATAAAATAGAAACTGCCTCTGAAACTTATGGTTTTTCTTAATCTGGCTCCAACTTACCTGTCCATCTTTATCTCACACTATTCATTCTGTATTCTTCCTTAGAGCCAAATTGTACTACCACCTGTCACTTGGTTTTTTTCCCCTCTTACAAAAAAATTTACACATACACACACACACACACGAGTCTGATCCTCCCCACTCCAAAACATAAACACTGAAGCATTGCATATGGTCTTAGCACTTCTATTTTATTCCTAGAATACAGCCTTGACTTTGAGGGGTGGGATATGGCAGGCAGTATGGTTAGTGAAAGAGTCACAGTGCAAGCTAGCCTCAGATTCTCTAGTCTGTCCCTTGTTCTACCTTCTCCAGTCTCTGTGACCTCCCATCATACTCCATTCCTAGAATGAACCCTCCCCTTCCAATTTATATGTTCTTTTGGCCCAACTCAGATTCCAGTCTGTAAAGCATTCCCTGAAACCCTTCACCCCCTACCTATTACATGAAAGTTTTCTGTTTTCCTCAAATTTCTCAGTCAACCAACAGAATTTTATTAAACCCTTTGAAGTTATTTCTTATACATAATTGTTTTTGTACCTGGGATTGTAGTTTCAGTGTAAAAGATTATTTGGCCCATCTCCCTCATTTTACCAATGAGAATATTAATATTAATTAGGTTAAATGACTTGTCCAAGGTCATACAGATTGTAAAGCTGGGATTTGGATATAGGTCTTTTCACTCCAAATGTGTGGTTCTTTCCACTTTGTTCCTCTTTCTATTAGATCATAAACTCCATTATAGCAGGTTCCTGTTGAATCTTTCCTTTTATCTGCACTGCAAAAGCAGTGCCTGGAATATATTTAATTACCGAATTAATGAATCAGTATATGGCAGAGTTCCATCCCACCAGGACAATAAACTTAGCCCCAAGCAGAGTATTTCTAGAGTAATATTCTTCCAAATTCTAGAATGATTGATTTTTATATGAAAATTTCTAAGAGTTAAAAAGAAAGGACAGTTACTTTGAACAGTGGATAGAGTTCTGGGCCTGGAGTCAGGAACACTCATCTTCCTGAGTTCAAATCTAGCCTCAGATACTTACTAGCTGTGTGACCCTGGGCAAGTCACTTAACCCTGTTTGCCTCAGTTCCTTATCTATAAAATGAGCTGGAGAATGAAATGGTAAACCTCTCCTGTATCTTTGCCCCAAAACCTCAAATGGGATCATAAAGAGTTAGACACTACTGAAATGACCAAACAATAAAAGAGTTAAAAACAGTAGTATGCAGTTTACGGTATCTTAAAAATTATATAAGACAGAACTGATACTTGAGATTGAGAAATCAGGGTTTCACCCCCCTCCCCAAAAAATCTTGCTGCTATTAAAGCTTACAACTGTGCCATGTCTCTTTAGACATCTTGAACATACAAGCTTGAGACGGGAAGTGATACCCTTAAGGAGATGATGCAAAGAAACCTCTTCAATTTAAAAACTAGGTGATCTTGTATTTTACTGGAATGCTACTAAGGTTATTATGAACTAGTAGAAACCCTGTCTTTTTGTAGGATAGATTTGAACATTTTCAGCTAAATTCATTAAACATTTTAAGCCCCTACTATTTGTAAGGCACTTGGCTAGGCAGTGAAGATAAAATAGCAAAAGTCTCCTGCCTTTAAATTAAGAGGCCTAAATGCCACTGGGGGAATATCACATGAATATATAGGTATCATCCATGGATTGTTGAGGAGGGAGAAGGAGAGGGCACCAACAAATGGAATCAGGAAATGCTTCATGGAGGAGGTAACACCTGAGTTGAGGCTTGAAGGTAACTAAGATTTCTGAGAGGTGGAGATGAGGAGGAAATACTTTCTAGGCATGGAAAATTATTTATGTGAATGTACAGATGTGGGGAGTAAAATAACAAATCAGAGAATAGCTAATATTCCAGTTTGGCCAAAGCACAGAGTTCGTGAAGGGGGGATGGGAAATAGTATGAAATAAAACTGGAAAACTAGGTCCACACAATCACAGAATATCATTGACTTTATGAGCTACTGTTAGTCCTTTGTTTTGGATTTTGTGAGGGGCATCACCTGAGGTTCTTGAATGGGAGCTGGGCCTCTTTTTATCACATCAATGAAGACCCAGACACGAGCTCTATTGTGAGATTCCCAGAGGATACTCTGGGGAGATGGGGACAAAATGAGTCAGAGTTGTGATTTGAGGGGCAACCCCAAGACTGAACCCAGGAAAGCCCAGAGCTTGGTGCTCTGGGGCAAACATAGATTATGGGTAGCCTACTGACTTTTTAACTGGTGATAAGGTCAGATCCGTGCTTAACTCAAACATTATGATGGATTGGTGGTATCATTGATTTGCACTTTAATAATGCAGAGCACAGCTCATCCATGCTGCCAGTCCTAAATGACTTCTGTCCTTGGTTTCCCATAAGTTCGTAATTGGAAGTCCATGTAGCCTATTAATGTCCTTCCTTTATTTCTTTCTGACATTGCCAGGATTCCATGGGAACACTCGTGTTATTTCTGACTCCCATCCTTTTTTTCCTCAGTTTTCTGATGACATTGTTTACTTGATTTCTTCTTCAAACTTCCCTATTTGTAATATTTTCCTTGCTCATACCCACCATGCTTTTTTCCATTGCCATTTATGTCATGTTTAGTTTTAGTGCCTTGAAGTTTTGCATTAGAAGCCGCTCCACAACTCCAGATAGAACATTCATTTAAAAAATATGAGCCTTTGTTTCTGGGAGAAGTTTGGGGTCATTAAGGGGAATGTTGCAGTTCCTAAAGGCAATTCAGACCACTTTCATTTCTATTTAATTCTGGGTCTGACTCATTATTCCTTTTTTGGTCTTTGTCCCAGACATATATATTGATGGACAAACTATATGGTTTGTCTCTCTACATGTCATAATCTAGGCCATAGACATTTTTCATCAGCTTGATTTTTCTTGCATGGATGATTAGGCTAAACTCTTTTTGAGTGGTTATAGATCTCTTATAGAAGGTTCTATTATGATCTGGGGCTTGATGCAATCAGCACAATGTCACTGGCAAAGAGGAACATCTAGAACATCTCACCATCCATAGGAGATTCTTCTTCATCTTGTATGCTGCATTGGATCTCTACCATGTCAGGGACAAACAACTCTGATGAACATATATCTCCATTTTACATGCTTGACTCAGTATTTATGAGCACAGTTTTAGTATTTCTTTAAAATAGAACACAGAGAATCTTGTTCAACCTGTAGTTTAGTTAGATTATTTTGGTAGCCATGTGGAAGATGAATTGGAGAAGAGAGATACTAGAAGTAGGGAGTCCATTTTGGAAGCTACTATAGAATTCCATTCAAGAAAGTGATGAGGGACTGAAGTAGAGTAGCCACAGATGCAGCGTTAGGAGAGAGAATGCGATGCACGAGAGATTTTGTCAATGTAGGCTTGATCAGACTTGGCAAGTGATTGGATATGAGGGATGAGTGAAGGAAAAGTGAAGGGCAATTCTGGATTTAGGAAACTGAGTGACTGAGAGCAAGATAATGAGTGCCCTGTTTTATGTGTTGAGTTTAAAATGTCTGTGATGTATCCAGAAAGAGATATCCTGCAAGTGATTGTTAGAGAAAGATGAGAGCTCAGGAGAGAGATGAAGGCTGGATATACAGAATTAGAAATTGCCTATGTAGAAGTGATACTTGAACTTGTGGGAATGACTGACATTGAATTACTAGGAGAGTGCTTAAGATAGAGACTTTAAAAAGGTCATTTTACTTCTTTGTATTAAATACAATTCAGTTCACCAAATGTTTATTACATATCGGCCTTGTACAAGATACTGTGATCAAAACTAGAGATATCAAAGATGAAATAGTAATTACTGACATTTTAAAATTTGCCTTATTTTATCTTCACTACATTATTATAGATATTGTCATCTCCATTTTATTGGTGAAAAATCTGAAGTTCAAATAGGTTAAATTACTTGTCTATGTTCATACCTCTTGCCAGTGCTTGAGGCAGAGTTTAAATACAGGTTTCTCTTGACTCTAAGGGCAGCTTTTTTTTCCATTATACCATAGGTCCTGTCTGTGAGAAGCTGTTTAATAGACCAGATGGGTGTGTACACACACACACACACACACGCACGCACGCACGCACGCACGCACGCAAAATCTGTGGTACAAGGGAGAATGTAATAGAGTGAGATCTAGATAAATAAAATAGGAAATTTGGGGTGAGAGGGATAACTTTTAGATGGAATGGTAAAGAAAGACTTTATGAAGGAGGTGACATACAATTTGGACCTTGAGGGGAGGGAAAGATTTTAATAGGCAGGGATGGGGAAGCCATTCTGGTTATGGGGTTGAGGTGAGGTGTGTGCAGCATAGGCAGTTACAGAAATGGGAGAAGGCAGGGCAAAAATAGGGTGTTGTGTGTGAAGGGCAGTAATTTGACATCAGACTGGAAAGGTTAGTTGATGCCAAGTAGTAGAGGGCCCTAAATGACAGAATAAGTAATTTATACTCTATTATGGAGGTACTGGGGATTCACTGAAAGTGTTTGAGGAAAGAAATGTATGTTCGGAGAAGTATTTTAGGACAATTACTGGAATACTGGTGTGAATGATAAATTAGAGAGGGAACAGACCAGAGGCAGGTAGACCACTCGGGAGGATTTTAAAGTAACTTGTATATGCCAATTAATTAATTAATTAATTAACGTGTTATCTCATCTGTTCTTCACAATTAGCTCCCATTTTACAGATGGGGAAACTGAGGTAGAGAGGGGTTAAGTAATTTGTCACACAACTCGTAAGTATCTGAAACAGGATTCATTCAAACTCAAGTCCTTTAGGTTCTACTTCATTACCTAGTTGTCTCTTTTTACAATGGTAAAAAAAAAAAAATAGCAAGAAATAAGGAAAACTTGCTGTGAGGGTGGCCTTAAAGGTGGAAGGAAAGAGACAGGTGTGAGAAATAGTAGAGGCAAACTTGACAGGACTTGGCAAATGGTGAGATGTGCTGGGAAGAGGAATGGATCATTGGTGACTCCAAAGTTTTATGCTTGGGTAACTGAAAGCATGGTGGTACCATTCATAGAAATAGAAAAGTAAAACTTGTAGAGGAGGAGAATGACTTTAAATTCCCTCAAAACAGAAGGCAGTCTGTATTGGAATCCTTTACAGGTTCTTCAAGATGAGAAATTCCTTCTTTTAAATTATCTCAATTTTCATCCCACAGGTATGATGTTTAGATCAACTTTTTAAAGAAGTAAATTTTTCAGATATATATTCAGTACCTTTCTTAACAATCTGTAATATCTCCTTGAATCTTAGTTCAAAATTAAGAGCTTTGCCATCAGGCAACTTTAGAATGAACATGCACCTCTACTTATCTCTCAGTCTTGACTGTTTTTTTAAGGTACAGATTATCTTTTCTTGTATCTAGACTATTCTCTTCAAAGGGAAGGCTTTGTCAGCTTCCATCTTCTCAACATCCTGACTTTCCTCTTCTACAAAAGCAAAAGAGAAGGAAAAGAGTAAGATACGTTGGCCATCTTGCTAGTAACCCCATTTTATGCTGGCTTTCCCCGAAGTCGCAAGGAAGTATTGTTCATTTTACTATTTTCCCCCCGAAGGTGTCTCTCTCCTTGTATCTTCTCCCCAACTAACTATTTAACTTAGGATGATAAGATCATAGATTGAGCTATGAAGATCCTTGGAGATCACCTACTTCAATGCCTTCATTTTACAGCTGAGGAAAATCTTTTTTAAACTGTATAACTCAATTTCACACAGATTCAATAAATATTGATTTTCTTTTGTGGGTTAGGCACTGTGCTAGGCACAGTAACTTAGTTTGCATAATTTATTTACTGTTGTAATAGACATCACCAGCATCTTTAGTTTACATACTACCAGTCTTCCAAAAATTGTTTTGTTCAAAGGTCTATGTCCCTTACATAGAATACAACCTCTTTAGAGGTTTTATTTAGACAATTTAGACAATTTTCTGATGTATCTCTATGCTTAGAAACCTCATTGTAAATGTGGGACAAATAAAATGTGTTCTTGCCTTGGATCACTCATTGAGATTCTTAAATTGCTTTCTGGTTAAATATAGCAGACCCCTGCCTCTTTTTGGTTGTGTATGTTTTAATAGTAACACATTTCCATAGCACTTTAATGTTTTCAAAGAATTTTTCCTCACAATAACTGTGAGGTGGGGAGTATCATCCTCACTTGACAGATGAGGATA
Source organism: Potorous gilbertii (assembly GCA_028658325.1). NCBI lineage: Eukaryota > Metazoa > Chordata > Mammalia > Diprotodontia > Potoroidae > Potorous > Potorous gilbertii. The sequence continues at coordinate 330,272,389 of CM053769.1, read as the reverse complement.
TCGTGGCTCACCACAGTGAAATGCCTTGTCTATGGTTAATAGGTTTCAGGTAAGTGTCAGAACTGTCTCCCAAATCCAATCCCAGTATTTTTTCCACTATGCCAAAATTCCTTTCTCTACTGAAGGTGTTCTTAACTTGTTATGTGCCACGGATTCCTTTGGTAGTCTGGTGAAGCCTATAGATTCCTTCTCAGAATAATGTTTGTTGCTTATATTCATAAATCAAGTAAATGCTAAATTTCAGTTAGAAGTTAGTGAAAATAAAGATGTAATTTTTTTCTATATCCAAGTTCCTGGATCTCCTGAAATCTGTCTAAAGATAGCTTAAGTGTTCTGTAGACTTCATAACAAGGATCCCTGCTGTACTGTCTCTAGTTGCCTGCGTTTCAGTAAGATCAATTGACTGGATGCCCCATTGTTGAGATCCTAAGAAAGCAAAACTGTCTTTCTCCTGTTTTTTTCCAAATGGGAAAAAGGTAGAAAAATGATGCCTGCCAACTCCTTTTTGCCCTGGGAAGCAGTGAGACTTTTGGGGTTATCCATGACCGTGGAGCTCTGAGCCTTCTGTGGGATATATTCTGTAAACACAAGAACCATGGAATCTTTCCATTGGAAGGAACTTTAGGTATTATCTAGTCCAACTCCTTTATTTTACAGATGAGGAAACTGAGGACCAGAGAACTTAAGTAACTTGCCTAAAGTTACACGGTTACTTAATAGCAAAGCTGGGACTAGAGCTCAACTGTTCTGTTCTGTAGTCCTCTTCTCTGTACATTACACCCTATTGTCTCCCTCCCATACATATCATTGCTATGATATGATGCCTTTTTTACTATCATTCATTCATTCAACAAATTAAGCATTATTCAGATCTGTGCAATATCCCATATTGCACACTGGAGGAAATACAGAGATAAATGAAACTTCCCTCAAGGAATTTTCAGGCTGTTTGGGGTTAGGGGGAGATATATATGTAGTAACAAAGAAGAGAATAAAATGGGGTCAGAAATAATTTCCACTTGGAGGGACAAATTTAAAACAAATATTTATTAAGATGAGCTTAGCTTTGAGGGTAGGTCAGATTCAGTAGCCAAAGAAAGATATTGCAGATGTAGAGAAACAAAGGTAAAAAAAAATCTGGGATATTGAACTAGCTCCTCGTTGTGTGACTGGGAATAGTAGGGCTATAAAAGAAGACTGAAGCTCTCTCACAAGGCACCTTGCATTCTAAGCTAATGCATTTGATAGACCTAGAAATTTCAGCCATCATTGCTGGGTATTTTGTGGAGGGGTAGGGGAGAAGAAGACAGAATAAGGGGTGAAGTGACTATAACCTGCACAGAAAAACCAATCTGGCAACACTATAGAGGATGTGTGAAAAGTGGGCAGAGACTAGAGGACAAATGACCAGTTCTCATAGGCTGCCATTTGACACCTGAATTAAACATTTAAATATAGGAGTGCATGAATCCCATAACCTTCCTTCTCCTTCTGTCTTCTCTTCAGGCATATCTCCTTAACACTTCCTGCTACCTTCAGAGGCAGGAACAGCACACGAACTGACTATGAGTACCAGCACTCAAATTTGTATGCCATATCAGGTAGGTTGAAACTTCAGTTAAGAACTATCCCTTAGTCTACATGTTATATGTCACCTTATTGTATTTGTCTCTGCTTCTCTTTCTCCGTTTATCTCTTTTGGTAACTCCCTATACTACTACTAATAATGATGATGATGATGATAAATTTCTCTAGTGCTTCTCTTAATTGATCAAGAAATTGAGGTTCAGGGAAATGAAGATATTTGCCAAAGAGTCACATAACTAGGGCTTTGAACTTGGATCTGCCACTACTCCAGAGTGACCCCACTCTACTTTCTTATCTTGCTCCTAGAATATTTCCAGACAAACATTTTGCACTCTAAAAATGTTTGTAAAATGATGATGAAAAGCCATATGCTTATAATCCTTAAATTTCACTGGGAAGTCGTGATTTATTGTTACCACTGTGTTTGGTTAGCCAATACCCAGCAGATTTCTCTGGGGGACCCTAATGATGGAGTATGTGTAATTGGTAAACAGGAGCTGTGAGCTAGGAGAAGGAAAAGTCTTCATTTTTTCACTCATGATAAGTTTAGGCATTTTTTTAGGCTCTTTTTTCTTAAAGTTACATTCTTTACTTCATAGACATTCATATGAAGAACATGTACTTTCTCACACTAATGGTATGACTTTGGGAAAGTCATTAAACCTTTCTGGGTCTCAATGTCCTTTGTAAAATAAGGAGGAAGTTCACTTTCTTCAGTTACCTGAAAAAGCTATTAGTTGGAAAAAGGAATTAGATATAAAAGTATAAAATTTAGATACTGCAAAGATTAGTCCAACTCCAAATTCAGTATGTTGTCCACCAGTCCTCAAGGACATACATAGGAGCAATCAGTGGAATTTACTGGAGACACAGTTGGGTTGGATTTAAGGAAAACTTTCTAACAATTAGAGTGTTCTTTGAAGGAAAGTGAACTGCCTCTGCAATAGTGTATTCTCCACGTGGGACTATTGCCCACAGTTTGCAGAGAGAATTTCTGCTTCAGAAATGGGTTGGATTAAATGGCTTCCATAACCTTGTCCAGCCTCACAGATTCTGGGATTCTGTGTGGACTGTAGGAGCTCTTTAAGAATCTTCCAACCGAGAAAATACAGCTTGACTTTGGCAAAAATATGGTCAGCACCGATGTTCTGGATGTAAAATATCAAGTTGGAAAAACTCATTTAGCCATGGTGTAGAAATGAATTTTATTCCATACCTGGCAGAATTAGGGAATCTGTGCCATTCAAAGAAAGTCTATAAATAACCTCTGATTACATTATACTACCCATTTGGTATGTGTAGATCCAAGGAAATGTCAAACATGTAATGGAGTAGAAACAGCACCAGACCTACAGATACAGATACGGAAGACATGGGAACGATCTCAGCTTTGACACTCTGGCTGTGACCACGGACCAAAACCCCTTCCCCACTCTAAGACTCAGGATCTCCATATGTCAGAAATGGATCTTAATTCTTATGTCTCTGCCCTCACAGTGTTGTTGTGGGAAAAGTGGTTTGTAGACTTCAATGTTGCCTTTCCATCAAATAGTAGCTTCATGTCATGTCCACATGGTTGTGATTCAGTCCAGAGATGATACCCTGGACATCAGTAGCCAGGTTAATGCTGATACATGGTCTAAGTGCTTTGTGATTCTGTGCATTTTCTGCCACTACATTCCTGTCCCTGCTAAAGCAGGAGGGAGATAGCTAAGACTGAAGGCCATTTTGCGTTTTTCTCATGACCAACCTTCTGGTAATGAGGCTCTCCTCCCTTAGCAAGGTTGATCCTAGAGCAAGAACCAATACAGTCTGCTTCTGGGACCATCCTTAGCTTTGCATGATTTGCTAGAGCTTATGCTCTTCCTAGCTTTCATTCATTCAGTGAACATTCTTTAAAGTACCTCTCCTGTTGAGAGCACTGTTCTAAGGGAGATAAAAAAATGTAATAGTCCCTGTCATCATGGAGTTTTCAGTCCACCTGGTGGAAGACGACTGAGGACAGTAAGATAGAAATATGAAAACTTCTTATACACAGCATCCTATGATAAGAGCATTAGACATGTGAGATACAAAGTGCCATGTGAAATTTAAAGTGGAAAAGCATTCTGGGCAAGGGTTCAGGGAAGGCTTCATAGCAGAGGGGTCATTTGAATTGGACTTTGAAGGGTAGGTAGAGAAAATCAGTAGGAGAGTGCCCATAGTCTCCTCTACCCTATTCTGAGGCAACAGAGGAAGACTTTTAGGAAGGAAATCTGAAAGTACCATATAAATGAGAGCTATTATTATTATTTATGTGCACTTTCCATTAATGTTGAGTGACACTCCTAACCCAAAAACATGGCATTCATCCATGTAGTATAATGAATCTGTTATTTAAAAGGGAATCTTTTTCTCAAAATTGCAGCTTCAGGTTACTAAACAGATGAAATATAGCACTGGCCTAATTCTTGTCAGTACTGGTTTTTCTTGTTATGTTCATTTCCTAATAGCTTTGGAAGTATAAGCAAAAGCCTGCTGTTCAGATCACACATGACACTTCCTCCTAGAAGGGGAAGAAAGAATAAGGAACTCTCCCCGACTGCCCCCTACCAAGAGCCAATCTCACAAAGAGTGGAGAAAACATGTTTGCTTCTGAAAAGCTTCCCTTGGGAGGATTTCTTGTGGGCCAGGGCTCTTTCACGATTGCAGGCACTGGGCCTAACGAGTTTGGAGAGATGACCTATTTTGCAGAGATTCTGAATATTTTACCAGATGTTTAGTGGCAGAGCAATGCAAAACAAGTCTGTAAAATCCAGTAGAGCATCGTTGCTCAAAATTTACACAAGTAAATCTTAATCAAAGCACACGACACTTTTTTTTGCTTACAAATCTTCCTCCGGCTGCATCAATGTTATTCTGTGCAGGACTTACATATTTTCTAATGGCTATTCCAGCTGTTTAATATTTATATAGAAAGGGACTCATAATGTGAAATATTCTCAAGATTGGCAGGAATTTTCCTGTGTACTTTTGGACTGCTTTGCTCAGTGGCTCTGATGAGGTGCTGTTTGTGTTCATTCCAGCTGTTAGTTTAGAAACGGAAAGGTAACAGCCTCAAGACACAGTGGAAGCCATTTAGTAACTTCCTGTTACGTTTATGTAAGTGGCAGTCAATTGGATTTTATCTACCAAGCCGTGGTAGTTCATGTAGCAGCCCTGTGGCAGCAGGAAGCTCTGGCCTGCTCAGCTGCCGTAGTCACCAAATTGCTCCACTGGGGGCTTGGAATGCTTTGCTGTGTTACTGCCAGAAACATCCTGCAGGTCCTGCTGGCTTTGTGAGGTCCATGAGCTCAGCAGAGGGGGAAAAATGACTTGCCCAGAGACTGGAAATGAGCTCAGAAAGCATGCCTGCAAACGTCTCTGGCCAAAAGGGAGGCAATTGTTTTTCCCTTTCATTGTGTGAATTGCATTTGTCACTGAATGTATCATCCCAATTTGGGGTCCTAAATGTAAGATATTTAATAATTAACTCTCAGGGGAATGTAGTAAGGATGTGTCCTCGTAATTCCTCTTCACGTGTGTGTATGTGTGTGTGTGTGTGTGTGTGTGTGTGTGTGTGTGCACGCATGCGCACGCACCTTCACTGCTAGAGTCTGGAAGGTAAGGGAATGGATTCCAGAACCCTATTGTTTCAGAGAACCGACTTTTGGAAGGTTTATGAGAGATTCATGGACTCATAGAATTCCAGATCTGGAAGGGGGTGATAAAAAACATCCATGCCACTTCTTTATTTTATAACCGAGGAAACTGAGACCAAGAGAGATGAAGCAGCTTGCCTAAGGCTATTCAGCTACTCAGTGATTCAGCTGAGACCTGAACCCCAGTCTCCTGACTCTGGGGCTAGTGTTCTTTCTGCAGCCAATTCCATGCTGTAGGAGAAATTGCCTTGTGGTTCTTGGATCTCTTTCCCTTTGTTCTACACCATTATTGAAGAATTTTTGGATCAGAAGGCCATAGAATTTAGAGATGAAAGGGGCATTGGACACCCAAACTCCCTCATTATATTGATGAGGACACTGAAGTTTGGAGAGGGTGACTTCTCCAAAGGTCTTACAGGTAGTAAGAAAGAGAGCCAGAATTTGAACCTAAGATTTCTGGCTACAAATCCATCACTCTTTCCACTGCCTGCTTTCTATATTATAGTTCAGTCCTCATTCATATAAGATTTTTTTAATGCAGTTTAGTTGGAAATATGAAAGGTGAAATGGTTTTGAATTTTTGTAATTCCTAGAGAAGTATTTACACTATTTACTTATATCTGTGATCTCATCCATTGGTGCAAACCTTCTCCATTTGTAGAATGCAGTCCTTTCACATTGTCTCTTCCTGTGTTATTATGCTTGTCTGTTATCTTTCCTAAAAATTTTTGACAGGAGAATTCACCCAATGAATTGAAGGCCTTCCTTTGGTTCTTTAAAATTCAGAGATATCAGCCCTGACTTCTCTGGTCATACATGTCCTCATTAATGTCTTTTATGACACTCTTTACAAGCATGTCTTTGTTGGTAATAGATTGCAACCTACTTCCATCCACTATTCAGATTTCTATCACCCTTTGGATCACATACCATTTTGGGTGTTTCTGATTTCTTGGTGTTTCCTGATTTGCAGCTCTATGGTATTACTTGGAGAATATTTTTTAGAAGTTGGGATTTTATCATAGAGAACCACTTGGGATGAAGAGTCATCTTGTGCAGGGATGCCCTTCTCCAATTTCCCCTTTCCCTTAGGCTCCAGGAACCTAAGATAGGTAGGTGAGAAGACCCTCCACCTCTAGGGACACTCTCATACCTTTGCTTCCTCCACTGGTACCAGGCTGTACACAGCCCATCTAGGCTGTTTGGCTACTCACATACCTTGAATGAAGTGGAAGTCACCAACTTTGCTTTTTCCTTTGAAATGTAGGCCTTACTATCTGTTTGCTTCTGTGCTGTTCAGACTCCAGGCACTATCATCTGACATGCTTAGGACTCCTGGGCCTTTCCATCCACTCATCAGATGAACCTTCTTTTATGTTGTCTCTCCAAGTTAGAGTGGAAACTCCTTGAAAGCAAGAACTCTCACTTTTTTTCTTTGTGCCTCTAACACCTGGCACAATGCCTATCTCAAAGAAAGCCTAATAAGTACTTTTTCATTCATTCAAGGATGAGTACTGTAAGTGCAGAGCAGGCTAAACAAAATCCTTAGAAAAAAATTTTCGAGAGGAGAGTTCCTTTGCATCCTAAGACATCATGAAAGATGTAAGATATGAGTTGGACCACAAAAGAAGGGAATACTCTTTGAAAATATCCCACAATCCCAAAAGATTACAGCCCAGGCTTTCTTATGCTCAGTTCTGGGCTCAGCTTGTGGTTCTTCTCTAGCATCTGTCAGATAAACAAGTCAGCAGAACAAGTTATCCACCAGCTACATGTTATAGTCTAGACAACATGCTTCTTCACCCAATATGTTTTTCTAGTATAGATGGTTTTTATTCTTATTTAATTTGGATCATTTGGAATTTCAGAGCTTTCTGGGGCATGAGGCAATTAGTTACATGACTTTTGTTTAAAAAAAAAGTCCTTGACCTTCACACGCAAAAGAAAAACTAATTTGAACTCTTATGTGTGATCTTTGTACCATAGCCAGTTACCTAAATAATGTTATTTTATTTTCATTCTTCTCATCTTTTTTGTGGAATTTAGATAGAAGTTCTTAAGGTGAGTCACTATCCAGCTATTATTCTTTTGTATTTAATATTGAAATCATCTTTTGCACAAAAGGATGAAATAACTTCTTTCTGTAATTAAATAAAGGTATTAGGATATAAGTTTACCCTCCGTATGCTCACTTAAAGGGTCATCAATACAACTGCGGAAGTGAAAAGGACAGCAGGGATGATATGTCCCTTGCCCTATTTTCACATGATTTGAACTTCTTTTGCTAGGCCTTTGTATGTTGAAAACATTTCGTTGCATGTAGGTTGGATTTTGTGAGTATTTGGTATGGTAACATCTATTAAAGTACTGTTATTTTATATAGATTAGTGTTATGTACAGCCAATTGTGGGCAATAATTTTTTCTATGATAGGTTCTACTTTTGGTACAGTTTATTAGTTAATTTTCCAAGATATTTTGAGGTCTGCATTTGTAGTTTGGAGATTTGTTATCTGTCAGTCCAAGAAAGATAGCAAGCCTTCTGATAAATAATTCTAGCCATCTAACTTTGATTTCAGGATGCCAGCACATCTCTTAATACATTCAGTCATAACCTTCGGTTTGATATCTTTATGCTCAATGTGTCTTGCCTACAGAAGTATTTGTAGGTCTCACTTTCATCCATTGGTGTTCAATTTAGCTTGGAGATTCAAGCTTGAAGCCTTACATATTTATCTTTCCTTGGTGTTAAGAATTTTATACTAATAAAATCCAGATAATATTTTGATATTACTGAAGAAAGATCTCATGAGGTGAAGGAGGTATTTAATATTTTTCTGTGGAGTAATATTAGCTTGATGCAGTTGATGTACATCAAATGAGTGACAGGATGTTTTGGATAAGATCCCTCTT
>CM053769.1:330231928-330263711 GCA_028658325.1 Potorous gilbertii | reverse complement strand
CAAAGGGAAGTAAGCAGAACCAGGAAAACACAGTACATAATAACTTTAAGAATGTAAATGTAAAGAGCAGTAAAACAAAACTCAGTCGTGTTTTATTTTAATGATCAAGTGTGGGCCTATAGAAGAGATGCAAAAATAGACCTCCTTTTTATTAAAGAGGTGGGAGACTATGAATGTGAATGCTGTATATGCTGTCTTACACGGCCAATGCATTAGTTTATTTGGCTGAACTTCAAAAAACATTGTTTCGTGGGAAAGCTTAGTTGGGAGAAGAGGATATTCTGAATTAAGTGCAATGTAAAAGTGAAAGACATTAACAAAACACTTTAAAAAAACAACAACATAGTGTTAGAGAGTTGCTGGAACAGTGAAAAATTAAGTGACTTGCTCAAGGTCACAGAGTCAGTATGTGCCAAGGAAGGACTTGAACTCATATCTTCCTAACTTTGAGGTGGGCTCTCTATCTGCACCTCTGTGCAATGTTGCCTCTTGTCTCTATATGTAACTTTACTAAAGAGGAGAAAGGAAATAGCCAAGGATAGAGGCTCCAGGTGAACCACATCTCTACCATCTACCTCCTTTCCCCTCTTCTTCAGTATGATATGATGAAAAGAACATTGGATTTTGGGTTTGAATACTTGGTATTGAAATACAGCATCACAGATATAAGACTGGTGGTTATCTAGTCCATCCCCCTCGTTTTAAGGATCAGGATTATCAGAAGACTTGAGAGGTGAAGTGATCGGCAGTTAGAATGTGGGTCCTGTGACTCCAGGTGCAATGCTCTTTTTATACAGTACCCCCGGCTCAGCTACTTACTACCGATATGAACTTGACCAAATCATCTCCTAACTCTGGCCTCAGTGTTCTCATCTATAAAATGAGAGAATTCAAATGAATAATAGGATAGCTAGTATTTATATAGCAGTTTGCAATGCTGTATACACATATGCACATAAAATATCGGATGGTGAACTCCAAGAATGTGATGATTTTTCCTTGACAATCTTATCTATTAAATATGTGCGTGTTATCCTCTGCTATCTGCTACACTTTCCTTTTAATATTATTTTTTTTTAAAAAAAACTTCTTACAAATTATGACTACAGCCATATTGTGGCCCCCCCCAAAATTGTCCTCAAGTGAGAAGACTCCATTTTAAAGTACATGGCAGAGTCAGGGCGTGAAGTGAAGAGCTATCACTTCATTGGTTCGGCTTAGGTCTCTTCTTTGAGAGCAGCAAGAAATAGGATTTTATCGGTATTTCATAATCCTGCCTGAGCCATGTAACTCTGACATCGCACTAAGAAAGCACAAAGCAATTAAAAATAATTAATGATTTCTGAATATCAGCTTTCTCCATGCAGTTTTAATCTAGTCCTCATTTAAATGGAAGATGGACATTTAATTATCAGTATTATGAAATTCATGATTTATATATTTCATCCAGTTGGATCATTTCTGTCTCTCTCTTCATATTCTTATAAAAAGCCTTTATATTTTGCACAAAAGTAATAATTTGAAAATTCATCTGCTGCACAATAATTAGAAATGTATTTTCCTACTGTTTATAATGATTACGTTATTTCCATCTTTTAATTAAGAAAAAAACCTCACCTGGAAAAGTTAAAATAAACTAGATAACATAGTGATTATAAAGCATTTTCAGTATCCTAAAAAGAAGGCTGAAAGTCTGCAAAATTAGACTGTTAGGGAAATGACACCTTTTTATCTGAAAGTTATCTAATATATAATATATATTAGAATATATTATATATTAGAATATATAATAAATTCATGTTTGAGACAGCATCATTCTGCAGTTAGTTTCTTGTACATCTGTAGTTAGGGAATTTCTCTTCCCTTTTTTTCTTTATTTGTTCTTGGCATTCATTGATTCATTCATTCAGCAAACACTTATTGGATGCTTATTGTGTTCATTTCTGGTTGGACCAATTCTGCAAGTTTATGTCAGGAACTAAATCAATGTGACCCTGAAATTAAACCAAAGAGCTTTTTCTCTCCTGATTCAGAGCCACGAAGGAATGTTTTTTCTTCCTGCTTCCTGCGTTTGCAGCTGTCCTCCATAGCCTTCATCTTAATGGAGATGTTGTTGTGAGTTTATGCAACCTCTGTTTCAGACCTCCATATCCCTTTGCTCCCTGCCAAGGTTTATCAAAAACGCCAAAGATCAGAGGTGGGGGAAGTGGGAGTTGGAGAAAAGGGAGTTGAAAGAGAAGAAGAGATCCATTTCGTGCAGCTACAGATAATAGCATACATGGGGAAACTCCTGAATGAAGTGAAAAATTATTTATAATAATAGTGCTCAAACAGAGGGAAAAATAAGTCATTTTAAAGGTATATAAATTTTTTATCGTTGCGTATAAACAGCTACTGCTTTCCTTGTCTATCCATCTATTCTTGGCCACACTGACAACAGAATCGAGGGTAAAGGAAAAATATAATAAGAAAACCAAGAAATGAATGGGAATAGATGGGGAATTGATTGCACTGTATATTTGTATATCCTGATGGAAAAGGTGCTGTTGACAGGTGGCCAGGTTTGCTCTGTATACAACCATGTGTGCGCTGTCAGGCGCACGCAAGCAGCCTTGTTTCGATTGATGAATTGCCTGCTTTCTTGATTAAACCTTCCGTCACTTAAGAAACAAAACGCCTGTGTTTAGATGGCAGAGTGGGACGTGTCAAAAAAATCTGTCTCCTCTACCTTTGTACAGATGTTGGGCACAGACTGTAACATGTATTATTAAAATGAATGTGGCATTTACTGTGCATTATTCCTTTCCTGGGAGAAAGGACTGTAAATTATAAGCTAATAATAAGCTTTATTAACCCTTTCCAAAAGCCGAAGATTTAAGAGTACAAATATTCCTGTAGGCTTGGCTAATTGGGTGTGCTTTAATACCATGGTAGCTATGTCATTGAAGTTAATAAACAGTGTGTTCCTAGCAAATATGCAGCTGCACCTTTGGGAATCTTACCTCCAGAAGGTTTTCTGCTGTGTAAGTTCCAAAAAGACATAAACCTTTGGAATTACAAGGTGCTTCACAGACAGAGACCCTAAAACATTGAGTTAGGGATTCATAGTATTAGAACATAGGGTTAGAGTATTATGACACAATCACTGAAACTGAGTTTGAAGGGATTTCAGAGGTCATCTAGTCTAAACCATAGCCAAACAGATCTGCCTTCCCAAAATATCCCTGAAAACAAATCATCTGATCTGGGGGACTTCATTTCCTCAAATGTATTCTATAAATGGAATAGAATGGAAATGTATTCTATAAATGGATGTCCAGCTTCTGCTTGAAGACCTTGTGTTTCCTAAGATGGCCTCTAGTAAATTCTTCATTAAATCAACTTCAAATCTGCATCCCTGTAATTCCCTTTGCCTCCATTGTTCTAGTTTTTGTTTTTTCTCTAGGTCTAAGTCACGAGACTGACCCCTTTTCCCCATTAAAACTTTCAGAGACTTGAAAATTTAGATCACATTCCCTTTAAGTTTAATTTAATTAAGACTTTTAAAATTAAGACTTTTTAAAAATTTAGGCTCTCCTCATATACTGTATGCCAACCTCCCTAACCTGTCAGTGTGATAACACTGACAACACTAGTCTCTTTTATTCAGTAAGCCTAAGTTAACATTGGATTAATAGGAGGGATGCCTTTTTCTTAGGCTAAGCTCTTTGGCTGCTAGGAGTTAAGGCTTTAGTACCTCATCCTAGTGAGGACAACTTGACTACTTGGGTCTAGCAGTCTCAAGGCCACATGTGGCCCTCTAGGTTCTCAAGTGTGGCCCTTTGACCAAATCCAGATTTCACAGGAAAAAATCCCCTTAATAAAAGGATTTGTTCTGTGAAACCTGGATTTTTTCAAAAGGCTGTACTCAAGGACCTAGAAGGCCACGTGTGGTGTTGAGGCTACAGGTTCCCCACTCCTGGAACTTTGTTTTTCCTCATTTTATCTGTTAACATCCCATAATTGTGGTATGTCACCTTTACCAGGATTTCTCTTAATGCTTGGGATATATTGCTTTCATAGCCCTTGAATTCCAGACAGAGTTTGGGATGCAAAAGAAGATTCCAAGATTCAAGTTGCTCACACAGAAATCCTGTGTTCCAGGTCCAGCTCTGACATTTACTGTGGGACTGTGGTCAAGTCATTTGGCCTCTTGAGCCATATGACCTGTATATAAAATGGGAATAAAAGTTGTACAAACCAACATTCTAAGTTGTGAGCAACCCTCTTTGTAAAGTGTCCAGAATTAAGTGATTCACAAGGTTTTCAGGAAAAAACAAATCTCATAGATTAGGTTGGGGTAGGGGACAGATACCCTGATTTACAAAGTGATTAAACTACATAGAACCCTTAAAATTAATACTTAATTTGTAGAATTGGATTATTTTATTTTTAATAGTAATGTTTTGACCTCAACTTTTGTTTCTGCCTTCTCAGTCTCATTATATATCATTGCCATGTAGTGTATGCTATAATCAAATGAACTGCTTTGTTCCCCTTTCTTTTATTCCTCCTCCTCCCCAAGCCCAAGTACATCCTACTTCTGCCTTACAAGCCTTTGTCCATCCTGGCTTCTTTGTCTAAAATGTTCCTTCTTTCCTTTGCCACTATAATGCCTACCCATCCTTTAAAACCCGATGCCAGTTTCACCTCCTTCAGGAGGCTTCTTCTTGCTGTACTTATCTTCTAATCTAACTTTGGTAACTTTCTAATGTACTTATATTTATTCGTTTATTAAGCAAGCATTTATTCAGCTTGTACTATGTATTAGGTTTTTTGGATACACAAATGAAAATGAAACAGCCCCTGCCTTCAGTAAACCTATTTTCTATGGGAGGAGAAATAGCAGTTTGCTATCTATACTAGATCAATCTGCCCCTTAATGCAAAAGCCAACAGCATTTACTATTGGCAGGTAGGTTCCCATCCAAGTACTAACCAGGCTCGAAGATCTGACAAGATTACATTCATTCAGAATGGGATGCCCTGAGTCCACAAACCTAGAGGAGGGGGAAAGAAACTTGCATTAAGGGGCAGATTGATCTAGTATAGATCTTCTTAAACTTTTTCCACTTGAGATCCCTTCCATGCTTCTTAAATTGTGTGTACTGCTAGACTTAAAGTCAAGAAGACCTAGGTTCAAATCCTTATCTCAAGATAATGTGACCCTGGGTAAGTTACAGCTTCTCAGTGCTGCTGTTTCCTCATCTCTAAAATGTGAGGAGTAGGGCAGGGCAAAGATGGCAGAGTAGCAGCAAAGGCTTGTAAAAGTTATCCCCCCAAGCCTAGCCAAATATCTGTAAAAAATGACTTTACACAAATTCAGCATCCACAGAACCCACAGAATGATAGAGTGAAGCAAATCTCTAGCACAAGACAGCCTGGAAGGTCAACTGGAAGCGTCTGTTGCACTGCACTAGGAGTAGAGCACAGTCCAGCATGTGATGCACTGGCACAGACAGGACCTGAGCAGGCCTCAGGGGGACTGAATCTCTGGCACCTCTGATGGTTCCAGACTTCACAACCCCAGAACTCTGAGGACAAATTGCGAGGTCATTGGAAAAAACCTGTGGGACTTATGTGGGAGAGGAGAGTGGTCTGGCTCCAGGGTGGTGGCAGAGGGTGGAGGAGCGCACAGGAGCAGCAGCAGGGGTGGAGACAGTGGCTCTTTCTGGAACTTTAGACTCACAGATTGTGGGGGCATCAAACGACTGACAGTACACCCCCTGGCCCCCACTGGAAGCAGAGAACTACCTTAACAAAGAACTCAAAAGTCAAGTAAATGGCTGAGGAAATGAGCAAAAACTGGAAAAAGAATTCAATTATAAAAGCTTACTTTGGTGACAAGTAAGACCAAAATATGCAAACAGAAGAAGATAACAAAGTCAAAGCTCCTATATCCAAAGCCTCCAAGAAAAATATGAATTGGTCTCAGGCCATGGAAGAGCTCAGAAAGGATTTTGAAAACCAAGTAAGAGAAGTAGAACAAAAATTGGGAAGAGAAATGAGAGTTATTGCAAGTGAAAAATAAGCCAACTTCTTGCTAAGGGGAACACAAAAAATGCTGAAGAAAATAATACTGAATAGACAAACCAAAATGGCAAAGAGATACAAAAAGCCAATGAAGAGAAGAATGTCTTAAAAAGCAGAATTGGCCAGATGAAAAAGGAGGTCCAAAAGCTCACTGAAGAAAATAATGCCTTAAAGATTAGAATGGAGCAGATGGAAGCTAATGACTTACAAAAAATCAAGAAATTATAAAACAAAATAAAAGGAATGAAAAAATAGCAGGCAATGTGAACTATCTCATTGGAAAAACAACTGACCTGGAAAATAGATACAGAAGAGACAATTTAAAAAATTATTGGGCTACCTGAAAGCCATAATAAGATAAAAGAGCCTCGACATCATCTTTCAAGAAATTATCAAGGAAAACTACCCTAATATTATAAAACTAGAGGATAAAAATAGATATTCAAAGAATCAAATGATCTCTTCCTGAAAGAGATCCTAAAAGGAAAACTCCTAAGAATATTTCCAAGAGCTCCCATGCTAAGGAGAAAATATTGCAAGCAGCCAGAAAACAACAATCTGAGTATTGTGGAAACCCAATCAGGATAACACAAGATCTAGCAGATTCTACATTGAGGGATCAAACAACTTGGAATATGATATTCCAGAGTTCAAAGGAACTAGGATTAAAACCAAGAATCACCTCCCTCTCAAAACTGAGTATAATCCTTCAGGGGGAAAATGGTCATTCAGTGAAATAGAGGACTTTCAAGTGTTCTTGATGAAAAGACCAGAGCTGACTTTCAAACACAAGAATCAAGAGAAGCATGAAAAGGTAAACAGGAAAGAGAAATCATAAGGGATTTACTAAAGTTGAACTGCTTACAATCCTACATGGAAAGATCATATTTGTAACTCTTGAGACTTTTCTCAGTATTAGGGTAGTTAAAGGGATTATATACATATAGACAGAGGGCACAAGGTAAGTTAAATATGAAGTGATGATATCTAAAAAAATAAAATTAAAAAATGAGAGAGGAATATGTTGGGAGAAGGAGAAATAGAATGGGGTAAATTATCCTCCACATGAAAGGGGCAAGAAAAAGCTTTTTCCATGGAGAGGAAGAGGAGAGAGTTGAGAGGGAAAGAGTGAACTTAACTTAACTTTTATCACATTTGACTTAAAGAGGTAATAATATGCACACTTAACTTGGTATGAAAATCTATCTTGCTGGACAGCAAAGTAGTGGAGAAGGGGATAAGTGGAGGGTGGAGGTTATAATAGGGAGGGCAAATGGGAGAAGGGGGTAATCATAAGGGGGAGGGACAGGGTCAAAGGAGAGAAGAGTATAAATGGGGGGCAGCATAGGATAGAAGGAAATATAGTT
The DNA here is from genome assembly GCA_028658325.1 of Potorous gilbertii. Lineage (NCBI taxonomy): Eukaryota > Metazoa > Chordata > Mammalia > Diprotodontia > Potoroidae > Potorous > Potorous gilbertii. The sequence goes on along the minus strand of CM053769.1, from coordinate 330,256,273 downwards.
AGTCTTTCACATCATGACCTTTAGGGAAGTGTTTTGCATAGCTATACATGTATAACCTTTATTGAGTTGCATGCTTTCTCAGTGAGGATGGGTTGGGAGGGAGGAAGGGAGAGAAATTGAACTCCTAAGTTTTAAAAATAAATGTTAAAAATTGTTTTTACATGCAACTGGGAAATAAGACATATAGGCAATGGGATATGGAAATCTATCTTGCCCTATAAGAAAATAGAGGGGAAAGAGATGCAAGAAGGGAGAAGTATGATGGAAAGGAGGGCCAATTGGGGGAAAGGGAAATCAGAAAGGCACAGTCTCTTGGGATGGGTGGAGGGGAGAGGAGAGAAAGTTTGGAACTCAAAAATTTTTTCAAAGTGAATGTTGAAAACTGAAAATAAATTAATTAAAAATATAAAATAAAATAAATGGAATTTCTCTTTCTAAAAATAAAATAAAATGTGAAGGGTAAACACTGTGACTTCTTAGGTATCTTTCACTTTTAAATCTATGATCCATATGATTTTGCTGTATCCAAAAATATATTACCTTTAGCACTGTGCTCTTACAAGAAGCACTTAATAAACATTGAATGAATTGAAACCTGCTTATCTTCTGTGTAATTGAAAGTAGAGATTACTCTCTTATAAGGTTATTACTTTAAAAGTCAAGTTTTGTTGTAATGAAAAAACAAAATTATATTTGCAAGAAAATATTGTAGACTCTTTCAAGAGATAAAGAATGAATGCTCACATTATACTGTTATCCTATGTTTGGTTTTTAAACAAAAGTATCAGAATTTAGGGCACCTTAATATAATAGATTTTGGTTCCTACTGAAATATACCACCTCCCTCATGGTCTTTGTCTTCTCTATGTAAGAGAAACCCTTTTGGGTTTCTTCACACATTTTCAGCTGCTCTTATTGAGTCTTTAGACACTTTGGGGTGGGGGAGAAACAGAAGATATTGTTCTCAGGACTTACAGTAGCTTAGGAGTTCTTTCACTCAAGTCTGTTAACTATGGGCAGTTTACATTAAATAATACTCTTCTCCTTTTAGGAGTAAAATGTCAGTTGAAAAGGGGAAATTATGCAAATAAATATGGTAACTTACTTAGATTAAACACATTTGGGAAGAGTAATCACTTCTACTTTTATTAAAATGGATCAAGTTAATATAATTATTTCCATTGGATATGCATACAGCATCTCAAGCTGTATGAGTTCCATAACTTTTGAATATGTCTCTTTTCCTCTCTTTGTGTGGTTCAAAGTTTAATATAAACTTTAAACATATAAAAATAAGTGAATTTGGGGAAAATCATGCCAGAATTAAAACTGTTCTAAAGGTCACAACATTACTCAAGATTATTGGTACTAAAATGATTATAACCTTTCTCTCTCACACACATTGTCCTTGGTCCCTGCTGAGGGATGGCCTGATGGATGAAAGTGCTTTGTAACAAGGACTTATTATAGGGCTTTGCTAACTGAAGGCTGGTGCATGAGTTTATACCAATTCTTACTTGGTGCACAGAATCTTACATTTGAAGGAAACTTAGAAAGTGTGCTGTTAAAATATAAGACATGGGATGTGAGTGGGAAGGATCCTAATAGACTCTAGTCCATGAAGTGTACATAGTTATGATGAAGTCAAGTTCACATGATGCTTCAAAATTTGTTTTTTTAATTATATATTGGGTCCTTTAATAACTTGGGGATTTTTATCTGTAGTGTTAATTGACTCAAGTCAGGTAAGATATTTTAAGTACTTAATAAATACTTCAAGGTACTTTGCTAGGGGTCAGGGCTACAAAAATTAAACTCTATCTGACATCAAGGAGGTTAGATTTTCTTTGTTGAACCAAAAATAATCCTTAAAGATGCCGTCCATTCTTTGTCTTCTCTAGGCTGGTCCAAATGGTAGCACTTAATTACCTACTCAAGGCAAAAGGCATATTGACAGATTTTTAGAAAAAGAAAAAAAACTTAAGGTCTCATTTTGAAACTTTTTACAGATTCATAGAATGATAAAACTGGAAGGGGAAATCATCTAGAGCTCTTATTTTACAGATAGGAAATAGAGCTGTCCCCGCCTTCCCCCTCCAGGGACTCGAAGTCACTTGACTGAGGTCCCATCGCTAATTAATAACAGAGCTTGGAACAAAATCCAGCTGGTTTGATACCTGGCCCAGTGTTCTTTCCCTTAAACCTTGTGAATTTTGGGGGAAAAGGGTGTGTATGTATGTGTGTGTACATATATGTATGTGTATGTAGGTATATATATATATATTTGTGTATGTATGTATTTAAGGAGAATGTGATATCTAGATCCTAAATCCATTCTTTGTTTGTTGTTTAACATTGTCTTGTTAATAGTTATATGTATCATGAGCAGATGTTTTTCATAAATATATAGATTTTTATTCTTGAATACTAAAGCAGCTTCTCTCCCTCCTTCTCACACCCAAATAAATGGAGGATAAAGGTCTTAACCTGTTTACATTAAAAAGCATTCAGTGATGTAGGCTGATAGTTTGAATGGAATATATTTATCACATATCCCTGAAAAAGAGACTCATTATTCTGCAGATTGCCTTACAATTGTCCATAAGACAATGAATGATGCAGAGCTCTCTTGCAAGGTTGAGATCCTTTGTTGAAAACTGTTTTTCATGCCTGACTCATTTTATAACTTGAGATCCAGCGATCCCCTGGTAAAGTCACATCCATAATTTTGAAAAGAGTATAATACCTACCATTTTGACTACCAACATTATTTCTGGACTTGTATTTAGAAGTACTTAAAAGGTTGATATCTAATGATGGTAAATATACTCAGGTTTATGTTTTTGTTTCATTTTTTCTTGGAAACCAATATTAATAAAGTATCTGTTTTGCTTATATCAAAAGCTCCTGTTTTTTTAATTTGTTGTTATTATTGTTTGTTTGTTTCATTTTTAAAGAACACAGAGCCATCCCTTTCCCTCAAAGCAGAGCTTCACATGTAGTTTGGTGATGACAGAGTAGTCCCAAGTAGGACCATAGAATTTGGAGCTATAAGGGACCTTAGAGGTCATGTGATCCATACCCCCCGTTTACATATATGGAATATTGAAATGAAAGGAAAAGAAATGAATTGTCCAATGTTACATTATCATGCTACTAAAAAGTTTATGTAATCATTTTCTTTTCATGATTTTCTTGTATCATCTCATTTCTCTTCCCAATTTTTCCTCCACCTCTCTTACTTGATTTTCAAAATCCTTTTTGAGCTCTTCCAAGGCCTGAGACCATTGCATATTTATCTTGGAGGTTTTGGATGCAGAAGTCTTGATTTCCTCTGACAGCATGCATTGTTCTTTCTCACTGGAAACGATGGAAGAAAATACCTGGTCACCAAAAAGTAACCTTCTGTAGTCTTACTTTTTTCCCTTTTTTGGGCATTTTCCTAGCCGGTTATTTGACTTTTGAGTCCTTTGTCAAAAGGAGAGTATAGTCTGGGGACCTGTAAGTTCTCAGTTTCTCCAGGGTGGCACAATCAAGGGAGTGGAATTCACTCGTCTCCTGGACTGTGTGATGGTCTGGGAGCAACCAAAAACTGTTCTGCCCAGAATCTGAGAGTAGAATTCCCTCTCCACAACCGCCTCCAGCCCTACTACACCATGCTCCTCCTCACACCAGCACTTCTCCTCACCCCACAGCCATGGGCTTTCCTCCTCACCCCAGGCCCAAGCTCAGGGCTGAGATTCAGATCTCTCTATCAGTTCCCCCAGGGGCTTTAGACTGAGTCTCCAAAAATGGATGCTGCTGCTGCAGTGGCTGCTGCAGGTGGTCCAGACTGTGTTCCCTTCTCCTGAGTGAAGGACTTTCTCACTGACCTTTGAAGCTGTCTTTAGTGTTTGCGGGTTGAGCAATCGGGGAACTGCAGCTGCTGGTGGCTCCCTGAAGCCTGTTCTGGATCCTGTCCCTGCCGTTCCCTGTGGCCCACACTGGGCTGTGCTCCGCTCTGTGCCTGGTGCAATAGACGTTTCCTGTTGGCTTTCCAGGCTGTCTTGTGCTGGAAATCACTTTCACTCTGTCGTTTTGTGGCTTCCATTTTACAGGTATGTTATGGGCTATGTGGGGGAGCTTCTTCAGGTCTGTCTTTCTATTCCATCTTGGCTCCACCTCCTATCCTTGTGTTAAGCAGTCATTTCCCAGAAAGGTTGTAATGTGATACACTTCCACCATTTAACATAATTTTCATTTATTCATTATTTGAGATGATAATTACTGACATTTCTGTATAGCTTTTAGGTTTACAAAATGCTTTAAGTACCTACTAAGTTAGAGATACAAAATAATATGACAGCGTCCCTGCCCTCATGAATCATATAATACTATGGTAGAGGAAAATAAGACATTGGGAAAGACTTCTAGATTTGGAGTCAAAGCACGTGGCTTCCGATGCTGATTCTTTTCCTGACCTTCTATGGGACTTTGGACAAGTCTGAGCACTCTGGGCCTCAGTTGTCTTATCTGTAAAACATGGCACTTGGACCACATCATTTCCAAGATCTGCTTTAGTTTTTGCATCTATGGTCCTGGAAGGGAAGGAAAGGGAGCAAATATTTGTTAAATGCCCACAATGCACTAGACACTATGATCTTATTTGATTTGATCCTTAGAATGACCCTGTGAGGCAGGTACAACTATTACCTTCATTTCACAGTTGAGGAAATTGAGACAGTAAGAGGTTAAGTGGCTTACTCAGAGTCATGCAAGTAGTACATAGCTGAGGCCAGAGTTGAACTCAGGTCTTCCTCGCTTCAGATCCAACACTATTCACTATACCACTTAATTACTTCTGTAGTACACAAATACATGAAGAATCTGTGATTTTGTCAGTGTGGAGCAACTCCTGCTTTAGGAATTTCTTTTACCAACATAGAGAGCCCAAATCAGTGGACAGGTCTTACTGACTTTCCTGAGAGACAGAATTTTCTTAGGGTCACACAGTTGTAAACATCAGAAATCTTCTTTAAACTTGCATCCTCCCATTGTATTATGTCTCGCTGCATCCATCTCTCACGTAAATTATAATGCAGTTCAATATACAATATACACATTGTAGTCTCATAAGTGTTCATAAGCATTCTGAGATCAGGATCTTTCCCTGACTTTGGTATTGTATTTAATAACGCCCTATACATTGTAAGTACTTGGTCTGTATTTAGAAGTGGAGTTCATTTAAGCATAGAGGAAGCATGAGCAAAGGCATGGAGATAAAGCATTCGGAAGAGATATTCAAGTTGTCCATTTTCCCTAGAATACTGAAAACATAAGGAGCATGAAATAAGGGTAGAAAGGTAGATTGGAGACAGAATGTAGAGAAGATTAGACTTTTCAAAGAAATAGTGGCAGCTTCCATTTAGTAACAGCGTAATAATAAGGGGAAAGGGAGTGCACATTAGCAGCCTTTACATAATTTTGACTTGTTATTCTGCCCTATTTTAGAGGGGGATCAATATTGTTCTATGAAAGTAGTGTGGTAAAGTAGAAAGAAGATCCTAAATCAGAGCACTAGGCCTTCAAAGCCATGAGTCTATTCTCCTCTTTTTTACAGATGGTGAAACTGAGACCTAAAGAGATGAAGTGACTTGCCCACAAGCACATAGTTAGTAAATGGTAGAGCTGGGATTTGAACCCAGGTCCACGAGTCTAAATCCAGAAACACTTGCCATTGTACCATCCTCCTTCAGAAGCATGTAACTTAGAGTCTGGAGACTATGGATGGAATCCAAGTTCCACTGCTTATTACTAGCTGAGGGGTTATGGTCCTAAATTCTTGCTTCTGTGAAATGGGATAATGACAGTCATACTTCTATTGTGAGGTAGGCATGAAACTGTTATGAGAAAAGCATTTTCTAATTTGCAAAGCAAATAGAGAAATGGGAGTCATTGATGTAATTATTACTTCCTGAAGAGAAAATTCATTTTAAAATCTTCAGTGTAGGTTATTAGTTTTCAGTGTAATTTGACAGAATTCGGTTCTATGACCATATTTGCTATCTCTCTTTAAACTGCAATATAGTATATTTTATGTTGCCTACTGTGTGGGCACCAAGTGTGTAATAGGTGTGAAACATGGGGATAGAAAGAACACTAGAGTGAGAATCTGAAAAATAGACCTGGGTCGGAATCTTGTGTAACTCGGGGCAAATCACTCCTATTTCCTTGGCCCTAAATGCCTCATATGTAAAACTGAGTGTTTTAAACTCACGATCTCTAAATTCCATCCTAATGCTAAAATCCTGATTCAGCCCTCCCTCACCCAAAACAAAGTCAAGTGCAAGTCATGTCATTATTTCTCTGATGGCATGGTCTTCTTCAGCAACGAAGGACGAACACACAAAGTCCTGATTACGTTGTTTCCAAGTTAGTGTTTGGCATACTTTTCTCCCTTTGGTTTGGGCTTATTTCTTTACTACAAATACTTTAAATCTCTCTCCCCAACCTACCCTTTGGAAAAATGTTCACTCTTTAAAACATTACCTTGAACAGTATTATGAGCCATAGCGTAATTAACCAGCCCAAAAGTCGGCATCAGCTGCATGCTCTTCTCCCTCCCAGGCCGGTCTCTAATGCCAGCTCAATTCATGGGATGCATCAGCATGTGGGATGCACTGAGCAGAGAAAGGCATGCTTTTGTCGTTTGCGCTCTTGAGCTTTTGAGACGAGAACTAAATAACTTTATTACATTTTCATAGTCTTGTGGTAAGATGCTCACTGTTGCGAAATGTAAGGTTATCAATGCTATGGGCTTGCTACTTATCTTCAGTATACGTTTTCTTTAAAAGATATTGTTATCTTTTATTTGGATGTAATGAGGACAGACATTTTAATCAGAGGCTAGTCATTTATTTTTGCAAACTATTGTTTTGATTCATCATTTTTGCAGATAATTAAATGGTTCAGTTGGCACAGTGCATCTACTTTATTAAAACAGGTAATTTTGAAAAAAGGAGATGCTATTTTTTGGATCACTGCACAAGAATTGCTTTTATCTTCATCTTTGAACATAGTTTCTGGGTATTTTGCAAGAATCCCCTCTTGTGTTCATGTGTATTAGTGTGTCTTCTGGTCTGGGAGGGAGACAGGCCTCTGGTGGCTGGGATGTTCACCAGTGAGCTGTTTGGAAGATGAGAAGAGAAAGTAAATTCTATGTCGATAGCTCTTGGATTTTAATTGGAATGGGAAAGGGAGTCTACAAGTTATGAACTTTGCAGTGCAGCCGCTCTTGCACTGAAAACAGACTAATTGTAGCCCTCTCAGTGGGTGGAGTTTAAAAGTCAATTACTGCTTGTCCTATTATAATTTACACTCCTGGGATTTGAAAAAGTCTGTCATTTTCTATAAAAACGAAAAGGTTACATATATTAACTTGGGTGTACATGCGCCTTTTCATTTGTAAATGCTGCAACTACATGCACTTATATGTGCAACATGTAGGTGTGTGTGTATATATTACAGGTGAGCAATATCACTTATGAAGCATAACCTTTACGGCTTGGTTCTTTAAGTACATAATAGACTAGAGCATATTCCATTGTCTGCTGGTTTCTCTCTACCCAGGGACTTAGCGTTTCCTCCAGAATCTTGTAGCTGAATATAAGCAATACCTTACTTATGGATTAGGCGTCAATAACTGAGTGATGGTGTTTGAAGGGATTACTTTTTTTAAAAAAAAAATCATTTTTGCTTTGTTTTTTTTTAACTTTTCATATATATGTGTACATGTTTCAAATTAATTAATCCCTCCCCCCATTTAAAAAAAAAGATGTATTTAGAAATACCAATTAAAAATTGGACTTTTTTTTTTTTTTTTGCTGAGCTGTGCACAATTTATAATATGGTTTCTGCCCTTTTCCACAGAGAACTTGCTCCCTGGTAAAACACTAACCTTCAGTGTTTGTGTAAATATGAAATGGATATTCTTTTGTGTCCTCCAGCTACCAGGATAACCCATGTTATGTGTGTCTTTACTTTTCCCTACACCCCTTCCCTCCTTACCAGTATTCATATTGTTTTTCAGGTGAATTGCCTGTCTGACAAATTCAGTCTTGTAGACAAGTGGTTCTATATTTGTTTTGCTGGTGTGAGTCCCATAGTTTAATTTTTAAAAATAGGAATCTACTGTGTAGCTGGGATATTTAAACAGTTATTAACCAAATGACAATTAACAGATTGCATAGACAGATTCTCTTTTGAAAATCTCTGAAATGGAGTACAGTTTGCAGAACTATCCCAGTCTAGTAATGACAATGAATTTTGATTTCCCGGAACTGATATTAGACTCCTTATTAAACTATGTGCATCTGCTTTTAATTTACTCCAAATAATTGGAAAATGCAATGAAGCTTTCCAATTAAAACCCGGCTTTATGCTGTTTAATAATACCCCCATAATATTATAGCTTATGAAGTGACAGGTGAGTCGGTGTATGAATAAAACATAAAGGCAGCAATAAGGGACAGAAAACCGGAGACAGTTGTTGGAGATTTTAAATGCTGGATGTAATTTGCATATATTAATCTCTTCTTTTCAGCCTTATCAGGCGTTCTTCAGTATTTGAAGTTAAAATAGCGTTGACAGGCGGGAGTACGCTTAGTTTTTTCAAGGATTTATTACTTGTATAATTTCTGATCTTTAATAAGCAGATATGACTGATCCTCATAGTTCTATAGAAATCGGTTAATTGTTCCAGATGGCGTGTACTGATTATGCAAAATTACTTTTCACACCATTTTTTTTGTGTGTGTGATGGAGTTTGGAGTAAAATTAAATTTTTTTATAGCCTTCTTATCATGCTGTTTTACAGTGGTTTCTGCACAGAAGTTGAATTTAATCTACTATATTCCATTGACCGGCATAGTTATTCTAATGTAGCATTTTGTGATTTGACAAAGAATAATAGAACACATTGCTCATTGTTCGTTACTGTGCCTCTAATAAAAAGAAGCTCGCGTGCGAAAACTTGGCTGTTATTTATGAAGAATGCCTAATTCACACAGTTAAAAAGGCAAAATTGTGACTGCGAAATGGTCTCTTTTTGGAGGGGAAGAGAATATCTGGGCGGAACAAATGGAAATGGCTTTTGTTGCTACAGCTTTCACACACTAAAGAAGGATCCCTCTTTTAATAACAAATATGGTTAGGTTGTGTTACTTTATTGTCCTAAAAAAAAAAAGCTATGCAACCTGACTGTGTTCTATTAAGGAAGGGAGGTGTGGTACTGGCTCACTTACTGTGATTTACATAATCTTGAGAGCAAAATCTTCAACTAAGGAATAACATTCATAAAAGGTGTCTACTTTGTCTTAAGCAAAAAGCTATTAATTTGTATCATACTAACCCCCCCCCAAAAAAAAAACTCATCTCTTAGAGACTTCAATAGTGATTTGTTTTTTAAAATTACCTAAAGTGTCAATTTATCCAGAAGTACCTTATTCTGGTGTCTCATCAGAATCCAGCTTGCTCTTGTCCCCAGCGTGACATTAATCTGGTTTTGTCCTTGTCCTTTTTAATATAACATTCTCTCCGTCGATAATTCAGCTGGTAGCAAGATATGAAGTGCTAGGCAGCCCAGGACCAAGATGTGATTTTAGGACTCTTAGCACCTTGGCATTGAAGTCATCAAATATCACAGCTTCTGTGTATAAATATAATTATGCGTATGTGTGTGTATATATGTATGTATATGTGCACACACATCTCAATTTAATCTATAGGCTTTTGTAAAATTCTTTGTAGAATTTTTCCTACTTTACTCTTTGTACTAGACATCAGGGTATAAGCAGTAGTTGTCTCAATGGTGTTGTATTTGTTTACACTCATTGTGATCACTGCAAGGCCAGATGATGAAATGTCCCTTGAAATAGGTAGTGTAAAAAACCCTGGGTTTGGACCTTCGTTTGAGTCCTGGGTCTGCTGCTTGACACCTGCATGACCTGCAACGAGTCACTTCCCCTCCGGTTTTATGAAGTAATCTTTAAGGTTCTATCCAGCCTTCAATTCTGTGAGTCTCTGATCTTGATCTCACTTTGGTGGGAATGGTCACCCCTAGAAGCAGGAACAGAGAAAAGACAATTCTGTTGTAGCAAAGAGACTCAAAAGAGTCATATTTTCCTTTAGTATCGCCTGGTTATACAGCATATCAGATACAGCAGAAGCTGTTTAAAAAGCGTTTCTGGGGTTTAACTATATATTTCCTCTCTGATTTGTTTTCAGGAGACAACAACATGCATCCAGGTATCATGTGATTTTGGTAGCCTCAGTCTGTGTGTGTGTGCATGCATGCATGGGTGTGTGTGTGTGCGTGCGTTTGCACTTATATCTCACACCAGTACGTCCAGATAGCTTTGATTTCAGCAAGGTAGGATGTATTTTCCCTATCAAGACCTACCCTAACTCCTTTGCATCCTGGTCAACTGTTCTTTATGAGCTGACTTAACCAAAATAATTTGTTATCTCATTGCCAGCCTTCTGGTGAGGGGCCTCTCCTCACTTAGCAAGACTTGTCCTCAGATGGCAGACACATAATCTGTTTCCAGGTTGTCCTCAAAGCCTTTACTGTGCTCCACTAAGTAGAGTCTTCAAAAAATTAGGGTCACCTCCTTGCCATGATGAGGCACGGGAAGAGGGGGGGGGCAATAGAATTTTTATATGAGTAAAAAGCCCCTAGAAACACATGCAAGTATAGGTTTGCATCCCTAACCGCTTGTTTCTGTATTTAGAATAATGTACCCTTACTATACCTATGTTTTCCATTCTGCAAATATTGTATGTGCTTGCTTTTTATTTGAATAGACCTGAAAAGGATTTGGGTTTATTTAAACAGCTCGGTTTACCCAACCCCTTATGGAGTAAAGCATTCTTTTATCTCCCTCCCGGCAACACTGATTGTGCTTCATACAGGGCAGAGGAGGACCTCTTCAGGTGAATCTAGCCATAACACTGGATGGCCATGCATGGGCCACAGGCACCACCCATAGAGGGAGAGGATTGGAAACCCAGGTCCAGTTTGAGACTCACACACTGCCTCCAGCTCCTCAGAGACTCACCTTTTTCCTTTCTGTTCCACCTGTTAATTTTACACTTTACTTGAAGCTCAACTCTTCCAAGAAACTTGGCCTATTTTTTGCCACCTCAACCCCCTTGCCTTTTAGTCACTAATGACTTTTCCACACCCAGAACCTGTCTAACCCAACCCTTTGCTCTCTCTTATACTTTTATATTTCTGTTAGCATTAGAGTTTATTTATCCCATTCTCCTACAAGACTCTAAACTCCAAGAGTGTAGGGCCTCTGTTTTATCTAAATAGAACATGTCCCCCAGGTCTATTCTGTATACAGTAGGCACTTAAGAAGCACTTGATAAACCTAATCTGTGGAAAATGAGACTTTTATCATTAGAAATGGCTGTATAACTTTTGTGGTTGTTAAATTGTATTATTTATCTGACTAGTTCTTTGAAAAGTTTAATAGCAAGATAAATATATTGGCCTTATTAGAGTGATAAATTAAGGTTTTCAGTTAAACAGAACATGTAGAAAAATGACTCATGGCCTTGAGCACTCTTAGCACACACACAGAACTAGCCAAAAAACTGCATTTAATTTAAATCCCAGAGCACTTCAAAAGCTTGGAGATCTTATACCTCATCTTGTTCACTCGGAATATATTTTTGTGTATATTAAAATGATGTAAAAGAGAAAATGTATGTCAGAAATGATTAGAAAATATTTGTTCTAATGCAGTGATAATTTGGTTGTAATGCTTTTCATCAGTATAGCTTAAGGCTACGTTAAGTGGACAGACTTTATATGGACTCTCTAATTTTAATCTTCAACATGCTATCTAATGTCTCATTAAGACTTGCATATAATGTATCTTAAGTACAGTCATTAAATATAGTTTAGGGAGATTTATGTTCAGATATTGCTTAAAGATGTTTTAATAGGCCCATTTACTCTGATGATATTAATGAGCTCTTAATACAGGCTAAGCTTCGAAAACTAGTGGTAGAGACTCTGGCTGAAGACAACAACTTGGAATCCGTGACTGATTTGGAGGAGGCCCAGGGATCCGTGGATCTCTAGATCAGTCCTGCTGACACCCTTGGAGGCACTGAAAAAGCCTGGGAGTACTTAGTCTATACCCCTCCCTTGCCTTTGTCCTGTTCAACATGGTGCCTTCCTTGGTTTCATGCCCATTCTGTTTGTTGAAGAAGCATGAAACAGTGGAAGACGTATTAACCTGGTGGTCAGCAGACTCCAAAGACCTAGGTTTGAGTCCCAGAGCTTCGTATTAGTTGTGACTGTGGACATACCAAATCACTTTTCTAGCTGTAGGTTACTTCCTCTGTGAAGTGAGGGAGTTGGACTGAGTCAGATCCCAATTGTCTTCCAGTCATAAAGTTCTGTGTTCCAAATTCTCTTTACTTTGTAAGACCCTTGGAGAGTGAGGGATTTGGGGTTATTTTTTTATCTTTATATCCCCAATGCTATGTACTGAGTCCGGCACACAGCAGACACTTAATAAATGCTTACAGAATTAAGATGATACTCAGAGATCAGATTAAATAGCATGATTTTTTTCCAGGCTCTGATGTTGCCTCTTAAAGAGGCATCCCTGATATGGCCCCTTAAAGAGGCATCTATTGTAAAGAGGCACAATAGAAGTAGGACTAGAATTGGAATGAGTGAACCTGAGTTTGAATTCCATCCCTGCTGTTTACACCTTTGTGACCTCAGGCGTCATTTACACTCTCTGGGCCTCAGTTTCCTCATCTGTAACACTGAGGGGTTTGACTAGATGATTTCTAAGGACCTTTAGCATCCTATGATGCTAAAAAAAATTATTTAACAGAAAGACCTCTGGGTTGGTAGTTAGAGGACCTGGCTTTAAGTCTTAGTTCTGCTATTTAACTACCTGAGTTGAATTGAGCAAAGTCATTCTGCCTCCCTTGGGCTCAGTTTCCTCATCTGTAAAATGGGGATAGAGTGGAGAATTAGATTCCAAGGTCATTTCCAGCTTATAAACCTACTGTCCTATGTCTTTGTAAACCCATTTACATCCCTTTCAAAGGGCCCTCTTTATTCTAGAGAACCAAGCAAAAAGTGTTTCCTTCTGAAGAAATTCAGAAGCACCCCATCTACTGTCAAAGTGGTCATTTGAGACAACCCCCCATAGCCTGAGCTCTCTTTAGGCACATAAGGGGTTAAAGGAGACTGTTGCTGTTCCTTGTGTAAGCATCTGCTGTGTAAGGTGCGCACAGTCTGGCATCATTATGTGAACAGCTTAGATCTGCCATCGGTGAACGGCAAAAGGTCACATGGGTATACTTTCATCTTGCAGGAATTCAGAGCGACTGGAATTTATACAACAGCATAAGCCTACATATTCAAAATGGGGAGAGGAAGGAACTATCAGCTGAAATGTCTTTGTGGCCCACACTGTCTACACAGGCTTTTCTTGAAAATATGTTCCCAACATCATCAGGGACTAACATTTCACAGAAATATGGAAGGTTGAAAAATGGCATTGGAAATCATTTCATGTATCCCCTTCATTTTACAGATAAAGAAACTGAGACCCAGAAAGGTTAGGCCTTCTGGCACTAAATCCAGCAGCTTCCCATTCCCCTCAGAAAAATATTGCAAAGCGAAAAAAAAAAATTAAGGAAAGGAGTGAAAAAAACCTTATGAGTTCAGAGACTTTTCTAATTACTAAATTGGTTTGTTATAAAAAGATAATAGCAAATTTCTTCTTTTCATAATTGGACATTTCTTCCCTGTAGGCTAATGTATGCACAGGCCTTGCATGCACAATAAGTTGTGCATTTGAAAAGCTATAACCACCAACAACAGCTCCAGTGTCATCAGAGAGTAATGGTGTGCTGATTAGCATAATTAATGACAAATGGTGGTGCAGAATTGGTGGATTGGTTTAGTGGATGATGAATGCGCCCCGGCCCAAGTTGGAGCCTGCCAACGAGGCCTTGCTGGCTGTCAGCTCCTTCTGTTACTGCACGGGCAGCCCTCATTAGTCACCGCGCGAGGTGCCAGTTTACATTCTGTTTGGAGCACAGAAAACTTAATAATCCAAGCAAAGATGGTTTTCCGTTTTTCGTCCATATTTTACACACACACACACACACACACACACACACACACACGCACGCACGCACGCGCACGCACACACATTCTCTGTCTCTTGCCCAGTAATAGCTCAGCCACATCTTTTTGCATAATTAAGGCACTGTTATTTTAAGATCCCTCCATGCTGCTTTGAAGGCTAAACAAAAAAAATATTGTAAGGAGAAAAAAAATAGACAAAAGCATCTCAACATTTTCACTTGAGTAGAGATAAATTGCGCCATGTTGGAAGATGGTGCTTGTTCTGTGAACTCTGTTTATCTGTGTCGAGGTAAAGGTAGGAGAAACAAGATGAACGGAGGAGACTATACATGCTGTCCTGTAATAAGACTAGCACATTTATCTTTGACTTGATTAATCAGACCTAATTTGCATTCACAAATGAGACTGATAAAAATGGATTTACCTTTTAACCTTTAAAGGGAGAAAAGTATTTCTAGACAAGATTTCTGGGGCTATCTTTGCCTTAAGTGATAAGAGGCAACTCCTTTACCAATAAGGATGAAAATCCTTAATTTGCATCAGCGAATGAGACTAATTATTATATAGTTAATTAGCATCTGGAAATGAGGATTATCTTAATTACAAAGCACGATTTCCCTAATAGCTACAAAACTGTAAGTTTGATCTGTGTGAAAATCGGTGACTATTATTATGTAATTAGTGATCACATTAATGGTTCAGGGTATTTAGAGGCAATTTGCATATGCAAATGAAATTTACCTGAGAGAAACATGTGGCCTGTTAATGGGCTAGAACACTTAAGATACAAAGGACTTTAAACTTTTTATTGATAATTAGTAGTGACTTGATATAGTGGGATGATGGCTAGATTAAGAGTCAGGGATCTGAGTTCAAATCTCAACTCTTCAATTCAGTAGCTGTGTGACTTTGAGTTACCATCATGATGTCTCCGAGTTTCAGTTTTCTCCTTTTCAAAATGAGATTGTTGAACTAGAACAATCCCATGATCCTAGAAAAGTCAACTAATTAGATTTACCTTCATGTGTGATATATATATATATAGACATGTGGGGAGTTTTAATCTTTAGAATTACAGATTCTCAGAGCAGGAGGAGCCTTCAGGGCTTACCTGAATTCACACACAACTGAGACAGTAACTCCATCTGCCACATGAGTGAAAAGGTGGGTGGTCATGCAGCCTCTGGTTGAAGGACCCTCATGAGGGGGACCTTCTCACCTGCCTCTTGAGGCAGGTCATCCCATCATTACACAGTGATCCTTGTTGGGAAGGTTTTCCTTGCATCAAGGAATAGCAGAGGTCCAGGAATGAAATGACCAGCTGAGGGAAATACCACACATGGTTGTCTAAGAGAGATGCAAATGCTGTGTTTTGCTCCCTGGGTTTGCAATGTTTCCTTTTCCTCTGTCTCTCCCATACCACGAAGCCTTCACTAGCCACATTAGCCCTCACTGATCAAATGAATTCATAACTGAAGCTCATAACCCTCTTCTGCACCCTTTTTTGTACCAATCACTCTTTCCCCTGGTGCTTCATGAGTTAAGCAGCACAGTAGCAAGAGCCCAGAGCAGCCAGGCTTTACTGTCCTGCATCTGCCACCATGACTCAGCTGCCTTTCCCTTCTCCCATTGGTTGGTTTCTCCCAGAACCTCAGTTTTAAGGAAGAATCCAAACCAGTCATCTTTCATGAGATTTTACTATCATACCTTCTCATGGTATCATTTTATTTCCCTGCTGCATGTTGCTGTCTCCTATTAGAGTATAAATGCCTTGAGGGCAAGGACTGGGTTTTTTTGTGTTTTTGCATTTCTAGCCAGATTATTTAGCACAACTAAATTCTTAATAAATGTTTGTTGATGTGGCTTGCAGAAGGTATTGTGAAAAGAATATTGAACTTGGAGTCAGGGATTTTGAGTAAGTTCAAGCCTTACTTTTCTTATGATCAAGATAATTCTCTTCACCTCTCAGAACCTTAGTTTTCTCATCTATTAAATAGGGAAAATTAATCTTTCGTTACCTACCTCTAAGGATTGTCATGAGAACAGCTCTTTGTGAACCTTAGCATGTTATAGAAATGGAGGGAAAGGCAAAGTGAGCTGCTGCTGTCTTTTTTACGTAAGCTAGTCTTACCTTTCCAGCTAGAATGACTTGATTCCATGAGGCTCATAGGAGTTAGAAGCAAGAGGACCTTAGAGATCATCTGTTCCAAGGAGAACGTAACATGTGCATTTTACAGATGCTCAGATAGAGATGTGCCCAAGGTCAAACCATCAGGAAGTTACAAAACTGAGATTCAGGACCAGGTAACTTCTATTCAAAGACTGATTCAGTACTTGGTCAAGAGAAGGCTCTGTAACTATAGAGCCAGTATTTTTGGCATTATACTACTATTGCTGTGTCTTTCCCTTCCTTTACTTTGCCCAGTACTTAGCCAAGCATGGCATAAATGCTCATTAAGTGTGTGTGTGTGTGTTGTTTGTATCTCTTTCTGTGTGTGTGTGTGTGTGTGTGTATGCCTAGTTTTCATACAGTCCCAGAGTCATGGCTATACTCAGGTCCTACCTCTATTGACCATTGTGAAATGAGACCCCCCCTAAAAGATTGTTGTGGTTGTTAGACACAGTAAGGGAATGGATATTTCCAAGGTCCTGACACGTCTGTGGCTACAGAGAAAGTTCCTGGTAAATTGCAGCATCTGAATCTTTCTATCAGGTCTAATTTACACCTTTGTGTGTGAATCAGTCACACATCCACAAGCAGGTAAAGACATTCAGAGCCCGAGAGGCAGCTTTCCTTTTTCTAAGCACATTTGCTGTGGCTCTAATGAGAGGAATTGGAGGGGGAGAAATCAGCAAGCTATTTTGTAAATTTTGAAATAATTTATTTCAAGTTCAAAGGTGACCTTACAAATTAAAGAAGATGAGAAAAAAAGCTTGTCATTGTACAGCTTAGAATAGTTAGCTGCTTCTTCCTTGTGGTGTGGAGGTGACCCTGGGTTTACCCAGAGCTGTGCCTACAGAGGACAAGTGCTGGCTGTTTCTATCAAGTTGGAAGGCTTGAAGGACAGTTTGGCCATGGAAGGGGCCGGGCAGGGTGATTGGTACGTTTGTGGTCTGGGATTAACGTCCCCAAATGTGGAGAGATAGTAGGCGATAAAACTTGACACCAGAACATCTTTACCATTTTTGTGTCTTGGATCCATTTGGCAGTCAGATGAAGCCTAGGGACCCCTTCCTAGAATAACATTTTTTAAATAATTAAAGGAAATGCTAAATTCCAGTCAGAGGTTAATGAAAAGGAAGATGCAGTTTGTTCCCCATTCAATTCACCAACCTCCTGAAAGCTACCCACAGATCATTTTGGGATCCATGGACCCCTGCCATACATAGTTTACGTAAGTCTCAGAGCTTTTTCATCTGTATCACATGAGAGTAGCCACACCAGTAAAATCATGTGTCTTGAAGTAAGGTGCTGGTAGTAGTTAATTTGAACCACTGACTTTCAATTCAGTATAAACACTTACCTGATACCTTCTGTACATAGGCACCAAGGATAGAAAGGCAAAACTGAAAATAGTCTCTCTTCTCAAGGTGTTTACATTCTACTGGAGGAATATAACATTTAGCAGATGATAAATACAAAATAATCTGGAGGAAACCCTAGCAAATAAGGGAATTAAAACAAGCTTCCCCTAGGAAGTGGCCCATGAGTTGAGCCTTGAATGAAGCTAGGATTAAAAGGGGAAAGTTGAGGAGAAAGTGTATTCTAGTCATGGGGACAAAGAGCTGCTCTAATGTCTGCTTGTGGAATGAAAGTAACTCAGTTCTCAGATGCTGTAATAGTAGAGCACAAGCCCTTTTACATTCCACCTAGCTAGAAAAGTTTTGAAGTTGATCCCCGCCATTAACTATCTGTCATCCAAGGATCAGCTTAGTTGAACACTGAAAGGTTCATCAATGCATATTGACCACCTAGGCATGATTTCTGTTGGGGGAGGTGGTGGTGGGAAGGGCTCCAATATAACCCATAAAATTCTTAAAGAGACCATGGTGAAATGTGAAACTAAATTCCAAACTCAAATGAATCATCACCTCAGTGAACTCGAGCTGGCTATAGATCTGTCACATAATATTAACTGATTTCAGCAAAAACATGATGTTAGGCAAAATTATGTTACAGGAGATAGTTCCACAGAACGACATCAGAAAAGGGCCAAATGACAAGTTTGTGCATCTTAATGATGGGGCTTGGTTTTAATGAATCAACTAGGTCGTTGTGAAATTTTGCAAATGGGAAAACTGAGAACAAAGGCAATTTAGGTGACATTCACAAGGTCATCCAGGCAATAAGTGTCCGAGTCAAGATTTGAATCCGTATCTTCCTCCTACAGAGCCAGTGCCTTTGCCATTATACCAGGGGCAAATTTGGACTTAGTTTACAGACTGACTATAGTACCTATTTCCTAGAGCATTGTGAAGCACAAATAGATAACAGAATCATGATGTATGATGAGTACTTTGCACCCCTTTAAGCACTATGTAAATGTCCACTATCATATTCCCCTGAGTAATTGGCATAAAGTGGGTCTCCAGCCCTATGGTGGGGAAGGTTATGGAAATGAGCCCTCTTCTGAACTCTGGTTTTAAAGTCAGAGGACCTGAGTTGAAGTCCTGGCAACACTTAAAGCTCTCCCTTCGCTCCTCTGATCTTGACATACCTCATCAGTACAGTAAAGGTACTGATACTTGCATTACCCATTTCATAGAGTTGTGAAGAACTTTAGATTTATCAAGTACACTAGAGAAAACCTGATCTAACCCTCTTCTCCCATTTATAGATAAGGGGATTGAGGCTCCGACTGCTGATTTGCCTGACGTCACATGGGCAGAAAGCAGCTGGATTTCAAATTGTGATCTCCGTAATCCCAAACCAGCATTCTTTCTGCCACAGCTACCTCATCTTTTACAGTAGAAATCTAAATTATTATTGGATTTTTTCAGAACGATGATGTCATAGGGTAGGAAGTTCCAAGTGAGGAATTTCTCCTACGAGAGCAGATCTACACATTCTCTGAAATTTGCAGTTTCACAGACTTCCTGGGGGCCTTTGTCCAAGATCCCATAACCAGAATGTGTCTGAGGCCTTGACAAACTCTTCTTGACTCTGAGGAAAGCCCTGGGCCTGCTGTCATGCTGCTTCCCATGACTATTATTAGAGAATCATAGGTTGGCAGACTTTAGAGACCATCTTGTCTAATTCTCTCATTTGACAGATGAGGAAACTGAGGCCCGTAGCATGTAAGCGACTTACTCAAGGTCACATCATTGCCAGTAAGTAGATTCCAGGGCTCCATTCCTTTTCCAAAGTCCAGTCCCATTTATTCTTTCTTTACCAAGTGACTGCCCAGTCAGTTGTAGACTCTGGCTAGCAGAATGTTGGACCTTTGAAGTTTGTCATGGAAGGGAGACTTTAGACTTATTAAAAAATAATTACTTCAAGAGTCTGGTGCCTAAACTTTGTGTGAAATGCTTATTGGAAGCCTTTCCATGTGCCCCAGATACTTGTACCAAGAGTTTATATAGCTGTAGGCTGTGACTTATAACCATATTTTACTTGAATTTTTAAAATTAAAATTTTAAATGTGGCAACCAAATGCGTTCTCCAGTTAATTGAATTCAGCCCTTTAAGAAATAACATTATCACAGTTGTGGCAAACAGCTAACACCATAGGCTTCACAGGATTTAGAGACAATCTTTTCCAACCCTCTTTGTACCCTTCCCCCCTTATTTGATGGAGAAAGAAATAGAAGCCAAGGTGATTAAGTGACTTGCCCAGAGTCACAAATATGATGAGTAACAGAGGCAGGATTGAAGCCAGAATGTAGAACTGTAGATCTTTTAGTGGTAGAAAAGATCTTAACGCAGAGGTTACCATGTTTTGGGGGTCAGTTTCCCCTTCTCAGAATGTTTCTCAATACATAAAATAAAATACTTAAGGTTACTAAAGAAGCCAATATATTGGGAATAGTTATCAGAACATTTTTTAAAAAACAAGTTCATGGTCCCCACGTTAAGAATAACTGCCTTCAGAAATATAGTTCATCTCGTGGCCCAGAGGTTAAATGAGTTGCTCTCACAGAATAAAGTTAATGTCAGAACCCAGGAGTCCATTTTTCTGGATTGCAAGTCAGTGTGCTATCCACCACCTCACCCTTCTGGGTGGGAGCAAGTCTGTGACCTCCTGTCAGAGGTCAGAGGTGTCAGAAACAAAACTTCATCATCTCTATAGCTCTTTCAGGTTTACAAAGCACTTTCCTTACGATGCTCCAAAAAGTATGCCATACCAGGATTGTTGCTGTCACTTTGTAAATGTGCATGCTTGGGTCCAGAGATTTGTCCTAGGTCATGCAACAGGGAAGTTTCAGGGCTGGAGTCCTGTGGTATTTATATTACAGCACGCTGCTTCTGTCAGGGTAGCTGTTTTATTATGGGGCTTCACAATATTACATGGGTATTTGGTTGTGATGTACTGAGTATCAACTATGAGTGCCTTGGAAAGAGCCTGGGGCCTAGGATCAGAAGACCCCAGTTGAAATTACAATTCGGTCACTTAATAGCTCTGTCACCTGGGGCCACTTATTTCCCCACTCACGTCCTTAGTTGCCTCTTTCATAAAAAATAAGTGTAATAATGCTTATGCCCTACTTCAAAAGACAGATGTAAAGATCCACTGAGATAATAAATATAAAAGTGTTTTGGAAATTGTAAACTTTTATATATATATATATATATATATATATATATATATATGTTGGTTTTTATTAGGCCACTAGGTGGCAGAGTGGAGTCTTGGGCCTAGAGTCAAGAAAACCAGAGTTCAAAAGCAGCCTCAGACACTTACTAGCCGTGCAGTCCCTCTGAGGAAGTCGCTTAACTTCTGTTTGTCCCCATTTTCTCTTCCGTAAAATGGAAGTAGTGACAGCATCTACTTCCCATTGTTGTGAGAATGAAATGAGATAATTACAAAACACAGCATAGTGCCTAATGTAGTGCTATATAAATATTAATAGGATATAATAAACTATTCAAATATGCATTATATATTATGTATATGTTACATATGTGTGTGTGTTTGAGGTTCATCATAGTCATCATTGCTCAGTTTATTGGGAATTATCATTGGTTCAACTCACTCTGTGAGGATGTAACTGTACTTGTATTTATTCTCTCTCACACGCACATACACACACACACACACACCCCTACACCTCCCCCTTCTCCCCAACCCCCGCACTTAACTCTGTGTGTTTCATTTAGTGAAAATTTATTTTTTCAGTTACTTGACAAATATTTCAATGTCTTTTGTATCCAAAGCACTTTGCTGAGGGAGATCCAAAGTTTAGATTGCAGGAGCATAGCTTATCTCACAGATAAGGAAAGTGAGGTCCAGGAAGAGTAAGGGACTAGGCCAAGGTCACATAAATAGTTAACATATAAAGTAGCATTTGCAGAATTAATGCTCTTTCCACTGAACCATGCAGCATCCTTTAGACAGACTTCCTATCTTCCTCATCCTGAAGGAGGGATACAACACATATGCAGATAACCATAGTAGACTGAAGGACATGTGAAATGCTTTTGAGAGGTGCAAAGCAAAGGGCTTTGGGCTTTACAAATGTTTGCTGAATGAACAAATGAATGAGTAGAAAAGAAATAAAAGTTTCTGTATTGTTAAAGATTATTTCACCTTGTCTCACTGGCCCTTCACCTAAATATTCTTGACTACTAAGCAGGTTAACTGCCTCATTCTTGTCCTCCCCATCACTCGTTCTCCTCCCCCAAGGTCGCATCATTCTCTGCTCTCCCCTAACTGCTGAGTTCTTGTGCAGGTCTGCCTTAGTGTTGCAAGCTGGATATGGTGCAAAGGATCATTAGACTAAAGCTGCACGTGCCCGTTACCTGTCATCTGCTCCCATTGTGTGGAGCAAAGGCCCTTGGCCCTGGGAAAGGGCTCCTGGTGAGGTGGGGGGCAAATTCCATTTCCTCTCATTAGGCAGCTTGACTAATGACTGGCTGAGCCTACAGAACCATCCAGGGACTAGTGGACTTTCTCTAATGCTCTCTGAGCAGCCTGGGCAGACAGCCCCTGTTGGAATGGCACAGATGGCAAGCCCAAACGACTAAGTAAACTACAATATGTCTTGGAGACACTGTCAGCCTATGGCTTATTTGTCATGTCACGGCAGTCTATTGGATTAGGGACTAACTCCCTCCCTTCTCCCTTCATCCTTCCCACCTCCCCAATCACAGGAATTCTTTACATGAAGCTGTTTTTGTAAGGGAGTTAAACCAGATATGGATAAATGCCAGAGTAAACATTGGTCATTTCTGGTGTTTGGGGAATTTTCTTTCTAGAAAACAAGGAAACAGGAAGCATTGTTTTCAGTTTGTCCAGCATTTATTGAGTGCCAACATGGGGCATGGCCTAGGAACCTGCTAGAGTAAAAAGGGAGCTGGACGTGTGAGCTCCAGACTTTAATACAAATACCAGTTCTGTAACCTTCATCACAGCACCTAGCTTCCCCGAGACCTCACGAAATAAGACTAACAATGCCTACATTAGTGACCTCACAGTTATCGTCAGAATAAAATGAAGTAATGGCTACGAAAATATTCTTCAAGCTTAAAGCACTGTATAAATCCAAGCTAGTATTAATTCATCATTACTGATGAAAGGCAGAGTGGCATCATGGATGCCCAGAGAGGCCCTCATTCAAGTCCTACCTTAGACGCCTCTGCCTGTGAATCTCTTGGCAAATCACTTAATCTTTTAGTATCTGTCAGCAACTTTCTAAAGACTTAAAGTTGCAGAGAAGATGCCCATCTGCATTGGAAAGGAGAGTTCCCTTAAACCAGTGAAATCACAGGCTCATCTCTTCCAAAAAGTATTATTACTAGGAGTCATGGGGTTGTGGTATATATAGATCAAGAGATATAGCCCTGGAACTTAAGGAGTTTACAGTCAGTGTCTATATATATATACATTCATATACATACATATATATATATATACACACACACACACACACACATATATGTATGCGTGTATATATATATATATATATATATATATATATATGTATAATATGGATTTTGACAACATCTGATTCAGTGGACATTCTGTATAAATCCGATCACATTTCTGCTTAAAATCTATGTGGCCCACTGAATAATGGTCCTGACTTTCCTTCACTTCCAGCCTTATTTCATATTATTCCACTCCAGGTACTTCATGCTCCAACCAGACTGGATTATTTGGTCCTGGTTTCTCCTTTACCTCTTATCCTTTCCATAGCCAGAATCCTAGAAAGAGTCACCTGTAGAGGGGTTGTCTTCTTTTCCTCACTTACCACTTCTCAACTCCTTGAAGGCTGAATCTATTCCCCATCACTTGACTCAAATTACTCCCTGACAATTCCATCAGTCTCTTAACTATCACATCTGGTGATCTTTCCTCAGTTCTCATTCTACTTCTTGGCCACTTTTGACACTGTCAATCACCCCATCTTCTTGGACATTCATTCTTCCCTTGGTTGATATGACATTGCTTTCTCCTGGTGTTTTCCTACCTACCTTACCATTCCTCAATCTCCCTTGCTCATCTTCATCCATCTCCCATCCACTAAGTAGGAGTGTACCAATACCTTGTCCTGAGTTCCTTTCTCTATACTCTTGGTCATTTCATCAGTTCCTGTGGACCCAGTTATTAACACTGCCCATATTCCTGCCATCTCCACCTGGATATCCCATTGGCATCTCAAACAGAGATCAAAACTACCCCGCAAATCTACCCCTCTTCTACATTTTCCTATTTCTGTTGAGGCTACCATGAGTTGTCTGATCACCAGGATCACAACCTTGGAGTTATCTGTGATTCTTTTCTTTCCTCATTTTCCCCTGCCCATATTCAGTCAGTTGTCAAGTTTTGTTGGTTCTGCCTCCTCAGTCTCTCCATTCACATAGTCACCTCAATGGTTTGTCCTCTCATCTCTTCTCATCTGTACTGATTTGCTAATTAGTCTCTCTCTTTCTTTTTTTTTATATAAGTTTATTTAACTTTTTACATTCATTTTCACAAGATTTTGGGTTCCAAAATTTTCTCCCCATTTGT
>CM053769.1:330092307-330231428 GCA_028658325.1 Potorous gilbertii | reverse complement strand
GTGATATGGGTAATTAGAATGTCCAGTGTATTGGGGAGGGGGGAGGGGACAAATGGGGAAAAAATTTTGGAACCCAAAATCTTGTGAAAATGAATGTAAAAAGTTAAATAAATTTATTTAAAATAATAAAAAAAAAAAAAGAGAAGGGACTGTAGTGTTTTCATCTTTGTGTTCCCATCATGTAGCATGGTGTGTGGCTCAAGGTTTACTGCAGTAGATTGAATTGAAATTCACCAGTCCCATGCTTTTTCCTTTGTGCCTTTATTCATACTATACTCCATGGGTCTGAAGTGCCCCCTCAATCTTCTCCACTTGAAATTCTTATGTATCTTCTAAGACCAAACTCAGTTGCTTCTTCCGAGGGGCTTTCACTGATTCCCACCTTCCCTCTCTCTCCCAGTCAGAAGTTCACTTTTC
This sequence comes from Potorous gilbertii, assembly GCA_028658325.1. Lineage (NCBI taxonomy): Eukaryota > Metazoa > Chordata > Mammalia > Diprotodontia > Potoroidae > Potorous > Potorous gilbertii. The sequence goes on along the minus strand of CM053769.1, from coordinate 330,231,011 downwards.
CCCTTGGACCTTGCATAACACTTTGCATCTTCCTTATGTGCTTATCATTTTGTCTCATGTTGTGATTACTTGTGATAGAATTGTAGATTTTTTAAGTGTTTCCCTCATTACCTCCCTGCTAGATAGTCTTTTGAGGAATTTTTATCTACATTTAAAGATGAGGAAATTGAGAGAGAAATTAGATTACTTGTCTATAATTGTGATGCTATTAAAAGCAGTACCTGGGGTCTGAACCCAGATCTTCTGACTTGGACTCTGGCTTGTAAATTTCATCTTATTCATGTTTGTTCTTTCCCAGAAGGCCATAGCTTAAGTGCTTAACAAGTGTTTTCTGGTTTGAATTGAATACTACTAAATATATATGTGACTTTTTTCAGGCAGGAGATGTAGGAATGTGACTTGAGAGTGATTCCATGTATTGTTGGTAATTTCCTCCCAGTCTGTGTACCCTGAAGAGTTTGATCCGGTTTGGCGTTTTAAGCGGGAGTCACTTTGCCCTGTTTATTTCTCACTAGTTTCCTTACATGTGTGCTCTGTCCCAGAGTATAGGGCAGTGAGCTCACCCAGAAACAGGAAGTGATGTGGCATAGTGGACAGCATCCAGGTGTAGAAATATTCTATAACTACTGCTACTAGCAAAATTACTTCTGAAATCACTTCCATTTCTATAGGATTTTAGGTTTTTGCAGCATTTTCCTTATAATGAGAGAGATGAATGAGGTCTATTATCTTCCCTTTTTTATAGATAAGAAAGCTGGGGCTCAGAGGAATGATTTTTCCAGGATTTCAGAGTTAGTAAATATCGGAACCGGAATTGAATCCTGCTCTCCTGACCTTGTCGAGTGCTTTTTCCATACTCCACAATCACTGTGCTTGGAAAGGCAGACATACCCATATATTTCATTTGTGTTGTTTTTTTGTAAAATCACTTCACAGTTGGGCAGAGGGTAAAAGAGGGTTGTGTGTGTGTTGTGACCAGCTTCTTCTCTTTCCTTTGATACACAACATGTGCTTGAGAAATACTTGCCCCTGGCTTAGATACTTTAAAATAGTGCCATTCCCCTTGTAGTTTGCAGTGATGATTGTGGTGGAACTGGTGATGATGATACCTGTTTTTACAGCATTTTAAGGTTTACAAAATGTTTTCCTCCCAGCAGCCTATGACAGAGGTAGTAATACACTTTTATTTTCCCCATGTCACTTTGTGGCTACCTAAATCCCTTATATGCATGACCACAGTCAACTACGTGAGTTAAATTAATGCAGTGGTGGGTGGTTTGGAGGCTGAAGTCTTGGTGATTAGCTTGGTGACCTGGTAGGTGTATAGAAGGGTTTCTCTCTAGTTAGTACATGGGAAAGAAAAAGGCTTCAGAACAGTTATAGTAAAGAAGAATTTGTTTGTCTTTCTGATTTATTTTTAAAGATGCAGGTATGTAATAAAAAGTCCTGCTGAATATAAATAGCAGATTAGGGCAGGAGGATTAGCAGGCTAATTTATCATATATCTGTTTGTATAGACTTTGTGTAAATTTCATGCAGATAGGGTGATTGAAAGCCCAAGAATGGTTTGGCTGTTATGAAAGTCATGCTGTTTCATCCCTTAGTCTTATTTACTTTGTAAAAGTTATACAGGTAAATTTCCATTACAGTCAGTCCTTAATAAATTAGGAGCAGGGGAATCTGAGGTTTAGAACCTTCACTCTGTATTTCTTGGAAGCAATACTCTTTATTCCTAGAATCTCAGAGTTGGAAGGACTTTAGGAGGTCTTCATGCACAGTTCATACCTGAAGAGGAGTCCCCCTACAACATCTCTGACAAGTATTATTCTGGCCAGTCAGCTAGATGGTGCAGTGGATAAGAAAGAGCACAGGACCTGTAGGCAGGAAGACCTGAGTCCAAATCCTGCTGTATGACTCTGGGCAAGTCACTTAACCTCTGTGTTCCTCGATTTTCTCATCTGAAAAGCAGGATAATTATGTACCTATCTCCCAGCGTTGTTGTGAGAATAAAATTACATGTGTAAAGTGCTTTGCAAACCTCAAAGTGCTACATCCACACCAGCTATTATAATAGCAGGCATTAGCTGTTACTCCATTTGAAGACTTCCAGGGATGTACATCTCACTGCCTTCTGTGAGACCCATTCCATTTCTAGATAGATCTTAGGAATTTGTCCTTATTGCCTCTCAGCAATTCTTTCCTGAACCCCCATCCTCCCTCCCCAGGCCCTTGCCTCTGTTAATCGTAGTTCTGCCTTATAAGTCTAAAGAAAAATGCTAAACCCTTTTCCATATTGACAGCCTTTCAAGCACTTGAAGACAATGATTATGACTTCCCTAAGTCTTCCTTAATTCAAATTAAACATACCTCATCTCCTAACGCCTCTCCCCCAATTAAGCATTCTGGAATGGTTAAAAAAAAAGATCATTGGATTTAATACCAGAAGACCTCAGTTCAAATCCTGACATGTCACTAAATATTTTTGTGATTGTCAAGCAAGCCACCTGGTGCCCTTAATTAGACTTAAACTCCTTTGTCTATAAAGAGGTTGCTTTATGTATACCAAGATATTTGTAGCAATACTTTTTATGATATCAACAACCTAGAAACAAATCGGGTATTCGTCTCTTATTGAATGGAAAAACTTCGTGAATGTAATTGAACAGTGTTCATCAAGAAACAATATTAAGAATACAGAGAAATATGGGAACGCTTGTATGTCAGATCAAGTGAACAATAAACACAGTGACCATGATAATGAAAAGCACAGTAAGAAGGAAGCCATACTCTGAATGATTGTGGAGAGGACAGGACAGGACAAGAGAGAACAGGACAGGAAAGGAGAGGATAAGAGATGACAGAAGGAAGGGGAGGTACAGGATGAGATTATGGGGAACCAGCAAAGGATGTTGTATATACTCTCAGACAGTCAGTATATCAGTTTAAAAGCCTATTAGTATGAGGGGTATTATCCCCATTGTACAACTTGCTCAAGAGATCATTTTGCCAGAGCATTAGGGACTCTCATGCCATTGCTCAGACTCCAGGTCTGATGCTGTTGCCACTACCCCCCTCCTTCTCCCACTCCCACCCCCCAGCTGCTTCTCACCTGGTCACACTTCCTCCTGAGTGCTCTAGCAATGTAAAGTTGGGTAACAGCTTTTCTACTTTTCTTTTAAACTTCAAAGTTTATTTTTTTTTTTAAAGAAACTGCTCTTTCCCCTGTGGAAATTCAAGTGTTTAGCACATGTGCCATATTCTGACCATCATTGATTTCAGTTAGGCTCATTTATGGGCACCACATTTTTGGAAGGACATAGGCAAAACTGAGCAACTCTGGAGGAAGGAAATGAGTATGGGGGCAAAATGACTCAAGCTATTGGAAGGTAGTATTGGCTTCTTCGGCAAATAGTGAGAGGTTGCCATCCCTAGAGGTGTTGAAGTGAGGGCTGAATGAGTGTGTTTCAGGAATGTTGTCTGTAGGATTCTCACTCGTTTTGGAGCTAGACTACATTGCCTCTGAGATCCCTCTTATTGTTGGTGTTTGGGGGGTTTTATGTTATGTCTTAGACATTTAAGAGCTGTGCCTTTGAGGAGATAAAATTATTGGTCCCTTTTTTTTGGTCTTCTTTGAGAGGTTGAGACTGCCTCATACCACGAAACAGAGATTATATCCAACTTTAAACAGTATTATTTGCCCTCTGTCAGAGCACTTGAGTGTGAGTCAGAAGACCTGAATGTGTGAATACCAAGTAAGAAAGTGACTTTGAGGCCTTGGGCAAATTGCTTTGTGTCTGGGCATGAGGTTCCTCCTGTGGAAAATGAGAGGGTTGAACCTAAGTTTAAGGTCTCTTCCATGTAATGGGGAATAGTGGGAGGTAAAAACACACACACACACACACACACACACAAGCTGTACTCTAAATGCAGCTGTGATGGCAGTCTATCTAGAGGAAAATTGGTCTCTAGGTTACAGTTCACTGCACAGACCAATACCCTATTTAAGCATAAGATTTTAGTTTCTGAGTGGATTCTGTATCTCAGTGTTAGATCCTACTTGGAATAAGTGAAATAAATTAGGGGTGGAGAAGGAAACTTTTATAACTCAAGTGCCTAGTATTGCAGTGATAAGCTCGAGACATTAGAATTATTGCCTTTGACAAATTTCCTTGAGTACCACACCCTGATATGATGATCACAGGAATACAGCCCTCCTCAGTTTTTGCTTCTCCACAGTCCACAGAACCTTCAAGACAAAAAAAAAAAAAAGCAAAATAAAAATGCTCCAATACTAATGTCATAAGGATTTTTATTTTAAAAAAATACTAGTCATAATATTTGCAACTGTCAGCTACTAACTTTTCAAGATTAAATGAACAACACCTTCAAAATAGAGTCGAGATTTCAACAAGTCAAAAAAAAAAAACCATACCCTAATTTTTACCCTTAATTCTTTTTGGTACTATTTCTTTTGAAGAAACTTCAGAAAACCCTTTGGAAAAGTTCTGCTTGGCACAAGCATCATATTTAATTCATCTCTTTAGCCCTCATTTCTCAGCACACACACTTAAACAGAAGGCACCTAATACGGTATTTTGAAAATAATCACTCAACAAATGTCTGGAGGAATGAATGGACAAATTTTCCTTTAGTTGCAAAAATGCAACTTCTTTTTTGATAAAATCTAAAAGATGAAGACCTAATTTACTGATACTATTCTTTATCTTTTAAAGTAGTTTTAGATTTGAAATATGGGTAAAGCATTGATTGAATTACTATGGAAGAAGCTGCTTCATTCCTACCTAAAGTTTGGAAATTAGATATTCTGGAAAACCTTTTTCAGATTTCAAAGTAAATCCAATTTAATTTTCAGTTGAAAATTCAGTCTGTCTTTCTTTATAGCTTACTTTATCCATGACTGATGCCTGTTACTACAAACTATTACTACAGTGCTTTTCTGATTTTTCAGTATAAATGGCATTGACTCTGGAGTTTCAAAGGCTGTACCAGTGGAGTATAAGCTATAGCTGGTCCTTCCAAGTTGAGAACCCCTTATGTGACAAACCCTTATTTGTCTTTAAAATCCTGAGAGTCCAGTTGCCAGAAAGGTGGCTTTCAGGAGATAAATATTTTTGGCTGTAGAAACTTAGGAAGATCATCTGCTAAAATGCAGAGGTTAAAGTTGGTATTAGTATAGGGAATTACCCCCAGGGTGAAATTATTGTTCCTTGACATATTGAAGTAACTAATATTTCTACTTTGTCTAAGCCTTCTTTTGTAAGATTTAAGTAGTTACATGATGCATTCTTTGGTTTTTGCTTCCCCAGTATTCTTCACCTCTGCCCTCTCTGCCACTAACTTGCCATGTGACCACAGATGAATCAGGGAAATTCTCTAAGCCATAATTTCCTCAGCTACAAAATTTTACCACGGCGAGGTACAAATAAGACAATGTATGTAAATATGTGATTTAACTGTAAGGTAAAACAGCAGTGGTGGTTATGTTCGTTCTCTCTCACTCATACACACACACACATTTTCTCTCTCTCTCTCTCTCTCTCTCTCTCTCTCTCTCTCTCTCTCTCTCAGAGTTGGAAGGAACCTCTGATTTCATCCAGTCTGACCCCTACTTGAACAGGAATCTTCTCTGTTTTCTTTCTGACCAATCTTTCAGTCTATACCTGAAGAGCTCCAGAAACAGCAAAAACGGCAACATATTATAGAGTATAGAGTATTCACCTTGGAGTCAGGAATACCTGGATTCGTATCCCACTTCAGACACTTACTCATAGCATAACCTTGGACAAGTCACTTAACCTCAATGGATCTTATTTTCCTCATTTGTAAAATAAGAGTGTTAGACTCAAAACCTCTAAGAGCCCTTCATGTTCTAAATCTGTGATCCTATCATTGAAAATTTACTACTCCTTAAAGTAACCTACTTCACTTTTTGATAGCTCTTGTGGTTAGGAAGATTTTTTTTTTCATGCTTTGGGACTAAATCTGCTTCCTTGTAGTTTTGCATGTAGATGTGTATTCTACAAATTCCTATTCACTATTAAAACAAGATACGTTTTATGTTTTCTTTCTTTGTGTGTTCCCACATGTACTCTTCCTATTCCAGAGAGCAAGCCTTCGTCATCTCTTAAACCTTCCCTTGCATTCAACTTTCCTGTCTACCTTTCTTAGATAGACTGGACTCTGGAAAACCCTGTACGAGAGAGCTAGCTTGGTGTGAGAGGAAGAGTGCTGAATGTAATCAAAAGACCTGGGCTCCAGGACTGGCCTGGCATTTACTAATCCTATGATCCAGAGCAAGTCTGATCGTTCTGAACTTCACTATTTGTTTTTTCATTCACAAAGTGAAAATTGTATTACCCATATCATAGGCTGTGTGAGCAAAGGGCACTGTATACTTTAAAGTGCATTGTAAATGTGAGGAGTTGCTTGTTATTATAACCTCTTTCATCCTTCTTAACATAGACTGTCTATATACATCCTGAGGTATTCTCTTTAACTTTTGTCTGGCTAAGAGAACCACCATATATGGCTTTCATAGGTCATCATATATTTCTGTGCATAATTATCAATTCCCCCACTCTTTCATGTCTTTTCTGATTTCCCCAAAAGATAAATGTTAAATTGAACTGAATTGAATTTCTCATATTTAGATGAAGGCCATCATAGGTAAGTCTGTAATCCTAAAGGATAAAGATAGAGAGGCTAGTCTAAGAAAGGTTCAGGCTGAGTTGTGTTTCTCAAGATTGTAAAAGACATATAGCTAGAGTTAGATTATTTGATTAAAAAGAATTGATAATTAATGAAAAAAGAATCTAATTGTAGTTATTTATATTTCTTTAAATCTTGCTCCAAATGGTTTGTTCATGTACCTATGATTTCATCATCCATCAGCATCAGTCTAGATTACACCACTCTAAAGTTGATGGCTCTATAATTTGCTATAGCTTTCAAACATTTGATCAATGAATCTCCTTATACTTGAGCTTCCCCTTGGTTGACAAAACATGGTAGACTGCTAAGCATGCATGGACTTAGACTTTTTAGTTTAGTAGGACTTCCCAGACCTTACACCTCATTATCATAGCCTTTCAGAATCCAGAGTCCTCTCTGCTCCATGATGAAGCATAAGAAGAAGACAGTAGTAGTGAACTTTTCTCCACATGAGAAAAAAGAAAACAGGGAAAATAATGCATTGGTGGTCCTCTTGCCACTGTTTCATTGGTGCCCTGCAGTGGCGTGAGGCTTTCAGATATGTGTAGATTTTCAGCATTTTGCTCAGACTTCTGGTAATTGGGCTCTTCAGGATTGTTGTGTGTTGCATCTGAATCCTACTAGCTTGAAATGGTTTGCATAGATTCCCAAGTTTGTAATTAAAACAATTGAGAAACAATTTTCACTAGCAAAAGAATAGCTGAAGAGGAAGTTGCTTTTAAGCAGATGTTATCGCTGTGAGCCATGCAGAAATATTATTTTATTATCAACACTGCACTATTATCTCCAGACAAGAAAGAGACTGAGAGAACATCTTTTCCACTAACCCAGCATTTTCCAGCCCCTAATATCATTTAACATTTGAAGGTGACAGCAATATCTTTAATGTTTTTTCTATTGGATTAATAATGTTTAATGTTCAAAGCAATAAAGCGAAATGTTTTTGTAAGGGTATTTTATAGCAGTGGTGGAAAATTCCAAGTGTAAAAGACCATGCAAAAATAATAATAATAGAAACCAAAAGCTATAAAATCAGGTGGTGAGGATTTGAACGTGGAAGTGGCTGCCATTGCTGTGGGCCGTTAGGTGTGTAAAGGCTTTGATCTCCTGCATAGCCCACACTCCTGGTGTGAAGGATTAGAGCTCATTGCAGTGTGCAAACTGAACCTTCAAACACCGGAGCAGCCATTCATCTATCCCCAGGAGCTAAATATGACAATGTTAGCATTATTCATTTCCCTGACATTGCCATTAATAAAGCAGTGATCCAAAAGGAGCTTTGCTGAGTCTGTTCTTTATGCTCCCATCACTCACGACTAGATAATTTCACACAGGATCGTTTTAAAATTAAATGACGATAAAAACGCTCTGCTGTTCTGTGTTCACTAGTTCATAGAAGTCTATCAAGTCATTAATGTGTCATGACAAACTGCTAGATGGATACAAGAGTAATTAATTATTTGAATAAATAACAGGTTGAACTTGGCGCTTTGAACCACAGTGGCATTACGTACACGTCAAACTGAGGGCATCTGGAAACCTTTTGGGGGCCACTTATAAGAAGGGTTAACACCCAGGCCAGGAGGTTTGAAGTGACAGAAAGCCATTTTGCAAACATGTGGTGACATTTTACCGTGCCAGAGCAGGGTTGTCACATCTGGGTGCAGTAGGTGAGTTTTAATCTTAAAGTTCCTCAGGAATGGCCATCTCCAGAAGCCGTCTGATGGTGGCTGATGGTTCCAGGGAACATTTACACAGATTTTCATAATCACCATTAATCTCCACATATTTTTGAGATAATTACAGCAATTATGATTTAGATTCCTCTTTTCTGCACACATTGTAGAAGAGAAAAAGTGCTTATTATACTGGATAGTTCTGAGAACTAACATTTGAAATTCTTTGTCATTGCAAAACTTAAAGGCTGTGTGTGTGTGCGTGTGCGTGTGTGTGTGTACGAATTATTAAGCTGGTTCTGCCTCTGAAAGTTCGTCAGCTTGAGAAAGTAGAATGGTAATAGTGGGTCTTATTATTAAATCATAGAGTTTGGCTAGAAATGTGGAGAGGATAGATAGAAGAATTGCTCATTTGGGGAAACTAGTTGGGCTCATAAGGAGGGGGACGCTGTATGGTGGGTGCACTTAGAGATAGGTGGCAGCTGCAAACCTATTTTCCATGAAACACTTACAAAGTGAACTAACAGCCCATATTTATAGAATACATTTTTGTGACATGCCCTTTAAAGGTTAATGTTATATCTGAAATCTGAGTAATTTATACCCTTTTGCACTTAATAGACATGGCAACTAGATAAAAGTGAATCCTCTACCTGGTATTTCCGGATCATACAATTTTGAGTTGGAAGGAATGTGAGAGAAGATGTCAGCTCAGTCATCAGCTCTGCCTGTGCTTCTGCTTTGCCCACTCTCTAATCACCTTGATTTCTGGAGAGTCTGTCCACTGGGGCTGAGTTTGGAAGGGTGATGTTGTACAGCGTGAATTTCTGCCTGTCTGTCATGGAAGTTGTTGTGTCTAACATTAATTCAAGAGGCAACAGTTTCTTGAAGACTCAGCCAGCTGAAAATGCTTCTTTTCTACCTTGTATCTGACAGTCCTTTTAGTCTAAAATTAGGCTAGGGAAAATACCAGAAGTTAATCCTGTCTCAAAAGTGTGCATCTTATTTGTCCTCATGTAAGGCTGTTCCTGGCTGAACCTCCCAGAGTCCCCCACCTTGTTGGGGTTCACTATGAACCCAGGCCTTGTTCTCAACCTCATTGGTTTGGAGCACATTTTGATCATTTCACCTAAGGACTATCAAAACCCTGATGATTCATATCAGCCAAGCTTCTGCACTGTAAGCTGGAAAAACTAATTTACTAATTTGCATTGGATCATAGGATTTAGAACTAAAAAGGAACCTAAGAGAATAGCTATTTGCACCCCTTCATTTTTACAGATTAGGAGTTTGGGGTTCAGAGAGATGAAGTGAACACTTCTGGATTACACTGGTAAGAAATAAGCAGAACTAGGATGGAAACTTGGACCCTCTGACTTCAAATTCAGGCACCATAATACCTGCCTGAATTTAGCTCCAGGAAAAAATTGTTTCTGCAGGCAAACTTGTGTGATTTATCTTGTTAGAAAAAGGAAACGATGTTATCCAGTGTGTTTCCTCTTCTGCCTCAGCTGCCAGAAACCTTGGAGCCAAATGAAGCGCCCTGTGGAAGTCGTCTGCTCATCCCTAGTGCCTGTTAGGATCTCTTTAGCAAGACTCTGTTAGAAGGGGGAACAGAAGCCATTTAGCCAAGCCTTTACCGAACCAAGAATGTCTTTCCCAATATCCACCTCTAGTCCTCAGGCCTCTGCATGTAGCTCTCCAGTGAGGGAGAATCTGCATCCTCCTGCTGTTATCTCTCTTAAGGCAGAAGTTTCCCTTTTTGGATGGCTTCAGTTGTTAGCAAGGGTTTGGTTGTTTTGTTTTTTCCTTTATGTCATGCCTAAATGTAGCCCCTCTTTAACTTATATTCATTGCTTTTACTTATGCCCTTGGTGGCGTGTTGGCCTATTCACAAGCATTTATTAAGTACCATTTTTTGCATGCCAGGCACTGGGCTAAGTGTTGGGAAATACAAAAGACAAAAGAAAGTCTCTGCTGACAGACGAATGGGGGACAACAACATATGAACAACTATGTATAAACAAGATATGTTCAAGATAAGCTAGAGACAGTCAAGGGAGGGAAGGCACTAGCATTTAGAAGGATCAGAAAAAGCTTCCCATAGAAGGTTGGATAGTAGCTGAGATTTGAAGGCAGGAGGGAGGTGGAGATGAGGAGGGAGAGAGTGCCAGGCAAATAAGAGAAGTCTGATTCCTTTTCCAATTGACAACCTTTCAGATACTTGAAGATAGCTGCCATCCTCCCAAGTCTCCAATTTCTCAGGTCCCAGCTCATTCAGCCACTTCTTGTTTGCCACATATAACACCTAGAAATGAACACGGTGCTATGGGTGTTTTCTAACCAATGCAGAGAATGGTAGGACTCTCATTATATTCCCACAAGTCAAAGGTTCTTAACCTAGGTATCCAGCTTTAAAATATTTTTTAAAATATTTTGTCAACTATTTTAATATGACTGGATGCTTTTGTGCTTTGGGGGCATTTTATTTCATGGACTTAAAAACATTATTCTGAGATAGGATCAATAGATATCACTAGACTGCCAAAGACACAAAAAAGGTTAACCCTGCTCAAGACATTAGAAAGGTATTATGGCATAATCAATTAACAAGAATTTTATTAAGCATCTAATAGGTATGTGCTAGGCACTGGTGATAAAAAGACAAAAATGAAAATTTCTGTCCTTGAGATGCTTACATTCTATAAGGGGACACAAAATGTAGTTATTTAAGTATATACACAGGAAATTCTAGGTAATTTTGTTGAGGAGGCATTAGCTACATGGGGGAGGAGAGATAGAAATGGGAAATCAAGCAAATTATGTCCTTCACATAGGAGATGATATTTGAAATAGGCATCACGGATAGATAGCTGGCCTTTGAGTCAGAAAGACCTGGATTTGAGTCATACTGTGGCTACATCCCTTGTGATCCAGGGCGTTAACTTGTTAACAGTGCCTGTTTGACTCTGTTGCAGAACAGTTGTTGATCTCTATTGAAAGAGGGAGTTTTCTCACTAAGTGTTCCCTATACCAATGAAACCACACTTCCTTGATTCACTTTCAGCCCCAGCTATCTGACTGCCATTGCCATTGCTGCTGCCACTTTCCATATCAAAGACTTGTGTGCCCTGTGGGACTTAGCACTTTTTAACCCTAAAACTCCCATTCTTAGGACAACACTGCCCTGATCAGTGAGTTCCTCTCATGACCGTACCACTTTTAGCAGACCTCAGCTATGTTTTACTTTATACTCTGGCCATCCTCTTGCCATCTGCCCTATTACTCCTACCTCTCTACCCAACTTTTTTGATCTGGGACCACAAGCAAATCAATACTGCCATTGCTATTAGAGTGTGTCAGTCTGCTCTCCTATGACTCTGTTCACCATCCCAGATACCCTTGCCAGTCCACAATTCACCTAAATACTTTTTTTCTCCCTAGTAGAAGTTAAGATTCTTGAGGGTAGAGACTATCTGGCTTTGTATTTTTCTCCTCAGTACTTAGCACAGGGTAAGCACTAAACAAATACTTTTTTTCTTTCCTTTATTCCAGAGGGTAGAAAAGATCACTTGTTTTCCTTTCTCTGATATCATTCTCTTAATTCATGTTGAATTAAGTCTACTAAAACCTTCATTTCTTCCTCAGTCTTGCTTCTGGCCACACTTCCCCCTTCTTGTATTTGATAAATTATTTTTAAACCCTAGTCAATGATTTCACATTTATCCCTTTTAAATTTTATCAGAGTCCACACAATGTTAAATCTTTTTGGATTCTGACCTTATTATCCATTATGTTAAACTGTCCCTCTCTGCTTTGTGCCATCTCTGTATTTGATAAACATATTCTGTTATATCATGAAAGTCATTGATGAAAACGTAGAACAGCATAGGGTCTAGTACAAGTGCCATACTAGAAATTTCCTTCGCAGCTATGTCAGTTCAGTAGTGCCTGTTCTTTGGGCTCAATTCTTATCCATCTAACTGTGCTATTATTTTGTCCACAAGGACAGCCTGCATCAAAAAAAGAGTTGTCCAGGCTGACTTGGCCAGATTTTAAGACTGTGTGGTCTTAAAGGATCATCGTGAATTAGTATCCACAAAATGGAAGACAATCAGTGTGTCAACTCCTCACTTCTCCACTCCTCATCCCAGCCAGACATTTTCACTCAGAGAAATTTTTCTTCTCTAAATAGTTTCATATGCAGATATGTCCTCTCTAGTTCTTTGTCTCTACAGTCACTGCCACCACATAGTCATGGCCTTCATTACCTGTAGACTATGGCAAAAACCTTCTTAGTGTTCCCTCTGCTTCCTCACTTTTCCCTCTCTAGGTCATACTTTACATGTTGCCCAAGCAATCCTTTAAGTCTAGCTTAGATCGTATCACTCTACTGCTCAAACACCTTGCTCCCTGTGAGGAGAGTACTTTGCACATATCTGAATGCTACAGAGACAAGGAGCTAATGTCATCATCATAGACTCTCCCCCTGTAGACCAAGACACTCCTCTTTATCGTTCATTTGGGAGTTTGGGTGGAGAATTCTCCCCACAAGTCTGTGCCACCTTGCTTGAATGGGAAAATCTGGTCAAAGGACTCTTCCCCAGCCCCAAAAATGTAATTCCTATGTGTCTCTTTTCTTCCAATGGTATTATAATCCTAACCTCATCACCTAAGGCTCATAATTTTAGTCATCTTGATTCATCCTCCACTTTAATTCTCCCCCCCATTCTAGATAATAGAGGTAGTTAGAAAGTGGATAGAGAACTGAATTTGAAGTCAAGAAGACCTGAGTTAAAAATCCTGCCTCATGCCCTGAGCAGTTGATGCTGGATATCACTTAACCTTTCTGTGCCTCAGTTTCTTCACTTTGTAAAATGAGGGGATTGCTTGTAAAATGACCTCTAAGGCTCTTTTCAGTTCCGATTTTATGTCCAATTAATTTTCCATCCTAACAAATCTCTTTCTGTTTCTTCCTGTTCATTTCTATTTTAGCCAGCTAAGTCTGGCTGTTACTATCTTACACCTGAATTTTTTAATACTAGTCTTTTTTCTGTTCAATTCGTCCTGTCAACTTCTGCCATGTGGAATTTCATTATAGATGACCTTTGCTATGGGCTGCATTTACTTACCCATCAGTTTAGGAAGGGCAACAAGGCAGAGCACCTTCAGAAGAAGTCAACCAGGATGAAAAAAATGAAAAGCACTTATTAAATGCCCACCCTTTGCCAAGCACTGGTTTAAGCAGCACTGGTGGGGGTGGGAGGGGGAGGGAGGGAGGAAAGGAGGAAAGGAGGGAGAGAGAGAGAGAGAATTTGTTTAGTGTTTCCTGTGTGCCAGACACTTCTAAGCACTAGAGATACAAATACAAGCAAGCAAGATAGTCTCTCCCCATTCTTCTAATGGAGCTGCTTACTTTCTGCTGGAGGAAGACAACATATATAGGGGTGCTAGAAAAGTAGAGGGAAGGAAGAATAGGTAGGAGAAAAAGGTAAATGAAATCTGGAGAGTTGAGACAAGAGAGAAGTGAAGCATATGACTGGGGCACTTCCCAAAATGATGGTCAGACACGCAAGCGGAATAGTCCCTACCCTCAAGGGGCTTACATTCTAACAGGAGGAGACAACAACACAAAAGAGAAGTGAAGGCCAGAGAAAACTCTTTTCCAGTGAGTTTTCTCTCGCTTTCAATACTAAACCCCCAAGCTTCATTGGGTTAAATAATATCCATGGTATGGCTCACATAATTTATTATGGGGTAACAAACAGTACAAATACATTTTTAAAGTTCAACAATAGATTACCTGTAAGAAAGATCATGGCTAAATCACTTCTGACCATCAATTGTAAATGCTAACCCTTCCATAAATATTAGAACCACAACCCCACCAATCAGCTCTTTCAGTGTCTTAAGAAAAACTAAACTCACTTCTTTTGAAATGTCTCTTCAGTCTTTCTCAAAGATGACAGTTAATTCAGTCTCTGGGTCTGAGAGAGAGACAGTCTCTCAGGGGGAAAAAAGCTTCCCTAGACCCTAGGTGACCCTAAATCACTCCCATAAATACAAACTCTGACAGATCCTGCTGCACACAACAGACTTTGAGGATGGGCCCAATGATAAAATGTGTGTCTGTGGTTAAAAGATCAACCTACCTAAGTATAGAAAATTTCATCATCAGAAGGTTGATCACTGGTGAGCCAATTTTTTTTCATGGTGACTCATAAAATAAAATAAACTTTTCAGAAAAAATTCCTTTAGAAATATGTTTTATTTTTATCCTATTTTATGTGATCCATTATAGACTCTGGAGATCCTTCTCCTAGCTCACATTAGCAAGCTGAGTCTCCAAAAAGGAGCCACATCTCTCCTTTGGAGCTCAAGCGATACCTTGAGGAGTTGAGGGTCATTTTCCCATTAATACTATTACTCATTAGATCCTATTCAAGATTCTCATTCTCCAATATGTCAGTTACCCAGGGCCAGTTAAAATTTCATCAGTATCATTGATACTAGTAATTAGCACCCTGGAATCAATTTAACCAGTTGATTGCTTCTCAGTACCAATTAACCATTTCTACCATTAACATTTCTACAGAGGAATATTTACTGGGGAAAAAAACCATAGACCCAAAATACAAAAACCTCACCTTCTCCTTCACCTAGGACCTACTCTCCCCTTCTCTTCCACATCCCTAGGAGAGTTGGGCTCCAAATTAAAGTAGTAGCTATAAATACTCTTCTTACCACTATGTTTACTTCTGAGAGTATTTTATCTGGTAAACTCTTGCTTGTAGACTAGGGAATCTCAGCTGCTAGGTCAACCTGCTGTTGGACTGGGTCAAATGGATTGTGCCTCAAGGGTAGCGCCTACATTGAACTTGTGGCCGTTACTCTGATCTTTCAGAACTTACCAGATCACAACCTTGTCCATTTTATTTCTTATTCATAGTCATTTAAGAGCAAGAAAGATGGTACCCAAAAACCCAGCAAGAGCAGTATGAAGTTAAGGCCACAAGTTGACTCCAAGTACAGAAAACAAGGCCTCTCTCTTTCCCCACCTTGAGGAAGGAGACTTGAGTTCCTCCATTGGAGGCTTTGGTATGCACACTCATTTCTGGCTCAGCAGCCAATTAAAAAACTTTTCCTCACCATCCCCCAAGAGGATAGAGAAGAGCCAAAGAATATCTTCAGATTTTCTGAATTAGGTATAGGGCCCATTATGCATCACACATTTTTGAAGCATCCACTGGAGGTGACTATCTGTTATCCTTTACTTTGGTTACATGACTGCTCTGTTTTTTCCAGGTGTCAAGTGCTTGATGATAACTTTTATACTCATTTTCATCATTGGTAACAAGGGACAATTCAGTTCAATAGACATTCATGGGCTAAAGCTGCTATTTACTTATTTATACCTACCATGAATTAATCCACTATCATTTAGGCCATCTGCAGTCATGACTTTTCTAAACAAAGATAGGCTTTTGCTGTAGGGATCAGCTTGGGATCCTTGAAAACGTGGCAGTTTCCCAAAGATGCTACACTCTTTCTTCCTCTTTCTTTTCCCAACTAGTTTCCATTTGTAGCACCTGTCCAAGGTACATATGTTAACAGACCAGTCCAGTTGATTTGTCATCTAGCTAAGCAGGTCACTAGCTAAGCAATATGTATTTTTCATCCACTTTCTTTTCACCTACTTTCTTTTTCCATAGTGGACAGTTTAGACAGATCTCATTCAAACAACTACAAGTTCCACCGAGTATCCCAGAGGCAAGATACATTATCTTTTCATAAATGAGCAATAGTAAAGTACTCAGAATTAAGGAAGTAGCATCTCTTCTTTAGAGCAGCTAGGTAAAACAGTGGATGGAGGCCTGGAATCAGGAAGACCTGAGTTCAAATGTGGCCTCAGACACTTTCTAGCTGTGTGACCTTGGGCAAGTCACTTAACCCTGTTTGCCTCAGTTTCCTCATCTGTAAAATGAGCCAGAAAAAGAAATGGCAGACCACTCCAGTATCTTTGCCAAGAAATCCCTGAAAGGAGCATGAAGAGTCAGATACTACTAAAAAAAAATTTTAAACAGCAACAATCCCTTCTTTTCTCTGTCCTAGAAAGACCACATCTTGACTGTTCCACTCTAGATGTCACTTTTTAAGTAGGATATGTTGGCAAATTGGACTGTGACTATACAAGATCAACTAGGAGAGTGAAGGAAGTAAGGACTATGCTAATAGAACTAAAGTGACATGTTTCTCCTGGAGGAAAGAAGACCTAGTGGAACCATGGGAGATGTCATCTCTTTTCTCTGGGGGTCTGTCCTGTGGAATTAATCTCAACAAACATTTATTAAGCACCTTTTATGTGTAAAGTACTGCTCTAGGTGCTGAGATATAAAAATAAATAGTCTCTTTCCTTAATGAGCTACTATTTTACCAAAATATATATATACATACAAATAAATGCAAGATAATTTAAGTAAAATTAGCACATTTATAGTTGGACATGTCAAGGAAGAATTTCCAGAGGAGATTTGAGATCTTAAAGTCTCAGGACAGGACTAGACTTATTTTGCTTGACCCCAAAAATCAAAATTAGAAGCAATGGGCATAGAGAGAGGTTTTGGCCCAGTATAAGGAAGTTTCATAAAATCGGAGTATCCAGAAGGAAGCTAGGTTATCTTGGTAGTCTGAATCACTGAAGACCACTCGTCAGGGAGACTCAGGGGATTTCAGGTATGAATTGAACTTGGTGACCTTCTAAAGGCTGTTCCAGTTCTGAGGTACTCAGTAAATTAGGAATTGTACACAAGCAAGATATATACATAATCTATGTGAACATATGCAATAGTCACAGTATTGTACAAAAGGCATAAATACTAATCCATTCTTAGGTGAGCAAGTGAATTTCAGGAACTCCATATCCTCCTTCCATACTGTTCCCTGGCCCCTCATGCTAAGGGATTCTACCAAGTTGCTGAGGGTCAATACAAAGCTTGTAGAGATTGAGCTGGCTTTCAGCATGACCACCTTTTGTTGTTGTTTTTTATTTTTTTGCCTCAAATTAATATGGGTTAATAATAATATTAACATTAAGAACATAGATAGATAGATAGGCAGGCAGGCAGTTATAGTGCTTTATATGCATTTTTTTATGTGAGTCTTTCCAACAATCCTATAACACATAAGGTAAGATAGGCATCATTATCCCCATTTCTGGAGGAGGAAACAGGGGTTTGAAATGTCTTGCTCATGGTTACACAACTAGTAAGTGTCAGGATGTGAGATTTGAACTCAGATCTTCCTGAGTCCAAGTTTAGAACTTTACCTACATATGCCACAATGGCTTCCATACACTACCCTACAGATGCCACTGAATCACTGTAGCATGTAATCCACAGAGACTCCTGAGTGAGAGCATAGCATAGCAGTAGCTGAGGACTTCCCTTCAGCATTGTCCAAAGAACTCAGGTAAGAAGACCAGGGTTCAAGTGCCAGATTTGCCACCCACTTACCATGTGGTCTTGGGCAAAGTATCTTCATGTTTCCATGAAGGGAGTTACTCATGAAGAGGATCTCTATTTTCTGGGTATGATAATACTTGCATGACCTACCCAAGGTTGGGGGTTGTTATGAGGATCTAGTGAAATCATGTATGATATGGGTAGGGGTAAGGACCCTGTCCATGATTTGGATCTAGTTTGGGGAACCACATTTTAGAAGGGATATGTTTCCATCCTATCTGCTGAAGGTCCCTTTTAACTCTTAATAATCTAATGAGTCAGTCAAAAGGAAACAAAAATCATTTCGTACCCAAAACTGTTGTAGCCTCTGAGAATGTCTGCTCCCAGAAAGAAGACTTGAAGGAGGCAACGGGAAATAATATTATTGTCTTCAAGTTGGTTTTAGTGGAAAGAATTGGAATGTTAAAAGTCAGTCAGTCAGTCAACATTTATTCGTTGCCTGCTATGTCCCTGGCCCCATGCTAAGAGCTAAGGATACAAAGAATGGCAAAAGACAGTCTCTGCACAATCTAATGGGAGAGATGGTATGCAGATCCATTTCCAAACAAGCTATAAGCAGCCTAAATTGGAAATAATCTGTGTAGGGAAGGCCCTAGAATTAAGGAGGAAATAGGAAAAACTTCCTGTAGAAGGTGGGATTTTATCTGAGACTCAAAAGGAAGCCAGAAGGCAGAGAATAGGAGGGAAAGCATTTCCGCCGTGGGGGACAGCCAGTGAAAATGCCTGGAGCCTGGACATGGAATGTGTTGGGGACGACTAAGGAGGAGCCCAATGTGGGACTGTCGACAAGAAAGAATGGGGCCAAATTGTGCAGGGCTTTCTGTTGGATCGTAGAGGTGATGGAGAACCACTGGGGTGTGTCCAGTAAGGGAGGGACATGTTCAGAACTGACCTTTAGGAAGCTTAATTTGACACTTCAGTGAAGGTTGGATGTTAGAGGGGAAAGACTTGAGGCAAGAGTCCTAGGTTCAAGTCTGAACTCCGCTGCTTATTGATTATAGGACCTTAAACAAGACTTCACCCCTCTTGCCTCATTGTCTTCATATTGAAAATGTGGAGTCTGGCCTAGATAGCTCTTTCATCTCTAACTCACTGTGAAGCACTTGAAGGATTATGATGTGAAAGAGGACTTCTGTTTGCTCTTCTGGGTGGGAGTGAGAAGGACTGATTTTAGCTTAGGAACTGGAGCTGTTCTCAAGTGCAGTGGGCTGCCTCAGTTCGCCTCCACGGAAACTCTTCTGGCAGTCTGGGTATCTAAAAAGCCTTCCCTTGCTCCAGCCCCTCTGGGAGTTGGGTAACACGATGGATAAAGCAGCAGTACTGGAGTCAGGAATACCTGTATTCAAATGTGTCCTCAGACCCTTACCAGCTATGTGACCCTGGGCAAACCACTTACCCTCTGCCTCAGTTTCCTCAGTTGTAAAATGGGGATCATAATAGCACCTCCCCCCACCAGGGTTATTGTGAGTATCACATGAGATAATATGTTTAAAGCACTTAGAGAAGTGCCTGGCAGATAGTAGGTATTTAATAAATATTTATTTCCTCTCTCCTCCTTCCAAGGCACAAACTTCAAATAATACTTTGTTTTGCAACTGTCCAGGAAGCATGTACTGTTTGTTGTGTATTGTAATTGTCTGTGTTTGAGTTTTCCATCCTCCTCAGCACCAAGTACAGCACTCTGCTCACAGTAGTATCCTTTTCTTAATACATGCTTGTTGAATAAGTGAGAATGAGCATTGGAGATTGGGATGTATGCTTCATGTTAGGGTTGGACTCAGGTGCATTGAGGTCCCTTCTGACTGTGACTTTCTGTGATTTAATGGAACTGCATCAGCCATAAAACATATTGACAGTACAGACACTCAAGTAAAGTTGCTCATTTATATCATGATTAATTCCTGAATGTTTGAATGTAGGGTGTGTTGTACGTCATATTCCAGAATGACTAAAATGGCATTTAGCTTACTTGATTAAAATTTAGTACTGGTAAGATCACAGTTGAAGATTCCTGCTTCATTTGGGAGTTACGGTGGGCAACTATTCTATTCCCTAAGGTTCTAGGATTCTAGATTTTTTTTTTCCCTACAGGTCTTAAATTGACCCTCCCTGAAAATAACATAGGGCTTACCTTTGGGGTTTGTAAATGAAATTCAGTGGGAAAAGGTTGGTGAAGCAGGCTGTTTACAGGTTGCAGTGCTTAACAGTACACAGAATAAAAGACTTCCTGCCACTCTAGTTTCATTTATCTTTATTATTAAAATGAATACCTGCCAATAAATCACATTGTTCACCACCATCTATGAACATATTTTTTGAGTAATATTACTTGGCATTCACTTAATACCCTTTGATACTTACCTTAAACAGATAACTAAAATTCTAGTAATATAATTTATGAGGGTTGTTTTTTTTTTATTTGCTTAATAATGTGCCAATGTCAGAGTCCCACAACCCTCAACTGACTGAGCCCCTTGACACAAGCACAGTGGAGAGGATGGCGAACAGCTCAGGAGATGCTGTCAGGAAAACAACTGTTGCTTGCTGAGCTTATGACAGAGAATCATTCACTGTCAAAACCTGTATTCTCTATGCCCCGGATCTCAGCAAACTTGCAGGCATAAGCCCACGCACACGATATCTCAAGGTCCCTACAACTCAAAGAAATGGACACACATAAAAACTAGACCCTGAATCTGTTCTGCTCCACCACAGAGCATTTCATCTGACTCACCTTCTTTTCCTCTTTTGAAACAAAGAGTTCTGAAATTTGTAGTTTAATGGACCACTGTAGAAAACTAGCCAAAAAGGTTCAACCTCTCTGTTGCTGAGTTTGTTTGTTGGTTTTTGTTTTTAATCTGCTGCTTGTAGATAGCTTCAAATTAGAAGAAAACCAAGTAGGATACTCATGATTTTTGTCTATTGCAACTGCTTTATTCCAGCCTTACCCGCTGCCCTAGCTCATCAGCCCCTGGCTTCCTTACTGTGATAACTTAATGAATGTATTGATAATGTATTACTTCTGCTCTTCCTGCTCATGAGAAAATTAAATTGTCAGCCAGGAAACGATAGGCAACCTCCCCCACCCCTAATGTTATTAATTGATTCCAGGAAACTGCAATGTTCATGGCATAATAGGATTTTGAGCCTGGAAGGACAGGATCCAGAATTTCTTGCCTGGAAAGAACCTCCTGACCAAGAATCCTTCCTACAACAGCACTGAAAAGTGGTCATCCAGCCTCCACTGGACCACTTCTAGAGAAGGGGAACCCACTACCTCCCAGAGAAACCCATTCTATGTTTGGACAATTCCAATTGTTAGGAAGCTTTTCCTAACCTAGAGAAGCCAAACTCTGCATCCCTACATTTTCTGCCCATTGCACCTATTTCAGCCCATTGCCTTCAAGCAGAGCTCCTGGACTGGAAAGCCCAGCCCCTTCAACCCTTTCATTTTAAAAATGAAGACACTATGATCCTGAGGGATATAGAGACTCATTCAAGATCATGCTGGTAATAAATAGCAGATCTGAGATGTAAATATCCATCTTCTTAAGCATTAAAAGTTTGTGCCATCAGAACCAATGTGAACAATGTGTGATCAGCCAAACAGTGTTTCAGTGAGGGATAGTTTTATAAACCATATGATTATCCAAAGAGGAGAGTCATCATGGTATAGTGGTTAGAAAAGGAACTTTGAAGGCAAGGATCAGTGTTCAGGTTCTGTCTTAATTACATATACTGGCTGTGTGACTCTGGGCAAATCACTTACCTTCCCAGTATCTCTGGGTAATTCTCTCAAATTCTAAGT
Source organism: Potorous gilbertii (assembly GCA_028658325.1). Taxonomy (NCBI): domain Eukaryota; kingdom Metazoa; phylum Chordata; class Mammalia; order Diprotodontia; family Potoroidae; genus Potorous; species Potorous gilbertii. The sequence continues at coordinate 330,209,274 of CM053769.1, read as the reverse complement.
TTTCTCATTTGGAGTTCCTTATATCAAAGAAATTATAGATCTGCACCAAATCTAAATTGTGAAACTGTGTTGGTCAGAGAACCATTCTTAAAGACTAATTGGGTTGTTATAGATCAAGAACTTCTGGGATTCTGGAAATGAGGTCAGAGATCATGTTAGTCAGCCCCCCTCATTTTATGGAAGGGGAAGCTGAGATCCAAAATGGGAAAGTTGCTTTCCCAAAGTCACCAGGTAGGAGCTGATCCATAATTTGAGTACAGGTCCTCAGGCTCCATATGCAGTGCTTTTATGTCCTGCTATCGAAGGTCACAGGGTGTGGATTTAGAAGCAGGAAAGGGGATGACTACTAGCCTTCCCTGCAGGTTCAAGTTTCAGTTCAGACAGGGTGGTAGCATTGGTGTTCTCTTTTCCTATCATGTTGGGAAGAAGTAGATTCATGGCAGAGCATTCCGGGGGCAGCAGGATGCCAGTTTTATGTCTAAACAAATACAGCATGCAAATTGGACCCGTTTTCTGTACTGTAGAGCAAAGGGCAGGTATTTGAGTTTGCCCCTCTGTTTCTTCCTTGGGTAGGAACAAATGCAATGCCACACTAGGTCTCTATTTGTTTAAATCTTATAAGCTCTGTAAGCATTTGGAATCCTCTTGACTTCCAGTGCCTGATTGTAAAAGAACAGTTGAATAGCTCATTGTTTTCCGATTTTTTTCTCTAATGTATTTTACAAACAGTCTGGTGACGGGCCTGACACTCTGATTTCTATGTACTGGCGCTTCACTTTGGGATTACAGCATTAATAACAGAGTTCCGTGCATCACGCCATTTTTAAGCATGATCGTTATGATAAAGGGCATATACTTAATTACAGGCCTGCTTAATTACAGCTCTGTTGAAGCTCGTTTGTTTAGGAGAATGCTAATTGCGCTACTGAGCCTTTGGCACATCCTTGCTTTCATCTGCCGTGGGTTGTTCCAATGCTGTGTATCAGCGTTTTGTTAAAAAAAGAAAAAAAAAAGAACTACCACAAAGGCTGAAGGGAAATGAGAGGCAGGTTTCTTAAGTGTCTTATGAAAGTGCTGAGGGGGTGGGGCGCCGAGGAGCAACCTCCTCCTCATCACTTATCAGGGTTTGAAGACATTAGTGTGTTACAGCTGGGAGAATGCCCTAGAGATAACCTAGTTACAGAGTCAAAGAATCAGAAGAAACTCCAGAAGACATCCAGCCCAACCCCTACCCAATCAGAAATCCTCTCAACAGATCTCTCTATTTCTGGATAAGGAAGCCCCAGGTCCAGGGTGGGCGGAGTGACTCACCCAAGGTCACACAGCAAATTGGTGGCTGAGTCCAGACTAGAATGCTCATTACAGATTTGGAAAGGACCTAAGTAGCATATACTCCACCCTCTTCCAGAACAGACAGCCTCCTACTGCCCCACTGGCAGAGCATACTTTCAACATATATCACGATGTGTTGAAAAGAGCATTCAATTTCAAATTCTTGTTCTGTTACTTCCTCTACTACTTCTGCAATCACAGGCATGTTACTTACCTGCTCTGAGCCTTGGTTTCCACCTCTTTGAAATGAGTAACTTGTATTCCATAATTTCTTTTTTTTATTTAGTTCATATAAATTTATTTATTTTCAGTTTTCAACATTCACTTCCACAAAGTTTTGAATTTCAAATTTTCTCTCATCTTCCCTCTACCCCCCTACCCCTAGATAGCATGTATTCTGATTGCCCTTTTCCCCAATCTTCCCTCCCTTCTATCACTCCGCCCCATCCCTTTCTCCTCTGTTTTTGGGTAGGGTAAGATAGATTTCTATATCCCATTGCTTATATATCTTATTTCCCAGTTGCATGGGAAACAACCTCTAACATTCATTTTTAAAGCTTTGAGTTCCACATTCTTTCCCTTCCTTTCCACCTCCCCACCACCCACACTGAAAGGCAAGCAATTCAATAAATCCTAATACTGAGAAAGGTCTCATGAGTTATTAATGTCATCTTTCCATGGAGGAATGAATGTAGACAGTTGAACTATAAGAAGTTCCTTATGGTTTCTCTTTCCTGATTATCTTTTCATTCTTCTCTTGATTCTTGTATTTGAAAGTCAAATTTTCTATTCAGCTCTGGTCTTTTCAACAAGAATGTTTGGAGGTCCCCTATTTCATTGTAGTTCCATTTTTTCCCCTGAAGTATGAATAGTCAGTTTTTCTGGGTAGGTAATTCTTGGTTTTAATCTTATCTCCTTTTAATTTTGTCTCCTCTGGAATGTTATATTCCAAGCCCTCTGATCTCTTAGTGTAGAATCTGCTCGATCTTGTGTTATCACAATACTTGGATTGTGTCTTTCTGACTGCTTATAATATTGTCTCCTTGACCTGGGAACTGTGGAATTTGGCTGTAATATTCCTAGGACTTTTCCTTTTGGGATCTCTTTCAGGAGGTGATTGGTGGATTCTTTCCATTTCTATTTTACCCTCTGGTTCTAGAATATCAGTTTTCCTTGATAATTTCTTGAAAGATGATGTCTAGGCTCTTGATCGTGGCTTTCAATTAGTTCAATAATTTTTAAATTATTTCTCTTGTGTCCCTTTTCCAGGTCAGTTGTTTTTCCAGTGGGATACTTCACATTGTCTTCTATTTTTTCATTATTTTGGTTTTGTTTTATAATTTCTTGATTTCTCATAAACTCTTTAGCTTCTATTTGTTCCATTCAGATTTTTAAAAAGTTATTTTCTTCAGTGACCTTTTGGACCTCTTTTTCCATTGGGCTCATTCTCCTTTTTAAAGCCTTCTTCTCCTCATTGACTTTTGGGACCTCTTGCCATTTGGGTTAGTCTAATTTTAAAAGTGTTGGGTTTTTTTCAGTATTTTTGGCATTTCCTTTAGCAAGCTGTTGACTCATTTTTCATGATTTTCTTGCATCACTCTCATTTCTCTTCCCAATTTTTCCTCTACTTCTTTGACTTGATTTTCAAAATCCTTTTTGAGCTCTTCCATGGCCTGAGACCAATTCATATTTTTCTTAGAGACTTTGTTTGGATGCAGGAGCTTTGACTTTGTTGTCTTCTTCTGGCTGTATATTTTGATCTTCCTCATCATTAATGATGTAAGAAAATAACTCTTCATTGAGAAAGTAAGAAGTCTGTTTCTTTTTTCCCCATTTGCTCATTTTCCTGCCCTTTACTTGATTTTTGAGCTTTGTTAAGTGGAGAGCTCCAGAAGAATCCTGTGCTTCAGCAGTGGCTACAGCCACCCTGGGGCTGGAGGTGGGCTAGGGCTGGACCATGCTCCCCTCTCAGCCAGGTGAGAGACCCTTCTCACTGACCTTTGAAGCTGTCTTTAGCATTTGTGGGTTGAGAAGTCAGGAATCCACAGCAGCCAGCAGTGATTCCATCCCCTATAACCTGCTTTTGCTCATCTGGACAGGCATAGCTGAACTGAACGTCGCTGCAGTGATAGACCCTTCCCATCAACCTTCCAGATTGTCTTGGGCTGGAAATTTGCTTCAGTTGGTCATTTTGTGCTGCTCTAGACTTTGTTTAGAGTCATTTTTTTACAGGTTTTTGGAGGAGTTGGGGGGAGACTATAGCAGGTCTCTGCTTCTCTTCTGCCATCTTTACTCCCCACTCCATAATTTCTGAGGCCCTACGTAAGCTCTGTTATTCAGGAACTTCTTGTGACGGAGACTTCACTACTGCCTGAGGCATCCAGTTCTGTTTTTGTTGTTCAGTTTTTTTCAGTCATATCCAACTCATTGTGACCCGATTTGGGGTTTTCTTTGCAAAAATACTGGAGTGATTTGCCATTTCCCTCTTCAGCTCCTTTTACAGATGAGGAAACTGAGACAAGTTAAGTGACTTGACCAGGGCCACACAACTATGATGTATCTGAGGCCAAATTTGAAATCAGAAAAATCAGTCTTCCTGATTCTAGGCCCAGCACTGTATCAATTGCGTCACCCTAGCTGCCTCTAATTTTAGTTGTTTTCTTTATATTAAGCCAAAATATATTTCTCTATAATTTTCATGTTACACTTATTTCTGTTCCCTGATACCAGAAATAACCCATTCCCTCTTTTCACATGACAGTCCTTTCAGTATTCAAGTCTCTTCTTTTCCAGACCAAACATCTCTAGTTCCATCTACAATACTACCAGCACTGAGCCCAGTACTCTAGATGTAGTCTACACCAGAACCAAATACAATGGGTTTCTCTCCCTTGTTTGGGACATTCTGCCACTCTTAATGCATACCAAGATTGTGGTGGTTTTCTTGGCCTTACTGTTAGATTGCTGGTTCATATGGAGCTTATAGTCCACTGATTTCCTCTCTAGTGCTCTTCTGTGAAGCTGGAGATGTCCATTAGCTTCATAGATTCACAGAATATTTTTCAGTAAGGTGTAAGATGCAGCCATTAGAGAGGACAAACACATGACCCTAGGAAGATGTAGGCGAGAAATCCCCCAACAAAAAGGAAAAGACTTTATTCTAATTAAGTTCAGAATTCAAAAAATAAGATTATGAAGGGCTTGGTATAGGATCTGTGCATGACTCATTTTGTAATACTAATGTAAGGTATAACTAAATTAGCATTTAGGGATACAGAGTTGGGGGGATCCTTCCCCCAAATCTATCACTCAGTTACTCAGTTTTAGAAAAGAGAACTAAGACAAGATGCAGACATTATTTGGGGAAAGGAAATGTAATACCCCACAGGAAAGCTGGAGACTGTTTAAAAACACCTATGTGGAAACTAAGGAAAAGTGTGTGTGTGTGTGTGTGTGTGTGTGTGTGTGTGAGAGAGAGAGAGAGAGAGAGAGAGAGAGAGAGAGAGAGAGAGAGATCATGGGCACACTGTATCCAAAAAATCAGGCATATAAGGAAAATCAGAGTAAGGTATGTTTCAGTCAGCTACATGACTCCAAAGCTATTTCATGAAACAAGGCATACTTGGGGGAAAACAAACAATCAGAAATCTTGCCCAAGCAAGTAAGTGGTACAGAGGACCCCCACGGAGTTGGGGTATTATATTTGTATAGTACTTGACAACAAGAGAATATGCCCAGGGTATTTTGGGGTCTGTGTCTGTTCTTTTTCTTTCCTCCCATCCCCTTCCTCCAACCTTCTAAGGCTGAGTCTGGAGTCTTAATCTCACCATATGAGGCAACATCTGGCTACTAGAGATGCCGTGATTTCTATTTCTTTGCCATGGTAGAAAAATCCTTCCCTCAATCCACATTGGCTAGAAATTATATCATCTAGTTGGAGGGAACTTTAGAACATGGAACATTTGAGCCAGAAAAGACCCTTCATTTTATAGGCCCAGAGATGAGACAAGTAATTTGCCTAATGTCACATGACTCATTAGCAATAGAGCCCATAATCAATCCCAGTTCTTTAGCATCTCAGTCCAGTTCTCTCTGTTGTGGTTTGAAGATTTATAAAGAAGTTTTACTGAGAAACCAAGGCAGAAACCAAATAGCAAAAAATACAAAAAAGATTCCTCTGAATACAGAATTCTGGATTGTACATATTCCAGTGCACACTAGTGTGAAATCTATTAAGAGATTGTGTCCAGCACTTTCTGGGTTGAAGAGACATCCTTAACCCATATCAGAACTGTTTTCCTTCTGCTAAGCTCGCTTGGCTCAGTGATAGGGTGCCCCCATCATGTGTACCCCACTTCACAAAACTGTTGTAGTAAAAATTTTCAATAGCAAATCACTAGAAAAATATATTTGTGTTCATAATAGTAGCCATTAATTAATGACATGTTGTATATACCCTGTTGTTATAAGCTCCTTAAGGGCAGAGAATCTATTGTTTTCTGTCTTTCAGCCCTTAGCATAGTGTGTCTTATAAATCATAGAGATTTAATGAATATATGTTAAGTTGAATTGAACCAGTTATGCTCATGGGGCACAAAGTTGTGTTTGGTGATTGAAAAAATGGTGAGAAAAGGCATCAAAGAGATTAAACAAGGCCTTCACTTTAGTCTCTTCTGAGAGAAACATTAGCAGGATTCCCTTATGGTCTTTTGAAAGTATGATCTGATGACAGATCAGAGGTACTAGATCAAATAATGGCACAAGGCTGTGATGTTCTAGGCCTAATTGACAAGTGCATCACCAGGACCAGATGGCAAACCTGCTCGGAGATTTGGAAAAAAAAGAAGACACTCTGGGGTACCACGGTGTAACATTGTCCAGTATTTGTACCTTTTTATTACATGTGGTCACTTGTAAGGAGAAAGGGACAGATTATATGAGCAAGCTCCAAGGATCACATTTAGGAAAAATAAACGAGACTTCATTGGAGAATGATTTATACACTAGAAGGGTCTCTGGAATGCATCATTCTATTCCCTAAAAACATTGACCCTTGGTTGCCACAGACAAAAGACCTACAAAGATGCTGAGTATTGTCTAGTAGGAAATAAAACTCAAACCATCGTTCCTTTGGACAGAACTTCAGCATGTCCTTATAATCAGTGCAATTAATCAAGCACATATTAAGCACCAACTGTGTGCAAGGCACCTACATGGTAGTTATTGGGGATAACATTTTACTGGAGTAACAGCGTAGTATATAGTGAAAAGAGCCCTAGACTTCAACATCAAATGACTTGGGGCCTGACTCTTTACTTATCAGCTATGTAACCTTGGGCAAATCATTCAACCTCTCTTTGCTCAAGTTTCCTCATCTGTACAATAGGAAGAATAAATCTTATACCACCTATACATCCCACGGCTATTGAGAAGAAAACACTCTCTGAATATCAGCTAGCTCATATGTAGTGAATACATAGTAGGTGCATAATAAACGTTTATTGATTTATCTAATAATAGCAGAAGCATACAGTAAATATCAACCAGTTGTCAAATTTTTCTGCCTGGCATGCAAATGAAGTAGAATGGTAAAAGGGAGGAAAGAGTGCTAATCATAGAGTGAAGAGATCTGAGTTCAAATCCCAGCCTTGACACTTAACTAATTGTGACCTTGAGCAGGTCCCATCCTCTGTGTGAACCTTAATTTCCTCCTCTGTAAAATAGGAAGAAAGATTCTTCTTGAGCAGATCATTTGTGGAAGATTTACAGAAGGACATGAAAGAGAATTACAGGATGAGAAGGAACCTTTGTAGTCAGCAGGAAGAGTCTAGTAAAACAACTCTTGAGGAAAGAGAGAGAGAGAAAGGGTATGATTCAAGAGGCAAAGTCCCAGAGTAAACAGAAGCATGTTAAGTCAAAGGTGCAAATCAAGGGTTAGTCTTGGCAATGGGAAGAGCTATGTCTTATTCAACAAGTGAATTAAAAAGGAGAGAATGGAAGATGATGCTGATGGGTCTTGAGATATGAAATAGGGAGATGAGGGAGCTCACTGCTGATCACTTTGATTTGTACTGGTTAAAATTTTATCAAAACTTTTGATAAAAGGAGTAGATGGCATGCTTATCAACTTTTCGGGTGACAGAAAGTTGGAAAGGATGACAACCTACTGGAAGATGGAATCAGTCTTCAAAAAGAGCTTAATAGGAGAACATTGGGCCAGATATAGTTAAGATGAAACTTAACAGGAATACCTGTAAAATCTTATACTGAAGTTCCAGAAGGGTGCTGTGTCCAAACACAGCTTGTCTGAAAGGGATCCGAGAGGATTTAGTGAACTGAAACCTCAATGCAAGTTAATAGTGTAATGGCATGGTAAAAAGCTGGTCTAATTTGAGGCTAGTGGTTCTCAAACTTTTTGGTCTCAGCAGCCCTTTACACTCTTAAAATTATTGAGGACTCTCCCACCACAATGAGTTTTTGTTTCTTTGGGTGATATCTACTGGTATTTATTGTATTCACAATTCAAACGTCTTAGTACCATTATGGAAATAGTTTGACCTCTCAGACACCCTGTAAGAGTCCTGGGGACTCTGAGGAGTCCCTGGGCCCTATGTTGAGAACCACTGTGTTAGGCTACATTGGTGGAGGCATGTTGTCCTGATCAGGGTTAGGATAACCCCTCTATGATTCCATCCAAGTCAAAACAAATCTGGAAGATGGGGTTCAATTCCAGATACCACATTTTAAGAAGATGAGCCAACAACCTGGTACCCTCCAAAGGAGGGTGTCCAGGAGAGTGGGAAAATCTTTACATGCCTTGCAAGGAGGGTTGGTTGAAGAGTTATCCTAGCTAGGAAAAAGAATAATAGAGTATTTCACAGTTTCTTAATGTTCTGTTACTTTACGTATAGAATGATTCTAACTTCTGTCTAAAATAAAGGACAGATCATTTCCTCACACCCTTCCCTGGTATTGCTAACAGTCCTCATTCCTTCCAAGTTGAAAGATTAATATAGATGCATCTACCTCCATGATACTTTCTGAAATCTCTATCCCCATTTTCATAACTGAATGTGATCTCTCTTCCCTTTGATCTCCATAGCATGTTATAACAGGGCAGTTCTATCCCACCTGTATTTGTGTATTAGAACTATTGTGTCATGTTCTTTGAGAGTAAGGACTGCTTCTGTCATATAAGAGAAACTTACTATGTCTAAATCTAATTGAATTATCTCCTCCACAAAGTCCCTTTAGGAGGATATTGTTTTGGACTTTGTTCTTTGTTAGGACTCTAAGTTGGAACTTCTGACTCCATGTGCAATACTCTCTCTACTGGTCGACCATCACCTGAGATGTATAAAGTTCATATAATCTTAAGAGTTGTAAAAGGCCTTAGGAGATATTCAGTCCAGCCTGACTAAATGTAGGAATCTCCTCTCTACCGTGCCTAACAGATGGTTGGCCACCTGTTTTCTACTTTCCATGGTAGAGAGTTCATGATTTGTCAGATAGCTCATTCCATTCAGTTCAACAAACATTTATTTAATGCCTACAAAAATGAGCAACACACCATTTTACATCTAAAAGCTTACAGTCTAAGGGAAATGGTTACTTCAGTAATTCAAGGATTTGTAATTTTATCCACATGGATACTTTCTCCCAACTCCATGCCTGGACCTCACTTTAGTTTCCTGGTCTTCCTTTAAAACTTAGCTTAAACCGCAGGAGGCCTTTCTTGGTCATCCTATTGTGATTGCCTTCCATCTACTCTGTATATATATCTAATTATTTCCCTCTTTGTCACCTGTGTTAAAATGTGAGCTCCTGGGGGAATAGGAAGTATTTTTGTCTTTCTTTGTACCGTCAGGGCTTAGCACAGTGTCTGACACATAGTAAGTGCTTAATAACTGCACTTACCTGCCAGAACTTTTGTGAAGGTCAAGTAAGATAATGTATGTAATAATACTTTGTAAAATTAAAATAGGACAGAGATACAGACGACACCTGTGACTTCATTGGTATAAGGAGCTTCCAGGTGAGGAGTCTGCCTCTACCAGTGCACATTAGCCCCTTCTCTGCACCTTACAGTCTGAGAGAGGAGGAGGAGGAAGGAAGAATTTAAGAGCTTTCAAATATCTCATTTTATTGTAAACAACCCTGGAATGTAGATGCTGTTACTATCCTCTTTTTACAATTGAGGAAACTAAGGCAGGCAGAGGAGGTTAAGTGACTTGCCTAGGGTCACACAGCTAGTAAGTGTCTAGGTTTTTATTAGACCTCAGTTCTTCCTGACCCCAGGTCCAGTGCTATATCCACCGCACCACCTAGAGCACTTAGAGGTTAAGTGACTTGCCCAGAGTTCCACAGGCGGTAGGTGTCAGAGGCAGGATGTGAACCCAGGCCTTCTTGGCTTTGAGGCAAGCTCTCTATCTACTCTGCCATGTTTTCTGCCATAAACATTAAAACACTATATAAATGTCAGTTGTTGTGAATGGTTCTTCCTGTGAGACTGGCAGAGCCATTGAGGAGTTCATCCCCAGAGGACTAGATACTAGATGATTAATTTTTTAAACTATAGGAACTCTTGAAGACTATTTAAAGTATGAAGGGTACTGAGACTGGAATTAGTAGAGGGAGCATCTAGATGCATGGAGGAAGTAATAGATTATTGAAGTAAATTTGATGCTGTAGTCCTCATTTCAAATCCCCAGTGAATAATCTTAGCCTGGGAAGTAAAGTGGTCATGGATCGGAGGTCATTTACCTGGTACAGGCCCCTGTTGGGCTCCAATTTCTCCATCAAACTGTTTTTAAAGTTAGTGATGTGTTGATGGTGAACAGGGAAGTAGGCTTTAGGGATTATGGCAGAGGAAATATCTCTCCAGTTGGTGAACCTTTTAGTTTTAAAACAGGGCATATTTCACCCTACTGCATGGTTGGGCCTGTAATTCATTACAGCATGATTTTTTTCAGGGTTCTCTTCTGTTTTTATTAATCCATTGGAGACATCAGTTTTGTGCATGTACTTTTCTCAAACTTGCAGAAAGACTTATAGGGCTTCATAGAATTAAAAAGCAAGGAGGGTCATTGGAGGTCATCTGTTCCAATTCCTTCATTTTATAGATGCAAAGAAGAAAAGTGACTTACACAAAACCACACAGCTGATTATTAGTCCTTTAAGGTTTTCAAAGCACTTTTACATAGTAATAATAACTGTTATATAATGCCTTAAAGTTTGCAAAGTGCTTTTCCTGTATTCAATAGAATATCGGCTCCTCAGTGTAGGAATTGTTTATTTTTTGTCTAGGTATCACTAGCACCTAGGGTGATGCCTGAGTCTAGTATGTCCTTAAGAAATGGTAGATTTTACTTAAGACTGCCAAGTGCTTGAGAAATGATAGGCATTAAACTAAATGACTGAATATTTTTTCTCATATGTCTTCCCAATAAGCTTGTGAGGTAGGCAGGTATTATTACCCATATTTCCTAGGTTAGGAAACTGAGGTCAGAGGAGTTGCAATTTTCCCGTGATAGCTATTAAGGCAGGATTCAAACTCAGGTCTGACTCCAACTCTAGCTGTTTTTCCACCACACCAAATCTATCTTGCCTTCATTCAGAAAGCACTGAGTACAATACAAAGTTTTATCTAAGACCCAGTCCCTACCCTTTTGGTGGTTGCAATGCAGGAGTGTCAGAAATGTGCATTCAGACTCGCAAATATCAAACACATCTTTGTGTTTCACTCCTCAGAGCCCAATGTATAAAGAGACATGGATTTATTAGGGCCTTAATTTCTTTACCTGTAAAATATTAGGATTGGATTTTAGATGTTCTTTAAAGTACCCCCTAGGTCAAGCTCAGACCTTTGTAATTTTGAGTACAGTGTCATACCATCTTGGGGTATTCATTCAGACCTTCCAGTGGATGTGGACTCTTATTAATCTTACACTGAGAGATTACAAATGAAACATCTCCAGTCAACTTAGACAAGTCTTCACACCATCCAGTCTTGAGACTTCAAATTCAGTAAGTCAAAAGAAGAACCAAAGAGTCATAGTGTCCAGAATGCAGCAGGTGATGGTCTTCCCTAGTTAGAACACATCTAGAGGATCATAGTCAATTCTGGACAGCACATTTTAGGAAGGACACTGACAAAGCTCAAGCCATGTCCTGAGGAGGGTACCCAGGAAGTTGAGAGGCCTTGAAATTATGCCATAAAAGTATCCACTGAAAGATCTGGAGATGTTGTATAGCCTGAAGGAAACAAAAACAAAGAGAGGAGACTTACGGGCAGAAGGATCACTCACTGTGTCCTGGGATTTGAAGGGCTAGCATGTCAGAGAGGGATTCAGTTTGTTCTGCTTGACCTCAGAGGGCAGAACTGGGAATGAAGGGGGAGAGTTACAAGGAGGCAAATGCCAGGTTGATATAAGGACAGAACTTCCTATCAGTGCAGTCCAGCAGTAGTATGTGCTTTTTTGGGAGGTAGCAGTTCCCTGTGTCTAGAGGTCAGGGATGCTCTCTAAAGCCTTCCTTCTGAGTTATGGTAGAACTAGGGGGCCTCTAAGGTCACCTTCAGCTCTGACTTTCCTTAATGATGAGGATGACTTTAATGTGTGTTTTCTTTTCCTTTTTCAGCTATGGATGGAGTGCCTTTCATGATTTCAGAGAAGTTTTCTTGTGTTCCAGAAAGTGTAAGTTATGTGCATGGTTCTTATTAGAAAAGATGGATGTTCTAGTGAGTCATTCTCATTTGTAAGTGCAAATGGTCATTTTGATCCAACCTTATAGCTGTGAATACTTTTCATTTTCCAAATGTAGCTTAATAATTTTTGTTCTTTTTTTATTTCATCATGGCAATTTATTGAAGAAAGAAGTATAATTAGTTTTCACATTATGGAAGTTGAAATCTGTGGAAATGACAGAGGGCTTCATAAAACTGCAGCGTTTCAGAGGAGGAAGGAACCTGAGCAGTCACCTGAGCTCGATTCCTCATTTTATTAACAAGGAAGTCCAGGCTCAGAGGACCGACGTGACTCGCTCAAGGTCACACAGGAAGGTAGTGGCAGAGTATTGTATCTGTGAAATGATAATGGATTAAATGATTTCTGAGCTCTCTTCCTGCCCTACATTCCGTGATTCCAGAACCCAAGTCTCTTAACTCCCAAACAAGAGATTTGTGTTTATGAGAACAGTACCATATAACCACTGAGTCTCTTGCCCCATAGCAAACTATCCTTCACCCCGTGTTTAAAGATAACAGCAGAAGCCTGAAGGAGTATATAGCGAGCTGTCATTCATTGGGTTCCAAACTTATTTTGTTACCTAAGAGCAGATGAAGCATGGAATGCCATACTTCTCAGCTATATCTCTCTCTCAGCATTTATGTTGCTTCAAACTGGTGGTAGAAGCATTGACCCTGGAAAGACTGACAATATTATACTGTCAAAAAAAAAAAAAAGGTTGGATTGAGGAGACTACTGCTCAATCTCTCTTATAAGTGAAAGGTTCATGGTTGTCCCTTTGTGGTAATTTGTATAATTAGTGTGCTGTTTGATACTTCACACAGATAACAAGGAACCTTACAGCATAGGCTGTTATAACATAAGATGTGAACATAGAGGGAAGGACCTTAGCATGTGGAATATTAGAGCTTAATAGATTGGATGGAGCTGAGAGGGATCTTCATATTGTAACGTTAGAGCTAGTGGGATGTTATACCATAGAACAAAGAATGTTCAATCTGTGAGATGGTTTACAATCTAGCCCCTTATTCAGTCTGGTCCCAAATTATGATCCTTCCCACCCTCTCCCAAAGATTTGAGCTGTTACCAAAAATGAAAACTCTGGTTTAGATATTAGCAAAAAAACAACTAAATGTTGTCCTTGGGCCCAGCTTAAAACCAGGCGCCTTGTGATTTGGCCCACTCTGCAATTTCCATTCTAATGAAATATAATATGCAGCCCCGACATCTTTCTGCTAGCAGCTTAATCTTGAAAAATGCTTGTGATGTTGCATGTGGAGCATGAGTAACTTTAGCTGACTTCTCTTGGCTCTGTTGCCATGGCTACCCTGGCGTCTCTCCTGTTTCCTTGGGGAGGCTGTTCTGTCCTGTTTACCCATTCCAATCTAGAAAGTTTAGTGAGGTAGTTAGAGCCTAATGATACAACAGCTGGACCTCTGCTGGATTCCAGGCAACGGAAATGGAGAGAGGGAAATGTTTTCCCTGTTCTTGTGCCCCTCTGGCTGCTGGTGCAAATGTGGCAGACTGTTTGGAGAGAAGCGGTAACAGCATCCCCGGGAGGTTTGTGTTTAATTCTGTAGCTAGATGTCCCCATGGCTGCCCTGGGTAAATTTGTTGCTGGCAAGACTTGAGAGACTGGGAACAAGAAGCCCTATGTTTATAAAACTGGGGGCAGAGGATTCTGGGCAGCACTATAGTGTAAAAAAAGAAAAATAGAAATGTACTATTTCTATGTAGTAGAAAGAACAAGTAGAAAAGTCAGGAGACACCTGGACTTAAATCCTGGAGCTGACTCTTAGAAGTTTTGTGATAGCAGGCAAGTCGTTTCACTTCTCCAAGACTTAGTTTCCCCATCAGTAAAATAAGGATAGTGGTATTTGCCTTGCCTGCCCCATGGAGTTGTTGAATGAAAGTACTTTGTGACTAGTTAGTGATGTTAGGAATATTTTCCATTTATAGATATTCAGCTTTTGCCTGCTCTACTTTTCCAGCAAGGGGAAATTCAATCATGTTGGCTGTATGGTTGGCCTCTGTACCCAGTAGGTTTTTCACAAGAGTTTTCATGCAGAGTAGGGTATGCTCCAAACAGGCTAGAAACAAGAAATCTTATGATAACAAAACTGGGGCCAGAGGATTCTGGGTAATGTTATAGTGTTTAAAGAAAAAGTGCAGTGAGTGTAAAGGAAATACCTGCTAACAGACAATGTAGGGTCATATAAATAACACCCCTCCAGACCCTAGGTTCAAGTCCCAACTCTGCTGGCTTCTGTGTGACTTTGGAGATATTGCTTCTCTTCAGATTCCTCATCTATAAAATGGGGGTCTGAGGGGAAGGAGGGGATTGAGGCATTGTGTTATTGTGGAGACAATATAAGATTTGAAATCAAAGGCCTTGGATTTGAATTTACCATCTCCCTTAGTGAGGACAAGGCATTTTCCTCTAAGCCTTACGTATTCTTTTGTAAGATGAGGGGATTACTAGATCATCTCTGAGATCCTTTGAAATTCTGTGCTTCTGTACTGCATCCCAGTTTTTTTGCTTCAGAAATTATGGTCACTGAAGTCCCCAAACCGATGATTTCTTCTGGGTCCTTCTGGCAGTCTTGGGCCATACAGGAGGCTAGAGTCCAAATCAGACCACACATAGTTTAAATCCTAACTTTTCTAACTTACTACTAGGGTACTGATGAACAAATCATTTAATGCCTCTGACCTTTGTACTGTCTTCATCTATGAAGTTGAGGGACTGGACCTGATGACCTCTATGCTTCCTGCCTACTCTAATTCCTGTCATCCTTGCAGACTTTTCAAAGCTGCCCGTTCTACCCAGGGTGTGCTTCTAGCTTATATCAAAGTGTATATTTGCTGTCAAGGAGCCAGCATTTCACAAGAAGAGCCTCCATCTTCATGAAATTACAGCAACGCCCATTAAAATGTGATGTTATCATTTTTCACCACCATTGATTTCTGAAAATGATAATTTATGTGCAGTTATTTTATTCACCGTGCATTTTCAAAGAGCTGGAATTCCCCCAGCTCCCTGATGAATACCAAGGAAGCAGTAGCCTCCTTGCCCAGAATTCCTTAGACACCAGTGCCACCACCTGGCCAGAGTGCTCAGGGCACATTTATCCCCATGGAAGCTGAAAGAAATGGGAAACCTTACCAGCTTTATAGCTTTGGTACTGCTTGCCGGGGAAGAAATGAGAAACCAAGACAGGTCTTTGCAAAATCCTGCTTTTTCATAGGTGTTGGTGGCCCCTTCCTCTGGAGAGAAACAGACAGACAGATCAACTGATGGACACCTGGGAGCAGTGCCCTGGGAGCATGGATCTCATGTACCTGCTATATTCTTTGGAAGCATCTTTCTTTATCATTTCTGCATTTACTACCTTGCTAATGAATGGGCGGATGTATTCCCCATCGAGCTAGGATTCTTCTAACCAATATGCAGTGCTAAAGTAAAGACAAAGCAGTACTAGCTGCTTTTCTTAGATAATTGTCCCTTGTTTGAAATGCAAAGCCAGATGTGAAAGTGGCATTTCCCAGCTGTTTAAGAAAATAGATTGTCTTTTGTGTTTCAGATGCAGCCCATTGATCTCTTGGGGATCACCATCAAATCTCTGGCAGAAATAGAAAAAGAGGTGAGTGGCCTCTCTTCCCCCCCCCTCCCCCAGCAGTGGCTCAGGAATCTGGCAACCTCTGGAGCTTCCCTTTGGATCCTTCATCTTTAATGAAGGTTTTCTCCTAGGGAGAATGTGGGGTTCTGTTGGCCCTGCACCCCGTAGCTTAGGTCTTCTAGAAGAGTCGATCATGGTGGGGTGGAATGAGTGCTGGGCACATCTGGATTCACTCCTGCCTCTACTACCCACCAGATGAAGGGCTACAGTCAAGCCAGTACTGTTCTCTGAGCCACTTGTAAAAGGGAGGGGATGATACCTATACTAATCATCAAAGGGGTATCTCAAGAAAAGCACTTCATGTTCTTTAAGGCACTCTAGAAGGGTCACTATTCCAAGAATGCAACTGATGAGAAAAAGACAGTCATTGTCACTACCAGTGAGAAGATCTCAGGTGTCTGTAGTGATTTGTGGTTTTAAAGTACTTTGTATAAGTCATCTAATTCGTTCCTCATAGGGATCCTGTGAAGTAGGCAGAATCTATACAATGTCCCAGAAGTCTTAGTGCAGTTTTAGGTTTGGGGGAGCTTTTTGGGAATTTAATATTTAGGTCGATATAGATGTCTCAGTCACTTACCACTCACCTTGCTAAGCCTCAGTTTTCTCAGCCATACAGTGGGAGTAATAACGTATAACATTTGCACTCTAAATCACAGGGCACCATTCTGAGGACAGTATTTTTGTCTAAGTTTACTAAAACCCCATATAAACTCATGCTACTCCTTTGAGGTATAGTATAGTGACACATTGGACGTAGAATCAGAAGACCTGTGTTGAAATCCTGCCTTTTTATATTTCCTGTCTGGCTGTGATCAGATTTCTTCACCTCAGTTTTCTTCCCTTTAAAATGAGAATAGTATTTCTACTGTCCACTTCACATGGTCATGCGCTCTTTGTAAGCCTGGAAGCTTTGTAAACAACAGTTGTTGTTACTCTTTGGCGAAAACAGGGATTTTCTGAAATGACCTCACATCTTAATGATTTAGAGTTAGGGGTGGAGCTTATTTAGTTGCTCTCAACCAAGTCAGGTCACATTTGACAGAGTGATGTGTTGGAATTCTTTTCTGGTGATGGGAACAAATGATCGACATTTCAATATACATGATGGCTCCGAAAAGAGAATTGGAGCAATGGAATGAAACTAGACCGCAGATAGGTAGATGTTTTCACCGCTACTACAAGACAGCCTTAGATTCTATGCTGTCTTCTCTTTTTTCCCCTCTTTTTTATGTATAGAAGGTTGTTAAGCAGTCACGTGCTCAGAAGCAGCTTCTCCTCTGAAAGGAATATTTGTCTCAAAGATGGAAATGGTGGAACCATTTCAATATTCTCTGTTCCCTTTGGGTTTTCTTCTTGTATTCTCAGCTAGCAAAATCAGGTTTTTTATTGAAAGATGGCTGAAATCAAGGAAAATTGAATCAATGTAGTACAACAAATTTCTAAACCTGTCATAACAAAAACAACAAAAAAAGGTCCATTTTGTCTTTGATTTTCAGTAAATCATAAAAAAAAAGATGCTGATTGCCATGTATAGATTTTAGGTTACTTTGGCAGGCGAGGGGGAACTACATAATGCTAACCCAGAAATGAAGAAAATTCCCTTGTGGTTTTCCCCCCAATAAAGGACTGCTTGCAGTATTTCTCTAGGGTCCCCTGCTTTGTACAGGAGTTAGCAGCTGAGACAACAAATAGCTGCGCATTCCTTTTCTTTGCATTGTCTTGACAGTATTATGAGGGGCTTCTTCTGTCAGCAACATAGGAATATGGTTTGTTACAGATGTGAAAGGGCAAATACATCTGCAAGCATTTATTAAACTCCTACTATTTGCTAGGAACTGTGTTAGGCACCAGAGGTACAAATATAAAGAATGAAATAATCCCGGTTCCCAAGGAGCTCATGTTCTTTTGGGGAAGATAAATGGAAAGAGAATAAATGCAAATAAAAACAAAGTAGTTAAATACAAGGCAGTCTGGGAGGGCACATGTCCATACCACTTCTGGAGTCACAGGTCCTCGGGACCACATTTAAGGAAGGACTTTGAGAAGCTGTGGCACATCCTACAAAGAGAGCTCCAATTATCGTATGAGGACCCAGAGTCATAAAGCTGTTAAGTATCTGAAGTGAGTATTGAACCTAGGCATCCTGACCCCAAGTTGGGAGCTCTATTTGGTGAGTCATTGAAGCAAGAGTCAAACCCATGTCTTTTTAACTCCAAATCCAATGCTTTATCCACTATGTCCTATTTCTCACCTTGTAGAGGTGATTCTTGATTCAAGTGCGGGTTAATTCTATGACCTTTGAGGTCCGATTTGTGAAATTCTTTGGGTCTTTGATTTTATTCAGCCCTGAACAGGCACTTATTAAGTGCTTGTTGTGTGCAGTATGACCTAGTGAAGAGAGAGCTGGCTTTAAAATCCGGACTTGTCTTCAGGTGCTGCCTCTGTCATATCCTGGATGTGTGACTGTGGACAAGTCTTGTTTTAGGCTAGGTGTCCTTACAAACACTAGGGTCACTTAAGCAGAGTTTTATCCTATTTAACGAGCTAAGAAGATAAAAATCATTCTTATCTTACAAGCCAGGCAGGGCTTGGCCAGAGTGTAGTTGGCCCTTGGGCTATGATTTGCTTTCACCAGCTAAGCAGGTCTCTGAGGCTAGAAGTCACTACAGGGGTGCCAACTGGCATTAGAAGTCATTCTTTACTTGGGACTTCCATGTACCAGTGACATCATAGGTCCAGACCCTAACCCTGATACGTGCTAAGGGAGATCTAAAAATTAAAGGAGATGGAATCTTGCTTCTCATATCCAGGTAGCTAATCCCTCATCACTCTTGCATTCCAGCCCCACAACACCTGTTACCGCCTGGACATCAAGCATTTCAGACTCTACTTGTCCATCAGTCACTTTCTTCCCCCACAAAAATGACCTCTCCTCCAAATTTCCCTCAACTTCAAGGTTCAGAGTCCCTGTCATTCTTCCTCCATTCATTCTTCTACCCCCCACCCCATGCACAGTCGGTTACCAAGTGATGTTCATTCTTCCTTCATGACATCTGCCCCTTCTCACCACCAGCACCCTAGCTGAGATCTTCTACCTCTCACCTAGACTATCACAGTAGCCTCCTAATTACATCAAGTCTCTCATTTCTCCCAGCACTAACATGCAGATCTGATGTGAGTCCCCTGCCCAGAAGTTCTCGTAGTCTCCTTATACCCTCCAGGCAATATGAATCCTTCAGCTTAGCCTGTGATACACTGCATTGCCTGGCTCTGTCTGACCTTGCCAGAAGTATTTCACATTATTCACTATCATACACTTAATGTATGTTATTATGTAATATTCTCTAAACCTGGCTTTACTGTACACCTGCCACTGCACCTTTACACAGACCCCTCCCCTGCCTAGTATGCCTTCTTTCTTCACATCTACTTTTTATGGTCCTGAGCTTCTTTCAAGGATGAGTTCAAGTACTGCCTCCTACAGAAAATATTTCTTGATTCCTCTTTGCTTAAGTTGTCTTTTTTAAAAAAAAATCTGTATATTATCTGCCTCAGTAGAATATAAGCTTCTTGAGGGAAGGGACTATTTCTCATTTTTGTCTTTGTATTGCCAGCTTAGTATTTTATATGTAATAAATGCTTAATAATGCTTATTAAATTGAATTGAATAACTGTAACTCTTTACTGGATCTATCATCCATTGAATTTGAGCAGTTCTAACATTGGTGTGGACCACAGCCCATTTATGCCTTCATTTTATTCAGTTTTTTTCTATATCTAATATCTGTGTGACAGGCCTTCCATATGGGCCTCATGGCTTTACTTGATTACTCCTGCAGAATGTGAATTATCCATCTATTAGTTGGACATGAGTTTGAATATTGCCTCAAATACTTACTAGTTGTTTGACTGGGCAAGTCACTTGACCTTTATCAGCCTCAATTTTCTCATCTGTAAAAGTGATTTTATTGGCAACTACCTCAGAGTTGTCTTAAGAATTAAATGAGATGATAAAAAAAGAGATAGGTAGACA
This sequence comes from Potorous gilbertii, assembly GCA_028658325.1. Classification (NCBI taxonomy): domain Eukaryota; kingdom Metazoa; phylum Chordata; class Mammalia; order Diprotodontia; family Potoroidae; genus Potorous; species Potorous gilbertii. The sequence continues at coordinate 330,189,484 of CM053769.1, read as the reverse complement.
TATATATGATTTGGCAAACCTTTAAATACTATTAAAATTGTTAGCACTTGATATTATAATCTCTTGTTATTGCTATATGACCAACCCACCTCCTTTTTTGGTTCAATTTTTAAACATTTGGTGTCTTTTATCTATTTCATCAAGAGGATCAGGGAAGCTTCAAGGAAAAGGTGAGATTTGAGTTGGACTTTCAACAGATGGAACTTGTTCAAGAATTGCCCCAAAAGGAGTCTAGGGTCGCCCCTGTCATTCTTCCTTTAGATGACTTATCCTTCTGAGCATAGAGTCAGAAGACCACATACCAATTTTGGTTCCATTTCATTACCTTGGACAGCTCATTTAAACCTTTTGGAGCCTCTGTTTCCTCCTCTGTGAAATGGACATGATAGCCCCTGCCCTGCTTACCTTCCGGGGTTGTTGCAGAGTAAGAGTTTTATAAACCTTAAAGTACTATAAAAATGTCATTTTTATTATTCACCTCATTGTAAACATCCTATTCCTTAATAAGAGAATAAAGCTCATGTGACTATTTTGGCGTCCACTGGAATTTCGTTTTCTAAATGTTCAGTGTGCCAAATATAATGACTGCTTTGTAGGCTTGATCAGAGCACAGTGCAAACTAAGGTCATAGGATTGGCTCCCATCTTGGCAAGTTAATGGTGCCCTATTCCATGCCCTCAAAAATTTAATACCCTTGGCTAGACATGGCTGAGGTTGGGGGTTGGGATGGAGGACAAGAGAGTGGAACATATCAGTACAGACACATCACTGTTACTGAAAAAAACATCTACGAAAGTATGCCCTGGTGATGGTGGGTCAGCAACATCATCTTTGTATGCAGAAGACCACATTATTATTATATGTTATGAGTGATGAAATGGAGCAGATCCAAATTCTGTGCTTAAGGAAATTAACAAGATGACCAAGTACTAAATAGAGCTTATAACTACTGGCTTGGTGAAAATTAGCAGGGGGTGGGGGAAGGAACAGGTTGTTAAAATCAAATAGGGTATGAAACCATGACAGATGTCTTCTTGTCTTCCATAATGTCCATTTCTGGACTTTTAAATTCTACTTCTATAGGTGGTATTATATCATTTAAGTAGGAATGAATGAGCAAGTTGAACTGAAAGTGCAGTGGAAGACATACAGGCTTTGGAGTCCAGAGACCTGGGTTCAAGCCCCAATTCTGCCAGTTTTATTTACTTTGTCACTTGGGCAAGTCTTTGCCACTTGTAAAATGAGGGAGTTCAATGAAATAATCTCTTATCTCATTTCTAGTTCTGATAGTCTGTGTTCTGAGATCCCTTCTAGCTCTCTAACATTTTGTGTTCTGAGATTCCTCCCAGCATGACCCATGACATCTCAGTGAGCTTTGTATACACAGTGTTTCTCTGCAGTACTGTCTCCTTGAATTCCTTGGTAAAGGAACCTGGAGACTATTCTTATGAGCACTTAAGTCCAAAATGCAAACTTGGTAAAAAAAACAAAAACATAACTGAAAAACTGTATCAATTTCATAACAGGGTTATCTGTTTGCTAATCATCCTCTCCCTGAACTCAAACTGTCAGGATCTGACTAAATGACCTCATCTTAGGATGCTTGTCTTTTACTTCATTCTTTTTTCCATTCCAGTGGAAGATTTTGGAGGACAAACTCCTTTTTTACAAATGTGGGTATACATTTGGAAAAGTACTCTAAGGGCAGGATAGGTGGTTTCTTTGCCATGGCTTTTCCTCTGCTCACTGCAAATCTTTTGCTTTAGATTGTGGAATCTTGGAATTAAACAAAAACTTAGAGATCATCAAGCTCAATACCCACCTAAATAGAAATTCCCTGGACAATGATACCACCAGCCACTGCTTGATGTTGTTTGGTGATAGGAAATGCACTATTAATCTCAAACAGATTGTTCCATTGTTGTAGCCAAAGTTTTCCTATATTGTATTGAAATCTACCTTCCTGGGACTTACTTATATTGCTTTAGGTTCTGCATCTCAGATCAAGCAGAACAGGCTATACGTACTTGAAAGTAGTTCTCCTATCCTTGCTAAATCTTTCCTTCTGTAGGTTACACATTCTTAGATCTTTCCATGACCTGGTTTTGAACATTTTCACCTTTTTTGCCTTTGTCTGTACCAGTAGAATTTTAGTTGCTCTACTCTAAGGAACTTTTTGGAATCTAGTACATTAGAATCGGAAAAGCCCTAGACTTAGAGTCAGGAGGATCTGAATGTAAATCCTTTCCCAGATGCTTACTAACTGTGTGTGACTGAGCAAGTCAGCTCCTCTCAGCCTCGTAGATAGGGATGATAACAGCCCTTACCCAGTTCACCCAAGTTAGTGGCAGAGCTAAGACTCCTCTTCACCTCTCCTTGGCTCTCAGTCCAGTGAATTTTCTACCACACTTTTTTTTTTTGCACATTCAGTGCACATGAAGTACCCAGAGAAAATGGAGATGGTGCCTTAGATATTGTAAGAGAAGGCAGTTATCATTGTGGTGATTATATCACAATGCTATAGAAAGATAGCATTGTGATCTTCCTTATTGCTGCTGTTCAAGCAGAGGCCAAATTCACTCATTTATTCATTTAACAAGCATTTATTAATCATTTGGGGAAGTATACCATGATGACCACGTGTCAGGAGTGCTGTAGAAATGAGTTGGATGACTTCTAAAGTCCTTATAGCTCTTAGGACTCCATAAATCAGTGCTAAGTTGAAGGCCATAGTGTCCACTCATAGCAATAGATTTCAATTTCTAGCACTTGATTAGTAACTTAACTAGCTTATTTATTCAGCATGTTGCCAAGTGTAGAAGGAAAGAGAAAAAAGGAAAGGAAAAGAAGAGAAGAGAGAGGGGAGGAAGAAGAAGGAGGTAGGGAAGGAAGTAAAAGGGGAGGAAAAGAAGGAAAGGAGGGAGAAAATGAATGAAAGAAACATTAAGCACCTACTATGTACTGGGCACAGTGCTAAGCACTTTACACATATTACTTCATCTAATTCTCTCTTTGCACTGTCTCACCTAGCTACTTCAGTAGTTTAGTGTGGTGCATAGTCTATGGAAGGGATCTCCAGCCTGTTGATAGTGGAGATGTCAGTCCTTACTACCAAGTTCTAGAAGTGGCATGATTTGGGGGAAGAGCACTGAGCCTTCTGTCTGTAGACGTAGGTTTAAGTCCCAACTCTACTACTTGTTCATTTTGTCACCTGGGGCAAGTTTTTGACCTTCTTTGGTCCTCAGTTTCCTTGTCTTTAAAATAAAGAGGTCAGACCACTTGCTCTCTATATCCCTTCCATCTTTGACATTTTGCATCCTAAGGACCTTTCCAACTTTGAAATGCTATGTTCTTAAGGTTTCTCAGGGACCTGTAGGGTACTGATGGTGTGGTCCATGACCATTAGAAGGTAGGACAGAAATAAAGGCAGACCTCAAGTCAGAAGAGGATACCCAACAGTCTCAAGTCACATTCCCTTTCCTACTTTAAATGCTGAACCAATTGGAAGCAAGGAATGTCCCTGGTTACCATCTCAGGAGTGACTAGGTGGACCTTCCTGATCCACTAGTTTCTGGTTTCTATAAGAATAGCTCAGCAGAGCGGAATTTGCAGGTGAATCCTAACTTGGCCAAGTCTAAAATGATAAGGTAAGGGACAAGAGGCAATGGGAAAACACTGAACTTGGAGAGGAAATGTAGGTTCAAATCCCAGCTTTGATGTCTCCTGGCTCTGTGACTTTGGATAAGCCACTTTCCCCTTGATTTTGTACTCATTTGTTTCAGCTTAATAGAATATGGCAAAGAATAGCTTTGAAAAATGACTCATCAATGGCATCTTACACATTTTTAGAACCATCCACTGGTTTGTATGAAATAACTGAAGATGGAATAAAGAAAGAAATGGAGACTTTAAAAGTTGTCACTCTTGTCTCGCAACCCCTCTGTCCTGCCTCTACAACCATACTCTTTCCTATGCTTGATCCTAATAATAACTGTCTGCTGACATCTCCATCCAGTGTCTTACCAGAGTGGCAGTGACCAGGCTGTCATTAAGGTTAAACCAGTAGAGCCCAAGGTCTGGTAGGTCCTACAGAACTGGGAACGCTTTCAGTAGGAACTTGGTGAGAGAGAGAGAGAGAGCTCACGGAGGCCCAAACTAGTTAAGCGTGGTGAGTCTTGTCATAGAATTTAGAGGTATAAGGGACAGTAAAGCCTAGTCAAGCCCTCCCTCCCTCTTCAGTTTTACAGAGGAAGAAACAAGGCCAGAGAAGGTGAGTGAATTGCCCAAAATCAGGCAGTACGTAGCAGAGCCCTTCGTTCACTCCTAGGTCCTCTGTATTCTACTCTTTTCACTAACAAAAGGTTAGAGATGATTTTTTCTTGGCCATGGCCGCAACTGAAGACTGCTAATTCATGGAGTATTTGCTCTCTTGTCAACAACTGGGATAGCCATGCTCACAAAAACGAGGTTCTTTTGAAGGATGGATAGAGGGTACACGACAAGTATTATCATTCCATTTTACAGATAAGGACATTGAAACTCAGAGAAATGAAATGACTTATTCAAAATCACAAGTCAGTAAATGGCAGAACCTGCGATTTAAACCTACATTTCTTTGTCTTCAAGTCCAGGTTCACTGTACTAACTACCTGTGTTCACTACCTAAATAAACAGCCCCTTCTGTTCTACTCTACCCTGCTTGGTTCACACTTAACTGCCCTTGGTCCTTCCAAACCACAAGTAAATTCATCTGAGGTAGAATAGTTCCAGTCATGGGAGAGTGAATGTATGATCACCTTCCAGGTAGGCCTTTGATGGTTCAGCTATGAGTGGACAACTGAATGGGGGAGGTCTGGGGGCAGCGGGATAATGCCTTCCTGAAGAAATGAAAATCCTTTGGAGCAGTGTATCACAAAGCCCTAAATATTGATAGTGTCAAAGTAGGATTTTTTCCTTCGAAGGGGTAGGAAAGGATGGCGGGTTGGAATTAACCTAAGATTGATTTTTCCACCAAGAAAAACACCCACCCTAATACTTACCTCCGCAAAAAATCTTCTCACTTCTGGAGTCATAAAAAAGTTGAATTATGCAACCTAAATTCTTTTTTTACTAGTATAATAAACAATATCATTCTCAACAAATACAAACTACAAAATAAGTAATACATATCCAAATAAACCTTAAAATTATTTAGATTTTTCTTAGAAAATAAAAACTACACAGATATAAAGTTTAGCCAAATCAGAACAATGCCCATCTATCTGTTCCCTATCTTATTTTGAATCCTGCTCTCTGTGTGCCTAGAAAGTTTCATTGCCTTGCTTTTAAAGATGTGGTTATAGCCTGTGCATGTTTTTATTTTGCTGGCCTCACTTTGGATCACTTCATATAAGTCTTTCCATCTCTCTTTATATTCTTCATAGTTTTCATTTTTATGGTCTTCCACAGTGTTCCATTACATTAATATACCATAATTTATTCTTTTGATGAAGCATCTTCTCTGAAGATAGATAGATGTGCATATAAATATTCTGAATTTCTGTGTCTCTTTATTTCCCTTGCAAGCAATAGCTCCATTACCCTGGATCTGATGGCTTCCATATCACAGGCAGCATGGGATTTTCCCTGGCACTGTATTCCAGACAGAAATGTTTTTAGATAATCCAGTGCTTTTCTCCTACCTTTGTTCACTGCCTGCTTTTCCTTTCTCCTTCAACAGCACACAAGCAGCCTCTGCCACTGCCTCTGCTGCAAGTCATTGGTCCTATTTAGTTCATTAACAACTTGCTCCATTCCATAAAGGAGAGTAATCCTGACCATATACAGTCTTTCTGCATTAAGCTTCCACAGTGGCTGGTCCGTCTTTCTCCCTTCATTTCCATTCCATGCTGTCAGATTGTTTCCAGGAAAGTGCATTCAACAGACAGAATAAATTACTGCTTTCACACTGTAAACAAATGGCCCAAATCCATTTTCAAGAACAATTTTATTTGTGGAGCTAATGAAAGGGCTATGTTATAACAACAGCTCTCATTTCTAGAGTATTTAAGATTTAAAACGTTATTTCCTTACCACACCTCAGTGATGGAAGTAGTACAGAGATTATTAAACCTCATTTTACAGATGAGGTCATTGAGGCCCAAAGAACTGAAATGAATTGGTCCTACAACTAGTAAGTGTTGAAATGGTATTGGAGTTGTGCCTCCTGCCTCATCATGATGTATTCCATTCAGTTGAATCAACTCCTTTCATAATTTTATCTCACTGCAAAGAATTCACCAAACATACTGTGGCACTTTGCATGGGAAATTATTGTTCCCAGACTTCCCCCTAGTTCATAAAATGCAGTTAGGAGAACAGAGAAGGGTGAGACATCAACAGAAGACGGGAAGAAGGACCAGGTGGAGAGAAGGATAGGATCCTGTAGAGAAAATACAAAGAGGAAAGTAGCATCACATGATGTAACAGGGATGTTCTGAAGCTGCCCGAGAGGCAGCTGTTAAATTTTCAGTGTGAGCATTTACATCTTCGAAATCATTTTTATTTATTTGTTTTGTTGATTCCCAGATTTCAGAAAGCAGTGGAGAAAATGTTAATAATACAGATCAAACATAAAAGTATGTCATTATGTACATTTTTTTCAGTGGGCCAGTTGTTACACATTTACTGGCACAACCCTGCATAGAAGTCATCCTAAACATGGATAAAGGTAGCATTAGGTTTATAGATTCAGAGCTGGAAGAGATTTTATCCATCATCTAGTCTAAGTCCCTCATTTCCCAGGTGAGGAAACTGTGGTCTGGAGAAGTCAGAATATTTTGTGCCAGGCCAAATAGTAAATAGAGACAGCACTCAAATCCAAGTCCTGAGGCTCTTCCAGATGCATCATGGCTCCTTACTAACCATGGGTCATTTTCCAACCACATACCAACTACTATCTACTAACTTACTTGTCAGTCACCTTATGGAGCAGGGACTGTCTGACCTAATCTTTGTACCTTCTCCAACACTTAACGCATAGTAGGAGCTTCATAAAAGTTTGTTGAATGAATTAACATCATTAAATCCTCATTAGCCTACTACCCTTCCCAAGGAGAACCTTCTATGGAACAAGCCAACTTCCATTTTAACTTGATTTTAAACTGAAAGATTAGGGAGAATCTAATTAGTAAAGTGAACATCTAATATTAATCACTCCCTTAAAATTGACAAGGGAGGCAGTTCATTTAACCACTTAATTGCTACAGGTTTTTATGGGCTGCTGTTTGCCGACATCTTTAATGAAGAAGTGGTAAATCTAAGGGAGCTTAAAATTTTAATTTTATACCGAAATATTTTTCCTTGTTCTCATGTTTGTAGTCAATTCTCAAGGGTGTAGTCACATGAAATGTTCTTTAAATGAACATATTTGCTAACTGGCATGATTTCAGTTTTTAAAACATTGGTTCCAGCAATTAGGCATTTTTTTCAGTTCCCAGATGACTAGAGAAATTCGTCTTGATTATAATTGCTCTTAGCCACGCATATCTAATTTGTGTCTTTTTAAGTGTTAATTAGTAAACAGTTTGAGCTGACATCTTTATGTGTTTGTGTGTTGAAAAATGGGGCTTACTGTTTATTTAGCCTGGGGCTGCTCCTGCTGGCTGTGACATCAGGACATGGAGGTGAAGTGCACGGAAGCCTCGTTTTGGCAGCCAGAGATTCCAGGAAGCAACCTTGAAAGTTCTGCCTTGGCTTGGGTTGCTGTTGGAGCTTTCTAGTGGGGACTTTCTGCAGACTTTTATGGGATGTGAAGGCATACTTTTTATGGTCCCATTGAAAGGACAGATTTCCCATTAAAAAAGTACATTTTCATATCCCCAGCATAATTGTTTCTTCTTTCAGAAGGTTTCTGTGCTAAGGAATTTGAATTTTGCTTTATAAAAGCAAATTTGTGGTTACACAGCACCATCTAATGCCCTCTTTCTGAACTACACTTAAAAACTCTGAAAGCTAGCCTTAGAAAGAGAGAGTGTCTGTGTATGTGTGTATTTTCTATAAGAAACCTGTAAAAGTAGGTTTACTATATCTGTAGGCATATTTATATTGTCAAATATATGTATGTAAATATATCTCATATAGATATAGTTATGAACTGGATCTGTGATTTCACTGGCTTAGGGGATTCCCATCTGAAGAAACTCTTACCATTATAATTTATCATCAGCAAGTCTAGAACACCTGAGAGGTTAAATGACTTATAGAATCACACATTAATACATACATTTATATATACATATATAATATATATGTATTCATATATCTGAATATATACATGTGTGTTATATATAGTCATACATACATACATACATACACATGCAGATCTCTCTATGTATACAGGTAGAGAGGTGTTTTGTGGGGTTCATGTGGGCAAAGGAATAGCCTTGTCTGCTTGGCCCCAGAGAGTAGCATTTAGAGTCCTAGTGAAACACTATTCTTAGACTCAAAGAATGGAGAGGTGAAAGGGACCTTACATACAAAGTCTCATCCCTTTACTTTACTGGAAACTGAGACCCAGAGAGCCCTGGGTCACATGTGTAACAAGGAACAGAGTTTGAATCCAAATCATTGTCCTCTAGACCCCCAAGTCCAGTGCCTCTTCCATTATTCCATACTCTCTGACCTCTAAGGACAGTTTTGAGATTCCCTGATTTTACTAGTTGAGACTTACCTAGTTATAAACCATATTGAACCTCTTTTTTATAAGCATGAACTGTTTTGGCCACTTATGACATAATTTTAGATTTTCTAGTCTGCCTTGGATTTTTTTTTAAGTAGAACAGTATAGTTAATCCCATGTGCTAGAGATCACTACAGAGATATCTGAGGTCAGTACATCAGATAAATAAAAGGTCTAGAACAACCCAGTTGAATAAAAGGTGATGGCCCTGGTGGCTTGGCAGATGTAATCCAGGGTGACATTTTGAATTTGTCTACTCTGGTCACAGTTGTAAATTTTTCACTGTCATGAATTTAGCCTGTTCATGAAAAATTAAACTCCTGATGGATAGTTGTTCTTACTGTTTTTGTAAGTTATTTCTAAACATAATTTTTTTCTCTCATCTTTTTATTGGCATTGAGAATTTTTCTCCCTTATGATTTAAATACAGTAATTTTTAAAAATGACATATTAGATGATGACTAAAGATTCCTTTCAAAACAAAACAGAAAGTTAACCTGGAATTTGGGGAAGGACTATTTCACCTTGAAAGAAGGAACTTGTAAAAATCAGGAAACAAAGACTAGAGATGAATGGCCACTTCCCTAGGAGAGTTAGGTACTAGTTCCTAATAAGAATGTGGGCTCCTTTTGAGAAGGAAAGTGGTTTGGTTGGTTTGTTTGTTTGCCTTTGGGTCCCTTAGAGTACTGTACATAGAGGAGTTACTTAATAAATGCAATGCCAGGTCTGGAGTTAGGAAGATTCATCTTCCTGAGTTCAAATCCAGCCTCCAACACCTACAAGTTGTGTGACCCAGGACAAATCACTTACCCTGTTTGTCTCAGTTTCCTCATCTATAAAATGAGCTGGAGAAGGAAATGACAAACCACTCCAGTATCTTTGCCAGGAAAACCCCAAATGGGGTCACAAACAGCTGGACATGACTGAAACCACTGAACAAATACGTTCTTGTCACATGTTTCTGTTTCCCCAATATTCTTAACACAATGCATTGTGCATAATCTATACAGTTATTCAAAAGATTTTATATTACTTTTCTGTAGTACTTCCTCCATTGAAGCAATTCTTAATTCCCTCCCTCCTTAGACACTTTCATGAGTCATTGCCCTAGAGCTGAGAGAGACCTTAAAAGGTCATCTACTCCAATCCCTTCATTTTACTGATGAGGTAACTATGGCCTGGGCGGGGAGTGGGGAAGGGGTGATAAAGGGGAGTGTTCCCTATCCCTGACCTTGAGAATAGTTTACCCAAGGCCACATAGAGGTCAAGTGTCAAGGTAGGGTCTGAGCTCAGAGCTGCTGGCTCCAAATCCATTTCACTGCGGATTTGGTGACCAATCTTCTGATAATGAGCCTGACCACATTAGCTAGGCTGCTCCTTGGAAGATAGTTCCCAAGCCAGAACCCAAAAGGTCTCCAGCTTGAAGATCCAACGAGACCTTGCACAACCCTCAAAATCTAGGGTCATCTCCATGCCACAGTGAAACATCGCAGAAGGGTGATAAGAGTGGGTCTTATAAATGAGAAATGCTTAATAAGTGTTTCTTGAATGAGTAGGTAGATGGGAGCTACACGTCTTCTTTACTCACCATCAGTAAACTACAGTGGTTCCCTGTTACTTCAGGAATAAAACACAGATCTCCTGTTTGGCATTTAAATACCCTTAAACTTGGCTACCTTCCTAGCCCCGTCATATTGTACTCCTTCATACATTTTGTGGTCCAGACAAACTGATGTCCAGGTGGTTCCCTAAGCTTGGCCTTCCATTTCCTCTCCCTGTGCGTGTGCACAGACTGCCCCCCCATCCCTTGAATATATTTCCTCACTCCTCACCTCCACTTTTACAAGCCTCTTAAAGCCCAGTTCAAACACTGCTTCCTACGTGATGCCATTCCTGAACCCTCAGCTATTAGTGCCTCCATATCCAAAAAGTCATCATGTATACCTATACAGCCTTATATGTGCACATTCGAACGTACATTTCTTAGGAGATACTATTTCATGTTTATCATTGTGATCCTCATACCTAGCACAGCATCTGGCCCACTTAAGAAATGTTTGATTTTTGACTGGTCAATCAATTGATCTGTCCAGAATTCTATCTTGTTGAATATTTCTGTAAATGTCCAGGAAGAAAAAGGCTTCACCTTTATGTCTACAGATGAAACTTAGCTCATGCATAGGGAGAGAGATGGTAAAAGAAAGGTCTCAAGGCCTTCACTTTTGAGAAAAGTGACAGAAAATGTAGGCAAGTGACAAGGGGTGCATTTAGGGGAAGACACTCCCAAAGTATTTATAGGTTGACATACTCTGAGTGATGTGCTATGATATGGCAGGGGAATCTGGAAATTATTGAAGATTATTCTCTAAAGAGATTAATTCAAAAGGTAGGCTATCATTAGAAACAGCATTGGAAACCAAAGAAGAAACACAGCCCTTACCTTGTACACATCTGAACTTGAAATTCTCCATGCTCACCTCGAGAAGATGAATGTTAGTGAAGGAGATTTAGTCTTCAAGCTTTTATGTCCTGGGCACTATGCTGAGAGAGTGCAAAGACAGTGAGTGAAAAATTCCCTACTCACAACATGTTTGCATTCTAACAGTAAACACATGTATGAATGTATACAGAATAAGTATCAAGGAAAGAAATGAGAAGTGGTTAACTACATGGTAGTTGGGGAGGGAGGGCACTAGCAGTTGTGGGGATTATTAGAGAAAGTGTCATGGAAAACGTTGTGCCTGAGGTGCACCTTGAAAGAAGAAATGGATTCATGGAGCTGATAACTGATGAGGGAATGAATTCTCAGCAAGGTTGGGGGGGGGGTGTCCTTTGTTGGAATCTGGAGTCTGTTGGATGAAGAACAAGAGAAGGCCAGTGTGTCTGGATTACAAAGTGCAGGAGAAAAAGTAATGTTTGCAATGAGGCTAGATAGAAGGGTTGGGACCAGAGTATAAAGAGCTCTATATTTTATTTATATTTTATCCTAGGGGCAATAGGAAACCACTAGCATTTATCGATCCTATGATATATTTAAAACACTTTGCAAATCTTAAATGTTAGCAATTGTTAAGTCATGGAGTGACATGGTCGGATCTGCACTTAAGGAAAATCATTTTGGCCACAGTGTGGGCGGTGGAATGAATGGAGACAAACTGTCAGATAGAAGGACAGTTAGAGGGAGACAGCTCCAATGATCCAGGAATATAAGGACAGATTTCAAAGAGAGGGAGGGTCGGTTTGTCATTGTGTATGACTTGAAAATTGTTAGTTCAAGGCATTCTGGCAATATGAACCTAGGCAAGTTACATGACCTCCTTATGCCCCCAGCAGTACCCTTATGACTATGAATTGCAGAAGAATTTCTGATTTGTTTTGATAAAGGGAGCTTCCTGACCGTCCTGGAAGAATTTGTAAGGGGTGGCAGGAGGGAAGACCTATTTAGTCTACAAAGACTTTTGAGAAGGAATGTAGGTAAAGATTCAAGACTGTACTTTTTGCTCAAAAAGAAAGATGGTTTGTGAAGAGAAGACTTTAGGGTTTGGGGGGAGGCGGGAGGAATGTAGGTGGAAGAGGTAATAGCTGTCTTCAAGTACTTGAAGATCTAACTGGCAGGGAGAAGAGGGATTTCAACTTGTTTTACTTGGCCCCAGGGGGCAAAACTAGAAACAATGGATGGAAGGTATAAATACAGGCTTTTAGACTTAGAATCATAGGAATATAAATGTAGATGGTATTTAGGCTAACCTCCTCATTTTATGGAGGGCAGCTAAGTGGCCCAGTGGATAGGGTGCAAGGTCAGATTCATCTTCCTGAGCTCAAATGTGGCCTCACTTACTAGCTGTGTGACCCTGGGCAAGTCACGTGAAGCCTGTTTGCCTCAGTTTCCTCATCTGTCAGATAAGCTGGAGAAGGAAATGGCCGAGAAAACCCTAAATGAGGTCACAGTCAGAAGTGACTGAAAAATGACTAAACAACCTTATAGGTGAGGAAACTGAAGCCCAGGGAAGTTAAATGATTTGTCTAAGTGGCAGAGCTGGGATTCCAACACAGACTCTATAAATCCAATTCTACTTTACCTTGCTCTCTCCAATGAGGCAAGGACCAACTTGCTACCAAAGAGAGCTGTTGGAGGAGTAGGATACGGGGAGCATGTCCCACCTCTGGAAAGGACTCCACGCAAAAGCAGGACAACCACTTGTCAGGGACATTGCAGAGCAAGGGCTCTTGACCTGGAGTCCCCAGTGCCCCACTCAAGAGGTCTGTTGATAGATTTCAAGAGGTCTCTGAACTTGGATGGGGAAAAAAATTACATTTTTATTTTCACTAACTTTTAACTAAAATTTAGTGTTTCTTTTGTGAATGTAGACAGCAAACATGATTTTGAGAAGGGGTCCATAGGCTTCATCTGAGTCCCTCCAAAGGAGTCTATGTTGTAGAGGGAGTCCTTATTCAAGTAGGGCCCTGGCTAGAGGGCCTTTGAGGTCCCTTTCAGTGATGAGAGTCTGTGGTTCAAGTTATTTTCTTTCTCTGTTCCACCAATTGAAGGGTTTTCTCATGAGACATGAGAAAAGGGACATGAACTTAGTCACTAAATCCCACTACTTTAGCTCTGAACAAGATAACCATAGGTGAAATGAAAGGAAATGGCCTTTTTTTAAAGGTTGTCCATTAGAGACCAGAATCTCCCATACTTTAGTATATGGTTTTTATGCCCAACTGACCCCACCCAAAAATAATAATTCATTTAGCTAGGTTGATCTTTGGAATACAAGTTCACATTCCATCAAAAGTCTTATACTTTTGAAACCTTTCCAACTTGGTAGGAGTTTACAGACTTCAAGCATTCTCCAGCATTAAGGCTAGAAGAAATCACAGACTCATAGATTAAGGGTTATGTATTTAAACCTTTCATTTTACAGATGAGTAAACTGAGACACAGAAATCATCTAAATCTTGCATCTTCATTTTAAAGGTGAGTCCACAAAATTCATAGGATTTAGAGCCAGAAGTTTCTGTTGTTCAGACATTTCAGTCATGTTGGACTCTTCTTGGCTCCTTTTGGGGTTTTTTGGAACTGATACTAGAGTAGTTTGCCATTTCCTTCTCCAGTTCATTTGACAGATGAGGAAACTGGGGCCAACAGGGTTGAGTCTGAGGCCAGATTTGAACTCAGGAAGATGAGTCTTCCTGACTCCAGGCCCCACACTCTATCCACTGTGCCACCTAGCTGCCCTAGAATCTTTAGAATTCAAATTCTAAGTTCAAATGTAACTTTAATCAGTTATTTACTTGTGTGCCTTTTGACAAATCATTTAACCTGTTCAGGATTCGTTTGCCCTTTCTGCCTGAATATCCAAAGATTTTATATTTTTAAAAATAAAACTACCTGAGTGTGCACTCATTGTTTACCTATGGCTTCCAGAGCTCAGACTCTATGATTCTGTGAAGGAGTAAGGGCCCGGCCCACGGGGTAGACCAGTCATGTGGATTTGTGGCTAGGCACAGTTGCCACGGAGTAAAGACTCTTATCAACTTGTCTTCTCTGCTTTTGTACCTTGTTTTGCTTTGATTTTCCTTGACTTGTATATTTCAAAAACGGTTGAGGTTGTTTGTTTGATGTCCCCATTGTCTCTGATGAAGATCAAGAGGGAGTAACCTCTACCAGGCCAGGAGAGAGAAATGAATCACAGTTCCCTCAGTGACCAAGTGTAGCCATACCAGTTATGCTTGTGACTTGTTGAGCAAAGCAGGTGTATCTGGGCAGGTAATAGCCCCGCATTTCTCTCATGATTTGTAAAATCAGATCCCAAATCTGCTACTTAAGAACTGCATGAATTTTGAACAAATCCATTAACTGCCCTGGGCCTTGTTTCCCAGTTTATAAAATGAGGGGACTGGACCAGGTGGCGTTGAGCTCCATTTCCAACTCTAAATTGATACCCTATGCCTTCCTCACCACAGTCCTGGGAGGCAGTAGGTATTATTTTCCCTGTTTTACAGATGGGAAAGAAAAAGGTTCAGAGAAAAAACGAGACTTAACCTATAATGACACAAGTAGGAACTGGCAGAACCTGAATTTGACCCCACATCTCTTAACTGCAAGCAGCATGGCATGAAGGTTCCTTCCGGTACAGCCAGCCACGTTAGTGTCCATCATCCACCTTTGACAAGTGCAGAAAGGTACAAACTCAGGCTGAGGAGAGTCAGGGGACAGCTGCGATTACTGTTTCCTTTCCCAGCTGCAGCTTTCCCTGATGATAGCTACAGGACACTAATTCATCCATGAAAATAAATGCTGCCCTCCCTGCCCAGGGCTGAAAAGAAATGACGGAGGATTGGAGTGTAGCCTGAATAGGAATGGCCTGCCAACATAAGGAAACACACCATCTCTTAGCTTTTATCTGAACTCCTTGGGGGTATGGGGGTTTCTTTGATTATATGTCGGTAGGCTCTGGCTCTGCCATAGGCAGATACTTGTACTCTCTGTGTCTGTGGATAAGGAGAAGCTGATGAAGCAGGTGGGGGATTTAGAGGAAAGAGGTTGATGAGACCCCTAAGCAAAGCAGAGCCAAGGCAGGCAGGCATTTGGGGGGAAGGAGATAGAACTCTTCAGAGTGGACAATAAACTGCAAAATTCCAGATTTGCCAGGCATCCAGTCCAGGGGTGGGGAACCTGCAACCTCAAGGTCATACTTGAGGACCTAGAGAGCCCCATGTGACCTCAAGGCTAGCAGATTCCCCACCCCTGATTCTAGTGCAACATATAATGGACAGGAATCCCTACTAGAACAAGTCTGACAAGTGGTCATCAGACTTTTGTCTAAGGATATACATGTAAGCCACTGAGGTGCCGCTTTAGGACAACTCCAACAAGACACATTCCAGACATGCAGCTTCAAACAGGCAAGCACCTGTTAAGTCCATGATGAATACTGTGCCAGATGCTGGAGATACATGACAAAAATGAACCACCTTCTACCCTCGTGGTATTTCAAAGTAAAGGAGGGAAGGAAGAGAGATAGCAAGGATATCTCTAAGGATATTACAGAATACACATGAAAAGAATTAATACAAGATAGGTAAGGATGAGATACTTAGGGAGGGAGGATCCAGAAGAGCTTTGTGCAGAAGATAGTGCTTGAGCCTGGGAAGGAAGAGAGAGGTTCTCTGAGGCCGAGCTGAGGAAGGGTGGTGGCCAGTGCTGAAGCGTGGAGGGAGGAGATGGAGCATTTGATAGAGAGAACCAAGAGAGGCCAGGTTGACTAGACCTAAGAATGTGGGAAGGAGAGCCATGTGTCATGAGGCTGGAAAGACAGGATGGGGCCGGATTCCTAAGGTCTTTGAAAGGCAAACAGATGAGTTTATGTTTTAATTCTAGAAGCAATAAGGAACCACTGGAGCTTATGAGGTCATGGAGTAAAGTGGTCCGATCTGAGCTTAAGGAAAATTGCTTTGGAGGGGATGGACAGAGGTGGCAAGAGCCTCGAGGAAGGGAGACCAGTCAGGAGGCTGGTGCCCTCTTCAGACAAGGGGCAATGAGGGATGGATGATGGCTGAGTAGAAAAGAGGGCTCAGATGTCCAGAATGTTGGAGGTGTAGAAACTGCAAGATTTGCTGTGCAAAAAGAGGAAGAAGAACAAATCAAGAGGATAAAACTGAGGTTAGGAGCTCAGGGTTTGGCCCCTGGGGCCAGTCAGAAAAAAAAAAAAGTTTCTTGGGATGCAACTATTTTTTTTATTTTTGTATCCCCAGTGCTGAGTGAGCATAATGTCTTACTCCATAAATGCTTAACAAATGTTAGATGAAATTGGAACTTAACTTTCCAGCCTTATTACATAGTAGTCTCCTTTGTATATTCTGTATTCTAGCTGATCTGGAACGTAGCCTCTTTCTGCATGCCTGGGATGTTCTCCCTCCTCATGCCTGCTTCATATAATCCTCTTCCCTCAAGGCTCAGTTTAGGTGCCATCTCTTCGTTGAAACTTTCCATTATCTTCCCAACTGTGTGTGGTTTTTTTTCTTCATTCAGACTTTTCCAAAGCACTTTGACCCAAGGTGTTATTCTTATGTGTGTGCCCATCATATTCAACATTACCCAAAGCTCTTCAATGACAAGAATAGTTATGTTTTTTAATTATATTTCACAAAAGTAGGTATTTTTAAAATGGCAGGAATTGGGGGGAAAATTAAATTTTTTTTAGCAGAGAGGGAAAAATAAAAATAAAAATGACAGACAAAAAGCAAGTGTATTATTAAGTGCTTACTATGTGGTAAGTGCATGTGGAGTTGAATTTTGTGAATGTTTAGGTATAGCCACTGTGCTACTCTGAAGAATACCCCATCTCCTTGGTGTGGTGTTTCCCACACTGATGCAGATAGCCACTCCTTCCATGAGTAGACAGCAGTGGTGAATTACTACAGCCTAAACATTTGCTCCCTTGCAATCGCCCCCTCTGAGGATGATCCCTAGGTGGTCCTCAGATGACAGGCCTAGTCCATCCCTGTACTCCCAGTTTGGTAAGGGCTAACATTCCGGGAAGCCCAGGATCCCCTCCGTCTGCCACCATGAGACTTCTGAAAAGGCTCTTAGCAGAGAAGAGATTTAGTGCCACGCTGCAGTAGCAGCCTTCTCTTCCTGCCGGACAGGAAGGTAAGCCTCAACACAGTTGGTTTAATACAGAAATAGAATTCCCAAGATTGCTTGTGAAGTGCTTGGAGCCCCTCGAATGTCTGAGTTCAGAGGGATAGAGATGGTGGTATCATGACTAACCCTGCATACTGACTGCCAGACTCATCTTCCTTAGACATAGTTTTCATTCCGTTATTCCCATGTTCCAAAACCTTCCCTGACTGTTTCCTACTGCATCAAGTCTTCATTCCTCTGCCTACATTTCAAGACTTTGTATGATCCAGCTCCTCTCTGGCTCCCTAACACACGCCCTCTCCTCTGATCAGGTTTGCCTCCACCCTGTCCCACCAAAACATAGAATCATAGATGTAGGTCATTCCGTCCAGCCTCCTAATTTCACAAATGAGAAAATTGAGGCCTGAAAAGGTTCAGAGACTTTAATCAGTTTTACTCTCCTTCTTGCACTTTACAATCCAGCCAAACCAGCATTTTCCCATGGCCTTTCTCATATAACAACACCTCTCCCATAACTTAAAGAAATAATAACACTAACCAGCATTTCTATAACACTTTGTTTGCAAAATGCTTTCTTTACCAATCTAATTTAATTTTATCCTCATTTGAACCCAGGGAGGTGAGTAGGTGCTATCATTATCCACATTTTGCAGATGAGGAAACTGAGGCAGACGCCGATTAAGTGATTTGTCTAGTCACACAGCTATATTAGCTATGTATTATGTCTGAGGCAAGGTATGCTCTCAAATGATCCTGATTTCAGGACCAGCACTTTATCCACTGCACCACCAGCTGATTTCTTGTACTGTGTACTGGCTGCAACACCATCCCAATGCCTAGATTATATTCTCTGCCTCTTAGAGTTCCTGGTTTCTTTCAGAACTCTTCTTAAGCAACATCTTCTACAACACAAAGTCTCTTCTGATTTCTCTAACCACTACGGCTTTACGCCACATGAACTTCCATTTATTTTGTAGATACTTATTCTCCTATACGTGTTGTTTCCCTTTATAGAGTGTGAGCTCCTTGGGAGCAGGGACTGTTTCTTTTTTGTCCCTGTATCCCCAGAGTTGAGCATGGTGTCCAGCACACAGTACGTGCCATAAATAAATTCCTATTGAACCCAGATTCTCTATCTCCAGATCCCATGCTCTTTCTGTTACACTAGAACATTGGGACACAAAAAGCAGGCCCTTTCTTCCAGAAATTAGCATTCTTCTTGAGTTGGATTGTGCTTTTGCTCAGCTCATCTTCCCCTCTCCTTCTTTGATCCAGATTCTCCTCTGCCTTGCAGGTCCAGCTAAAATGCTGCCCATTCTGAGTATCCTGCCTTCACTGAGCTTTCTGTGAGCTCTAGGCTGCTCTGCTCAGCACTTAGTGCTATGAGGTCTTCTAGTCCTTCTTACTTCCCTCACCAGATGATAATCAACCCACCAACCTGCATTTGTCAAGTACCTGCTATGTATGAGGCACGGTAAATTCCTTGAAATTAAAGATAGTGTTTTCTTATCTGTGGCCACTGTAGCTCTTGGTATAGGCCCACCAGTGTAGCAGGTACTTAGTGAGTACTTGTTGCTGGGAAAATTAGTGGGACAGAAGGACAAAAATTTACCACTAAAACTTGAGGCCATGTTCTCTTCTCTACTGATCTTGGTGTCTGAGGAGAGTTGGCTCAGACTTAACACTGTTTCTACATAAAATTGGTCTTACCAGGTTCATTTTCACATCCAAATATAGCATCACTGCTGGATGACTCCTCATCAGCTACTGCTGTGCCAGGGCCCAAAGGTCATAAATTCCTCAGAACATCAACACTCACCTGACTGCAAAGTCCAATATAGATTTGACTCCCCGGTGGCTTATCTACCTAACCTTTTGAAACTCACAAGATTGTAGCCTCTGACTTCCTTCACTGAGTTAGGCGCTTTGTTGGGTTGTTGGGTTTTTTTTAAATGGTGGCGGTGGTGGTGGTGGTTTTTAAAAACTCACCCAACCAAAAGCAATTTACTTTTCCATTCAGCTCGTTGAATTCAACAAACATTTGTTAAATATCTACTGTGTTTCAGGCCCTGTGCTAGCCATTGGGGATACAAAGATGACAAGTAACCTAATCTTTACCTTCTAGGATAAGATGCAGCAAATACATAAACAAGTAGGAGTCGTGAGTGAATAGATAAGAATAAAGAAGAGAGCCAAAGAATTGCAGGAAGATAAGTAAAGAGAAGTAAGTATTTCTCCTTAAATAAGGAGAAATAAAATTTAGCAAAGAATCCAAAGCCTCATGAGCAGGTAGCCCCTGAACTGGTCCTTGATGGAAAAGTGAGATGTCAGCATCAGAGAGGAGGAAGAGTCAGAGGATCAGATTTAGAAACAGAAGGAAAGAGGGAAGTTACGTAGACCAACCCCTCTGTTTTACAGACTGAAAAACCAAGGCCCTAAAAGAAGCGGTTTGTCCACGCTTACATATAATAAGCAGCAGAGGCAGGTTCAGTGTCTGGTCCACCAACTGCTAATCCTGCGTTGTCTCCCCTGCTCCAGAAATGAGGAACGGCCTTCGGCCTTTGTGACTGCATAGAGGCTGGTGGAGGCAGGATAAGACCCGGGAGCAGCTTCTAGGCCCGCTTGGCAGGAGCATGAACAGGAGTTAATGGGAGAGAAGGCTGGCAGATAGGAGTTGTGTTTTACCCTGGAGGCATTAAAGCCTCCAAAGGTTTGGGGATGAGGAAATAATTTAAACAACATTTCAGGGAGTCTTCTGGTGAAGATTGGTTTGGAAACAGCTGAAAAAATGGGGAGTTTTGGTCAAGAAGATTGTGCCCTCCAGAGGTGAGCCTGAGCCTCCCTCCCGTTGGTGCAGCTTGTGTCCAGGAGAGGGAGCTTGGCACTGACCCTGTTCAACCTCTGGGGACAAAGCCTAATTCACTTTACTTGGATTCTTTTTCATTTTTAATTCACCAAGGCTTTGCTGCATGGACATTAGGCAAGTCTCCTTATTCGAGGGCCTCATTTCTTGGGTAAATAAAAATCCATGCCAAGATCCACTTTCAGAGGTGCGTACAGTGTTAGTCCCTCAGGAGCAAGATGACTTTCAAAAATCAGATCTTCCATCTCTTAGGCAAAGAATTTGGGAACAGACAATCCTTGGAAGGTAAGGCAGTGTGTCTACGACGAGGGCTGGCCACAACCCCGGGGAATTGTGCGGAAATTTCACAGGCGTGTTAGTTAAAGAGAAACTAAGGAGTAGAAGAGGAGAAAGTATGGTAAAGTGAAAAGAATATTGGATTTAAAACCCTGAGACCTGAATTTTTGTCCTAGCTCTGATATTTTCTAGCTGTGTGTCCTCGAGCAAAACCACTTACTGTCTTTAAGCCACAGGTTCCTTATCTATAAAACTGGAATTCCCTGTCTCACAAGAGTTGTGAGCACTTTGTCAACCTTGAGGTGTCCTAGAAATGGGAGTTGCCTGCTCAGCTTCCGTGCCATCTGAAACCAGATGCACCCAGGGGCATTTGATCTATTCTCCAAATCCAGGGATGCATGTGAAGGGGGAGACAAATAGAGGAAACCTCCATGAGGCCATCTATGAGCTTTTCAGCCCTAGACTCAAGCCTAGCTTTGCCACCAATTCACTGTGTGACTTGGAACAATTACTGGACCTGCTTCTTCATATGTAAAATGAGGGTGTTGGACTAGATGACCTGTTTCAGCTTTAATGATCTAGAGCTTTATGGTGGTTTCTAGGAACTCAAAGGACTTGGGCATGTTGGGGTCAGAAATAGGGACCTTTGAATGTTCTAGGCAGTTGTTTTTGGGCAGCACAGTATTGTGTATATTCTAGGCAGCTGTTCTAGTTAGTTATTTGAACTGCTAAGTTTACGTCTTGAAGTCATAAAGTCACAGACTCGTAGATTTAGAGCCGAGGTGGGGGTGGGGGTAGGGGTGGAGAACTTGAGACATCCAAGGAATTGGAGCCAGAAAGGAGCTTAGAGATCATCTAGCCAATCTCCACATTTTGCAGATTAGGAAGAAGCCTAGAAATGAGAAATTATTTCCCCAAGGTCATGCCATCTGGAAATAGCAACCCCAGGATTCAGACCTGAGCTCTCTACTATCAGACCAGGGTGATGAGTTCGGAGCTCCAGTGACTCGCTATTGCCAGACAGATCAGTTCCTCCTTCCTCAGCTGGGGCCCCCTGCTCCACAGTGTGTATCTCCCTGGTATTCCCCAGAACAGCACCACTCCTCTCAAACAAGCCTCCTCTCTGTAACTTGTTTATTCTTCCTTCTCATATTCCATTCTCCCCACTTAGAAAGCCCAGACCTCCCCTTACTCCCACTGTCTTTGATCACCCAACTAGGAAATTTCTTATGAACCCTTTACCACTGAAGGCAATAGAGTTTTATGAAAAGAACCCTGGAGTTTGAGTCAGAGAACCTGAGTTCAAATCCTGACTCATTTAGTATCTGTGACTTTTGAAAAATCCCTCCCTCTCTCAGCCTCCATTTCTTCACATGTAAAATCAGGAAGGAGGAGGGACTAGATAATCTTCAAGGTCCCCTGGAGCTCTAAACCCTGTATTCCTGCCCCTTTAGTAGTTATATTTACAATGTTGGCTATTTCCTTTTTAATTACTTGTTTCTACACATGAGAATTTGTTGAAGATAAAAGATCCTGTTGCTGTGGTATGCATGTGTCACCTTGGAAGAACGCTTTGGAGTCAGGGCTATGGAGTCAGAAGACCTGGGCTCAGATCCCAAGTCTGCCACTTACTACCTTTGTGACCCTGGGAAATTCACTTAACCTCGCTTGGTCTCAGTTTTCTTACCTACAAAATGAAAAGATTGCACTTGGGGCCTTGAGGGTCTTTTACCTCCTCAAATCTGCCCGCCTGTGATCTTGTGATTCTCTGCATCACCTTACAACACACAACTGAATACACATGGGCAGCCAATAAATGTTTGCAGCATCAATGAAAAAATTGTTGTAAATGCTCTAAGACACCAGACTTGGGTGTCAGAAGACCTGGCTTCTAGCCCTCCCTATTTAGATTTTCTGAACCTCTGCTTCCCTTTCTGTAAAATGGGGAGGAAACATATTTAATAGAATCTCTGTATCAAAAAGGACCTTAGAGGGGCCACTTAGGCCAATCTGTAGCTTGATAAAGAATCTCTTCTTCATCTTCACCAAGAAGTAGTTATCCAGTTACTGGCCAGAAAACTTCCCATTCCATCCTCAGGTAGGTCCTAACACTCCTAAAGAAGTCAAAGTAGGCATACGTTTTTCCCGGTACAGATTTGCTGTTTGATTCTCTGTATCTTTCCCCACATCCTCAGTGCTCCAAGTCTTTCCTCTAAGGCCATGTCAGATATGTCCAGCCCCTCTTCTCCATGGCAGCCTCCCTAAGCTGTCCCCAGACCCTAGATCCCAGGGTCAGTAAGGATGAAGTAAAAGTCTGTGTCTAAAGCCAGTTCTAATCTGGGGGTTATTCTTAAATGTCATCTCCCATTATGAATCAGCAAACATTTAAGGTCAGTCCCTCATTGATGAAGCCACTGGTCCATGACAGACTCTGTCACTGGGCATACAGAAATTAAAAAGACACAGTGCCTACTTGCCGTTGATGAATAGTGATTTTTATGAGCGTTAGACCTGAATAAGTCACACAGCAAACAAGCGAGAGCTTACTACAGGCCAGATGCCATGCTGAATTTTGGGGATACAGTGGGGAAAAAACCCAGCCCTGCCTTCAAGGAGCTAACATCCTAATGGAGGAAACAGCATGTGCTTAAATAGCTACATACAAACACAGGTGGGAAAGCCAGAGACCAGGCCCTGGTTTCAACTCTTTCCCTAACTCTAGGTATAACTTGAAACAAATCACCTCCTCTTTCTAGGGATGTAGTTTCCTTATCTAGAAAATGAGAGTGTTGGGCTAAATGGCCTCCAGAATCCCTTCTAATTCTTCCATCTTCCTCCTCCACAAAAGATCACTCCTGATGTCTTAGAGGAACAGAGAAGGGACCACTGAGAATTGGAAAAGTAAAGTTAAACAGAGGCTCAAAGACATGACATTTGGTATGTGGCCTTACTCACAAAGACAGTGTTCTCTGAACCCTCTCATGCTTCTTCCCAGGGGTGTTAGGACCAATTCTCTTGAAATATAAATTTCAGTTGTTATTACTACAGAAAAATAGAATTTTCAAGTTGGAAAGCATCAGCTAATCCAGTTCCTTCATTTTATAGTATTCTTTGAGAGAGTATTGAGTATTGGTGTTAATATCACAGATAAAAATAAATGTTCACCTTTGTAGAGTGTTTACCAAGGGTTCGAGTCCCATCTTTGATCTGGATCTATGGCTCTTTCAGGTTTAGAGCTGCAGTGCTACTTACCAGCAGAAGTGACACATTTGATGTTAGGCCACAAGATGGCGGTGTCACCCTGAACTTGGACATCCTTCTAAAACTATAGGATTCTTCAGTTCCTAGGGCCTTGGGGGTGGAGGGGATTCCTAACTGCTGGAAGAAGCCAGTGGCCCCAGGCACTGCTGAGAGCTATTAACCCTGACCTGGGCCCAGAATCCCCAGGAAATGCCTCAGGAAGTGCTGTGGCCATTTAAGGGAAATGGGGGAAAAGCCGAGACCAGTCTGGTGAACTGCCCTAGAGCAGGGGGCAAAGGGGCAAGGGCACAGAGTCAAAAGACTTTAGCTTACCCTGATTCCTGCACTCTTCCAGCCAAGAGTAGAGAGAAATAGCAAGAAGTTCTGCCCAGGGGCCCGGAAGCCTCCTATCCTCCTAGAATGTTGGAGCTAGAAGGGACTCAGAGACAAAATATTAAAACAAAGAACTGAGAACTCTGAGCCACAGGATGTCAGAGATGGAAATCAAATATCAAAGCTTTGAGTAGCATGATAGGAAAGAAAGGAATAGTCTAGAAAATCTGCCTTCCAGACCTTGTTCTCCTATTCCCTATATGTGTGACCAGGGCAAGACCTTTTCCCTCTGGGCCTCAGTTTGCCCGTGATTTGTAAAAGTTAGTGGCCAAACTAGATGGTCTCTAGGTGCCTTTGCGATCTAGATTTAAATGAGCCTATTAAGCTGGAAGGGACTTGGGACTATAAGCTAGGAAACCCAAAAGGAGCTTTAGAGATCCTCTAGTCCAGTTTCCTCACTGTTTTTTTGTCCAGATTTGTGATTCAATCCATGTACAGAACTCTCAATATTGAAACTCTCTATCCAAAGTAAATCTACTGATAAGCATAAGAAACTAATAATCTGACAGAGTGCCTGGGAACACAGAGAGGCTGGTTAAATGACTTGGTTTTACTCCACATCAAAGGCATAATTGAAGCATAGGTCTTCCTCCCAAGATTCACATTCTGTCCACTATACCCATACCTACCCCAAAAGCAACTCCTTACCTTAAAGATGAATATGGTAGACTGTGGCAAAGAGACCCATCTTGGAAACCAGGATGACCTACGTTCAAGTCCTACCTTTGACAAATGGGATCCTGGGCACAACATTCCCAGGGCTCAAGGAAACTCTCTTCTACCAGAGGTTACAGGGAAGATACTGCAGTGCATTAGGAGTTTCCTTACTCACGAGTTCCCTTCATGGATGAAATTACATTTGGCACCTGTACTCTAAAATAGAGAAATTAAGGCCCAAAGGGGAAATTGAATGTTGAAAAAGCCCTAAGACTTCAAACTTTTTTCCTTTGCTTTGTGTCTATGTCTGCCCCTAAAAGGAAAACCTTCGGGTCTAACCACCCTCTCCTCATTTTACCCTGGAGGAAACATATAGAGGAGATCTGTAGGCATTTAGAAAATATTATGTTAGCAGGACAGTGGTCTCTTCCTGAAACTGTAAGCCCAGACCTTTAGCACTCTGCCTTCTTCAGGGATGAGACTGTCTCATTTTTATTTTAAGAAAAATATTCAAAGGCCTTCTTTCTTCTCTTCCTTTTAATAAATGATAGAGAATTATCTTCTGATTTCTACCACCACCAGCCAGATCTTAGAGAACCTTGATCCTGTAGATCAGACCTTGTAGCTAGCATCTCATTTCATTCTCATTTATTCCTAAACTTTCTCTCAGCAGCCATCATCAAATGTCTTGATATGAAAGGACCATTTTCCCATTTGGAGTTGACTTTCTTATCTTCTTCAACAAACCCTAAAACATGAGATTTTAAATAAGCTTCAGAACACAGAATACTAGAACTAGAGTGATAGAACATAGCAGATTAGAATTAAGAACAGAGACTGTTGGAATTTGAAGGGACATTAGAAGATAGTGTGTTAGAACATGGAGCACACAATGTTAAAACATAGCATGGTAGATCTAGAGAACAGCTTAAGGACTATGTAGTCCAGCCCCCTCATTTCAAGTTTTTCTGTCTCTGGTTTTTTATCAATTTCATTTCCGAATATATCCCTCTTTCCAAACCAGAGGCCGATCCTCTAAGACAAAGAATTTTTTAAAAAGAGGAAACATATTTTAGCAAAACTAACAAGTAGGTCAGATTATATATGCCAAAGATAGGAGAAAGATGCATTTCCTCATCTCTTATCCAAACTTGGCCATCGTTAAATAAATCATTAATGAAAAAACATCACTGTTCACTCTGTGCCAAGCACATACTAAGTGCTGGGAATACGGACATAAAATCAAGATAGTCTTTGCTGTCAAAGAGATTACATTTTGTTAGGGAGAGATAGCCAATACTAAGGGCCTCGGCTTCAGAGCTGATTCAAAGGCCCAATCTCCTTAGGGTGCAACAGCAAGGCAGAAATATTGTATCTTTTTTAGTGTCATTTCCCTTGCTAAAACCTCAGTTTCTACCACTGAACCATTTGACAATGATTAGGACTTTGGTGACAAAAACTTTCTTCTCTTGGTCTTCAGTAGTTGGGACTGCTGAGAACATGGAGTACAGCACCTATAGAGACAGTGTGTCAGGGATTACTTCCTTGGGCCATATCTACAGGGGTTGAAGGCCTGGTATTGATGGGGAAGGGGACATTCACTGTTCTTCCAGGATCCTTTGGGACCAAGGTTCTGGACTGCCTCTCCCAGGGTCCAAGGGTTAGTACTGGCAAGGATTTGATCTCCTCACAGCACACTGCCACGTGGGCTAAACTGGCTAGCTCTCTGGTCAGTAGCATTTGGTCTTGGGTTGGCATTAATCTTGACAAGAATTTCAAGAGTCCCATCCTCACAGGACCCACTGTCCTGGATGGTGACCATGGACCAGAGAATTGTCTAATCACAGGTCATTCAATGTGGGTTCTAGTTGGGTTTTTGTTTCACTTGTTGTTGCCCTTATACATGCATTTTCTCCTTCCAAGGATACTGAGGCCAAGAGAAAGGAAGTTATTTGACCGGGGCACCCAAATAATTTAGTGGCAGAGCCAGCACTTGACCTCAGATCTTAGGACTTCATCATGCTTTCACTCTGCCTTCTTCATTTCCATTTAAGTGTCCCAGTCATTCTGGCTGGGCTTTGTGGCAGGGAAGAGGTGGGGGGGTGGGGTGTTTAAAAAAAATCCTGCTTCTTCACTGCTTACTGGACAAGACGTCCCTCTGAATTCTTTCTCTTCTCTTCAGTATGACTACAGCTTCCGGACGGAGCAGAGTGCCGCCGCCAGACTGCCGCCCAGTCCCACTAGATGTCAGCAGATACCACAGTCTTGAGGACCTGGAGGGAAGGAGGGGCAGGAGCCAGTGGAGAAAGAGCTGCCCAGCACATGCACACGCACACACACACATGCACACACACACGCACGCGCACACACATGCACACACCACACATACGCACACAGATACTACTGAAAGGGGAAGGCAGCCCCATCCCAAAGCTGCGGAGTGTTCTTGGAGACATTTCTCCAAACCCTTCCATGGACTTCAGAGGACCCTTCTTTAAAAAGAAAAAACCGCCCTTCCTTCTGCGTACACTTTAACATTGAAGGAGGGGTGGGTGAGGCACAATTGTTTGTACATGATACTTTATGGAATTTTAAATTGTAAAATTATTTTTCATCTGCTTCTTTAATGCCTCTCCACTCCTATCCTGAAGTCATCCTGGGATCTTTTTTCTTTGAGCATTTGCCATAGTGATCAATGACCCCTTAAACAGAAAGAAAGAAAGAAAAGGGGCAGGGTAAATCTGTCTAATACAATATAACCTGCCCCTGGGAAGTCCTTCTGGAGCCTACTAGTCACATGGTTAAAATGGTCACACACTGAAGGTATCCCTTGACTGGTGGCTGGTAATTATGGTTTTGACTAACATTGACTCTGGAATATTCCACCAAGTGCGCTTTACCTGAGAGCGTACCACTAAGAAGTATAATTGTCCTCAGTTGACTTTTTTCAGGGGGTTGGTTTAGCCTGCATTGGCACCTCTGGTGCTTTCTGGCCCATCAGCCCAGGTCCTTTGGTGATACAGCCTCCAGCAGCCTATTGGGAAAAATCACCATTGACCATAATCAGGATCAAGCCCAAGGAAGCATCTCTTTCCACCAGAGTGAAACTAAGATGCTGGACTGGGTAACTTTGGCAACATGCATCCAGAACTCATCTCTGACGCTTCCCATTGGACACTTCTCTGGAAGCATCAGTTACCCTAGATCCCTAAACTGGACTTGTTCATTTCTTGGGAAAGGACAGCTTCCACCTCCCAAGCAAAGGTGGATGAGAGAAGAGCCCAAGTATGGTCCTGGAGTTGTTGGACTGCAGGTTACACATGGAGCCACTTGCCCATTTCTTGCCCACCCCATTTGTAGTACCTCACTGGCCACATTGGAACTCTGGTCCACTCTCAACTCACCTGGTTGGATGCTAAAACGGAATGAGGAAAATATCTCATTTCCCTCCCATCCCTTCAGCCAAGCACCTCTCTGGAGGCCTCTTGCCCAGAGTATACACCCTTGCCTGCCCCCCACAAGAAAGTGAGGCCTCCACACAGGAATTCTCAATCTCTCGTTTGCTTTCCAAAGCCAGGTGCATGTCTGGATGATGCTTCTTAATGTGACAAGTCATTTCGAATAGTCCATTTGATCTGTGCTGCTTTTCTAAGTCACGGCCATATCACAGAACTCTGGCCATGAACTGGAACTTCCCACTAAATAGGTTTTGTGTGGAAGTTTGGACTTTTTTTTTGTATAGTCCTAATGGTCCCATCCCATTGAAGATGTGTTTGCCCCAATAACTGGTGTTGCCATAGCTCCTGGCTCGCTCTGATGCACAAACTTGTTTTTGCACAGCTATGTCTGTAATTGTTTGCTGTGGAGTGTTGTGGTTTTTTTGTTTGTCCCCCCGCCCCTCAGTTCACTAGAGTGAATTTTTTAGAACTTGAGTGTCACCAGTATGGAGCTTTTTGAGGAGGGTGCTTGATAGTGCCCTGGAGGAATATAGAGATAGGTCAGGTATGTCACATGTAACATAGCATGGTGTTTTGGAAAGAGGATGAGATAGTCCACCTCCATATGACCTTAAGCAAGGCAGTTCCCCTTTCTGGGCCTAAATTAAGGGGTACATTAGATCCCTAAATTTCCTTCCAGCTTTAATCCTGCCATCTGGGCAAATGTTCCTAGCATTTTTAGACAAATAAGCCACGGGAAGACTAGAAGAATTTTCACCAAAGCACGTAAGTTAACATCAGTTAACATCAAACCCCAGATCTGAGTTGGAGGATGAAATTAACTCAGTTTTATCCTTTGTGGTTTGGGTGTGATGGCTCAGGTCTGAGAGGGCAAAACTGAGCAACACTGTTCAGACCTGTGCCAGCTGTAGGTTATAGCTGCCAGCTGGGAGATGGCTCAGGTACCTGGTGCTTTCAAAAAATACCTCATGCATACAGGCAGCGCATAAACTCTTCTGCTCTCACCAAGGCAAATCCAGGGAGACTCACTCTCCTCCCCTCCCCAGTCTTCCCTGCCACAGACTTTCACGTTGCCCTCAGTCTTCAATTTGGCCTCAGATTCACCCCTTCCTTCCATAGTAGGAAGAAGGGGTTAGACTAGATAACTTAAGGTTGCATTCTGTCCTAACAGCGGAGGAGTAGGAAGCTTGAGGCCCAGAGAGGGAAAGGAACTTGTCTAAGGTCACCCAGGCCCTTGGTCAAACAGAGAGAATGTAAACTCAGGTCCTCTGGTTCCAAATCCAGTGATAGTTCTACCATACCATCCTTCCTCTCACTGCACCATGAAGGTAGTTTCTTGTATTCATTTTAATCTGTTTGCTCTTGTTTAAAAAAGAAAAAAAAGGAAAGAAGGAAAAAAATGGCAAGGGGCTATTTGAATCATCTAGGATCTTCCTGAGTGATATTTGGATTGATAGATCATGAGACAGCTCTCTCCCCTCCACCCCCAGCCAGTTCTTTGAAGATCAAGCTAATTTCTCATTTGTTTTATTCCCCAGTTCAGAATCAGCCAGATAATAGGAAACCTAAAAGGGGTCAGTAAAGCATGGATATCACCATAGTCAAGCCTATGAGTTTTATTTTCATCATAAGACTGCTGCTTCTCCAGATCTGAGCCTTAACCTTTGTTTTTTCCCTCCTTTCTCTAAGTCTATGACTCATCTCAGGACAAATCGGGACTTGTCTCTCAGTTTTTCATCTTTACCTTCCAAGTTTTCTTTTTCCAAGCTAAACTTTTTTAGCACATGTTGACCTAGACTCCTAACGCCACAGATATTTAGTACTAGAAGGGACTGCAGGGCAACTCAGCTAGCGCAGCCCCCACAGAATCTCAGATCTCGACAGGCTGCAGAGCTCTGCTGGTCCAGACCTCTTTTTGAAGACAGATTCCTTTCTACAACATTCATGACAAGCAAGGGGGTCATGTAACTACTTCTTCAAGGTCTCTACTTGAAAACCTTGCTGTTTTCCTTAGAGCAGGCCAGTAAGTGGTTACCCCTCTTCACCTTTGTGGAAAACTGGCAAAAGACCTCAGCCTTCCCAAGACTTGTTACACTGAATGTTTGAAGAAGAGGGTTTGGGAATATCCAAGTGCCAGGTCCAGTTTTATCTAATAGGACCCATAGGTTCCAGAAGGAGATTCCTGCTGGTTTCTAGCCACGGTGTTCTTGGAGGAATGACTAGTCATGGAGAGAACTGAAGGGGCCATGCTATAGTTTATTCAGGATGAAGGGCGTAAAATGAGATCATTGTTTCTGGGGGAAACTCAGATGCAACGGAGTCAATTCAATTCCAAAAGCATTTTCTTATTGCCTAGGCTGTACAGTGCACTGTCCTAGGCATTAGGGATGCACAGGGGGGAAAAATTGTCTCTTCCCTCAGGGTGCTCACATTTCCATTGATTTTGTTGAAAGGCTGCTGGACTGAGAGTCAGGAGATCTGAGTTCAGAATTCTGCCTGATACGTGAATGGGGGCAAGTGACTTCCTTTCTTTCGTCCTCAGTTTCCCAGTCTATAAAATAGGATGGGTTGGACTATCTAATCTTTAAGGTCTCTGAATGCTATGGTTCTGCAGACTTAAGAGAACTCATGAGTATAGCCAGTTTTTAAAGCAAAAGCTTCCCCTTGAGAATAAGTCCCTTTAGCTACACTGATTGACACTGGATTGGCTTTGCCTGTGATAGTATGGCCTCCCTTGGGATCATGGAAGATCTAAAGTGGAACACTGGACATGGACATTTATCCCCTGGGAAAGGTGAGCATGGTGTAGTAAAAGGAATACAGTGTTTAGAGTCAAGAGGACCTGGGTTCGAATCATGTCTCCTTATTAGCTGCATGACCTTAGATAAGCAAGTCACTTCTCCTGACTGGGCCCCAGTTTCCTCTTCCACAAAATGATGGGGGTTGAACTAGACAATCTCAGTCTAAATCTTCTTAGCTTTTGTATGGTTCACTATTCTCAGGCCTTCAAGCCTCTCATCTCAGAAATGCTTTTAGAGCTCAAGGACCACTTAACCACTGAATACACCTTCAGATGAGCCCCTTTCCTGACCTTCCCCAGGCCAAACAACAGCCTCAGGGGTTTCCAGGTGACATGTTGTTAACTAATATTTTCAGTATTTAGTATGGAGCTGGAGAGTTCAAGATGGTAAACTTGAGTTAACCTGTGTTTTTAACAGTAGTGACATTTTTTGAGACTAACTAAGGAATTAGCTTCTGTAGGACACTGACTGTGAAATTTGTTTAAAAAAAAAAGCCTGGTTAGGATAATTGTGTGATGCCCATAGGCAGGACACATTGGTGTGGACGTATTTTAGAGTGTATGTATGTGTGAGTGTATGTGTATGTGTGATAAGTCCTTTTAAACTATTCTAACTCTGTCTTCTCTTTCCCCACTTAGAGGAGGAGAGAGGGTTGGGAGGGAAGATGAGCCAGTGCTCAGCAGGACATTGTGAGTATTGAAATACTCATTGTAATGCCACCTGGTTTCTCTGTACAGTGTAGGTACAGGCGTCTTACCTGGATCATTGAATTTGTGGTGAAGATGATGATATTGGAATCTGAAATAGAGACACAAGTCAGAAGATTTCTCCTATTTGCACAGTATCATAGGATTTATAACTAGAAGTGAACTTGGAGATCATCTTGTTCAACTCCATCATTTTATAGAGGAAGAGACTGAGACCCTATGAGGTGATTACCATGGCCAAAAAAAAATGTTCACTTGGAAACAACCTATTGGTGACCACCTTCCTCCTCTTTTCCTTAAGGTTGGCTTGTTGAACAATGGACCCATCTAGATCTTTCCAGATTGGCTGCCACAGCTGCTACTTCTCTGGCATAGCCTTGTTCAGTGTCCACCCCACAGTGAGGCAGCTGGCTTGGGAGTGGAGAATTGGAAATTTTTGTGAAGAGGTAAAGGGTCCCTTATCTTGGGTCTCTCTAGGCTCTACAGGTACTCGTTTCCATTCCTTTCCAGTCTCCCACCTCATTCTACCATTCATCATCCCATGGTACAACCCAAGTTGCATGCTCCTCTACTACATTACCTTCCTTCATCTACTTCCTTTTCTTTTGCATACGTTCTGCAGTAGAGTCAGTCGTTCCAGTAAGCCCACAGAGATGAGATGGTCCTCCTTTGCCCTCACCCTCTAGCTCAGTTACAGATTATCCCCCAAAACTAAAATTTTCCTCCCATTACAAAAATCAGGGTTGTATATGGTGGGAAGAACACTGAACCTGGGGTCAGAAACCCTTAGTTTTTTTTGACTGTGCTGCTAGCTCCCTGGGTGACCTTGGCAAGTGAATTCTCTTTGGTCATCAATTCCTTCACCAGTAAAATGAGATGAGTTATGGAGTGGAAAGGGAGTGAGGTGTAGAGTCAGGAGATTTGGGTCTGAATCCTGACTGCTATTGCTGTGTAATATGGGTGGGTTACTTCCCCTTTGGGGAAAGGGCAGGGAGGGCTCAGATTCTTCCTCTGTAAAGTAAAGGAGTTGGGTTAGATTCCTTCCAACATCATTATCCTATGACCAGATGATCTCTAAAGCCCCTTCTAGCATTTGTATCCTACGCTTGTGAGATGGGATGGATGGATCAACTCATTCTTTCACAAGATGGCTGCCCTAGGCTTTATAACTGTTGCTAGCTTTCCATCTAGGTATGTAATTCCTGGAGAATGTTGGACTCAAGGCTCTCTATGACTCCAGATGGGAGCAGTGAGCATGTCAAGCCACATTCACTGCCACTGGGCCTTTATAGAGGATCTATTGGCCTGTAGGGTAACTCTCCCTGGAAGCTTGAGTAAAAATGCTCCTTAATTCTGGTGACTTGAAAAGGCAACTGTGGAATAACAACTTAACCTTATTCCACTTCTTAGAGATCTGTCTTACATGCTGAGAGAGGAAGATCTAAATGAAGATAGCATCATCTCACATCACCATGAAGAAAGAAGCCCTTTTTGAAGTAGCCAGGCAGGGTCAAGATGCTGTGCATTTGTTGGGCTATTGGAATCAGACTAACTGTGCATTGATCTCATTATGTTATTACCTTTTGTATTTATTTTAGGTGACTCCTGTATTTTATAAAGGGAAGTTTCACTGTGTGATTATTAATCTGTATTCTTAATATAATTTGTTAAATAAAAGTTTGTTTTAACCACTTCTCACCAGCTTTCTCCCCCTGCCCACTTCCCTGTTTGCTCCTGACTCAGAATCCCCGAAAGGTCAAGTACACTGATTTCGGCTCCAATTCAAGTGTCAGCTCTAGATGGGGAGGAGTCCTAGACTCTGCCCATGATGTAGAGAGGTCCCATCATAGTGAGATGGTGCTGGACTGTGTCAGAAAACTTGGGTTCTCGTTAGAGGCAGCATGATACAGTGGGGAAAGTCCTAGCTTTGGATTCAAACATAGTTTTGTTGGTATTTTGTTGTTGTTGTTGTCTGACTCTTCATGACCCTATTTGGGGTTTTCTCAGCAAAGATACTGGAATGATTTGTCATTTCCTTCTCCAGCTTATTTTACAGATGAGGAAACTGGGGCAAACGGGGTGAAGTGACTTGTCCAGGGTCACACAGCCAGTAAGTGTTAAGGCCGTATTTGAACTCAGGAGGATGTCTTCCTGACTCCAGGTCTTGTACTCTATCCCTTGTACCACCTCACTGCCCAGCATCCTTTGAATTCAAAGGACCTAGGTTCAAGTCTAATTTTAATCAATTCCTTACCTGTGTGACTTTGGGCAAATCATTTAACCTCTTTGTAAATTAAGTGTTAGACTACATGACCTCTAAGGTCAATTCCAGCTCTAAATCTGTGATCCTGTGACCCCAGCCCTGGCTCTGCCCAGTCATCTGCATGATTGTGAGCAAGTTACTTGCTACCTTCAAGGATTCAGGTTTTCCTCCTTGGTGAGGTGAAGATGGTAAGCTATTTCTCCGTTGACCTTTGGGTAACACACCTTTATTCTGAATAATCAAACTTTCTTACCCCCAGGTGGAGAATGCTGGTGATCCACCCTCTAAACAAACTCCCTCACCTTTCAGCCTTGTGGGGTGTACTTTGTCTTCTTGCCCCTCTACATTTTAGATTGAGAGGTTGGCTGTCCTAGTTAATGGACAAGGAAGACTCAGGAGTTGAGGGGAAAATGTATCTATATTCATGACATTGCCCCTCCATACCCTCAGGATGGATTCTGAAAGGGAAAAAAAAGCCTCTAGTTTTCCAGGAAAATGTGAAATGAATGTTTAAACTGAAAGGAGGCAAAAGAATGCTGAGGTCTTTTTTTATCTCTCATTTGCCCTGGAGCCCATGTCTGTGTGTATGTGAGTGGCGTCTCACTCTAAGTTTGGAGGAGACAGTCATACTACTGCAGTTCCTGGTAATTTCATTCCTGTCCTGACTGCTCACCTGCTTACAAGGTGCCACTCCAAACCACCAAGGTAAGGAGGCTGCAGGGCATTTGCTCAAATAGGACAGGGGGCACTAGGTTGATTTTAAGAAAACTTCAGTTCAAGTTTCATCATCAAAGCTCTTCTCTCTGTGTACATATGACCTTTGAGTTTATGGTCTAGACATCATAGTCTGGGACATCACTGCCTCCAGCCCTGTTTTTGCCAGATTAAGGAACCCCCTCCCCATTTGTGAAAGAGTATATCAAGCAAAGAACGTGCAATCTAATCAAGTGCAAGAATATATAGACTGTCAAAGCAGGAAGGGCCTTAGAAGAGAAACTGCTAAGCTAAAAGAAAGCCATGAACATGGACTATCAGAGGGGGAGGACCACAGGGTGGGAAAATGC
Organism: Potorous gilbertii; assembly: GCA_028658325.1. Taxonomy (NCBI): domain Eukaryota; kingdom Metazoa; phylum Chordata; class Mammalia; order Diprotodontia; family Potoroidae; genus Potorous; species Potorous gilbertii. The sequence continues at coordinate 330,154,396 of CM053769.1, read as the reverse complement.
ATTAAATGGGTCAGTAGTTAATGTATTTTTTTTTGTTAAGTGCACTGCATGAAGAGTCAAAAAAAAAAACAACCCAAAAAACATGGTTTGAACCTTGCCTGCTGCTTATTATTGGGCATGTTATTTCTTAATCTAGAAAATTACACCGTACATTGCCTTTGTTCTAGATTTGTTGTGAGAACCAAATGACATAGTGACTATGAAGAGCTTTGTAAACAGTCCAAACAAGGTAAATGCTCTCATTTTCATTATTGTTGTTACTATGTAGAAAGGAAAATGTTAGTGCTGAAAGGGACCTTCCAGCAATTCCACACAAACATTGGGTACTTCCAATGTACAAGGCACTGTGCTGAGCACTCAAGATGCCTTCCAAAAGTTTACAGTCTACCAGGGTATGAATGGATTGTTAGAACATAAAATAGTAAATTTTGAAGAAATCTTAATAAGAGTTTCTCTGATTTATATAGTGCTTTAAGGTTTACAAAGGGCTAGGCTTTCCTGACAACAGCCTGGTGAGGTAGGTAGTCTAAGTGTTACTCTCTCCATTTTACATTTTCTGAGTCACTAATTACCTATAGTCATAGAGCTTGTGTGACAAGTAGAGGATGGTCCATCATAGGCCTCCCAACCCCAAATCCAGGGTTGTTTGGACTCCCTCCTATAGTGTTTCTCATTAGAACATAGAATTTCAAACCTGAAAAGGACCTTAGAGATGATAAAATCCAGCCCCTCACTTCCCAAACTCATGAGTGGCTCCCTAGTTGTGCCCAGTAAACGGAGGCAGGATTGCAGCTCCAAACGAGACCTTGGAAGCCATCTCATCCAAAGTTCTCATTATAAAGTCAAGGAAATGGATCCAGAGAGATGAGGCTACTTGGACCCTGGCTGAGCATGGAATAAATTACAGAGCTGGCATTTAAACTAATGTGCTGTGACCCCAAGCTTGGCATTCTTTCCATCACACTACAGTGTAACTTCCACAGGCCCTGCTTGCTGCTGGTTCTTTCTCCTCTCCCAGTCTCTTTTAATATTCTCCCTACGTATATAGTTCTTTAGGATCATCACTGTATACCACTCAGCACCTAAGTTCTAGTTAACTAGGGCAGAAGAAATTATACCAAAGCTACTGACTTCAAGAAACTTATAGTCTATTTGGAGAGCTAAGATGTTCATATAATTGAAGTATTAAGTAGCTCACACTCAGTACACACACAGTGCAATAATAACTCACAGTCTCTTCCTGAGTGCAATGAGAATTCAGAGAAGGAAAAGAAATGAGCAGAAGGTTCCTAAGGCTAGGGAGGGCTTGCTCAAGGAGAAATAACTTGAACTAAGTCTTTAAATACATAGAAGGTTTGATGAGAATAGGAGATGGAAAAGACATGCTAAGATAGTCATATAGTGGGAGAAAGCCATGGGTTTACTTGGAACCTGTTACTACTGTAGAAAGACCAGTTTAGCATGAGAGACCTCAAATGAATATTTTGTACCACCTAGAAATTCATAAATAATGATAGTTAGCATTTACTTAGGGCTTTAAGGTTTTTGCAGGTTGCTTTACAAATATCTCATTTTATCCTCACAATAACCTTAGGAGGTATGTGGTGCTATTATCACCGTTTTATAGATGGAGACTAAATGACTTGCCTAGAAAACACTGAGACCGAATGGCACATGGCCAAGCATGAGCATGAGAAGGTATTGTAGATTGATGATCAGAAGGAAGTAAGTCTGGCTCTAGAAGGGCCTTTACAATAATCCTAGTGACATGATAAGGATCTCCAAGATTAGAAAGGTATCAGCGGGAATAGAGAGGAAGAGCTAAGCAGGAGAGACATTTCAAATGAAGAAACCACAAAATCCAGTGATGGATAGGATAAAGTCGATGAGGGAAAAAGAAAAGACAACCAAGATTTGTAGACTGAGAGATTTAAAGAACCATACTAATAGAGATGGGACAATTGGAAAGGAACCTTAGCTTGCTGGAGCAGTCTAAAATGATGGAGGGAATCCTTGTAAAAAGGCCAGAGTTTGATTCCCCTACTCTGACACCTACTGGCTGTATGTATGACTTTGGCCAAGTCACAATCCAATATCTGTGGGCACTTCTTGACTCCAAGTCTGTTCTAAGGTCTCTTCCAACTCTAACATATTATGATTAGTTTATTGTGGGGTGAATGAATAAAATGAGGGGGAGGATTTATTACTGTGTTCCATAAAATTGTTTTAAAAAGCTTCCATTCTAATAGGGGCAGGTACCCTACGTAGAGGAATGTTGGCCAGGGAGTGGAGTTTCAGTTGGGAAAATTACTGGGATGGTGAACAGAGCTGTGGGACAAATTATCACCCTTTCCAGGAATAGTAATGTTGATTAATTACTGCCCTCAGAGCTAGAGGTAAAAAGCAAATGTTGAGACAGAAAGAGGAGAAGAGGCTGATGGTTGAGTAAGGAAATGTGGCATGAAGATGTTTGTGTTCAGGTTGCATTTAGGGCAAGAAGATCCATGTGTAAATGTCCTGAGGGCAGTTAGAAACTGGGCCAGTGGTAACAGTGTGCTGAAATTCATTGGATGAGATGTGTTATAGGGATGAATATAAAGTCCTGTACTTAGGTTCAAAAGATCAGCTGCCCAGCTACGGGATAGAAGAGGTAAGATTTAACAGCAGGAGAGTTTTAATTGACTTCAGGTTCAATATGAGTGCCCCCAATTTAGGGTACATTAATAAGTGTAATATCCAGATTGAAGGAGGCCCTATTGTAGTTACCAAGTCAGACCTGAAATACTTCATTCTGTTCTGGGTACTGATAGTCAACATAATATGTAGAAACTTAGACTTGGATTTTGGAAGACCTGAGAAGACCTGCCTCTAGTGGTAAATAATTGTGATTAAGTCACTTAAGCTCTCTGAGCCCCAGTCAACTTTCCAAAACCATGAATTATAGTTTTCTTCAAAAGAGGGAGTTTGCACACCACTGAAATCACAATCACAACATTGGTATTGACTTATTCTTGGCACTACATTTGAGAGACGAATATTAACAGTCTGCACCCACAAAAGAACAACATGCTGGTATGATGTCCTATCTTAAAAAGTTGAATGGAAGGATATGCTATTTGATGTAAAGATTTGGGAGGGTTGTCATCATTATCTCTAAATATGTAAAGGACCATCATGTTTTTGGACTTGGCCTGTATTGTTTCAGAGGACAGAACTAAGGGGTCCATGGAAGGCACACTTTGGCTCCCTGTAAGTAAGAACTATCTGAAACTTACAAGTGTCAAGCAATGGTATTAACTACTTTATTCAGGTAGTGGTGTTCAGGTAGCGAGTGAATATCCACTTCCTGGTAATGCTGTGGAGCAATTCCTGGTCAGGTGTGTGTGTGTGTGTGTGTGTGTGTGTGTGTGTGTGTGTGTGTGTGTGTGTGTGTGTGTGTGTGTGTGTGTGTGTCCCTCGGTGCCAAAGAAGACCATGCCATCAGAGAAATAACGACATGACTTGCACTTGACTTTGTTTTGAGTGAGGGAGGGCTGTGTAGATCACCAGCCTCACTTCTCCAGAGCCATCTGAATCTCGTGACCAGATACTCATTAGGATGACTGGAGATAACCCAGGATGAGGCATTTGGGGTTGTGACTTGCCCAAGGTCACACAGCTAGTGACTGTCAAGTGTCTGAGGTGAGATTTGAACTCAGATCCTTCTGACTCCTGCACGGGTGCTCTCTCTCCACTGCACTACCTAGCTGCCCTCCTGGTCAGGTACAGATTGGACTAAATACCCTCTGAAGTTCCTTTCTTGCTCTAGGACTTTATGGTAAACTAGAAATGATTCACAAATCTTCCCAATGATGGAATGTGTTGCTTTGTGAGGTAGTGAGCTCCCTATGACTGGAAATGTTGACAGAGTCTGAATGATCATTTTTCTTAGACTCCTGCTTTGGGTGAGAAATGAGACAGGATGTCTAAGGTCCCTTCCAACTCTAATATTCTCTGATTTATAGAGGAAAAAATAGATTTCTTATCTTGACTCCATCCTTGATCATTCAACCTTGGGCAAGTCACTTCACCAAATGGTCCTTGTTTGTAAACTGAGAGGCCCTAAGGTCCCTTCCAGGGAAGAGCATCTATAAATCTGATATGAAAAATATCGGTACTAGCAGCATAGATTTGAGAGGTGTATAAATAAAGGTAGGAATGAATGCTGAAATGTGTGAGGGCTCACAGGAGAAAGAAGGAGCTGCAGAGAGAGGACCAAGGGGCGCAGGTTCATAGACAGAGCAAGAAGAGACCTTAGAAGCCCTCTAGTCTAACCCCTTCCTTCTCACGTTACAGGTGAGGAAACTGTTTTAGTCAGCACTAAGTGAAGCACTTGACAAGAACAACCCTGGGAAGAACTGTTTAACTGCTTTGCAGTTGAGGAAACTGAGATAGAGGTTAAGTGACTTACCTAGGAAGTATTAGGAAATATCTGATGCTGGATTTGAACTCAGGTCTTCCTGATTCCAGGTCCAGTGCTTTATCCACTACACCCCCTAGCTACCTCAGATCTCTTTTTTTTTTTAACTAAAAAAAACTCAAAGCAACCTTCTGAAAAATTGTCTATGCATGCAAAGCACCATACTCCGTGCTGGTAGGAATAAACATTTAATAGGCACCTGCTATATGCCAGGCACTGTGCTAAGCACTTTACAACTATCTCATTTGATCCTCACAACAACCCTATAAGGTGGGTGCTATTATTTACCCCATTTTAGAGTCGGCAAAACTGAGGAAAACAGAGTTTCAGTGATTTGCCTGAAATCAAAAAGCTAAGTATCTGAAGCCAGATTTGAACTTGAACTCTGGGCCCAGCATTCTATCCACTGAGCCACTTAGCTGTCTCCATAATTCAAAGACAAGATAATTCCTACCCTCAAGGAACTTACATTCTAGGGGAGGAAGAGTGAGAAACAATATCAACTTATTATAGCACTCTCTGATTTTATTCTCCAACCCACACTGGTAGGAGCAGTGTGTAGGTTGGGATCTTAGAGGAATAGCTGTTACTATTCTCAAGGTTTTAGAGGTAATTCTAGGGATAAGAATTCTACTAATACTAGAGCCCATGAGCCCTCACCAGCGTGCTTCCCCTTTAACCAAGAAATAGACTCGGTCGTTTAGCCAGGGCATTTATTCACTGGCATGACAACAATAGCCATAAAGTATTTTCCCTCCAAACCTAGAGCATAGTCTCCCACAAATGCATAAGAGAATCTATTGACAGTGGGAACAATTTAAAGTACAATGGTAGTGAGGCATATTTGTAGGAAGCGTGGACAAAGTAATTCACAACTCCAAGAAGATTCCTTACAAAATTTGCTGAGAGGCATGGTAGTGGTGATGGATGAGTTTTGCTACTTAGCTAGCTTGGCTCCTCACTGGATAGGTGGATGGATGGATCAGCTGGACTTGATCATCATAGGCCTTGAGGTCTCAGATGGGCTGGGTCAAGCAAGTCATTTGACTTTACTGTTGGCTCCTCACTAGACTTGGCTGCCATTGGGCTGGACCAGGAAAAGGCATAGTTACTGCTGGGCTGAGCCAGACAGGTCACTTTTGTGTTTAATTGCTGCTGGGTGGTACCCTACCCTTTTCAGCTAGAGTATTGCAGTGTATATTTAGAAAGGAAAGCAACCCTTAGCCTAGCATTGGCAGAAGCCTACCCTCTTTTACTTTCTCGGTTCACCACCTCCAAGTGGGAGAGGTCTAGACTGCTGTTGAACAATCCTTTCTGGTTCAAAGGTGACTTCTCTCAGTTTTTGGACTCCACCTTTACTTATGACAGTCAAGTTACACTTCCCAGATTCCTGTTGGGTCTTATTCAGATGAGTAACTGGGGACAAAGGTGTTGAAGCAATATGTACCCTAGGGAAAATTCATGTTCTCGCACCTTTTCATGAGTAATCAAGCTATTCAAACCTCAGACCCTTTCTAAGTTATTTCCTCATCATCCTATTTTTTGATATCCCTGTTGTTTTTCCTTTGCCCCATCAGCTTTGCTGAAGTTCCCCCTTAGGACAAAAAGTAAACATAAAGTACATACAAAATAGATAGAGATTAATATATAACTATGGGGCAATTAGGTGCTTCAGTGGTTAGAGCCAGGAGTCAGAAAGATCTCATTTCAAATCTAGCTGCAGCCATTTACTAGCTTTGTGATCCTGGACAAGTCACTTAACCTCTGACTGCCTCAGTTTCCTCCACTGAAAACTAAGAATAATAATAGTACCTACCTCTCAGTATTGTCATGAGGATCAAAGGAGATATTTATAAAGTACTTAGCACAATGCCTAGTACACAGTAAACACTATATAAATATTGACTATTACTAATCTCTGGGGAAGAGAGCACTTAAAGGGGAAGGGAGAAGATCTTGTAAGGCTACTCCTTACTCTCAGCAGTCTTCTAGGAGCCAAGTAGTTTTCAACACTTCTCACAAAATCCTAATTCCTTTGTAGTGGGAGAAGGTAGGGAGAGCTGGGAATCAAGTTTAGAGTTATAATATTTTATCATTCGATCATTTCACCTGTAATTGTGTGAATTGTGAGTATAGAAGCCATCATTTGGGGAGAGATGGTGGATGTCTACAGAGTTTGTCTGCTGTGGCTATTCCCCATACACACTCCATCACCTTCCTTAAGATTTTCACAACCTTTCCCTTCGGGGCTGGAATGTATTCCCTTCTTGCCCCCTCCTTGTAGAATCCCTAGTTTCCTCTCCAGTACTCAAGTATTTCTATGGACAGGAAATAAAAGTTGATCTCTGCCCTCCCAGTGCAAGCACTCCCTCCCTTAGAAATGATTTCCCATCTGCTGTGTGTTTGTGTATGTGTGTTGTTACCCCCAATAGACTGTGTTTTCCATCAGGGCAGGAATTTGATTTTACTTTGTGTTGTTGGCATCTACCATCATGCCTGGAAGATAATGGGCCCTTAATAAATGCACATAAATGAATAAATGAAAAACCTTCTTCTGACAGGGGACTTCTCCCATGACACTAGGGCAGTGTAGGAGTGCCATGGAGGCAGTGGATATTCTACTTTTATAGTTGATGTCGTCCTTATAGTTATTATTTAGAGGAATCCAGGTAGGGCAGTGCATAGAGCATTGGGCCTGGAACCAGGAAGACCTAAGTTGAAATCTGGCCTCAGACTCTTACTAGCTGTATGACCCTGGGGCAAGTCACTTAACCTCAGTTTGCCTCAGCTTCCTCACTGTAAAATGGGGAGAACAATACCAACCTCATAAGAGTTTTTGTAAAGATCAAGTGAAATAATATATATAAAGCATTTAGCACAGTACCTGGCACATAGTAAACACTATATAAATGCTAGTACATTATTAGTTAATATTGCCATCAGAAGAGCTATCCAGAGATGTAGTAGACTCCCTCAGGAAAACTACTGACGATGTACAAGAACACGCTGGAAAAACACTTGTCAGAATATTTTAGAGGCTAACCTTTTCACTTGAGCCCATCCCTTGCCTTCTTCCTCTCATCTTCAGTCTCTCCAAATATATCCACATCTTTATTCTTTAAAAAAAATATTCTCTTGACCACACCGTCCCTTCCTATACCTCTCATTTTCCCTGCTAAATTCCTAGAATCATGTACTACACTTGGAAAAGACCCCTAAAGTCATCTAATCCAACCTGGACTTAACAGAGAATTCCCTCTACAACATTGCCGCTAAAAGTCATCCAGCCTCTCCTTGTACATGTCTAGTGAAGAGAAAGTCATTACCTCCCAAGACAACCTATTTACATTTGGATAGCTCTGATCATTAAGAAGTTATTTTTCCCTTTAGTTCAACCTAAATTTGCCTCTGCAGAACCACTGCCCAGACTCTTGCAATCTGGTCTTTTTGTCTCTTTACCCTCTCTTCCTTCATGAACTCCTTTGCTCCAATGGGTTTAATTTTCACCTCTATGCAGATGGCTTCCAAATCTATAGTTTGGGGGAAAGTGTGGATATATACACAGCCTCTCCCCTGAGCAACAATCCAACATTTCCTACTTCCCCTTATACACCACCATCAGGATATCCCTTGGGCACCTGAAACTCAATACATCCAAAACTGAACTCATGATCTTTCCTCCAAATCTGCCTCTCCTTGAATCTTCCCATTTTCTCTCAACTCTACTGCCATACTCTCCATCATCCCAACTGGAAACCTGAGTCATTTTTGACACTTCATTGTCTCCCACCCCCTAAAAATAATCATTTGTGAAGTCTTATCACTTCAGTCCTCTGCCACGTCTCAAATTTCTCCCCCTTCCATTCTCCCCACTTACATGGTGTCCACCTTAATTCAGTCCCTCCTTGTCTCTCATCTGGACTGATCAATCAACATTTATTAAGCATCTACTGTGCGCTTGTCGTTAAATAAATCCTTAACTTGTGTTTTTGTATCCAAATTTACCCCCTCTCCAATTTTCTGTCGCACAGCTGCCAAAATAATCTTCCTAGCAAAGAAGTATGACACGAAGCAAAGACCACTGGACTTATAGTGAGGGGAGACCCCACATTCCAAGCACTTACTACAAGTGTGACCCAGAGCAAGTAGCTTGACTTCTCATGTACTGCTTGGGGGAAAGCTAGCTTGTAGGCCAGCAATACTGGAGAGGGGAATGAATGATATGAAATGAGTCTGTGTTTAAAGTAGGAGCGGGGGGATTCAGATTGGGGAGGACCTGAACTACGGGACAAAGGATTTATGTTTTATCTACAGACGTGAGCCACTGAAGATTTATTGGAGGTTTTACCTGGTCAAACCTATGCATTAGTAGTAGTACAAGTAATAACATAGCACTTTAAGGATTACATGATGTTTCATAAAAACAACCTTGTGAGGTAAGCAACACCAGGTCTTTTGTGAAGCCTCCTCTCGTTCCTCCAAGCTCAAGGTATTCTCAGATTTTCCTAGAGGACTTTCACTGAATTTCTCTTTCATAGCCACCTCTAAATTGTACTCTCCCTCTCCTACTCCTGAAGCAGAATAGAAACTCTTTGTTTTTATTTTTGTAGCCCAGTGTTACCACATACATAGAAAACAACAAAAGCAGAGGAGACAAGGAGAGAACTTCAAGATCATCGGAGTAGGGGAGGACACAGAATCATCCTATTTGACCAGAGCAAAGAGTGAATGGAGGGGAATGGTATGAGATAGTTTAAACAACCCCCTAGGGTTAGTAGTCCAAATACTATTTAAATCAATTTAACAGATGGGGAAACTAAGACTTAGGTAAACTAGCTTACCATTGGCTACACAGTAGATGCATCAAAGGTCGGAATTGGACAGAGGTCTCTTGCCTTTGTGAATAAACGCTTCCCAAGTAACCTTGAGTAAGCAGCATAGGTACAAGGAAGAGGGGCAGGCATCCAGAAAGCTGTATGTGGTATCAGCTCAAGAGGAGTAGGGCTAGATTGTAAAAGATTGTAAGGAATTACAGTCCTTCCGATTGTAAGATGCTATCTTCTTTATTAACTGCATCCTTGGTGCTTAAGTCAGTGCCCAGTGTTGGAGGCACTTGATAAATATTTTATTGGATGAGTGACCAGAGTAGGGCTCACTTCACCAGTTATGGACAGTCTAGATTTGATCTGTTGGAAAGAGCTCAGAATTTGCAGTATGAATTCCTGGATTCCAGTTCCAGCACTTTAGTTATAACAAGTCACCTCTCCCCCTTTAAGTCTCAGTTTCCTCATCTTTAAAATGGGGGTAATACTTTCACAACCTACCTCACATGGTCATTCTGAGGAAAGTATTTTGTAAACCTTAAAGTCCTATATAGATGTGAGTAGTTAATACTATTATTTTTACTATTATTAAACTCAGAGCATGAATATGATGGTGAGGTGATAGTAGGTCAAGAATTCTTGCCCTTCCCCTGTCTTGACTCAGGACTGGTTCAGGGTTATGCTTTTTCTGCCTAGGTTCCAATCATAGTATAGTTTAAAAAAAAAAAAGACCTGAACCTGAAGTCAGAGGACCTGTGTTTGAATCTAGACACTGCTACCAACTGTTATATGACCTTGGGCATGTTACTTTGCTTCTCTATGACTCAGTTTCCTCTTATGTAAAATGAGGGGTTCTGGTTCTAATTCCTGACCCATGGAGTGATACCTTTACTAGGGGGAGGGGGAGCAAAGAGTGGCTCCCCCGAGGGAGGTTGTGTGGGGCTATGTCCAGCATGGACAGGGGCCTTGCCCAAAGGCAGGAAGGAGGATGGGAGGAGGGATGAGGAACGAGGCGTTTATGGCTTGTGACAACTACTCCAGAATGTTCACTTAAGGGGAATTTGCTTTCAGGCCAAGTCAGTCCCACCTTTCCACCTTCACTCAGTTTCCCATTTGCTGTGGCTTCCCAGTGCATTCTGGGACTTGGCAGCATCTAGAGCTTTCGTCAGTCCCCCAGATGGCCACCCACAGAGCCCTCCTCCCCTCTTCCCCCCACCCTTTCCCCCTCCCCCTTTGCAGGGTTTCCTGCTGGGATGGGATCTGGGCCATGGAGCTAAAGCTGCGCTGAGCATTTGAGGCGGGTGTGGCTGGTGTGTCCCACTCTCCAAGCCCATCAGTCTGTCCCAAGGCAGGGATCTGGGGATGGAGGATTTCTGCATCCGTCAGGCTTGGGGGAGGGAAGGCTGGACAGGGAGCCCTTTGCGGCTCCCCCCTGGGCGGGTTTCAGCTGCGAGGGTCAAGAAATCTTGGCTAGAGCTGGGGAAGCTTTCACGCCAGAAAATGAGCTGTATTGCGTGCACTCCTCTTGGGATCGTCGGGTCTGTCATCACGAGCTTAGGGGACACTCAGCAGTGAAGCAGGGAGGGAATCCCCTTGCAGTCCCACCACGAAGAGCAAGCCTGGAGGGCCCCTGACCTCCACAGCTCCCCCAGCCCTTTCCCAGCAGGCAGGTTCACAAACTGCTAGCACTGGGAAGGGTCTTAGAAATGATCTTGTTCAGTCCCCTCTTTTTGCAGAGGAGGAAACTGAGGCCCATAGAGGAGGAATGACTTGATGAAAGCCAGAGAACTCATCCTCAAACCCAGATTGCACCACTCTTCTCACTCCATCAACAAGTTTGGGCCCAGGTCTCCCATGGGATGGGACAACCACAGCCCGACTGTGACCACCTGCAAAACACATTCCCACGTGGTGACAAAAGCCAGGGCCCCAAATGGCAGAGGCAGGATGGAAGGAGGTGACTGTGGATTTCCCTAGAGATATTGATGCTCAACCAGATAACCAAAGGACAAGGTTTGGAACTGGAGGACCCAAGTTCTCTAATTAGAACTCTGTATGTTCTAAGGCAAGTCACATGACTTCCTTTGGTCTCAGTTTCCTCATTTGTAAAATGTGTTGGTTGAACTAGACGCCCTCTGAGGTCCCTTCCAGCTCTCCAGCTCGGAGGCTGTGATTCAAACCACTATTCCAATGCTAACTTTCTAAATCCTATGTTCCCAGACCCTCTATCCCGACATCCCCTTCAACTCTAACAGTTCCATCTCCTGGGATCCTCCCCTGGCACTGAAAGTGGCCTCTGACTCCTTTTTCTTTGCTTCATGTGCTCCTTCCCCCCACCCCCACCCCAGCCCCCAACCACTATTTGTGGTATTTTACTTAAAATTCAAAAAAAAAAAAGGTAGAGCAAGCTTAAGTTGAGCTCACCATCTATGGTTGAAAACATTTTTTTGAAGTTTCAGACACTTGTTTGGAGCTGGGCCAATTCTGTAACTTGAGCTTCTGCCGTCCATTATGTGGCTTGGAGGCGAACATCTTGCTTGCTTGCCTCTCTGTGGAAGAAGCATAAATTCCATCCCTCTCCTGAAGCAATTGTAAGCAGATCTTTCAAGACCTCTGCAAAAAAAAAATCCAATATGGCAGTTCTGGGACTTAGGGGAAGGGGAAAGGAGAAACTGTGGGCCTCAGAGACAGAAAATTTGGCAGCAACTAATTTTGTTCCCCCATCAGACCCATTCTTGACTTTAAAAACCCTGGCAACCTTCCCTCACTTCACTGCAGAAGAGGAGGTCTATGGGTGTGGAGTGTTGCATATACTGTTAGTGGCGTTTGATGCATTACTTGAATTTGGTGAACTGTATTTTTTTTTAATTTTTTATTATTTGTTTCAAGGGAGCACTTACTGTGGAGGGGAGGGTATAGGTTATATTTGGAAATGAATATAATATGAAAACAAAAGAAATCAGTTAAAAACACATCTAACCTTAGGAAATTATACAAAAGCAACACTACCCTGGAGTTTTCTACTCAAGCTTCAGAGAACAGAGAGAATAGCCAATGTTTATCAGTTTTTTTCTAAAGGAGAGATCCTGGGACTCTAGCCTGCCAATCTCAACTCCCCTGGGAGGGAAGTGGTTCATGTGGAGGTGGAGAAAGAGGATTATTTCTTCAGTGCTCTCAAGGATCAAAGGAGGGAGGAAAGGAAGGAAGGAAGCCAGTCCAGTGCTTTGGGAGAATAAGCTTGAAGTCTAGAACCCCAGAAATGGTACCTAAGAAGAATTAATGCCAGGCTGGGCTCCTCCACAAAGTGGAGGCTTCAGCAGGAACTCACCACTAGGAGAAGCTGGGAGACCTAATATTGTAGAGAACTGGGATGGAAAGCTAGGTCCTCCAGCAGCCACTTTCCATGGGATTCTTCTCTAGGCCTCAGTTTCCTCATCAGCAAAGTGAGGGAGCCAGACTCATTCTCTAAATCCTAGATACTAACAGTTCAAAGGGTGTTTCTACAGGTGAAGAAAAGGAGGCTCCAAGAAGAGAACAGACTTGCTCAAGGTGTCCAGCAGCCTGGGGCAGCTCTAAACCTCCAACCTTTGAACCCAGGGCTCTCCCTTCTCCCATCACTGCCTCTCCACAGAGGGGTAGATCCATGGGCAGGCATAAGGTCAACGCATCTGGAATTCTCTACCTCAGAAATGGTGCTATGGGAAAGGCAGTGTAGACTTGTGGATAGAGCATTGAGTTCAGAGTCAGAAAAACCTGGGATTAGTTCCTTCCTCAGGCAGGAGCTGTGTAAACATAACGAGACAATAAACATGCAATGTTTTGCAAACCCTGCAGCACTATGGAACTATCGGCCATCATCATTAGTATCATTGTCTCATCGTCATCCTCCTGATTTCTATTTCAAGCTCAGATAGAAATGGTCCTGGTGCTAGTTACTATCTTGCTATATAATTCTTTTATATTTAGTGCTCAGTGAGGTACTGAGCAGGTGGAGAAAATCATTGACTTATGTAATTGAATAACTATATGGGAGGCAGACTTATCTTCTGTGGTTATTAATATCCTATACTATTTAAGCCCCTATCATGTAGGTCATTAGGGAAAACGGAAGCCTCAGAAAGTGTCGCACAAATGGAATATTTTGATTTCCTTCATCAGCTTGTAAAGAGGGGGAGTGTGGTAAAGGGGAGACATCCTAAATTTGGGATGCTAGAAGACCAAGGTTCCAGCCCCACCTCTGGCATTATCATCTTTTTCTTCTATGGACAAGTCACAACCTCTTTGGTTTGGAGGATTTAGAGCCAGATGGGGCTTTTGATGGGCAACAATCCCTGGGCATTGCCAAGTTGTTGTAAGGGGTCCTCAGGATCCATGTAGGCACTAAGTTGTGTTATACTTCATCTTTGGTTAGCTCCAACAAAATGCAGACCCTGACTCAGTGCAACAAAGGAGCAAATCTACCTTTCAGAGGCTGAAGAAAATGTCTCTCGTAAATATTACTATTTTTCAAATATTCATGTATTCTCTATTTAATCAAATACAGACCAATTTAAAAGCTTTGTGAATACATAGTAGCTTTGACATATATTGTGCATTTTCTCATTTAAAGGATATTAATAGCACAACTATGATGATGTGGCAATCTGCAAAAAACGTTTTTATACTAAAGTGGGTTCTGACACTCAGAAAGGTTGGGACTCACTGTTGTGATTCAACCCTCTAATTTTACAGATGAGTCTCAGAGGTTAGATAATTTACTCGGTGGCAGTGGATAGAGTGCCGGGACCTGGAATCAGGAAGATCCGAGTTCAGATCCATCCTCAGACATTTACTAGCCCTGTGACCTTGGGCAAGTCATGTAACCCTGTTTGCCTCAGTTTCCTCCTCAGTAAAATGAGTTGGAGAAGGAAAGGGCAAACCACTCCAGTATCTTGGCCAAGAAAACCCCAAATAAGGTCACAGTCAGACACGACTGAAACAACTAAAAAGGTCACACACAGGACATATTAGAGCCAAGACTCAAACCCAGTTCTTCTAACACCAAATCCAGTCCTATTTCTACTATACAACTGCCTCAGTTTCCTCATTTGTAAAATGTGAATAATAATGCATACCTCCCTCATAAGATTGTTTGGTAAAACACTAATTCCCACAGAAATTGCTATTCCTTGTGTGATTTCAGACCAATCTTTTCCCTTTTCTGAGCCTGTTTTCTCCTCTGAAAAAGGGAAACAATAATCCTTGTATGACATAGGGTTATTGTGAGGAAAATGCTGTGCATGACTTAAAGCACTGTGGAAATGGGAGTCTATATTCTTTAAGCTTACCTGGAGTGTGGCGGGTTAATAGATATTACAGGAGTCCTCTCATTCAGACCCAAACTCTCCAGGAAAATCCTCCTTCAGGAGATTTTTCAGGAATAAACTTCTCCATGACATGAAAGGTGAGACTCATGTTGTGTGTGTGCTTGTACTCTGGTGCGTGCACACACACACACGCCAGACTGCTGCTTCCCACCATGACCCGACCTGACAGTGCTGTCTGTGTGAACCTTTGGCTTCCAACCCCCAGCCCCCTACCCCAGCCAAAGCTGCTGGCCACCCCCCAAAGAAAAAATATTTGGAATGGTCTTTGAATTAAATGAGATTAATCCTCGAGTCCCTGACATTCTCTTCAGGCATGTGTTTTTATAACCTCCCTTTCAAATGAGAACCATTTGTCCCACCAAACGTGAAGAACCCTCGGCCCCACTGCCGTGCAAGTCATCACCAGCACCCGATTGAATATCAAGGACAGTTCAAGGAGGTAGGGCTGAGGGGAGGGTGGGATGGAAACCAGAATTAACCTGTCTCTTTGAGGCGTTGGCATTCCTCACCTCACCTCAGGCCTTTCTGCTTCCCCTATTTCCCCATCCTTAGGAAACCCTCCCCATGGGAACCGTCTACTGAGGGAGAGCCTTACTTCAAGGACAGTAGACTCCAAAGCTTTTCTCCTTTCTTTGAAAGATGACTTTGGGTGGGGTCACTCATTCAACAAACTTTTAAAGTGCCTACTATGGGCCAGGCACTACTCTTAAGTGCTGGGGAAACTGAGATGAAAATTACAGTCCTTGGCCTCAGGGAGCTTATTATATCCTATACATGTGCATAAGTAAGCATATTCAAAATTTATGCAACATATATACAAAAGTAAATTGAGGGGCAAGGATGCTAACAACTGGGAAGGTGAGTGTCAGGAAAGGTCTCATGTAGCAAGCACCAGGTACTTGGGATGAACTTTACAGAAAACCAGGTATTCTGTGATGTAGTGACTAGGAAGTAGTCATTTCAGGGACAGCCTGTGCAAAGGTATGGTGATGGGGGATAGAGGGCCATATGTGAGGAAAAGTAAGAATGTTGATTTTACTGGACCAGAGGGTCCCACCATAAGGCAAGAGCCTTCTCAGGAGACAGATTTGGGAGTCCAGGTAAGGTGGCTACTCTGGGAGAGGTTCATGAGCAGGAGCCTAAAGATTCTAAGACAAGATTGAATTTCATTTACCCTATCTCACAGAAAAGTGCTTTAGATATTGAAGTTGCTATATTGCTATTGGTATCATCATCCTTTCTACCACTGAGATTTTCTTTAGGAATGTGGTCTTTCTTCTGCTCCAAAGCCACAACTAGGGCAGGGTGACTGGGGCACTGCCAAGAGGCATCAGATTTAAAGAGCATTGACAAAATTTGAAATCTTATTCCACTAGTACTCATTAAGTGTCTATCATGTGCTAGATATCATGAGGATATAAAGATTAAAAACCAATCGGTCCTCAAGGAACTTAGAGCCTTCTTGGAGTAATTACCTAATTGCTTTTCATCCCATACAACTCTCTATCTCCTGTTTCCATTCCTTTGCATTAGATTAGGAGCTCCTTGAGGGCAGGTTTTGACTTTCTTTGTAACCCTAGCACTTCACACAATACTTGGCACATAGTAGGTGAGTAATCAATGCTTATTGACTTCACTTGCCTGACTCCCATGGCTAGAGAGCTCTCCCTCCTCACCTCTACCTCTTGGCTTCCTCCACAGCTTCCTTCAAGGTCCATCTCAACTGCCATGTTCTGCATGAAACCTTTCCTCCTCACTTCCACCTGAAGCTATCATGCCTTCCCTTTGAAGGATACCTTATAACCGGCTTATGTATTTTACATACAGACTGTTACCATCCTCTGTCAGAATATAAATTTCCTCAGGGTAATAAGCTCTTCACTTTTATTTTTCCATCTTGAGTGTCTGGCACAAAATAAGATAAATGCTTAGTTATTTGATTGACTGAAGGATGAAAGAACCGGTCAGATTTGACCACTGAGCTATCATCAGTGATCCCTGAAAGACTGTGAAGAAGAGGACACAGTCAGAACTGGAGAGGGGCAACTATTGTCTCAGTGTTCTAAAAAGTAAAGAACGGAGAGGCCTAGACTTGTAATAGGCCAGAGAATTTGATGGTAATTCTCTCATCCTGCCCTGTTGCTCACACATACACACTCACACGCACGCACACACACGCACACAACTTCCTACACAGTGACGTGGAGTCTCTAGCCATACCCTGGCAACTTAGAGTCTATTTTATTTCATTTGCTCAGGGAATGAATGACTCATGGTGCTTGTTTCCAGGCACCTAAATTCCTAGTTATGACTCTGCCCTAACTTCCCTTCCCAGGCCTCCTCCAGAGTCAGAGTCAAACTCCAAGGTCCCAGCATCCCCAGATTTGTAATTAAAAGGGGACTTAGAGATCATCTAATAAATTCCCTTAGTTCAGAGATGAGGAAACTGAATTCCAGAGAAGGTAAGTGACTTTCCAGTGTCACACAGTCAATAATTAGCTGAGCTGAGTTTTGAATGTCAGATTCTAACTGCAAATCCAGTGCATCCAAAAACCTACTTAGGCATCTTTATTCTTCTCCACACAGGGAGTCTTACAATATGGTCTAGACCAATAGTATCAAACTTCTACATAAATGGGATCTCTGCCTGCCACATGGTGATTTAGAGAAAACCACATATTAACATTACCTGTATTTTCCTGTGTTTCAATTTATTTTGTTAAATGTTTCTCAGTTTCATATTAATCTAGTTTGGACCATACCTTGGTGTGTTTTCCATGGCCACCCATGTTTACCACCTCTGGTATAGAGAGAAGAGCACAGGACTTGGAGTTAGCAGCCCTGGGTTCAAATATTGTCTCCCCTCCGTTCTTACTAAGGTATAAACTTAGAATAGTCAATCAACTTGTGCTTCCTCATTTTATAAAATGAGAATTTTGGGCTTAGTGACTTCTAAAGTCCCTTCTACATCTAAAGCTTTATGATTCTATTTCTTAATCCAACTTAGTATACATTTACTGAACACCTAGATGTTCACTGGATAGAGCACCAGACTTGAAGTCAGGAAGATATACTCATATAAAAGTATAAATGTAGATACAGAGGTATGCCTATATATGTATAGATATATAGGTATATATAGGTATTTGTGGATTTATTGGTATATGATATCGATATATAAGTGTATAGAGATGTAGAGGTGTATAGATATAGATATATATGGCTTTTTAGGTGTACAGGTATAGATATGTGGATGTATATGTAGGTCTATGTATAGACATATAGGTGTACAGATAAGCACATATAGACACTAAATTGTCATGAGGGTACAATGAATAATAGTTGAGTTCAAATCCTAGCTTATCAGGCTATGGGACCTTGGGTCAATCATTTGACTTCTCTTTTTCTCGGTTTTCTAGGATTACCAATTTAGAGCTGGCAGGAGCTCAGAAGTTAACCAGTCTAACTCTTTCATTTTAGAAATTGGGAAGCTGAGGTCCATAGAGGGTGAATGACTTGCTCAGAGTCATACAGGTAGTAAGAGGCAAAGGAAGGATTGGAACTTAGCTCCTCTGACTCCAAAGTATGGGCTTTTCTCATTGGATCACACCACCTCAAAGCTTCCTCTTAAGTAAATGGCCTAGTTTGAGATTAACCTGCCATCAATAGTTGAGTAGGGCACAGACCCTGCCTTCATGGAACCTACAATCTACTTGTGATTTGGTTTTAGATAATTCTCATCCAGTTCTGCTCCAAAATCATGCAGAAAAACTTTGTTTCTCCCTAGAATTGCAGTGAAGTCTTACAAGACACTTACAATCTGATGAAATTCCCACAGTTGCCACCATCACCAGATTAATACCATTCATTAGAACTCAAAACTGGGATCCATGGTCTGACTGCAGGAATTCAGATCTCATGCCCATCTGACCTCTTAGCACAGTTAATTTGTGCTTCTTTCACCCAGGTCAGACAAACTTCAGACACCAATCTCAGAAGTCCTGGACTCCCTGGGGAGCACTGTGCATCTCAGCAGCCTTTGCCTGGCTTGCTCTTTCTCTCTGGAAGTTTTAACAGGAATTTCAGTTCACTGGTGCTTAGAGAGCTTGGGCAAGAGAAAAAGGGGAGCAGGCTGATGGGAACTGCTATGGTATTGTTTATTTCAAGGGTTCAAAAACCAAGGCCAGTACTTGTCAGAGATTTAAAACAGCTTAAATTTAAAAGACAGCTCAGAACTGGCAAACAGCAAAAGCTTACAGGGCGTCAAAGCCAGAGGGAAAATTAGAACATTTGAATGTCAGCGTTGGAAGAAACTTTAAAGTGTAGAAAATTAGAATATAGAATGTTCAGGGTAGAAAGCACTTTAGAACAGTGAGATCAAATTGAGTACTGGAACTAAAAGAAAGCATAGAACCATTGATCGTTGTAGAAGGACGGAACCTTGGAACATAAAAAGTTAGGGCTAGAAGGGCCTTTAGAAACTACCTCATCCAACACCCCCACTTCACAGATGAGAACGCTGGGGGTTAGAGACATCGAGTGACTTGTCCCAGCATCACAGAGCTAAGAACCAAGAGCCAGGACAGGAAAGTAAGTCTCATGATTCCAAGCCCACTTTTCCTTTCTACGTTGCCACTTGTGAAATGGTGAAGACACAAGTGCTTCAGAGAACTGAGTTGCTTCAATTTTCATTTTTCCAATTGCTACGTGAAAAACCACTTCCCTTAACCAACCCCTTCTTGCAGGCTTTTAAAGGAGGGCCACCTCACTGGCGACACGGAGAAATGGTACTTGTTTTTGTGTATTGGAAAGATGATAAGAAGAAATTTGATTGCTGAGCTCTGCCCACTGTCCAAATCGCTGATGTCGGTCATTTTTCTGAGACAATGTCATTGCCTCCCAAATGGTAACCCTCGACAACTTTCATTTGGTTACGAACAAGGAAACACACAACTCCAGCAAAAACCCAGCCAACGCAAGGGTCCCAGTAGATTAGACACATGCTCTGTTTCTCTCCCTCCCTGTTCCCCTCCCTCCTTCCCTCCTTCCTTCCATTACAAATTCTCCTGCTTTGGGAAATTTCAACTCTCCCCTCCACCCCATATCCCCTTTGGAAAAAAAATACCTTTGAAATGATTGATAAGTCATGGAGCTGATTGGTCGAGCCCTGGGGAGCAAAAACATCTTTTGCAGTTTAATGTAAAGCCTTTTACTTTTTACCTAATAAGTGTTGAAAGAAGCATAAATAGAAATAAGCCGGGATTTCCATGACTAACAAGATGAGCACATCAGCGAGCAGTGTTCGGGGTTCGAAGTGAGTCAGCTCATGCCTCCCTGGAATAAGCTGTTGTGTTCCTCCGCAGCAAGGCCTGCCAGCAACACTTTGAACCTCTGGCAAAGGCAGCCAAGCTGGGTTTCAGAGCTGGGAAGTGTTTGAGAGGGGTGGGGGTGGGAGGGGGGAAGAAGAGGCGAGAAGGGGGAAGACAGACCATCCAAACTCTCAACTGTGCCCCATGGGGTAAGGGAGAACGCTTCAGAGATAAAGGAGCCAAGGGGTGCCGACTCCTTCTTCTCGAAAGCCCTTTCACATGGTTCCACTTCCCTGCCTACTTTGTTGAAAGATGTAAAAATTTCAAACAACCGCAAAATAAACATTGCAAACCTCGTCTTCTCCAAATGACCGGCATTTTCAGAATTCCAGCCTTCTCTCCCTTTGGAGCCGAGGTTTGAGGGTCTGTGCGTGTCTGCGTGTGCACGTGTTTTTCCGTTACTTCAGAAACACCGCAGGTAAGGCTGGTGTTTGGAAGTCCTGTTTTTTGGTGGGGGGAAGGGGGCTAAGGTGGGGGGGACAGGAGGTGGAGGGGGAAGTGTCTTTATTACTCCAGCGATGTATTAGATGGGTAGATGTCTTGTCAAAATCAAACAGCTTTTCTTTATTAGGGTGAAATCGTAATGAACTCATCTGCTTCCAATATTTATAAAGAGTGGAGAAGGCCATTAATTCTACTGGTTGTGAATAAAACCATCTGTGATTTCTTTCCATTTGATGGGTTTTGGTTTTAATATACATTTTTCACAAATAAGTGCTGGGGTGGGTTTGTGTGTGTGTATGTGCATATACACATGTTGGGGTGTGTATATGTGTGTGTGTGTGTGTGTGTGTGTGTTAGTGACAATTGGGAGTCTCATAAAGAAAGAATGTGAATCGGGGAAAACCGAAATGTTTTGCTAGCAAACTCATTTCTCACCTTGCAAGAGAGGGAGGGAGAAAGAGAGAGAGAGGCTGCTGCAGCCAACTTTAACACATTAGGCGACAGAATTACCCATTCAGCCCTAATGCAATCCATGACAGGGGACCAGGCAAACAGAGGATGTTTTGAAGTTTGCTTTCCTTTGGGAATTACAAGGTTCATTTAACCTAATCTGTCCTGACACTTGAATTATAATATTATGAACGTCTTCAGAGAAGTCAAACAGTAGTTGCCTCCTTAAAAGCAAAGCAGAAGTTAATAAAATGGGCAAAATGTCAAGAAAAAAGGCTAATCGAATCATGGCATAATTCTCTGGGGGAGATGTTCTCTATGTGTGTGTACACATACACACACACACAGAGGTTTTTTTCTAGTGGAAATCTTGGAAATCAAATGACATTTCTGTCCAAGGAGAAATGTGAACTCAGGAAACACATTTGATGGAACCCCTAAATATAAGAAGACCCCTAATAGGACGGCTTTGAGAGTTGGGCCTTAAGTTCTGGGTGCTGGGCCTGAAGTTAGAATGAACATTTGTCCAATTGATTCATTCCCTCCTCCCTCCCCTCCCCCCATTTCTTACCTCACTCCCTTCAACCAAATAGTATCCTGGAGGCTTCTTCATTCTCCCAAAGGAATTAAGCAAATACATTCAATTCTGATGGTTTACCTGTATGGATACAATAGGGCAAGCTGAAGAACATCATCTATTGGTTTCAAATAAAATAATTGGGCCCCTTTAGGGACAAACTCAGAAACATGTTAGGGAGGAAACAAGCCTCTAGAGCAAAGTAATACATGAGGGAAAAGTCATATGTTAAGGTCATAACATTCATTTGAGTGCATAGTGGTAAACACACACACAGCACAGGACGTGGTGGCTGATCCATTCCTATTTCCTGAGATGCAGATCATAAAGGGACTTCACTTGGATTACCTTCTTGAAGACATAATCATGTGAAAAGGAATCCTAGACAATCAATATGGGTTCTAGATTATGAATGTAAGAGCACACTGGATATTCATACTGATTTGTAATCCTATATCATAAGTGTGTGAAAATGCTATATTCTGTCTATGTGATAAAGCATACTTGTACATGTTGTCATGCATATGTTACCATGGGCAAAAGTTTCATGTTCGATACATGTGTCAGAGAATCATAGCATCATTAGAGCTTGAAGGAACCTCCTAATATATATTTACATGTCTAAATATATGTCTTTAGGAATAACATCATGCATGTGTGATATGTGCTTACACACAGAAGTGGTACAATGGATAGTGCCAAGCCTGAAGTCAGAAAGATCTGAGTTCAAATCCAGCTTCAGACACCTACTAGCTGTGTGACCCTGGGCAAGTCACTTAACCCGGTTTTTACCTCAGTTTTCTCTTCTATAAAATGAGCTGCAGAAGAAAATGACAAACCACGTGACTAAGCAACAACATGAGACTCCTTCCACCAGGACAGATTTATAACCACTCTGTACTATGGGTATATACATACATACACACACACACACACTATATATATATGTATGTATATATATATATGTATGTATATATATACATACATATATATATATAGACACACACACTGGTAATGATGCAAACATATAGGTATGTGTATATACATAATTATGTATGTATTTACATATTCAAGTGATTGTGTAGCAAGATTGAGGAGCAGCTGGCAGACAGCCCATGGACTCCATCACTATCCCTAAAATTTCAGAACACAAGAGAGGCAAACATGGTGGCTCGACTTGCTCTGATGAATTTGTAAGGAAGATTTGAATTAGAGTCCTATAGAATGGGCAAGTCTGGATTTATGGCCATCCATATCACTGGAGGAACCACATACATCATAGGTCCATTAGGGTATTTAATGAGCAGGTAGGTGGAGCAATAGGTAGAACTGGGGGCCTGAAATCAGAAAGACAGGAGTTCAAATCCATCCTCAGACATTTATTAGCTGTGTGATCCTGGGCAGGGTACTTAACCTCAGCTTGCCTTTGCTTCCTCATAACAGTACCTACCTCCGAGTTGTTGTGGGGGTCAAATATGATAGTAACTGTAAAACATTTAGCCCAGTGTCTGGTACATAGAAGGTGCTATGTAAATGTTTGCTATTATTATAAACACAAATATATACAATTATATATTTCTATATATAATTGTATATAAGATTATGTATGTTTATATATACATTTGTATATGATAATGTATTTATTTTATGTATATGCATGTACATGTGTACAACAGACGTATAATCCCATACCAGATAGATGTCTGCAATGCTGATGCAGCATTATGGATTGGTCTACACATTTGTGTATTTATATGTATATTTATGTAAACATTTATGTATGCAAATATATAAAATACCATATACTTCATTATGGGTATAATGTTATATGTATGAATATAGTTGTTTATATACATATGTATGTGTCTATAGATACACATTTGTAGTATAACATGTATCCATAGCTTATGTGTGTATTTATACATGTATTTATAACATCCTATCATAAGATTTGGCTCTCTCTGTATAAATAAATATTTAGTTATTTATTTAACTTAATGTTTCCTGAATCTTTTTAAAAATAAATCTGTACGATCAGAAGCTAACTCCCATGTGGATGCCCATCAGCCAAAGGATGAGCTGTGACGGGCTGATCAATACAAACGGAATTTAAATCTCCCCAGTGCATGGCAATAGAGACATTGTTTTTAATAAGGTGACTGCAAAAAGACGTTGCATTCCTATGACGACAACCAGCCAGACCCCTGGTTTTTAGTGTCCAAAATAGTTTAATGAAAAGGCCTTTGGCCCTGGTCAGCTCCCTGGCTTGGAGAAAAGTGGGATGAAAACAAAGGCCCTCCTTAATAGGCTGTTGCACAAATAACCCCATTGTACCTAGCTCCCTCCCCCGAATGCGTTTTATGGAGACCACCTGTTGGTCCCAAACTAGGATCTATCAGACAGAATTTGAGGACCCAAGGAGAGAGAGAGATCTCCTGGTATGAGATTTGCTGCAGCTAGAGCTAAAGTTATTTACATCTTTTCCATTCAGTAATCCAAGGAAAAACCAAACCAAACTCTCAAGAAAATGTATCTCAACATTAAGCAGGACCAGATAACTATAGCAGGAAGTGAGAAGTAAAGGAGATTACAATCGTGGCCTTCTTTGTGACCACAAATTAATTCGCTCTAAAACGTTGTGTCAAGATGCATAGTTATAGGGTCATCTCATTAAAGGACCTCCGTCTGACAGTGGAAAAAGCTCTGGCTTTGGAGCTTAACAGACTTCAATCTAGGTCACACCCAGCTACTACTACCTGCATGATCTTAGACACAAGTCATTTTCTTTTTCTGGGCTGCCTCAGTTTTCTTGTCAGCAAAAGAAACATTTGGACCAGATGACCCCCAAGATCCCTCTCACCACTAAAACCAAGGGTCTTTCAAATTGAAGTATGCAGTGCCAGGTAGAATTAGATAACCCATTATATTATAGGTACCCAGGAAGGCACTGGAGCCAGATTTGGGGGCCCCCTAAACCATCACCCTGACAGCATATATCTTTCTCTTTAAAAGACATAGCTCTCTCTGGGCTTGTCTCGTGAAGCCAAACGTTTAAGTTACATGAAAACAGGATATATCTGGAAATCGGAAAGTTGTTTCAAAATGTCTTTGTTAGTGTCAGTTGTCCAGAGGTCTTTTCCTTTAAAAGGGGTGGAAAGAGATGCCTTAGATTCTTTGGGTTCGTATATTTTGCATAAATGTGTATTCATTTGTTGGATCATTGAGATTTTTAAGGGCAGAATCTGCTTCTCTCTTCCTCTTTCTCTTTCTCTTCCCTTCCCCTTTCCCTCTTTTAATCTTAAATTCCACAATGGGTCTTCCTTTCTCCACTTTACAAAGTGCAGGACTTGAAATCACCAGGTCAAAAAAAAAAATGAGATGCAATCTTCTTCCCTGAGAATCTGGGGAAACTACGGGTGGGATTGGGGTGGGGTGGGGGTTGGCACACAGGGTGCGCAGGAATTATTATAAAATTCTTTTGTAAGACCAAACACAGGCGCTGCTCTGGCTGATTGTAAGACTGTTGAAAGTAACTGACTGCACCAAAGCTTAAAACTAATCCCCTCCCCATCTCGGCGGGCAGGAGGTCAGGGGGCCGAGGCCTTTAGAATATGATCTCCATCGAGATCGAAAGGCTCAGACAATATAAAAAGTTGTAAAAAGGGGGGGAAAAGAATAAAAGCAAAATTAAATTTTTACAATTAAGTATATTCTTTTTTCATTTAGTTAATTTCCAGCAGCTCGCGTTTATTGCACATTAAATATGTATATGTGCAGCTCTTGTACAACTTAAAAAGTAAAGAATGTGATCTTTAGGCTTTTATGGAAAATTCAGCTCTTGCATCAGGAACCTCTGGCATTGAGGCCTTGGGTCAGGGTGGTGCCAGGGGAGTGGGGGTGGGGGGATTCTTTATATTCCCCAAATTTCTCCTTGGGCTGGAGCCCTGTTGGGATTTGGGCTAAGTCTTCCAAGTGGCCCTGTGCCCCCAGTCCCAATTCCTCAGAAATTTTCCTCCAGTCTAGTTTATTTTTTTTTTCTATTCAGTGAGTCACTGCCTGAGATTCTAAGTTAAGCCCAAAGCCTTTCCTGGAGTGTCCTGTAAAGATGACTCTAAATTCTGCTCCAGCAAAGCAGAAGGGCCTCTGGTCCCTGATCTGGAGACCCATCAGGGCCCCAAGTCTTCAGCCTAGCCTCTGCTGTGTAAACCATCTTCAGGCCATTACTCAGTGTACCCCATGAGCCCTGAAGGGAGAAAAGAAGGGAGAATATTCTAGGGGTGCATGGGTCCTTAGAAAAGATTGGGGTAGGAGTGACCTTAGAACATGGAATAGAAAAGCCTTAAGAATGGATGATGTTAGAAATAGAAGGCAACCTGAAGACTTCCTCATGAGAAAAGTGAGTTTGAGATCACAGAGAAAACCTATTTTATGTCTGTGTAGGTCTCTGTCTGTCTGAGTGATCTCACATGCCTGCTAATCTTAGACTATTGAAAGGTGAAATGCTGATGGCCCAAAATAACTATAATCTCTCCTAATCCTGTTCCTTAAATTTTACAAAGCACTTTCCTCCCTTAAGAAGAGTTTATTCAAAGTTCTGTGAGATAGGCTATTTGGATATTATTACTCTGATTTTATAGATGTAGAAACTGAGGCTCAGAAGGGGTAAACTGATTTGCTGAAGATGATATGTCTAATAAATGTTGGAAGTAAAATTCAAACCAGGTCTCCTGACTAATAGTCTTTCCACAGGGCCATCCTTCAAGGACTAGCTTACTGGAATCATGTCAAGCTAGTGGCTTCTCCCCTCACTCACCCCACCCCTGCCCTTGTTGCCAGCACCCCCCCTCCAAATTTTCCTGTGCTGTTGTTTAGGATCAGAGGAGGGAAGCAGACCAGACTCTGTGGTTAGTAAATAGAAAAAGAACAGATTAGAAATTTTAAGGCTCCCATCCAGGCATTTTTTCTGGAGAAGGATGTGAGGGAGGGGCTATAAAAAAGCATTGCCCTGAGGCCTCCAAGACTCAGGAATCTCACAAGTGTCTGTGGGGTTTCTGAAATGCCTTCCAGGGTAAATCCTTTCATCAAAAAAAAAAAATGGATATTTCCCGGTGAGAGATGGGGAAGTTTCTGCCCACTCAGACATGAGGGTGACTGACTCTCTGTGGCGGACACCCAGGACCCTGGCGGTTTCTGAACAACAAACATCAGTATTGGAGAATGAAACTCTTCTTGGGGAGATTAATTTTGGTCTGTCCTGAAAGTTGGAGGTGGGCAAACACATAACCCGAAACCCCCACGGAGGTAACAGCTTGAGAAGCTCAGACTTGTCGATCCCTTGCCACGGGGAAGAACACCTACCCTGCCCAAGGACCTACAGACCCCCCAAGGACAACAGGGAGCAGGGAAAGAACTCTGGCCTCAAAGTCTGAAGACCTTGTTTGAAACCAAACCCCAGCTTTCTCATTTGTAAAATGGCGGGATCATCCTTTGCTACCTTCCTCACAAGGCAGTCGTGAGGAAAGTACTATGTAATAAGTATTATGGAAATGGAAATCACTAAGATCGAACCCTGCCCCCATTCCCACTGTCATCACCTAACGCCAGCCCTTACCTCCACCTGGATAGCCCTCTGCAACTACCTCTCCACAGGCCTCTGCGTCCTTCATGTACTATCATTGCCTTCCCTAGGCACAGATGAAGTCATGCTCTGGCCTTCAAGGTGGACACGGTGCAGGGCTTGGAGTCAGGGAGACTCCGCTTGTGAGTTTAAGTCCAGTCTCAGACACGTAGCAGCTGTGTGACCCTGTTTACCTCAGCTTCCTCATCTGTAAAATGAGCTGAAGAAAGACATGGCAAACCACTCTAGGATCTTTGCCAAGAAAACCCAAAAGTAGGGTCACAAAGAGTCAGACACAACTGAAAAGACTGGACAACAAAAATTGTCTGTGAACGTACATTCCTATTGTCCCTATTAGGGTGGGAAGTGAATGAAGGCAGGGACTGTTTCATCAGAATTTGTTTCTCTAACTTTATCTAGCACAAGTCTCTGCATACGGTAAGGACCTAATGTATACGTTTCTTAAATTTAAACCAGAACTGATTCCCAATCCTCTGTATCCCATCTCTGAATAAATCCATGCCAGTTCGGTCCAGGTTCTCGGTACAGACTAAGATAAAGGCAATTTTGCCTTGTGCGAGAGGTGACTGGGGCTCTCCCAAGGTAGTTGCCAGAATTGGAGGGTGACTAAATTAAGTAGCTGCTGTGGAGGAGAAGTGAAGGCCCAGAGTACCCCAGCTAAGTGGGCACTATGAAGGAAATCACAGACTCACTGAATCAGAGTTGGGGAAAGCCTCAGAGACCATTTATCCATCTAAACTTGACCAGGAATCCTGTCTGCAACCTCTGTAACAAATAGACATTTAGACCCCTTGAAGTCAGTTCAGTAGTACAGTCGACAAAATGCTGAACCTGGAGAGTTAGGAAGACTTGAATTCAAATTTGATTTCAGATGATTACTATCTCTGTGACCACACGTAAATCATTTAGCCATTCTGCCTCAGTTTCCTCATTTGTAAAAAAGGGGAAAACAAAATCACCTACCTCTCAGAATTGTGAGAATCAAATGAGATGATTTTTAAAGGTCTTTGCAAACCTCAAAGTGATATATAAATGCTAGGCTATGGTGATGGTGACGGTGATGGTGGCGATGCACTACTCTGAAAGCAACTTCCAATGAGAGGAAGAAGGAGAACCCATTCCTTTGTGAGACAGCCTGTTACTCTTCTGGAGCACTCTCGACGATCAGCCAGCTTTCCCTAACTCTCTGTACAACACCTCCTTTCTAATCCCCTTTCTACCATGATAGCCTTCCACATCCTCAAAGACAGCTACCTAATGTACCTTCCAAGTTGTCTGTCCTGCAGGCTTAGACGTCCCTAGTTCTTTCTACCCATGAAGACATGGAGTGAACTTGAGTCCCTCATCATCCTGGTCTCCATTTCCTAGACATGATCTAGCTGATCTGTGTCTTTTCTTATACATGGTTCCAGAGTTGAATAAAAAAAAATTTATAGTGATTAAAAGTCACAAAGTACTTTACAAATATATCAATTTATCCTCACAGCATCCCTGGGAAACAAGTGCTACTATTAACACTACTATTTTTACAGTTGAGGAAACTGAGTCAGGGATTTTTTTTTTTGCCCAAGGTCACATAGCTAGTGAGTGTCTGAGACTGAATTTGAATTCAGGTTTTTGTGATCCCAGATTCAGTGTTCTATCAACAAGCCACCCAAGTTCCTCCAGGTATATATTTGGCCAGGTCAGTGCAGAGACTCCACTAGAAACTTTCTTCTGAATACAAGTTCATAGTGACCCATCTTTATTTATATACATATACATACACACATCTATATATATACATACATACACACACACACACATATATGTGTGTGTGTGTGTGTGTGTGTGTGTGTGTGTGTATGTGTTACTACCCAGTAGCAGTTAGGTGGCACAATGGATAGAATGCCAGGCCTAGAGTCAGAAAGACTTCTCTTCCTGAGTTCAAATTCAGCCTCGGACAATTACTAGCTATGTTTGCCTCAGTTTCCTCCTCTGGAAAATGAGCTGGAGAAGGAAATGACAAACCATTCCAGCATCTTTGCCAAGAAAACCCCAAGGTCACAAAGAAGTGGACATGACTGAAAAATGACTAAACAACCACACTCACAAACCACTCCCACCCCCTGCCCACAACAAATAGAATCTTGTAACAAATATGTGATCACGCAATGACAGATCAACACGCTGATTACATCTGAAAATTTTATCTCATTCTGCACCTCTAATCTACCATCTCTTTGCCGAGAGTGACAGAGTACATAACTGTACTTCCATCTCACCCATATCTCTTCATTTTGTCTACATGTGGAGTCTGAGCCATTTAGCTCAAGTTTGTGATTGTTCAGTCTTTTCAGTTGTGTCCAACTCTTTGTGATCCCGTTTGAGGTTTTCTTGGCAAAGATACTGGAGTGGTTTGCCATTTCCTTCTCCAGCTAATTTTACAGATGAGGAAACTGAGGCAAACAGGGTTAAGTGACTTGTTCAGGATCACATAACTAGTAAGAGACTGAGACCAGATTTGAATTTAGGTCTTATTGACTCCAAGCCTGGCACTCCTTCCACTGTACCACCTAGCTGCCCCTAGTCAAAGACTTTAGGGAAAAGTGTCTCCCTTATGAGCTCTTGGTATCTTGGGCATCCTAGCTCACCATGAGGACTCACTGGGAATGGATTACTCAGATGGGTTTTTTTTAAGCCAGAAATCTTACTAGAATTACTTACTAGAATTAAAGATAAAAAGGGGCACTTCCTTCGTCTCAAAGAATCCTGGGAATAGCCTGCTGCTATTCCAGTCAGGCCCAATACTGGTAAGTCAGACCAATGAGGACTTATGGAACCTGGCAACCTGGGGCTGCAGTGGGGCACAGCAAGGTTTGAAATAGAACGAATTTGGAGTCAAAGGCTCTTCCTGGATTTTAGGTATTCTTATTAGTTTTGTGACCTCTAGAAAGTCATTTCCATTCCCCTTGCCTCTGTCTCCCCATTTGTAAAATGAAGGACCTGAACAAGGTAGTGTCTAAGGTTCCTCTCTAAATCTTAGGAGCTGTTGGGTACTAGATGGTCTCCATAGGAAGCTTCAGTTTACTACCCAGATACCAAAAGGGCACAGTGAGCTTGGAGGGAGTGAGATAGGAAGATCTTGATCCCAGATGAACTATCAAACAGTGGTTTTAGGCACTGCAGTTTGTTCTGAAGGAGACTAGCCAGAGACCAGTAGGACAATGTGGTCCCATTATGAGACCAGAGCCACTGGCTTAAGCACCCCCACCAGGCTCCTAGGACCATGCTGCAGGAGGGATGGTGGAGAGAAGATCAAGCAAAGGGCTGTGAACACTGCAGCCAGCAGGCAGTGGATGGTAGCTGGTGAGTGGTCCAGCAACCCTACCTCCCTGAGGAATGAAATGGCCGAAGACTTTAGGTGGTTCTGTATTCCTTTTCCTTAATTAGAGATAAGAATATTAGAGTTATTTTCAGGACTCCCTTGCTTCTTGCATGAACCACTTTGGGAGCTCCTAACTGATCTCCTTGCCTCCAGTCTCTCCTCACTTCAATCTATCCTTCATATGCTGCCAAAATTATCTTGCTAATGTATAGGTCTGACTGTCACTCTCCTGCGCAAAGATCTTCATTGGCTCCCTATTGCCTCTGGGATTAAATGCAGATTTCTTAGACTGGCATTTGAGGTCCTCTGCAATATGACTGCAACCTACTTGTCCTGCCTAATCTTCCTCGACTTCCTTTCAAGTCGTTATTATAATATTCCAGCCAAACTGCATTACTTGACAGTTTCTGATCTCCTACTACCTCCTCCCCAATCTGTACATTTTGCACAAGCCATCTCCTATATCTGGAATCTACTCCCACCTCTCCTGTGTGGTACAATTCTCTTCCTGTAAGGTTTTGATCCCAAGCCACCTTCTCCAAGAAGCCTTCCCTGATGCCTTCCCCTTAACTCAAAAGTGTCCCCTGTCTTCAAACTGTCCTTGAGTATTTGCTTTCTCTTTTGTCCCTGCCGCAGGCCACTCTGTCTCATAGTAATCTGTCACAGAATGTCAGAGCTGGAAGGGACCTGTGAAGACCCCGCATCTAGTCCAACCTGACATGAGCAGAAAGCTGCTCCGTGACCACCTTCCTTTGCAATAAGTGGTCACCCTGTCTCTACCTTAGGACTTCCAGTGAGGAAGAACTCACACAGCACCTCCTAGGACAATGCATTTAACTTTTGTGCTGTTTTGTATTGTTCAGTCATGCCCACTTTTTATGACTCATTTGGGGTTTTCTTGGCAGAGATAATGCAGTGGTTGGCCATTTTCTTCTCCAGTTTATTGTACAGATGAGGAAACTGAGGCAAACAGGGTTAAGTGACATGCCCGGGATCACATAGTTAGTAGTGTCTGAGGACATACTTGAACTCAGGTCTTCCTAAGCAATAACCATTGTACCACTGACCTGCCCCCATTCAACTTCTGAATAATTCTAATCATTAGACAAGATTTGCCTTACATCACTTCCCTGTGATTTCCACCAATTGCTACTAGTTCTTCTCCAGAACAAGACTAATCCATCTTCCACATGACAATCCTTCAAATACTTGAAAACAAAGACCAGTTTGCCTCTTTCCTCTGAACTCTTCTTTTCTCTGGGTGAAACATTCTCCAAATTTCTTTAACTGATCCTTGAATGCCTCAGTCTCTAGTTTCCTCCTTGTCCTCATCATCCTTCCCTAGGCAGACTCCAGAATGCCCACATTCATCCACAGTAATGTGGGTGTTGTACATTGCATGGGACCAGAAGGCCTGACTGATCTCTAACGTTCCTTCCGGGTCTAAATCCCATGTCCTGTGAATTAAAATGAATCTTCTTGGGAGGCCTTAATGAGTGGAGGGGGCTGGTCTGCAGCCCCTCTGAGCTTCCTGCTACCTTTCTCAGCTGGGTGTAGCTTCATAAGTGTCCCTGGTTCCTTGAAAGAGGGAGCCTGTCTCCAATCTCTGCTAAACAGAGCCTGGAGGTAGCGAGCAGATGTTGTTATTAAAAGCTTTGAACATCAGCAGCACCTGAGACACTGTCAGTCTCTTAATTAGTGAATCAAACCAGGGAAAGCAAAGAGCTCCCCACCTACTGGCAAAGCTGCCATTCCTGGAGTGGGGGAATGTAGTGGCAAGTTTCTCAGTCTAAAGAAAAGAGGCCCCTCTCTCTTTTGGATCAGAGAACCCCCAAAAGATCTGCATGTAGGTGAAGGATCTCTTCAGAGGTAGGTTAGCTAGGAACCAGAGTCTGTCTCCTCTCCACTCCCAGTGTAGCCCTTCACCAGAGCCTCCTAACTGGTCTTTCTGTCCCTCCCCTCTCTAGACCATTCTGCCAATGGATCCCAAATAATCACCCTAGGGCATCACTGTAATCATGTTTACCTTCAGCGCTTCCCCATAGCATACCAAATAAAAGTCACGAAGTCCTTTTCTGAGTGCTCAAGATCCTCCACAAGCTGACTCCAACCTACCTGACCTGTCTTATCTTCATGAGTCCTCTGAGTGCATTCCATATTCCAGTCAAATTGGAGGGTGCTCTTGGACCCATTCTTACCTTGCTATCTTGGCCTTTAAGCCTTTGCTGCCAACATCTCCAATGCCTTCTTCTGGCCCTTCCCAACCATGCCCCTTGTGAAGGACATCCCTTTCTCAAGCCCCCCACCTTTGCCAGCAAGCCTTCCCTGACAGTCCCAGTTAAAAATGACATCTCTCTCCTCAGATTTCTCTTTGTTCTCCCTTGTGTCACCGTTATTTGTGTGCATGTCTTAGGCACTTTGCCTTTCTTCAGTTGCATCAAATTATAAAATGAGGGGAGGGGAGTTGAACTAGGTGGTTTCTAAGATCCCTTTCTTCTCTGTATCCTATGGTTCACATACTTCACAAATGTTTGCTAAACCAAATTGAACTGAGCCACATTGAGAGACTCTTGAGTTTAAAGTCTCAGTGGCAGAAATATATCACAAGTTCAGGGGTTTCCCTTACTGAAGGGATTCCAATCAATCCCTCTACCAGGTAACATGTTGTCCAAGGCAGAGCAGTGTGTCAGAAGGCCTGAGATTGAGAATAGGGTGGATTTAGCCTTCCCTTCACCTGAGCCTGGGGCGGCAGTGGCGGGGGATAGGGGGGTGGAGTTGGGGGGAGTGGAGAGGTCGGGGGGGAAATACATTTCAAGGGTTCAGAGAAAGAAAAGATAGCATCCTGTGTCGTAAAATTCTGTAGGGAATGTTGGCTAGGAAGCTCTCAAGAATGAAATTCTGAAGATTTCCACAGAAGCAGTTCTAGGGAGGAAGGGAATAATGCAGATGATGAGAGAAACTTATCGACCCAACCTAGATTTTTCAAAATGAACTCATGGAAGATGAAAGCAGAGCCAGGTAATGAAGGATGAATACCAAAAAAAGTGACATTATCTTGTGTGAATACTATCTGGATCTGAGGCTGATGGTAAATTTTAAAGACAAAAAAAGTGGATTTTTTCAGTTGTGTTGTGGGCAAAGAAAGGATCAAAACAGGATACAGCTCATGTAAGCTCTTTTCCCTCTCTCTTTTTTTCTGTCTCTAGGCTCAGCCTTCTATTAGCTAAGTGCAATAGCTGCCTGCCTCCACCAAAATAAATAAATAAATAAATAAAGCCCTGTTGCTTAGACAACAGTTTGGGGGCGCAGGGAAATGTGGATTTAAGAACACTGAAAGTTTGAAAGAAATAGAGGGTGATGTCATGACCAAAAATATTACTCTGATCTTTGACTGGATTAAAAGATGCAGTAACTAGGTGAAGGAGGTGATAATTCTGCATCAGAACACATCTCTGGGCTACTGTGCTCAATTTGGGGTAACACATTTTAGGAAGAACATTGACAAGTTAGAGTCGATCTAGAGGAGGGCCACTAGGATGATGAGAATATCTGAGACCACATCATTTGAGGACTGTTTGAGGGAAAGGAGTATGGTGAGCCAGGAGATTTGGGGATGAGGAGAAAGGAGAGAGAATTACCCCTGCCTTCAAGTCTTTTGAAAGGCTGTCTAGGACCAGAGGGCTTTGCTTTTTTCGGATTGACCCCAGAGGGCAGAAACAGGGACATTAGGTGAGAGCTGCAATCAAGCCGGGTTCAACTCACTCTAAGGAAGAGAAGGGCTTTCTCAGGTCCACATTTGAAATACAGTGACATCTCTGGAGAGACTGAGTCCCTGTCACTAATGGTCTGCAGGTGGAGGATGGATGGTCGCTTGCTGAGGATATGATGCCTATTTAGAGCTGGACTAGAACATTCAAACATCCCTTTTGACTGTAGCATCTGACATTCTAATTTCCCTTCCCTGATAGGATACTCTTATTTTCCTTCTCTTATATCCTATCTTCTATGTCCTAAGCCCCCTAGGTTGTTCTTTACAAATATTATTTAATATTTTGAGATATTTGTGATGTGTTCATTTAAAGTACCCTTTTCACTGATAGAGCAGTGTTGAAATTCATCCCTGGTGGCCAACCTTCTATTGATGAGCCTTTCTGATCCTCTTGTGGCAGAAACATAGACCATGATTGAGACCATACTGTAGCTTGACAAGACCTGCCCGAGAGCTCTATTGGCAAATCCTGGAAAGCCTAGCATCCTTTCCTCACCTCTGTGAGGTATCAAAGGAGGGTTTGAGTAAGGAGATGGGTCAACATATTCATTGTACTTATGTAAAATATGTCAAATGCCACATCTAAGGTCTATTATCCAAATTAATTTCCATTAGAGATGAGAAAATTGTTGTATGTGTATGTTGATATTTCCTGTCTCTGATTTAACTTTTTTGTTAGGGGTTTTAACACTTCTTTTGCTCAGTCACTTCAGTCCTGACTGACTCTTTGTGGCCCCATTTGGGGTTTTCTTGACCAAGATATTGGAGTAGTTTGTCAGTTTATTTCTCTAGCTCGTTATACAGTTGAGGAAACTGAGACAAACAAGGTTAAGTGACTTGTCCCGGGTCACACAATTAATAAATGTCTGAGGCCAGATTTGAACTCAGGAAGATAAGTCCTGACTCCAAACCTGACACTCTACTTCAACACCTAACTGCTCCTAGGCCTTCTGGTGGGACTATTTAAGTAATGAGGGATTAGCATCTGTGATTAGGGACCCATATTTCATTGGTTTAAGGCAGTGGTATCAAGCTCAAAAAGAAACAGGGGCCACTAAATCATATGTATGGATTCCTGAGGGTTCATACTGACTTAGAAAACCACATACTAACATTATAGGGTTTGGGGGCATTTTTATTTATTGGATGTGTTTTGTTTCATTTATTATTATATTTTAGAATTATTATATTATACAATTATCTATAATGTTATTATATTTTATCATTACATATTATACTGATATTGATTATATTTTGTAATTATTCTATTTACTTTGTTAAATATTTCCCAACCACATTTTACTCTTGTTCCTTAGGGCTTGTTGTGGGTCCCACCCCACCTGAGGACCCCGAAGACTTCTGGTTTAGAAAACTCTTGAGGGAAGAAATTCTTCCTCCATGCAGATCAGCACCTTATCTAAAAGGTGGTCTTCAGGAGTTGCCTGGGACATCAGGTCAGCCTGATGCCAAGGTCCAAGCTCTCTCTACTACAGCTGGATGCCTCTCTCTTTAAATACTGGGTCACACACATGAAATGCTTTAATGTTGACAATGTCCTTCCTCACATTATCTCTGAATGGTAGACAGGGTTTATTCTCTTCATTTTATGGGAAATTGAAACTCAGGGAGACTTAAGGGATTGAATCCCGACTATTACTATGGGGCCGTGGACCAAGTCACTCTCTGGACCTCCATCTCATCTGCAAAAGGAGAAGGATTAAATTAAATTATCTTATTAATTCTCATTTATTTATTTTTTGTTTTAATTTTAATTTTCAGGTCCAAAGTTTCTGCTTTCCTTCACCTTCTCCCATTCCCATTTCTTTAGTACTTGATATTTTACAAAGTCTTTTCCTTGAAAAAATCTTGTGAGGGAGGTAATATGTTATTCTCTCCATTTTGCAGGTAAGAAAACTAAGACACAGAAGGACAAATGAAAAACCCTCTTATTTTATAGTGCTCTAAAGCTTTCAAAATTATTTCCTCCCCTCCATCTTGGGACTGCTATCACTTAACACCAGCGAGAAGTTTTCCTTGCAGCTGACCAGTGTTTTCTTCCTCCCTCCTAGATTGAGGAGATCAAAAGGGAAGGTGGGATGCTGGCACTTTGGCTATTGTTGTGGAGTCATTTCAGTTGGGTTCGACTTTTCCTGACTCCATTTGGGGTTTTCTTAGTAAAGATTAGTATCTTTGTGGCTTGTCATTTCCTTCTCCAGCTCATTTTACAGATTAGGAAACCGAGACAAACAGAGTGAAGTGACTTACCCAAGGTCACTCAGCTAATAAGTCTGAGTTTGGATTTGAAGTCAGGTGTTCTGGACTCCGGGGCCAGTCTATATCCACTACACTACCTAGCTGCCCTAGTTCAACTGTACCCAGGCAGATTTCCCCTTTTGGGGGCTGTCTTTGGAAACTGACTTTCTCTCTGCTCTAATGATTCCTCTAGGCAATGCCTGTTGGTGCATGGACAGAGAGAGAAAGGGTGAATTTTCATTTCTGTAAGTGGCCAAAAAGGATGAGCTCAGTCAGATAAGTAGGGCCCCAAGCAAGTTCACGGACCAGTTCACTATTTGCAGATATCAAAGCAATACCCCTCTCTGTTCCGCTTTCCTGACTGTCCTCCAGGGCTAGGGGTAAGGTGGCGCATGGACAAGCAGTAGGGTACAGGAGACAGAGCAGAGGGTTTGGAGACAAGAGTCTTGAGTTTGAATCTCGGTCCCTACTATTTCCAAGCTGTGTGCACTTAAAGCTATTCCTTCCTTCTGAATCTCGGTTTTCTTATCAGTAAAGGAAAGGTGTTGGACCAGATGATCCCCACCTTTCTGACTCTGTGGATTGGAGTAAGACCTCAGCTCTGCTATCTAATTACCTGTGTGATCTCAGGCAAATTTCCCTTCCCTTCTCTGGGTCTCAGTTCCTATAACTGTAACATGATCCCTTCCAGCCCCAACAGTCCATGTTTTAAGGTTCCTTCCAAGTCTAAATCCTGTGAGTCTCTCTTCCCTTCAAGCTATTCTTAGCTAAGGTGTAGAATGATTTGCCAAGTAAACCCCAAATGGGGTCACAAAGAGTCAGACACGACTGAAAAAAAAAAACCAAACAACGTACTGCAAAATATTTTTAGGGCAGCTAGGTGGTGCTGTAGATAGAGCACTGGGCCTGGAGTCGAGGACCTGAGTTCAAATCGAACCTCAAAGACTATGTGTGTGACCTTGGACAAGTCACTTAACCTTATTTGCCTCAGTTTCCTCATCTATAAAATGAGCTGGAGAAGGAAATGGCAAACCACTCCAGTATCTTTGCCAAGAATACCCCAAATGGGGTCATGAAGAGTCAGACATGACTGAAAATGACTCAACAGCAAGAATGATTGCGTCCTGACGCCAGTCCCAGCTCCCTGAACTGGGATGGAACATAAATCACTGAATTGGGACTCTAGATTCTGTGATAGCTTCAAATTAAGTCTTATATCCCTGAGAAATTGATGTCTGGGGAACGTATTGTCTATTTCTGTCACTGTTAGAGGGGACCGGATCGAGGGACATTCCACAGAATTCCAATAGGCCTGTGCTCTGGCAAAGCTTCAGCTGATAGCAGGGAGAGAGTCTGTTACATGTGAATTGATTTTTTTAGTAGGTCTGCAATATGACTTGAGATATTCTGCCCTATTTTAGCCTCTGGCTGCCTTTACAATATCATGGAGAGATGTGTGTGTTCTTTGCTGCTGAAGAAGACAATGACATCAGAGATATGATGACATGACTTGCACTTGCCTTTGTTTTGAGTGAGGGAGGGCTGTGCAGGTTACCAGCCTCACTTCTGCAGAGACATCTGAATCCAGGATTATTCATCAGGATAACTAGAGATGCCCCAGGATGAGGCAACTGGGGTTAAGTGACTTGCCCAAGGTCACACAGCTAGTGAGTGTCAAGTGTCTGAGGTGAGATTTGAACTCAGGTCCTCCTGACTCCTGCACTGGTGCTCTATCCACTGCACCACCCAGCTGCCCCATTGTGGAGAGATAGGATAGGATTTTCTAGGAGGACTTCCTCATTTCTGTGTGATACATTTTTACGTAATTTATAAAATCACAGGATGTTAGAACTGGAAGAGATCTTAGGAAGGAAGGAAATAAGCATTTTTAACACCTCTTATATGCCAAGTACAGTATTAAGCGCAGATAAATATCTCATTTTTTTTGTCCACACACCAACAACCCCTCGATGTAGGTACTATTATTACTTCCATATTACGGTTGAGGAAATTGAGGCAGACAGAGGTTGAGTGACTTCCCAAAATCACACAGCTATTAAGTATCTGAGGCTGCATTTGAACTCAGGTCTTTCTGACTTCAAGTCCATTGCTCTATCTACTGCACCACACATAGATTATAGTATAATAAAAGTTATTGCTAAGGATGAATTTGGAGATTATCGTCCTCACATTACAGATAAAGACATTGAGGTCCAGAGTGATCAAGTGACTGCCCGATACCACACAGGTAAGTAGTAGATCTGGTATTCTAATTTAGATCTATGATTCAAAATCCAGGGCTCTTTTCAGTGGAGATAGAAGGGGATTTAGAAATAATCTGGTCCAATTCCTTCATTTTACAAATAAGGAAACTGAAGTTCATAGCAGGGGAAATGACTTGCCCAAGGTCAATAAACATCGAAGCTAGATCAGCAAGCCAAGTCTCTCATCCCTGACCCATGCATCTCTAACTATGCTTCATTGCCTCTTCCTAAAGTTGACCTCCTAGCTTTGGCTTCTTGATCTGGACTAGAAGAAAAATGATAGGTGAAGAGATGACACTGTGGCACCACGATCACAGGAAGGGTACCACACTGGACATTCTTCTTCCACTGGTCTCAGAGTTGTGCCAAGGTGTATGTCCTCCAGACAAGACTTAAAACTGGGCACATCATGTTGCCCCTCACTCTGCCCTAATGAAAGTATGAACATGGTTTCACCTTTTTCAAAAGTAGTTTACTTCCATTTACTGGACTAGTCTAGGTTTTACTATTTTCTTTCAAGCTTTCATGGAGAATTCTTCTATTTTACCAAGTGCTTTGGGCATTAAGGGAAAGTGAAACCTTGGATCAGAACCTTACTACAGGGTTGTGATAGGGAGGAGGGGTGGAAAAAAGCAAATCTATTCATTCTCAAAGTTCCTCATTACTCTTAACAAAGTTATGTGACTACAGAAAGAACTATGGAGTTGGATTGCATAGTGAAGCAGACTCTTCCCTTTTGTTTTCTTTCTCATGGTTTCTCCCATTCATTATAATTCTTCTTTGCAACATGACTAATGTGAAAATGTGTTTAATAGGAATGTATGTATAGAGCCCATATCAGATTGCATGCTGTCTTGGGGAAGGAGGGGGAGAAAAATTTAAAACTTATGAAAGTGAATGTTGAAAACTGAAAATAAATTAATTAAATATTTAATTTTTAAAAAAAAGTTATATGACTCACATAGAAACTATTGGATTGCTTACCATCTCAGGACTGGGGAAGAGAGGAGAAAGGGAGGAAAGGAGAGAATTTGAATCTCAAAACTTTATAAAAAATGTTTAAAAATTTTTTTAACATGTAATTAGGTAAAAAATAAAGGATATAAATTTTTTTTAAGTTATGTGAGTGTATTAAGCCTTCCTGGTAACACCTGGGACTTCTCACCAAATTAATCTCTATGAGTTGTGTCCTTTATCTCTTTCAAAAAATGAATGTTTTATTGATGCTCTTTTGGGGGAGTATCAGTATCAGTTCCTAATAACTCCCCACCACCTTGACCAGCAGCCATTGGAGCCTGTCTTATAAGCAAGAAGTACGTTTCATGCTAAACAGTGATCAGTATTTTCTGGTGTTAAAATACATGCTTTTATTCAAAAGTATGTAATCATTAAAAAATAACCCCTCTTGCATCCCCCTTTCAAATTGTATCCCCCTTCCATATTGCATCCTGGCAGTGCCCTCCATGTCTGGCCCTAATGGGAAGAACACTGGGTTTTGTATCCGAAGACCTGGGTTTCAGCATAAGTTCTGTTATTTATGGGCATCTAGGTGGTTCAGTGAATAAACTGATGGATCCAGAGTCAGGAAAACATCCTCCTCAGTTCAAATCGGGCCTCAGACATTTACTAGCTGTGTGACCCTGGGCAAGTCACTTAATCCCGTTTGCCTCGGTTGCTTCATTTGTAAAAGGATTTGGAGAAGGAAATGACAAACCACCCCTGCATCTCTGCCAAGAAAACCCCAAATGGGTCGTGAAGAATCAGATATGACTGAAACAACTGAACAACAATGAATCTGCTACTATTGGTTGCATGTCCTGGAGTGATCCATGCTCCCTCTTCTAAGCCTCAGTTTCCTCATCGGTAAAATGGAAGGGGAAGGGAGGGTTAGAGTAGATCATCTCTAAGGCTCTTTACAGCATTCAGTCCTAAAATCTCTTAAAATAAAGTCTGGTAAGAAGGTAGAATTTGGAGTCAGGAGAAAAGTTCAAAACTCACTCTCTACTGTTTCCTATCTGTATGACCCCCAACAAGTTACTCCCCTTTCCTAGTGCTTAGCTTTCCCATTTGTAAAATAGGAGAGCAGGGAAGGGGTTTGTGGGTGGTGGTAGGGGATATAGATTAGGTGATCTCTTGGGGAGAGAGGGGAGGGAAAGAAATGAGCATTTGTGTGAACTGTCCTATGTTCCGGGCACTATATTTTATGAATATTGTCTCATTGGATCCTTAGAATAAGCCATAGAGGCAGGTAGTGTTATCCCCATTTTACAGTAGTAAAAAGTAAGCCAAGGAAGGTTAAGTGACTTGTCCTGGTCACACAGCTGCTAAGTATCCGAGGCTGGATTTGAAATCAAGTCTTCCTGACTCCAGGTCCAGCCCTGTATCCACTGTACCACCTAGCCCTTAAATCCCTCTACATCCATGATCTTAAGATCCTAGGCCTTGCTTTGTATGGCTCCGTTTTCCCAGACTGGACCCTCTCCCCAGTCTGATGGATTTTACCTTGCCTTGCCTACTTCTTGGAAATTCCTTTTGGATAAGAAGCCATAAAATCACAAAATCTGTCAAGAAAGGACCATAGAGAAGAACATCCAGTCCAACATGCCCTAGAATGGGAATTTCCACTATAACTTCCCCAATAAAGGGATCTGCTTGGTGGAGACTTCCCAAGGTGATCCATTTCACTGTAGAGTAACTCTTATTGCTGAGATGTTATTTCCTCACAAGTGAGTCACAATTTACCTCTCTGTCCCACTACCCCCGACTCTTAAGTTTGCCCTCTGGGACAAAGCAGTAGAGGTAGAATCTCTCTTTTGCATCTCTTTAGTCCTTTCAGTCTTGTACAACTTTTCATGACCCCAGTTGAGGTTTTCTTGGCAAAGATACTGGAGTGGTTGGCCATTTTCTTCTCCAGATCATTTTACAAATGAGAAAACAGAGATAAACAGGGTCTCCCAGCTAGTAAGTGTCTGAGACCAGATTCAAACTGAGGAAGATAAGTCTTCCTGCCTTCAGACTTGGCACTCTCTCTACTACACCACCTTGTGGCCCTCTCTTTTTCATGACTGCCCTTCAAATATTTAAAAATAGCATTCATGCCCTCCCTAAAACTTTTCTTTTCCAGGCTAAATATCCTCAGTTCCTTCAGCTAATCTTCACACAGCATGGGGGTTTTGAGTTCTTCATGTTGCCCTATAGACCCTAAATTCCTTTATTCTCGTCATAAAGGCCCTGGGCTGGGCCTAGGGGCCAGGACCCTCAACAGCTCCTGGTGGAGTATCTGCAACCTGAGAGAGAAACTTCTGTCTACTGTGCTCATGGCTAGTCTCCTTTCTGCTTCCCATATGAAGCAAAACCACTCAAGGTGTGGGGAAGAAAAGAGAAAAACTGGTAACTCATCCCAGACAGCCTGTCCAGCCTAGCTAGCCAAGCCGAATTCATGCAAGGAAAGTTCTTACCACAAGCTGCTAGGGCCTCCCCAGGAAAATCTGTTTATTCTGATGAAAGAGTTAAAGAGTTGTGTATCATGCTTCCTTCAGTCCTACCCTTGCTTATCTCCCCACCACCTATTGGTGGGAGCTGTACAGCGTTTTTCTACAACATTCATATCCTGTCTGTGAGCTACATCCACTGCCAGCCTCTAAGCCTGAACATGGCTTTGCAAAGGTTCTATTTAAAACTTTCTCTTCTCCACTCACATTATAGGTTTTGGTGTGTGTGTTGCTGCTGTTTTAGAAACATGTCTCACAGTAGAATCACAGAATGGATTCCTTTCACAGGCCTATGATGTCCCGGAGGAGAGAGAGGGGGTTTATTTTTTGCTTTCTTTTAGCCTCTAGGAACATTTTTAATTCAAGAGAGGGAGAAGGGGAGAGATGGGGAGATACAGAGATGGAGAGAAAGACAGAGAGATAGAGAAGAGAGAAGGAAGGAAGGAAGGAAGGAAGGAAGGAAGGAAGGAAGGAAGAAAGGAGAAGGGATTTTTTCTAGGAGGATCATTATTTCCTCTATGGATGAATTCTCATAGCATCTCAAAACAGAAGGGACCTTCAGAGCTGAGAATGTTAGAGGTAGAAGGGACCAGGCAGATCAATAATTCAACTTTGCACTTTTACAGATGAGGAAACTGACTCATCCACAGTCACAGTTAGGAATGTTAGGATTCAATCAGTTATCATTAATTAATTTGTTCAGTTTTCTTTGCTCTATCATCTCAAAATCAATCACCTTGTCAAGTGTTTTTGCATGTATGTTATTGGAAATAGGAATGAAATATATGAAATTATCATATGAAATATATACACACACACCCCCCAACACATCTTAGAGTTCACCTTAAAGGGGTTGCTACTGTTCATTCTGATGGCATTAGTTGACACAAGTTGATTTCTTTTTCTACCCATCTAGGTAATGTTGTGTAATGGGAGAAAATGAAGGATCTGGAGTTGGAAGCCTGGGTTCAAATCCAGGCTGTATTAATTATGAACTATGTTTACCTTGGGTAAGTAGAGCAATGGCTAGAGCACTAGATCTGGAATCAAGAAGACCCTGAGTTCTAATCCAACCTTAGACACTTATTAGCTGTATGACCCTGGGCAAGTCATTTAATCTCCGTTTGCTTCAGTTTCATCAATCAAAGAGGTGTAATAACACCTCTCAGGTTATTGTGAGAATTAAAGGAGCTAATATTTGTAACGAGCTTAGAACTGTGCCTGGCACATTGTAGGAACTTAACAGATGCTTATTTCTTTTCTTTCTTCCCTCACTGGGCCTCCGTTGTCAAACAAGGCAATTGTTCCTGTACTCCCCACCTTCCTAGGGGGTTGTTGGGAAAGAGTTTTGTGAACCTTCGAACCCTGTAGAAATAGGAGGCATTATTATTAGTGTTTCCTAGATCGTTTTTAAAAAACAAAAACAAAAACCGTGTGTGACCTGTCCCCTCGGAGCAATTGTTTTGGGAAGCCTTCCTGATCTAAAGAGCTTTCAACTGAACTCTGAGCAGCAGCAATTTTTCAAACTCCAAACACTAAACTCCCACCACCACCCCCCTCAAACAGAATGTATCTTACCCGTGTCAGGGGTTATAGAAATAGATGGCGATGCAAATCCGCAGCATCATATTCTAGTGTGTCATTAGATCAGAGGGCCCTCAACCATCCTGACACATGAACTCATTAAGAGAATACCACCCAAAACAACTCCAGAAGGATCAGAGTGGCAACTCAGCACTGTCCCACTAAAACCGATTATGCTGGGGATAGTATTTGGTTCACCTCCAGGATTGACCACATTCCCCAAAACTCTGGTGAATGCGAGAGCATTTCACACCCCCAGGAGTGGGACCCTGGAGACCAGAAGATTTTTATATCAGAGAATTCTTTGGAAAAT
Organism: Potorous gilbertii; assembly: GCA_028658325.1. NCBI lineage: Eukaryota > Metazoa > Chordata > Mammalia > Diprotodontia > Potoroidae > Potorous > Potorous gilbertii. The sequence goes on along the minus strand of CM053769.1, from coordinate 330,110,229 downwards.
CAGAATGTTGTTTTGAATGAGAACACAGATTCCAAATCCTTTTTTTCCTTTTGGTTGGTGGAGGGGAGGGGGTGGCAGGCAATTCATAACACCAGAGGAAGCTGGTGCAACTGGTCAAATTAGAAACAGGCTTGAGCGTCAGGCCTTATGCTGATGCTCCTCAGGTATTAATCCGCTAAGGTCATCAAAAGAGCTTAAATAAGAAGGTGAAGGCTGCAATATAGATGTCTCTGGACAAGCTGTAAAACTCCTTGCAAAGGTGATTTCAAAGCCATATTGTCCAAGCTTGGCAAATTGCATATTTAATTATTTTGTCAGTCCCTTTTTCCCCTCTAATCTTTGGGTAAAAGACCTTTTGCCATATGCAACCAGTTAGGATAATTACGGTAGGGTGGAATTAGGTGTTACTTGATTTTTCAGAAAGAGACCATCCTCTGCCTTGGGAGAAAGCGTGTGTAGGGCTCAGGAGCCGGACTGTATTGTAAGGCTGGCTTTTCTATATAAAGATCAAAGGTCCTTTGCCCCTTTCAAGATGTTTGTAGAATTTGTTTTCCAATTATCCCACATGCTCACTTGTGTGCCGGGACATCCTAGTTAACTCTTTGATTGCAACCCTGAAATTGGCCCATAATTGAGATCGTGGCTGGCCACATTCCTGTTGGGATTCCAGGGTCTTTGACTCTGGGAGTACAATACCAAGTGGTAGAATTTGGGGAAATGAAAATTACTGTGGGTTTAGCCCCTTTTCTGTTTTCTGTGCCTAAAGCCTCCAGGTATGACCCCCCCAACTCTGGTATGAATTTGTATCATGAGGCAGACCTCTGGTCTTTCTTCAGGTAAACCAAACTGGGGGACCCAGCTCAACCTTGAGCTTTGCTCACAAGTTGGAATAACCCTTTGGATATTCACCGGTTCTCCTGGAAACGCTGGCTTTGTCCTGCCTACAAACATTTTCCCTGGTTCAGATATGAGAACTATTAGATGTTTCTGAAATTGGAGGAGGGAAAAGGGGGAAGGTGTAAGAAGCCCACAAAAGTTTGCCATTTCAATTGTGCCATTTCTGAGCTCCCTGTGATTAGAATAGCATGAAATCTATAAAGTAACAATGAGGAAATATTTATGGGGAAGGCCTAATATGAAGTTTTTTTTAATATTGTGTTTTATTTATTCTTTGCCAATTTCCTTTCTTGGATTCTTTTGAACTTGTCTGATTCTTAGACTATTTTCCCCCTAATTGCATTTGTCAAAGGGTTTCCCTTTAAAATCTTGGCCTCTCCTTTGATAAATTCTCAGAGAGGCTTTCCATGTGCAAGGTGATGAAGCCCTCTAAAAGAATATTGGGGGGAAAGCCTCCAGCGGTGGAGAAAATGAAAAAGCCTGGAGCCCACAGATGCCGAGTGTCGATGAATCCCTCCCTAATGCTTGCTTTACTGTTTGTGTGATCCAGAAACAAGCTCTGACAAACAGACCTAGAAACAAATTTGACATTATCTTTCCCTCTATCTGAACTCGGAAAAAAAAATTAACTTCTCGGTGAAGTAAAGAGCAAATTCAAACAGGTCTCCTTGAAAGAAAGGGGGGATCTTTCCAAAGAAGAAAAGGCACAGAGCAACACATTTTCATGTTCAATAAGCTATTCTAAAAGATATCACCACCAAACTCAGCCAGAGGCTCCAGAAATAGTTGTGTAGCACAGCTGGCCAAAGCTCTGGGCTCTGAGATGTAGAATTTTTCTACTTTTCTTAATAAATCATTCCCATTCTAAGGTAAACTTCCCTCTTTTTTCTTGTATTTATACAAATAAAAATAAAGCCCAATTTGGCAAATATATTTTATAAAAATTACTCATTTATTTTCCCTAATTAAGCTGTACTCTGGGTTAGTTGCTTTTTAGCATAACAATCCCTCACCCATCTTCTCTGGGAGAAATAGGGGATTTCTAACCTGGTATCCTGGTAACCTATGGATCCCTGAATAGTGTGATTATTCTCTTGAAACGGGAAAAAAAGAAGATACTGCTTGCTTTTCCCCTGATCTCCTAAATCTGGTAGCTGCAAACCTGATGGTGGAAATTAAGCACATCTCCCATTTTTCCCCAATGTGGCCCTAATTTATCCTGTTACTTGCCCTAGGAGTTGCAATTTGTTTCTGCTTTTCAGCAACAGATTCCTCCTTTTAAAATCATTCTCCTCCACGACTTCACGATCTCATGCTTTTCTTTCTGAGACTGATCACAGCCCTCAGCGCTTTAGAAGCCGAGCTTCACAAATCGCTGAAGCTGAAAAAATTCACTCCTCAGTGTCCAGTTTTCTAGGACTGCTCTCTGTGTAGTGCATACTCCCTCACATTTAGTCAGGCTGGTCCTGGAGTAACAGACCCATAGACCATTGGGGATCTGCCCTTGAAATAATTCCGTAAATAATGCCACAGCTTAAGATTTCTCCCAGTGAGAAGGGTGGTAGTGGTGGTGGTGATTCTGATACCTGGACACCAGCCACTCTATTTGTCTTACCCCAGGGATCTTGTACGTTGAAGTTATGCCTGGCAGAGGAGGCCACAGGAAGGTGCTTTCCCTTTGAGAATATGTCTGGGACCCACCTGCCCAGCCTAGTGAGCTTGAATCTGGGATCCCACGGAGCTCGGGACTTGACAACTGAAGAAACTGAGACCCAGACAGCAACAAAGTGCCCCAAAGTGGCATCATGTCCTTGCAATGTATTTCAGGGAACGGCTACAAGGCAAGGTATTGGGAAGATCTGTATTTGTTGGCAGAGGGACTGCATTTTTCAAAGGGAAGATAGAGGGGCGGTAGCAGCTGCCGGAGACAGTTTGAGCCTGTGGATTCAAATTTTCCAATGAAAAGTTAAATCCACACTCCCTCTTTAACAGTTTTTAAGCAAGTCAATAAGATGAGCAAACCCGTTTAGGGTTTATAAGTTGACCTGATCAAAGTCATTTCAATTCAATTTAGCAAAAATGTATTAGGTGATTTAGATAAAATGCTACAGAAATGGGGAGATGTTTATGATTTTGTTTTCATTATTACTACTGTGTGACTGCATTAAGTCACAGGCTAAGGGGAGATGTAGTTTGAATAAGACTCAAGCCTCAGTCCGATCTTAGTCAGGTAGGGGGATGAAACACATTCCTTTTTTATTTAGCAAGCCCTGATTAAGCACCTACTGTGTGCAGAGCACTCTGCTAGGGCAGTGGAAGTTAAGAGACACCAAATTCAGGTATAACCCATTCTCTGACCTCAAAAAACTCACAGTTGAGTGGGAGGGGGAAGGGAAGGATGAGACAGAAGCACAGACAATTATAAGGCACAATATTACATGCCAAGTCTATTAGAGAGATGGAGACCAAATGCTGAGAGAGAGGTCCTTGGGAAAGGTTACCCTATCTTTCTTATTCAGACAACTGACAAGTATTTATTAATCAATTACTATGTGCCAGGCACATATATTGAATCTTTATAACAAAGAAAAACATTTAAACAAAACCAAATGATACACCCAATGACTTATACTGGAGTTTAGAGTCTTGTACACAGTGGGCTTTTAATGGGAATGGCTTTCTGAAAAGGTTCCAAGAGATGAGAAAATAAATGTAGCTCCTTCCCATCATGGGACTTTGCTTGTAGAACATTGCATACACAGTCAAACTCAATCTATAGAGTTGGTTAATTTTGCTAATTTCTTTCTCTGTTTCTCTGCCTCTCCCTACCTCCCTATTTTGTTCTTTCTTTTTACAAAGGATGGACTCTCTGGGAAGGGAAAGGAGAGGGATATATTCAGAAAAGAAAGCAATATAAGAAATGCCAATAAAACTATAGAAGTTTAAAATGGGAAAAAAGGAAAAGAAAGTCTTACATATAACAACATATTCCTATCTGTACTCTTTGGGCTAGGGAAAAAACCAACAAAAGCAAACCAAGAAATAAATAGGAAACAAAATGAGTGCCATTGATTAGAGAATGACTGAAAAGATGGTAGTATAAAAGGGTAATAGAACATTATTTCATGTTAAGAATTATGAAGATGAGAAATTCAAAGAAACATGGGAAGATTTCTGTGAAGTAATGTAGAGTAAAAGAAGTTAAAGCAAGGTAACATGTCTACAAAAATGTAAATGATAAATGAAAAACAATAAAACTCTGATGAATTGTAATGAACGATTTTTTTCCTCGAAGACTAATAAGGAAACACACCTTCCTCCTCTTGGTAGAGAAATGTGGTATTCGTGGCCAGAGGAGGTCATTTTGTCATTTGACTTTGTTTAAATGTTTTGTTACAAAGAAAGGCTCAATATATGTGAGAAGGGAGAGGGGGTGGAGAGAAGAGAATTAAAGGGAAATAAATAATTAGTGCAAAAATCAAAGGCAACAATGAAACCATTAAAAAAATAAAACTGTGTTGAATTTAATTTAATTTTGGCAGCCAGATAAAGCCAGAATATCCCTGCAGAGATTTGGGAACCATAGCTAGTTAGGATCATACCTAGAAGACTTTCTTCCTTGGATCTGGGCATAGTTGGCACAGCAGCCAGACCTACAGGACTGCACCAGCAGCATCAGACCTGTAAGCCTGGCCAGTCTTCAGCCTCTTGCAGGTCTGTCAGGAAAGAGTGACAGGCCAATCTGGTGTCCCCCATGAACTCCATGACTATGATGGAAGGATGGCCAAGTAGACTCCAATTCTCAAAGTGATGCTAGGTATGACAGATGGGCTAGGTAGTTTAGAATACATACAATGGTCTTGGAGTTTGGATTTGAAGTTGAAGTGCTGACTTCCTAGCTGAGTTTTTTTAGGCAAATCACTTTCCTCTCAGAACCTCATGTGTAAAATAGGGATCACCACGCTTGTCCTACTTTTTTCATAGGATTGTTGTGAGGAAACATTTAAAGAGCTACTTTGCTTTTCATTATTACTAAAGCACTCAGTAAACTTTGGATGGGATGGGGATGTAAATAATAAATGTTCGGGACTGGCAATAGTGATGATGTCGATATTCCTCCAAAACTGCAGAAGGGGTGTTGCAATAAGAAGCCAGTCATTTGAGCAACTGGCAGCTGAGCCCACTGGCACTGCCTGTCTCCCTACTAACCTGGGCCTCAGTCATCCTCTCCTCTGAGACAGTCAGCTCTCAGCAGGCACCACTTCCCCTAGAAACCATTCCCTTCAATTCTGCAAACACCTATGAAATGTTTACCATGGACTTGGGCCTATAACAGGCACTATTATCTTTCAAGTCTAATGTTCATGAAGTTGATTCGACTCCATTTCAGGCTGAAGCTCAAATGATTTGGAATGGAAGGGAACCTTACAGACTGTAGTGCAACCCAATCATTTTACAGTTGGGGAAACTGAGGCTGAGAGGTTTAGAAACTTTCTCCAGGTTACATAGTCATTGGCAGAGGTAAGGGTCAAACGCAGGTCTGCATAGTTACTACAGGGATAGTTTCTGAAAACTAAAAGCGAAATCCTACCCCCCCCCAAATCAATCTGTTTCTCTATTTTTCTCTCCCTCACCTATCTCTCCTCTACTCTCATTTCCAGGCATCTCCCCTTCCCTATTTTGTGACTCAGAAACAATATGTGAAAAAAGGGCCAGGTCTGAGCAAAGTTCTGGGCATTCAAGTTCCCCCTTGATAATTTGTATCCCTTATCCCCACTTCCTAGCACAAAAAAGGTAACCTACTGTGACCGTGTGGGACACCGACTCCAGAGAAGGCGAAGGACCTTCCCTGCTTTATTTCATAAAGTCCTCTCAGAAAATTCTATGATTTTGCTCAAACTAGTTGTCAGTAAGTTCCTCCTTACATCTACCCTAAGTCATTTCTACTGTAGTCCTCCCTCCAGACTGACCACGCTCTGTGGACCAAACTCATGCTTCCTGGCATGGCGGGGGTGGGGGGGAGAGAAGGGGGCAACAGCTGGCTAGCATCTGCTGCTCTCTATTAGTGAGTCCCTTCTCGGGGCTGAATAATCTCATTTCCTTTAACCTTTCCTTATAGGTCCCATTTTCCAACCCTTTCATCATGTTCATTGCTCTCCTCTGAACCCTCTCCAAGCTCCCTGTGTCCCTCGGAAGTGCTGAGGCCAAGGTGGCCCCAGGATCTGCCACAGAATGCAGAGGATTGAGTAGGGGTGGGGGTTTGGGCCCCACACCTCTTCTAGGTCCAGGACAGTCACCTGGAATGAAGGCTGCCTCACTCACTCCTGTCCCGAGCCTTAAATTTCTCTTCCTTCTCCCCAAACCTGCCTTTAGTTCCTGGGAATTAGGTTAGCATTTGCCACAGGGGAGGTAGCAGAGTGCAGTGGAAACACTGTTGGACCTAGAGCAAGGTAACCTGACTTTGAATATTCACTCATTTTCCCACTATTTGAGTATAGACAAGTTGATTCTTCCCCTCAGTTTCTCCATCTCCAAGACAGACCATAACCCTCCAATTACTGACCTCAAAGGGTTGTCATGAAGAAGAAACACTTTGCAAACCATTAAGTACTTGCAAAAAGGTGAGAGACAGGCTGGTGGGAGATCTGGGCTTGAATACTAGATCTGAAATTTACTACCTACATACACTTCGGGAAAGTCCCCTCACCTCTCTGAGCCTCAGTTTCCTCATCTGTAAAAAAAAAAAAAAAGGTGGGGGACAACAAGCCTTCCACTCCTTGCCTCCAATAAGGTTGCTCTGGGGAAAACTGATGGTGAAACTTCATTTTCCCTGAAAATGGGAGCCATTGTCATTGTGATGTATGAGCCATGGGAGTTAGAGGTGATGGCACTGTCCAACACTGACCATGGCCTCTCCCCACTGACCTCATATCCACCCAGTCCTCTTGGTTTTTCCCAGAACAATGAGCCACACTTGGCATTCCTCTCCCTTCCCCACACCTCCCACTTTCTCTTTTCCAACATCATTCTGACCCCCTCCATTTCCTAAAGAGCACTGCTGTTATTCTCCGTATTATATCTCATCCCTCTTCCTCTCCTGGGCTGCCTGCCGCCTTCCAAATTCTATCACCGGGAGGGAGGTTTTCTTCGCCTGCATCCATCATGCATTCAGCTGGCGTCAGGAACTGTCAGGCTCCATTGCAGTCAGTGCAGGGGAATGACTTGGTTAGGAGAGCTATGATCGTCTCCCTCTATTTTTCTCTCTCAGAGCAGTGATGATGAATTGCTCACGGTGAGAGCCTTGGGAGGGCTGAGTCACTTTGGTCTGCCTGCCTGAGCCTCCTCATCTTTCCTCAAAGCTAGGATCAGTTTCATTAGTGTGGGGCTTTAGCCATCATTCCTTCCCTGTAGCCACAGAGATTCAGGAATTGGTCCATAAACTGCCCTTCTTGAATGCTGGACTGCTGTCTTTTCACTGAATGAAATTCTCAGAAATCTCCATGACTCAACGAAGCAACTTCTAATTATAGATCATCCAATCTCCAAGGTGGAAAGAAATTCAGAGATCAACCAGTCTAACCTATGTCTCAATAGGAATCACATCTCTGATATCTATAATCAGTGACTGTCCAGCTCCAATTAAAGACCGTTACTGATATGGAACTCACTGACTCCCAAGATAGTTTATTCCTCTTAAGGGTGGTTTCTCATTGTTAGGGAATTTTCCTCATAGTATGCCTCTATGTAATTTCCATCCAGTGCTCCTACTTCTGCCTTCTGGGGTCAAGTGGGACAAGTCTATTCCTGCTTCTAAAAGACTGTCCTTCCAATCCTTAAAGACAAATATCATGTGCCCACTAAGTCATCTCTTCTCTAGGCTAAAAATACCAATCCCTATATGGCTTTATTTTAAATCTCCTTACTATCTTGGTCTCTATCCTGTGGACGTGCTACAGCCTGTCAATATCTCTCCTAAAACATGACTTCCCAGAGTTGAGCACAATATTCTGTATGTGATCTGATAAGGGCAAAGTACTGAATGCAAATCTTTCCTCAGAGGATGTGACTCTGGGTAATTCATTTAACCTTTTTGAACCTTCCTTTCCTTTTCTATAAAATGAGGGAATTGGTCCCAGTGGTCTCTAAGGTCCGTTTCAGGTCTAAACCTATGACCTCTCTCATTTGGGACATTACTTTTTTTATCACTGCCTAAAAATCATGCTTGACTGGTTGGCTCATATTGAATTTGCCATCCTGAGTCATTTTCACATGTACCGTTCTCTGGTCACACTATCTCCAACCTATATTTATGTTTTTGAAACCCAAGAGCAAGATTTTTACAATTATTGCTAAAGAGGAAAGCATTCACTACTTTCTAGAAAATTCCATCATTTGCCCTCTCCCTGTCATATTCTAGAGATGCTTTAGTTGAGAGTTTTTCATCAGGATAAACTATAACATGAAAACAAACAACTCTTTCATTTATGATTCCCCTTATCCCAGATTGCTCCTGACTTCTCAAATGCAACAAACATATATTAGGTGCTGACCTGCACAAAATATCATATGTTTTATTAGTAAAACACCTCAGTTATCAGAGGACTACTGTATTGCATTGGAAGATTGTTTAGACCTTAGTTCAGACCTCTTTCTTTGGGGCTGCAGGGCATTTACCTCTCCTGTCCTTAGAAATATGTAGGGAAGAAGATTCCACAACTTTCTTCCTATCACATACTTGCTAAATTGTTTTCATTTGAAGGAAGTAGTGTGTTTTAATGGGGGAAAAAACACATTGAATTGGGAGGTACCAAGGTTTAATCTCACCACCTCCCGGTGTGATTTTGCACAAATTTATCACCTCAGTTTCCTCATTTGTAAAATAAGTCAGACTAGATGACCCCTTCCCCCCTAGATCTCAGTATCCTCATCTATAAAATGAAGGGGTTTGACTAGAAACTCTCAAAGGTCCCTTCTTGATCTAACATTCTAGGTTCTAAGATTTGTTTCAGGGCTAACATTCTGTGTTTTATGTTCTGATAACCCAGGCTCCAGAACTCCTTCTAACTTTACCCATTTTGTAACTCTATAGATTGTGCTTAGTTCAGAATCAGACATCATTTTGTTGAGTCCTTTCTGTGGCCCTGGAAATTGGATTTTTTCCTTCTAGAGTTAACTCCATTTTAAAGGGTTAATCTTCTGGAATGAAGTCTTTCAAACAAGGACACTATCTCCCACCCCTTCTTCCCCCGCTGCCTCTGCTCGAACTTTTTGGCCCCCAAGGAGCCTAAAACTTCATGAATTGTGGGAAGGAGCCGAATCCGAAGAGGCAAAGAAAGTATCACACACGAGCAGCGATTTTTATATCCCCATATCTACACTACCTATAGATATATAATATGCACCTTTTAATTAGTTTGGGGAGAGGAACTTGGAAAGAATCCTAGCGACCGGAGAGATTTTTTATTAAATGCAAGATTCTAATTACCTCACTGAAAGTATATGAAAACTGCTCTTTAAATAAACTTATTCAAGAGACCAAGTTACAAGATATTTATTTTTCTAGCAATTATTTTTTAACATTCAGAGAATTGCACTTAGAATAAGAAAACTCTGTTTTGAATTCATTTATCTATCCCAGTTACCAAGAAAATTGAAAGTCAAATCCTCCAGTGAAGCAAACGTCCACAGTGAAGCCTAATTTAGGGACCTTTAGTTAATTAAGAGGACAGGAAGATCTCAGAGATCAAAGAAGACCTTCCCCTCTGTGCATTCGTTCGCAAGTTGGCCATTCCTACTCTGTCCTAGGGTTTCGTCTGTTTCCTAATCTGGCAGCCCCTTGCTCACCAAACACCTCTAACTCTTAAAAGAACAAATTTAGAGCAGTACACAGCATCTCAGACATCATTCTGAATCCTCCTCCTTCCTCTACCCATTTTACGGATTAAAAAACGTGAGGCTCAGAGAGACGGGGCTTGAACCAAATTAGACAGGTAAAAAGTAGCAGGGTCAGGTTTTGAACCTAGCCTTACGAGTCCCATTGTCTCCCATAAGATGAGCCAGATAGCAAGACACTTACCTTCTGCAGACCCCCAAGAAGGTGAAAAGCTTGGTGTCAGATGAAGTTGGGAAAAGCCGCCTCAGAAACCTGTGGAGGATTGCACAGGGGCATAGCTTGTCTGCAGACAGGTGCACTGATCCCATCCTTGCTCCCAGTCACTACCTGCTCTTTACTGGACGTTATTACGAGTGGATGCAATTTCGAGAGCACCTGCACACAATAAAAGCCCTTACATGTGTGAGGCCTTAAGGAAATTAACGGTCCCTCCCTAGGGATTCATTTTTTGTTAAGATGTTTATTACAGATGAAGTGGTCCTGGGGTAAAACATTAACAAGTTGTAGAGTGATAAAAGGATTTTTATCCTTTCTCAGTGACATAAATAGGAAGAACTCTTTAACGAAATCTATAAAATTCTTTCTTCCTAATGAATTTTTTTAACTCTTTATTAATGGAATCGATTGTTCCTAGCTAATGTGCATTTTTAGTGGCTGGGACAGAGAGGCAAATGAACAGAGGCTGATGGGAGGAAAGGTGGAGAAACTGAGCCCCACCAAAAAGACTTTAGGTCTTAGGATTTTAAAACTCAGAGGGACCTCAAAAATTACCCACTCTGGGCCCTGCTATCTTACAGATGAAGAAACTGAGGCCCGGATAAGAGAGTGACTTGTCCAAGGTCATATGGTGACAAGACCAGAATTCAAAACCAGGTCTTCTGGCCCTAAATTTGTTCTTCCTCTCAATGAAACTGAGTCTCAGAGAAGGGAAATGACTAGCTCAAAGTCACACAGCTACTAAGGAGCCAAACAAGGATTCAAACCGGAGGCTCCCACCTTGCCCTGCTCTTTCTCCCATACCACATGGTCTCATTGGCCAGGAATTAAACCCAGTCAAGATTATCCTGGTGTGATCAGGAGAGCTGGCGCTCCTGATCACATGAGGAAGATCTTGGCTGGATTTAATTCCTGTCCCAATAAAGAATTAAATCAACTCTTCAACCTTGATGTAACAGCTATTTGGGGTCTTAGATTAAATTCTTTCATTTTCAATCTTCAGTGGTGGCCAATGATATAATATGTTCCCTCAAAGACAGCTGCTTCCCCCCCACCCCATCTGAGATTAGAAAGGCCGGCTCTTTTTAACCCCCTGTTCTCCATGCTGGTCTGCACCCCATTATTTGAGATGAAAGTCCAGAATGTTAGTACTGAGCAAAAGATGGCTGAATCTAATTGAATTATAGGAATGCAGTTAAAAGTCTGCTACGGAAAGGCCATATTCACTTTCAAGATTAGTTACTTCAAGAGTTAATGGGCTATTTAAACAATCTAGGCCAAGAGCCGAACACAGGTGGGCTGTGTTAATAACTTTATTTAAACGCCCCCCCTTTTTTCCCCTTTGAGGAGCACAAGCCATCCATTAATGCATTCATTAGGGTTTATGGCATGGCTCTGGTTTTCTCCTAATGACACTATCCAGACCTGAGCTGGCTCAGCTAATTGAGGCCAGCTGGCCTGGCCATTCAGGCCCTCCCCCATTCCACTTCGTCCACCCTCACCCTGGTTCTGGGTCCTTACCCTTACAGACCAGAGATTGCCTTGGTGATGGACTCTGTTGGGCTGCTGATGTGTGAGTTCTCAGTTGTATAAGATTATTATTGTTAGTAACATTTGTTTACATCAGCAATGTTATTGATATCTATAGTTAACAATCCATTATATTGATTAAATAACAACTTGTGTTTTTCTTGTACCCTAAAATTCACAAAGCACTTTCTTCACAGCATCTTGTAAAATGGATATCAAGATTGGTATCTGCATTTATCAGACAGGAAAACTGAAGTATAGAGAGAAGGGATTCCCCAATGGTCCCACAGCTAAGAGCCACGTAGGTCCCTCCATTCTAAGTCTCTTACAGCTCTACCCAGCTCCTCCCTCACCCTCACGAAGGGTGGGATGCTGGGGAGGGGCTAGGAATGCAGAGGTGAGGGGAGAGGGTTAAAAAATCTCTGCCTCAGATCCTAGCCAGTCATCTCCATCTCTCTGCAGGAGTCAGGGCCAGCTGGGCTCAGGGCAAGGAAAAGGGAGGGGCAGGTGCCTGAGGAAACAGACAGCAAGAAGGGGCAGTCGCACTTCCCACTGGGCTATGTTTCGGTAAGCCCAGATTCTGACAGGGGTCATGATCCCCTAGCTCTGTTAAAGGTGTCTGAACCAACTTCCTGGGTACTGCAGGGCCCTGGTCTTATGTGGAGTCACACTAGGCTCAGGCAGAACGGTCTGTGGGGGTTGAGATTCCAGCAGACAACAAGGCTTTTTGCCTGTGCCTAAGCATTGGTCAGGTCAACAAGTATTTCAGGAGGCAGCTAGGTTGCTTGGAGTCAGGATAGACCTGAGTTCTAATCCAGCTGCAGAGAAAGTCCTAGCTGTGTGACCCTAGGCAATTCACTTAGCTTCTGTCTACCTCAGTTTCCTCAGCTGTAAAATGGGCAACTGTAAAAAGCTAATACCTACCTCCCAAGGTTGTTTTGAGGTTCAAATGAGATAATTATTGTAAAGCACTTAGGACAGTTCCTAACATACAGTAAGTGCTTAATAAATGTTTATTCCTTTCCCCCTTGTTCCCCTACTACCCCGGAAGCCTATAGCACTTTAAGCACTGCTGTGGGATAAATTGTCCCTTCCTTAAGGGAATTTTAGGTTCATCTAGTCCAACTACCTTATTTTACTGAGGATTTCCAAGACCATAGAGGTAAGAAGCGACAGAGAATGGATATGAACTCACATCCTCAGTCTCTAATACAGCATTCTATCTATTATATTACATTTTCCTCTTAGCAACCCTGTGAGGTGGGTAGCTCATGTGTTATTATCTCTGCCTCACTGACGAGCAATTTGAGAGCCAGAGAGAGGAAGTGACCTACTCATCCTCATACAGTAGGATTCCTGACACCTAGCCTAGGAGCCTTACCCTGTGCGCTGGAGTATCAGAATTATCATGATGCCCATTTTACAAATAAGGAAGCTTGGGCTAAGAAGGAGGGGAAAGACTTACTTGTCCATGGCCACTTTGCTGAGAAAAATGAAAACTGCATTTCCTTTAGCTTAGGGAATCATAGAATCTCAGAGCTGGAAGGAAATGTAAAAGTTCTCCAGTCCAACTCTTCACCCAAGGCAGGAATTCCCTCTACTATGTCCTTAACAGGTTGTCAGGAGATAATGTCAACCAGGAAGGTGGTTGCTAGTAATGAATCTTCAGTATTAGTCTCTTCAGTATGTTTGTCAAGACTTCAGTAAAGACATAAGTCACACTTACAAAATTTTAGCTGACATGGGGCTAGGAGGGATAGCTAACACTGGACCACAGAACAGGGATCCAAAAAGATCTTACAGGAAAATGCCAAGATGAAATGTAATGGGGACAAATGGAAAATCACAAAACTGGTTCAAAACTTCAACTGCACAAGTACAAGATAGAGATGACATGGTCTTGTGGTTTTTGTGAAAAAGACCTGTGTGTCTCAGTGGACCACAAACTCAATATCAATCAACAATGCGGTATGGCAACCCCAAAACTCTTTGAGATCTTAAACTGCATCACTAAAAACAGAACCAGGGGAAGTAACTGTTTAGTTCCATTGCTCTCTGCCCTGGTCAGACCGCACCTAGAACACTATATCTACTTCTAGATGTCCTGTTTTTTAGAAGATGTCCTGTTTTAAGAGGATTGAAAAGCTGGAGTACATCCACAAGGACAGCTAGATGGCACAGTGGATACAACACTTGGATCTGGAGTCCAGAAGACCTGAGTTCAAATCCAGCCTTAGATGCTTACTAGTTGTGTGACCCTGGACAAATCATTTAACTCTGTTTGCCTCAGTTTCCTCATCTTTAAAATGATCTGGAGAAGGAAATGGCAAATGACTCTAATATCTTTGCAAAGAAAACCCCAAATGGGATCACAAAGAGTCAGACATGACTGAAAAGACCAAACAACAAAAAATCCACAGGTAAATGATCAAGGTGATGAGAGGACTGGAGACCATGTCCAAGGATTTCTTGAAGAATCTGGGGTTAGATTGCTTAGAGAAGAAAAGACCAAGGCAAAACACGATAGCTGTCATTGGGCACTTGAAGAGCTTTCCAATTTAAGAGCCAGGAGTCCTGTTTGAACATCCTTAGTGTGTACTGGGGGCAAAGAGTCTAAGTGGTACACTGATACCTGGAAGACATTAAAATAAAAGAATGCCACCCCACCACTATAGCAAATATTTAATAACCTCCTACTAAAACTACACGTAAGGCCCAGGACTCAGCAATGGGGTTGCAAAGACAAAAACACAACCCTCCACACTTTGGAGGAGTCCCCGTCCTCCATGGGGAGTGTTTTTTTTTCTTTTTTCATCATAGAAAATCAAACAGTAACATTTTAATAGATTTCATTGATATTTTTTATTTCTATATTGCCTTGTATCTTTCTCCCTCTCTGTTCACAGAGATTTATTCCTTATAACAGAAAGAAAAACAAACAAAGAGGGGGGAAAATCAACAAAAGCAGTCAATAAACTGAAAAAAATGGGAAGTTATATGCAATGTTGCATTCCCATGGATCTGGACTTCTGCAAAGGAAGGAAGGCAAGTGTCTTCTTTGGGACCAAGCCAGTCCTTTATAATGTTTCAACATTCAGTTGTTGCTTCTTTTGTGGTTAATGGTGGTTCTTTCCATTTACCTTGTCCAGGTATGGGGAACTTTCGACCTCGAGTCCACATGTGGCCTTCTATGTCCTAAAGTGTGACCCGGCAGCCCCTCAAAGCCAAAGGCTCCCCACCTCTGCTCTGGTCATTGTGAAATAGCTAGGTGGTGTAATGGATAGAGTACCAAACCTGGAGTCAGAAAGATCTGAGTTGAAATTCAGCCTCAGACACTTACTACCTGCATGACCGTAAATAAGACACTTAACCTTTGCCTGCCTTAGTTTCCACAACTGTAAAATGGGGATCATAATAGTACTTACCTCCCAAGGTTGCTGTGAAAATCAAATGAGGTAATATCTGGAAAAATATTTTGTATGTTGCCTGGAACTTAAGTAGATGCTTAATGAACTTTTAATAATTGTCTACCTCATTTTCTTTGCTCTGCTTACTTCACTGTTTATTAGTTCATATAAATCTTCCCATGTTTTTTTGTATTCTTTATGCTTAGTTTCTTATAGCATAGTAATACTTTGCTACAGTCGTGCATCACCATTTGTTTGGCCACTCCCAAATCAATGGGTATCGACTTTGTTTCCAGTCCTTTTGCTATCACAAATGCTGCTATAAATATTTTAGTGTAAATGGAACTTCTTTTTTGTCAATGACTCCCTTGGGTTATATGCCTAGCAGTGGAATTACTGGATCAATTGGTTTTCATTTTAGCATTTTAGTCACTTCATTTGAGTAATTCCAAATTGCTTTCCAGAATGGAAGCAATTCACAGATCCACCAACAAAGCATCAGCGGGCCTGTTTCTGTACAACCCCCTTCTCCCCAATATCTACTGTTCCCATCTTTTGATATCTTTGCCAATTTGCTAGATATGATATGAAATCCATGGAGAATTTTAAATAAAAGCAACTCATATTTCTGTCATATTTCAAGTTTTACACTTCACTCTTCATACAATAACCCTGTTAGGTTTGTAGTATAAGTACTACCTCCCCATTTTACAGATGAGGAAATTGAGGTCCCAATGTCACACAGCTAGGAAGTTTCAAAGATGGGATTCAAATCTAGCTCCAGTGCCTCTCTGTAGAAAGATACAGGCAGGAATCATGCAAGAAAACAAGTCTTCATCAGAGGATGAATTAACCCGAAGAAACTGTAGACCCATCACAATTTCCTCTAGGAAGAAGGTATAACTAGATCAGTGGGTCGCTGTTAAAAGACAGCAAATAAACAGAGAGAGAAAGATAGCTAAGCGAGCAAATAAGCAAAAAGATAAACAAATATGTAAATGTGTCTGTATATATATATATATATACACATAAGTATATATACATATATACATGCATGAGTTAACCAGAATGCTATTGTGCTAAATGACAAATATGAAGAATTTAGAAAAACCTGAAAAAAAAACCTTTTATGAACTGATACAGAGCAAAGAAAATAGAATTAGGAAAATAATATATACAATGGCAATTAATAAAAAATTAATAAAGCAAATAAGAATACCAAAAGTAATTGGAACTCAGATTAAGTGTACTAACAAGTCTTAGTCTAGGAGAATGAATGTAAAATGCTTTAATACTACGGCTACTACTACTGCTGCTACTTCTACTATTACTACTTGTAATAATGTTAGCATTTATATAACACTTTAAAGTTTTCAAAGCTCTTTACAAATATTTCATTTGATACTCACAACAGCCCTGCAAGGTAGTATGATACCATTTTCCTTTTATGGATGAAGAAACTGAGACAGGCAGATTAAATGACTTGCCCATGGACACATAGTACATGTTTGAAGTAGAATTTGAACTCAGGTCTTACACACTGTAACACCTAACTACCTAACAATAATATCTAGCATTTATATGGCACTTTGAAGTTTGAAAAATGCTTTACAAATATAATCTTATTTGATGCTTATAATGACCCCCAGGGAGGTATTATCCATTTTACAGATAAAGATACCGTGGAAGGCAGATTTGCCCAGGGTCACACAGGTTAGATTCATACTCAGGTCTTCCTGACTCCAAGTCTAGCAGCCTGTCCACTGTGCCACCTAGATATCTAAAGGACATTCATAAAGAACCTACTATGTGCCACGCACTATGTTAAGTACTGGAGAAACAAATACAGAGGAATACAATCACTGTCTTCAAGGCGTTTACATTTTAATAGGGAAAGAAGAAAACATATGCAGGAGAGTAATAGTAAGGGGAATGTCTGGAAAATCTCAAAGATGGTGAGTCAAAACAGTCGTCAGAGCAAAAAGTGTAAAGTGTAAGGGGAGGATAGGGGAAAGGAAAGTCATGCATGTAGGGGTAGGACAGAACATGGATGGATTAGAGAAAGGGACAGTACAAGGCAGCAGGACAGAAAGAGATGAAATCCATTTCCCCTCTCATTCCTGGGGGTGGGGGGGTGGGGGTGGGGGTGGGGTTGGGTACAGAATGCTGCATATGCTTTCTGGACTATTGGTTTTGCATAACTAGTTTTCTTTGTCCCAGGGGAGAGTTCAGTGTGTGTGTGTGTAGGGGGAATGGTTGTACAATAATAAGGAAACAATATTAATAAAATGTTTTTAAGATACAATTTTAAATGTCAAATACCATTATCCTCAATAATTCATCATGGTACTGCAGTCTAGATTCCTTACCTATAAAATGAAGAGGATAATAGCACGTACCTCATAGGGTAGTGGTGAGAACCCACTGAGAAGATGCATGTGAAGGGCTTTGTAAACCTTACATCGCTATATGAATGCATGTCACTTTTTGTATTCCATGGGTTGGCTGCCACTTCTGAAGTCAGTCCTGATATGCTGTCTATATCTTGTTTGTTGTAGTTGCTCCTGTTTGTCTCCTCTTGAGAGGAGACTTGCCTTTTTTTTTTTTTTTTGTATCCCTAGCACTTAACACAGTGCGTATACTAGGTGTTTAATAAATGCTTGACTATTCTTCCAACTTTTGATCTTTGTGTTTCTGAGTGAGGTCATTTCTTTTTAACATTAAGTAGTTCATTGGCAAATGTCCCAATCTCATACTGGTAACTTCTGACTACATGACTCACATATATTCAATTCTAAAGAGTTTGGTTTTCTCTCTTAATATGTGTCATTAAAGCTGCAGTTGCTGTAAGACAACACTCAACCTGGATACCCGAGGCGGGGATAAAATATTCTCTGTTTTATACATTTCTTTTCTGTAGGTTGTTTGGCTATTTGTAGAAATCAGAGGCTGGGGCGGGGGGGGGGGGGGGGGGGGGGG
>CM053769.1:330060068-330092207 GCA_028658325.1 Potorous gilbertii | reverse complement strand
CAAAACGGAGGATCCAGATCAGGAGGAATTCACCAATGGGAGAAGCGGGAGAGGGGCTGGGACTTGACGGAGGGATATCCAAAGTGAGAAAACCAAAGGGTGGCTGTGCGGTCTGAGGGGAGAAGTTTCAAGATGATTCCGCAGAAGAGGCAGGGGAGTTTTTAATTCTTATTGGTAAGACTATAAGTAGGAAGGAGTTCCCTGTTCCTCTAGGATCAAATATAAACTTTTGTTTCTTAACTTGTTCCTAACCTGCCTTTCCGACTTTATTACGCAATGCTCCCCTTTACAAACTCAGTTGTCCAGGCAAACGGACCTTCTTACTCTTCCTCAGCAGTGGTACTTGATTTATATGAAGTCACTTCTTATTTTCGGCCTCTTAGAATCCCTAGTTTCTTTCAAGATTTAGTTTAACTGCCACCTTTCCCATCCCACCAGATGCTGATGCCCCCTACCCCCACCCCATGATTTTGTAAATATTTTATCGTTGTTGTCCGTGAGCCAGTTCAAACTGTGTCCAGCTCTTCATGACCCCATTTGGGGTTTTCTTGGGAAAGATACTGGAGCAGATTGCCATTTCCTTCTCCAGCTCATTTTACAGGTGAGGAAACTGAGGCAGAGTTAAGTGACTTGCCCAGGGTCACACAGTTAGTAAGTGTCTGAGGCTGGATTTGAATTTCTGTCTTCCCGACTCTCAACACTCTGCCACCTAGATGCTCTTATTTTATACACACTAACATATATTCATGCTGTTTCACCTTAGAGAATGAAAACTCCTTGAGGGCCACCACTGTTACAAGTGTATCCTTGTATCTCCAGTGTAGGGCACAAAATAAATGCTCAATATATACTTGTTGATCTATTGATGAAAACCAGGCTCATTACTTTATAGACTTGCCTTATAGATATAATTCCATGTAGGTTGGGTTACAAGCAAAGAACCAGTAGTGGTCAAATATAAAACCATAACATAGAAGAGTTGGAATAGACCTCAGATCATTTTTTATGCTTTATATATTTGGACCCTGAGGTTCAGAGAGAATTTATTCTAGCTCCATCATTTCATAAAGTCCTTATCTGAATGTTTCTGTAAGTGTGTATGTATACATATATATATATACATATATATATATATATACACACACACATATATGTAAGTATGCATGGGAACGTTTATGCATTTCTTTGAGTATATACAAAATATACCACTGTACCTGTGCATTCATGGACACAGGTAATTTCACATTTTTGTAGTATTTTGAGTGTTACAAAGTACTTTCCTCATTTGAATTCCCCTCTGCTGGCTTCATACTCCCCAGGTGACCTTGGGTCAGTCTTCTAATAATTCTTGGCCTCAGTTTCCTCATCCATAAAATGAAAAGATGATCTAGAACTAGATGATCTCCTAGGTTCCCTCTGACTCTTAAATCTTGCGATCCCTTGAGGTAGATTGTACAAATATTGTCATTTCCATTTTGTAGATGAAGAAAATGAGATGCAAAGAGTTGAAGTGACTTGCTCATGTCCATATAGCTAGTAAGTGGCAGGACTGGGATCTAACCCCAGAGGTCTTTACCTCAAGGAAAATTCTTAAAAACAACGAAAAACTAATGCTGTCTTTCATCAAGCTTCTATACTTGAAAAGTTCACTAAGATTTTTGGGACAATCTATGTATGAATGTATGTATGTGTATATATATGTTGTACATGTAAGAATATATTATCTACTTCAAGGATCAGCTTTGGAAGGGTAGGGAATAAGCATTTATATAGCATTTACTATGTGCCAGGCACTGTGCTAAGTACTTTACAAATATTATCTTATTTGATTTTCACAACAAATCTTCAAGTTGGGTATTGTTATTATGCCCATTTTAGAATGGAAGAAACTGAGTCCAACAGAGGTTAAATGATTTGCTCAGGGTCATTCATTCATTTGATAAACATTTATTAAGCACCTACTATATACCAGACACCATGATAAGTGCTGAGGATACAAAAAGAGGCAAAAGACAGTTCTTGTCCTCAAGGAGATTACAATCTAATAGGGCAGACAACATGCAAGCAAATATATACAAAGCAAGCTATATACAGGATAAATAGGAAATAATTAAGAGAGGGAAGGCACTGGAATTAAGAGGGATCAAGGAAGACATTCTGTAGAAGATGAGATTTTAGTTGGGACATAAAAGAAGCCAGAAAAGTCTATAAATATATAGATGTATATAGAGATATTTATACCTAGATAGATAGATGTCTTTATCTCTAAATGTAATTACTCTATTATAATTCTATTATATATGTATTATGTGGAGGTATTATATGTGTACACATACATATATAAATATATACATGTGTATATATGTGTGGGTGTATTTATATCTCTCTATCTCCTCATCTATCTATCTATCAAGAGAGCTGGAAGAGGGGGAAGGAAAGACCTCCTTCAAAGTTGGAATAGAGCTGAACTTGGAAGAAAGTAGGGAAAACTAAGAGGTAGAGGTGACAAGGGAAAGCAGCCAAGCTTGGGGAATCAGGTGACCTTGGGATGGAAATGGAGATGGAAAATGAGAGATGGAGTGCAGTGTTTGGGGAACACTGAGCAGATCAGTGTAGTTGGGTTGGCATTTCATGGAAAGGAGTCAGTATAAAAAAAGATTAGAGAGGTAGAAAGAGGCCAAATTAGGAAGGGTTTTGTATAACAGATGAAGTTTTACATTTGGTCCTAGAGGAAAGAAGGGGCTCCTGGAGTAGATGAGTGACATGGTCAGACCTGAGCTTCAGTAAAATTATTTTTGTGGCTGAAGGCAGAATGGATTGGAATGGGGAGAAGGAGATAGAGTTCTAGAAGTCAGAAAAGCTTGAGTTTAAATCCTTCCTAAAACACTGATAGGTGTGTGAATGTGGCCCTGGGTAAGTCACCTAATCTCTCCTCTCTTCATCTGTAAAATGGAGATAATGATCTCATCTACCTCACAGGGTTGTTATAAGAATGAGATGAGATGCAAACAGTGGAGCTCTTAGACAAATGTCACTTATTATATTTGATTTGATGGATTCTCCCTCCATGGATGCAGGTCTTATGCCTTTTAGGGCTCCTAGGGTTGAAGAGTTCATCAGCCTGTGGCCAACCTAGGAATGAGTATCTGTACCCTTAGCCAGGTACTGGTCTTTGGACAACAAATAGTCCATGGTCAGGCTGACCCTTGAAGCTTTTCAGCCTTGGCTGGATCTACCCGACCTTGTGCTCCTCAGGCAAAACCTTCAAGAACTCAGGCCTGATGAACAGATGCAGCAGTTCAGTGGAGGCTATCTGGATTGCTCCTCTATGTAGGATCATACACTTCTTATCCCAAAAAAGAAGGGGGAAAGACTAGGGATAGGGACTGACCTATGATTTCACTGGTATAGTCAGCTTCTACACAAGGACACTCCCTCTACCAATGCAGACTGACACCTCTTCAACTCCTAGTCTTAGACAGATGCTCAGAGTCATGGAGCCAGCATGTGTCAGAAGTAGGACTTGAACCCAAGTCTTCCTGGTTCCAAGGTCAGCTCTCTATCCATTACAACAGTGGTGTCAAATTCAAGTAGAAATGGGGTCCACTGAACCTTACATAAGGATCTCTGTGGGTTATGTATTGACTTAGTTTTAAAATGCATATGTAACATTACGCATATAATATAGAACAATTATATAATATATTAATAATAATTGATGTTATAAATAAATTATACTGTTAGTAATATAACATATAATTTGCCCATGGCAAGTGTTATATTGTATTGCATTTTTGTTTATTCTGTTAAATATTTCCCAACTGCATTTTAATCTGATCAGGGTTATACCTGGTAGTGTTATGGGCTGATATAGACTGTGGTCAGCAAGTCTGACACCTCTGGTCTATACTTTACTTGCATAAACCTCCATGGTTGGAAGGGCAGTCAGGTGATGCAGTGAATAGAACACCTGACCTGGAGTCTGGAAGACCTGAGTTCAAATCCACCCTCTGACACTATCTGAGTTCAAATCCAATCATTGACGCTTACTAGTTGTGTGACACTGGGCAAGTCAATGTCTGCCTCAGTTTCTCTCTCTAGAAAAATGGGATAATAATAGTATTCACCTCTCAGGGTTGCTGTGAGGATCAAATGAAATTACAATTGTAAAGTGCTGAGTACAGAGCTTGGCTCATAGTAAGTGCTATGTAAATATTAGCTTTTATTGTGATGTGTGCACAATAATAGCTTTATATAGGCTCCTATGATCAGGCTAGAAGGGATCTTAGAAACCATTAGGCTAACTCCCTCCTCTTTCAGGTGAGGAAACTGGAGTTCATGGAGGTTAGGAACCTGCCTAAGGTCACACAGGTAACAAGTAGCAGACCTGGAATTTGAACCTAGGCTCTTAGATTCCAAGTCCAATGTTCTTTGCCTTATTTGACTCTTCTCAAGCATTTACATTGGTGATGAGGTGAGAATTCAAAGCTCTGTGTGATATCAGTTGGAAAAAATAACTTTAACTTGGAAAAATATTCAGGGTAGGTATCACCAAAAGACAACAAAAAAAATGTCAAAAAAAACCCCAAAAAATACAGTGCCCAGAATTTTGTTATAAAATCAACCTCCCATGAGGAAGTAGCTAATAGAAAGGCTGTGCTATAACAAGAATAGTACTACCAATGATAATTAATAATAGAAACATTTACAAGCACTTTAAGGTATATCAAGGGCTTGACATATATTATCTCACTCAATCTTCACAACATCCCTGGGAGGTAGGTACTATCATTGTCCTTCTTTTACAGATAAGGAAAATGAGAATGACTTGTCCAGAGTCACTCAGCAAGGAAGTGTCAAAACCAGAAATCAGACACAAGTCTTCCTGACTTCAAGTCCAATACTCCTACCTCATTTATCTCATAATTTAAGGTCTGCAAAACTCTTTACACATATTATTCCAGTCACTCCTTATAATGATCCTGTGAGGTAGAAACTGTTTTTATCCCTGTTTTTTACATGTGAGGAAACTGAGGTTCAAGGAAGTCAGATGACTTCAGTGAGAAACAAAGGAACAAGGGATGTTTAGTTTGGAGAAGATTTTGGAAATTCATAGTAACTATCTTCAAAAATCTGAAGGACTCTCACATGGAAGAGGGATTTGGTTTGTTCTTTTGCCCGAGAATATAATGAGGAGCAATCATTAAAAGTTGTAATTAAATTTGACAAACATTTATGAAGCAACAGGATGCAAAGCAGGAGGCAGAATGCCATCGAGGCTAGAGCTAGAGTCAGCCCTCTATTTCTGCTGGGTTCAAGTTCTGCTGATACCTTTGGGGAATGACTGAAGAAACTGTGGTATATAAATGTGATGGGAAATTATTGCACTATAAGAAATGACAAATATGAAAAATAAAAAGAAATATGGGGAGAATTATATGAAGTGATACAGAGTGAAAGAAAACAGAACAACATACACAATGACTGTTGCTGTCTTTTTAGAAAAATGACAGCCAAATCCAAAATTATATGTAAAAGAAAAAAGAACTCAAAGTGGGTCACGGAAACAAAAAAGAGATTTTTTTGTTATTATTTTGTTATTTTGCATGTGTAAAGGTAAAGATAGCCCTCAGCTCAGATGGTATGATAATAATGATAGGAGATACTCACACATGATGAGATTTTAATGCATTGTTTTAATACCTGTGTATACCTTTACGAAGTTAACAAACCTCTGATTCAGAAGGGAATGGAAAAAATGGGCCAAGTCCTTATGGGACTTGGTTAGAAAGTTAAGCCCTGGAGAATTCAAGAAGTCAGGCTAGCATCTGCCTTCGGATGAAACTACTAAGGGCCATTGAGGGGTGCAGATTATGGGGGAAGTTTCCTCTCTCCTCCTTCACCACTAGGAAGCTAACAGTGGCTCTACTTACCCAGAATGAAGCACCACATACAATGGGAGAGTCATTTAGAAAGAATTTGAGTTACAGTTGAGGGGGCACACACATACACACACACAGACAAAGAAGGAAGCAGATTGAAGGAGCAATACTTCAGGCAGCAGAAAAGTGAGACAGCAGTGGGCTCAAAGGAGAGACTGACTTGGTAGTCAGAAGTCAAGTTATGAAAAGGAGCAGACTCAGAGTCTGGTTGAGCATCCTATCTAGCAGAGATCTAGTGCCTGGAGTAGAAAGGGAGGCATGAGATGCTTTCTGAGGATTCCACTGAGAGAAAAGACTTCCAGACCCTACAGTACCAGAATAGTGATTAGGCTTGGTGACATGTTTCCTACACATGTACTCTAAATATGTTCCCACTCTTCCCAGGGTCACTGTGTGTTTACATGTTAACAAGGAGAATGTCTTGTAGCTACTGTGAATTTTAGTAAATGCCTTTGCTAAGAACTAATTATATCTATTGGCATATTGTTAATGGAAATCATATTCATAGGGAGGGACTTGTGAGATATATCATTTTAGGAGCTGGTGCCTTCAAACCTGTGGGAGTAGCAGCCTCTTTGTGGATCCAATCCACAAGTTGGGGAAGTAATCCAGAGGTGTGTTATAAATGAAATTGAAAAAAAAAAGATAATTATAACATAATCCAATGAAGAGAAGATTCAGATTTAGATGATTTAGAAGATACAAGATTTAAAGTTATAGGATCAAATGTGAATCTTAATGCTGCTGCTTGGGCCCTATGTGACCTATTCAAGTCATTAAATTTATTTGGGCCTCCTCTTCCTCTTCTGCAAAGTAGGATGGTTGGATTGAGTGATCTTCAAGATGCCTTCTGGCTCTAAATCTATAATTCTCTATGAAATAGACTGTAGTTTATTGTTCACATATGTTTATTTTTTAAAATTATTTTATTCAAATGTGTGTTCTTTGTTGAGAGTTACAAAGTACTGGGGGAAAAAGTGAATAATAAGATGACAGTTTTTGGACTCAATCCTCTCTAAGAGCTTTCCCAGCACTAACATTCTGGCTTCTACAGGTCATATCTAGGCATCATTCTTCAAACTGATTGTTTCAGCTTAACCCCTAATCTGAGGCCTCAGCCTACAAGTATCTTCATCCCCAGTGACTCCAAAAGAGAATGACTCCTCCCAAGAACTCATTTTCAGATTGGCCTTGCTGAGGATGCAGATGAAATCTATTCATTTCTTTTATAATTCCAAGCCAAATTTCAATTGATCAGGGAACTTCCTGTTTGCTGGAAAGCTTTTGGAATATTTTAATGTTCATGTGTTATAGTAGATAGGCTTCCAGTCTTGGGATTTCCTGTTCTAATAGAACTGATGGCCTGAGTAGCAACAACAGGGAGAGTATCTGCGTGTGCATTTGTATGTGTGTACGTATCCACTTCTATGTTGGCTTGTTGTTTACTCCCAAATGAATGTCAATTCATTGAGGGCTAGGATTATTTCATTTTTGTCTTTATAGCTTCAGCAACTGGTACCATGACTGGTATGTGGAAAGCACTTCATAAATGTTTGTTGACTGGTTTCAGTCCGTGGTTCTAGTCTGTGGAGAACTTTTGGGATGCCTGTTATATTGTCCAATGTGGCAGTTATCCCTCCAAGGTTTTTTATTATCTTTAAATTTGATAAGCATACTATCTGTTCATGTAACAAAATAAATGATTTTTTTAGAGGCTGGATAGCACAAATGTAAGGAAAGAGGGCCCTGAAACTCCATTAGAGGTATCACTTCAAATGGCCACTGTTCCACTAACCCCATTTAATTCATGATTTCCATCCTATAACCAAAACAGGTATCTTCCTCCTTTGATTGCTCATATGCACTAACCACAAAGCGCTTTGCACCTATGACAAGCAGTAAGTTATGATGGATTTGAATTTTTAAAAAGTCTGACTTCAGGTCCTCTATGACCCTGGACCAGTCACTTCCCCACTATGTGTGTCAGTGTCCTTGTGTGTCAAGTGGAGGCAAGAATATCTACCTTGCTTCCCTCATGGGTTATTATAGGAACAAATAAGATAATGGATGTGATTGTATTTTCTAATAACAACATGCATAACAAATAAAATCATCTCAATCATATCCTACTATTTGTGACCCCATTGGAGGTTTTCTTGGCAAAGATACCAGAATGATTTCCCATTTCCTTCTCCACTTCTCAAATGAGGAAACTGAGCCAAACAGAGTTAAGTGACTTGGCCCGGGGCAGACAGAACTAGTGATTGTCTGATATCAGATTTGAACTCATGAAGATCAACCTTCCTGTCTTCCTGCCCAGTGCTCTATCTACTGTGCCACCTCACTGCCTAGTACACAGCCTAGCAAGGTTCAAAACCCTAATTTTTAAACTCTCCCATTCAGTGTAGTGCTCTATTTACTACACCATGATTAGTAAGAAGTGAGAGGGTAATGGAGGCTTTTGTCAGACTAAGAACCAACATTATCTTGCTACCCAGAAATTTAGAAGATGTGGGTCCATTCTTCTTGATTCAAGACAGTAGCCTTGAGAATCAGACAGAGCTACTTTTTTCCTCAATGGAAAAGATGACTCAAAGCAGGAAGCATTATTAAGCACCTACTGTGTACTAGGCAATGTGCTTGTTACTGGATATACAAAGGAAGAAATAAAAGAGTTTTTGCCTTCAAGATGCTTACATTGTATCAGGTGAGGAAATAAACAGATAAAAAATGAATTGTTGCAGGTGGAGGAAGAAGGTACCAGCAGCTGGTTGGATTAGTAATGACCTCATGTAGAAGGTAGTAGAACTTGAGCAGAATTTTGGAGGAAACTATGAGCTCCAGGAAGAGAAGAGAACACATTCTAGCTGCAGAGAAAAGCGATGGAATGTCATGTGTGAAAAATAGTCAATAGGGCAGTGAGGGTACACCAGAGACCATGTGAAGGAGAGGAATGATAGAACTGGAAAGACAGTAGCAGATCGTGAAAGACTTTAATTGCCAAACAGAAGAGGATCTGTCTAATCCTAGAAGCTAATCTAATGCCTAGGGAGGCACTGGAAGTTATAGAGCAGAGGAGTGACATAGTGAGGTTTGTCTTTTATGGCAGTTAGTTGGATGGAAAATGGATTAGAGAAGAGAGAGTCGAGGCAGGAAGATGAGTTAGTTAGGAGCCTATTGCAATAGCTGGGGTTAAAAAGAGTCATGGTGTCATCAGGTTAAACTGGGTTTCATTAAGCACCAGGAAAGGGAAAGAACGTTAGAGCAAGATATCTAGGGTCAATCTTTCATTTGTTTGGACTCAAGATTTCTCTAGTGTAGGGAACTCCTGGTAGGGAAGCTCCGTTTACCAGTGCTGACAAGCACTTGTTTTGCAGTTTAGAATCTTTGAGAGTAGCCTGGAGGTACCGAAAGATTAAGGGATTTGCCTAGGGTCTGACAGATAATTCGTGTCAGAAACGCACTTGAATCCAAGTCTTCCTAATTACTGGGTTGGTTATCTACCCACACTACCCCACAACGGCCTCTCAAAGATCATGAATCAACCAGTTCTCAGATTATATATTCAGGGAGGGGAGTAGGGGTGGAGAGGAAATTAGTAAGTCTTTTAATCCAAACAAAACAACTAAAGTTTAGAGAGATCAAATGACTTGCCTGACCACTCAGGGGGTGAATGCCGGAGACAAGATTTGAACTCAGATCTTCTGACCCTAACTCTAGCCATTTTTTGCACTATATCAGAAAAAAATCTTAGCGAATAGAGTAGAAAAGAATGGCAGTGGAGGATGGTAACTGGAGGAGGGTTAGTTAGGGCTGTAAGGATGGTTGTCTGCTTTCCTGGTGGTCCATCGCCCCCTTCCCTCCCATCCCTGTATCCAACATAATGTGGATCCCAGACGAAGCAATGATTTCTAGGGACCAGAAGGGGATGGGAGATGCATAGTCCATTCTTCCAAGATGGGATGTTTTCTAGGAATACAGTTGTTGTGGTGGTGGTGATAATAGTTGTAATTGTGGTTGTCATCTCAAGGAATGGTGTGACAGCAAGGGATGGGGGTGGGGAGTATGACAATAAGGAGAAGGGATAGCAACCTAAAATCCTATCAGACCACTGGACAAGCAAGGAGTCTATTGGCACAAAGGGGTAGGTGGGGGGAGAGAGGAAGAAGGGAGAGAAGGAATAGATATCCCAGAAAAGAATCCCTGCCCCGAGATATGGGCTTGTGGGAAAGATTGCCTGAGCTTTTTCCATCTCTGAACAAAGGCACCTTAACTTGGTCAGCTTCTGTGATTTATTTTCTGAACATGGTTGGACTCTGTACCTGGTGCCCCTATAATCGATCATCTCTATATTGTTTGTCTAACAGAAGCTCATAGAGTTTTAGTGCTAGAAAGAGACCTTAGAACATAGAATGTCAGAACTATAAGGTAACTTCATAACCCAGAATGTCAGAGTTGGAATGAACCTTAGAACCTAGAATATTAACATTGGAAAAGACTTTAGAAAGATGTAGCCTTCAAAGCAGAGGGTGCACATCCCAGGGGGTATACAAGATTGCCCATTGGAGTGCAGGTAGAAAATATTAGAACTT
The DNA here is from genome assembly GCA_028658325.1 of Potorous gilbertii. Taxonomy (NCBI): domain Eukaryota; kingdom Metazoa; phylum Chordata; class Mammalia; order Diprotodontia; family Potoroidae; genus Potorous; species Potorous gilbertii. Next base: position 330,081,673 of record CM053769.1, on the reverse strand, counting down.
CTATTTATTTTTATCTTATCTAAAAATTATGAAATTAAGCTATCCTAATATAGCCTATACTGATTGACTCTTATGCCCTCACTTGGTCTGTCAGACAGTCAGGGTACATGAGGGAGTCCATAGAAGTGGAGGGGATAGGGTGGTGATTCCACTGCACTAAGGGGTTTGAGGGTGGAGCCCTCCCTTATTTATTTATTTTCATTGTTTTACAACACATCGAACGCAGGATCTGTCTGCCCAGGTAAGTGTGTTTGTCAATTACACTACCTGATTAACTAAGCTGACCCTCATGAAATAGATGAGCAAATAAAAAGATCTCTGCAAAGAAAAGCTCAAGTTGAAATAACACTAATAAATGTGAGCACAAGGACACAGAAAAGGCAGGGCTGATAATTCCTCTCCCAGCGCAAGCTCTTTGTCAGTCAGTCATGCTGCAAAGTAAAAAACAATCACAATCCAATCAGATCTGGTAGGAAGGCAACCAAAGGATTTGAAATTTTCAAGGAGATTATTTGAAATATATATTTACATCTACAACATTAGCAATGAACCTCACCCTAAGTCGACATGGTGCTTTGAGATATTAGCCAATTCGAATATAAAGACATCAAAATTAGCAAATCATTGGAAAACTAAACTTTTACTGCCAAACCAAAGAAACATGACACCTACAAAAAAAAAAAAAGAGTCCTTTCTACACAAGTAAAAGCTTTGGAAATAGATTTTTTCACCTATTTAAAAGAATTTGAAATAAAGAGTTTCAGTGGGTTTTAAATCTGTTTGTTTAAAAAATAGAAAATATGTCACCTTCAGATTCATTTGTAAGAATGACCAGACATAAAGAATAATGGACATTTACTAGTCAAAAGTCAACAAAACCTTTGCATAATTGGAAAATGAGATTGAAGAAAGAGCATCATGGTTTTGTAAGAGCAACTAATGAGGCATGTCTTCCATTTGGAATTAAATGTCTTTGAGAAATGCTCTTTTCAGCTATTAAAACCAAGCATTAAAAAACAAGCAGAGAAATAAACTGAACTGAGGACCAGCACTTCAGATTGCTGCATCACAAAATGTTAAACCAAGATTTTCAAAAATAATGAGATATCCCGTTCAATCATATTGCTCTCAAACTGATTTTAAAAAAAAATTGGGGGGAGAACAGAAAATTACAATTAAATAGAACATTTTCAAATTATTTTAAATATTGTTTGCTTTGTCTTGTTTAATATTTTAAAATTATACTCATGTGTGTTTTATAACATGTCATATTTGATCACAGTAACACAATGCATAATTTACAAGTAAACAGACAGCACCATACACACAAAAGCACATGCTAGAAGTTTTTTACTGATAGGATTGGACAATCAAAAAGGTTTGGAGATGACTGCCTTAGAATATGGAATATTTGAACATAGAGCATTGAATGTCACTGCAGTCATCCTGGAGGAAAGTCTCTAGTAGAAAGTATTTGTCCTTGGCCTGGAGCTATTCAATATTTTTATCAAAGACTTGGATGAAATAATAGATAACATGCTTATCACATTTGCAGATGATGTGATTCTGGGAGAAATATCTGACACTTTGGATAAAAGAGTCAAGATCTAAAAAGACATCAGCATTCTGCAATAACAGGCTGAATCTAATACAATGAAATCTAATAGGGATAAAAGTAAAGTCCTATATTTGGGTCTTTAAAGATCGACTGCACACGTTCAGAGTTGGGGAGAACTGAGTAGACAAAAGTTCCTATGAGAACGATCAAGGGGTTTTAGCGCACTGTGAGTCCCATATAAACCAACTGTGTAATATAGCAGCCAAAAATGTGATTTTTAGACTTTAATATAGAAGAGATAACATGATAAGTAACCTTGCAGATGACTAAAATTATATAGGTGTCAGTCCTACTTTCCCTCTGCCGGACTACACGTAATTGAGTATTGGATTCAAATCTGGATCATACATTTTAAGAAGAACATCGGTAGAGTAAAATCCTTCCAGAGGAAGACTATCAGACTGAGGGGGTGACTGTGTTCCACACAAAAGGCAGCAAAGTGTCACAATCGATAGAGCACTGGGCATGGAGTCAGAAAGACATGAGTTCAAATCTGACCTCAGATACTTAGTAACTGTGTGACTGTGGGCAAGTCACTTTAATCTTTGTTTACCTCAGTTTCCTCTACAGTAAAATGAAGCTAACAACAACACCTAAAATGAAATATTTGTAAAGCACTTAGTAGAGAGTCTGACTCCTCGTAGGGAATTAATAAATGCTTACTTGCTCCCTTCCTTCATTCCTTCTCTCCATATAAGTTAGTTGAAGGACCTAAAAAATTTTTAATTGGAGAAGATATAGGGGTTGCATGGTCACTGTCCTCAAGAATTTAAAGGACCATTATGAAGAAGAAGGCCGGGCTTTGTTCTACTTGGTCCCAAAAAGCACAAGGAGCAAAGCATGGAAGTTTCCAAGAGGTAGATTTGAACTTAATAGAAGAAAAGCTTCTTCCAGTGTGAAGATGGCTAAAATGTAAAATCAGTGACTTCAAACTTACAAAGCATCCCTGGACATCTTCAAATCACAGCTCAATCATAATCTTCTGCAAGAAGCATTTCCCAGTTTCCTCAATTAGTACCCTTCCTCCCAAACTATCCTGTATTTAATGACCTTGTATTTGTTTGTAATCATACTCTTTAAATTTATGCCATAAATATAAGTATAAATATATAATATACATTTATATATATTTATTATATATATTATAATGTAATGTATATAATTATATATAACAAAATATATTATATACATTTACGTATCTATTTATATATAATATAAATTTTATGCTATAAATGTCCACTGTCATGTGACCCCATTTGGGGCTTTCTTGTCAGAGATACTGGAGTGGTTTGTCATTTCCTTCTCCAGCTCATTTTACGGATGAGGAAACTGAGGCAAACAGGGTTAAGTGACTTGCCTAGGGGCACACAGTAAATGTCCGAGTCTAGATTTGAAGTGAGGAAGATGAATCTTCCTGATTCCAAGCCCAATGCTCTATTTATTGTACTACCTAGCTTCCCAAATATAAATATCTATACATGTACTTCTTTTCTCTCCCACTAGAATATAAGCCCATCAAAAGCACAGATTGTTCCGTTCTTTGCTTGGCACATAGTAAGCACTTAATAAATACTTGATTGATTGATTCAACCATAGGCTGGATGACCACTTGTCAAGTGTATTGTTGAGAGGATTCTTATTTCCTTACAGGTTGAACTAAGTGCCCAAGAGGTCCCTTCCAGGTCTGAGATTCTGTGCTTCTATGGATGCTAGAATAGAAAATGAAATAACAAGGAATCTTGAAACCCATTTACTCTGGTTTTTAACAAATAGGGAAACTGAGACGCAGAGAGATTTAGTGACCTGCCAAAAGATACATAGAGAGATAGGTCTCCTGGCTTCCATTCAAGCGTAGCCTCACACACACACACACACACACACACACACACACACACACACACGACCCTCCTATGAGTATGAACTGTGGCACAGATCCTGAAAGTAGGCAGCAGCTAGACTTCGGTGCCCCTTCCCCCACCATGAAAACTGTGATCTTTCAGAGACAAGACCTCAGGGACCTGGGGCCATTAGGTTACAAGACAAGACAGTGAGGGGAAGAGTACGAAACAGAAAGGAAATGTAGCGTGTCCTGTCAGCTCACAGCTGGAAGAATTATGTTAGTTCTGATCACGTTTTTAAGAAGGACCCTGACAAACTGAAGTATATTCAGAGGATGGTGGCCAGGAAAAGGGAAGGACCTGTGCCCATATTTTGGACAACTTAGGACAGACTTTCAGCTTTCAATAGAGGTGCTGACAGCATCTTTCTCATGACAATCCTTTAAGCTAAGCACTGTAAATATTATGCCCATTTTGTAGATGAAGGAACCAAGGTTTGGAGAGAAGACTTGTGCCCCAAATCACACAGTTAATAAAAGCAAGGCTGAGGCTTTGACCCAGAGATCTCAATTCCAGATTCAGGCTCCTTTCCCTTATACTAGGCAGTTTAAGATAAATCGCCTCCCAGGCTGCTACCAGTGGTACCCCCAGAAGAAAATGGCAGGTGTACCTTCTGCCAGGCTGCCTGCTTTCCCTCCCCCATCCCTGTTCCCAAAGATGGGGCTTTTCTGTTGCAGCTTCCTGGCCCCTAGGCACCACGAATCCTCCTCTCGCTGAGCATGACAGCTGAGCTATCAGTCACCTCAGCAGCTGCCACCACCTCAACCCTCCAATAAATCGTGTACTGATTCCCGAAGTGATATGTGATGACACCAGAGTTTGATAACGCATATCTTGCGATTCATTTGAAGCTTTCCTTGGTTGTTGTAAAAGGAGCAGAGAAAGGGACAGGAGGACAGGGATCTGGCCAGCGTGGATCTCTGGCCAGAACATTTCATGACCCATAGACCTCTTGGAAATGAAAATGTTTAGCTCAAAGCTCAAAGAACAAAGGTCACAATGCTGGGTGATTTGGGTTTGGGAGAGTCAGAAAAATACTGTATCATAAAATGTTAGAGCTCAGATTGTTAGTCCATAAAATAGAGAATGTCAGATGTGAAAGGGGGTTTAGAATATAGAATCTTAGAACAAAGAATACAGAATGTTAGAGCTAAAATGGACCTTTCAACAAAGAATGTTAAAATCTAGAAAGTAGAATGTTAGAGTTTAATGGAATATTAGAGCATAGAATGTTAGAAATGGATGAAATTTTAGAATATATAATGTTAGAATACTGAATGTTGGAACGTGAAAGGGATCTTAGGACATAGAAATGTTAAAATGTAGAATATGAAATATTTGACTGGGAAGGAATCTTTGAACAAATACTAGTGCTAGAAGAGACTTTAGAACATAGAATGATAATTATTAACATTTACATAGTTCTCTTTAAATTCATTATCTTATCTGGTTCTCTCAACAATCCTATAAGATCAATAATATGAATATTGCTATTCCCCATTTTACGGATGAGGAAACTGAGGTTTAGAAGGTGAAATGACTTGCTCCCAAATAGAATGTAAGCTCCCTCGAGGACAAGGACTGTTCTTGTGTTTGTGTGTGTGTGTGTGTGTGTGTGCATTAGTGGAAGAGTTATGATTAAAACCTAGGGCTTTCTTGACTGCAAGTTCAGTATTCTTTCTACTGTGTCACATTGAAAAAAAGAAATCTTAAAGATCATCCAGTTCAACCTATTAATTTTACATATAATACTAATAACTAACATTTATATGGCACCTACTATGTGCCAGGCACTGTGCTAAGAGCTTTACAATTTTCTCCACAACCCTGGGGGTTACATAAGTACTGCTATTTTACCCTTCCCCCGCTTTAACAGATTAGGAAATAGAAGCAAATAGAGATTTAAGTGAGTTGCCCAGAATCACATAATGAGTAAGTATATGAGGCTGGATTTGAATTCAGGTCTTTCTAATTCCAGTTATCCCTGTTTTACAGATGAAGAATCTAAGGCAAATAGGGTTAAGTGACTTGCCCAGGTGTAATGCTAATGAGAGTTAAAGATCTTTCCCACCCATTGATGGGCCTGCCCATTAAGGGAAGCTTGATTAGGGGAGACCCACACTTTTCTTAATTTCTAATGAGCCATTGGTTCTCTAGGGTCGTGATGCCCTCTGACTCTGAAAAGTGTATAAATGCTCTGAGAGGAGGTTTTACTTTGGGGCTTACTTATTGGAAGGGTTTGTTTGGCCAGGTGAGACCTGAGCAGACACTAAGAAGCCCCTTCCGCGACTTTGAAAACCCAAATGCTGTGATTCTCTCTCTGGTAACTCTGTATATATGTACAGTCAGACAGTTGGACCTGTCTGTTGATCTGTGATGTATGTATTGCTTATGGTCAGATAGTTGGAAGCCCTGTCTGTTGGTTGATCTTTGTTTCTCTGTTTGTATTTTCTCTGAAGTTCAGGGTGCTGACTTCCCCCTCCCTGAACTAAGTGAATGATACATGTACTTGATTAAAGTGATTGTTGACCCCTCAAAAGTTGCCTTCCTTTTAGAAAAGCAGATCTAAGAACCTGTACAGCAGGCCCTACTGTGTATGCCAGGGCCCTTAATGTTACACCAGGATTACGTACCTAATCCTAAGGTGCCTAAGGCCAGATTTAAACTCAGATCTTCCATCTCCGGGTCTGGCACTCTATCCATCATGCCACCTTATTGCCCTAGTGATGGAGGCCTGGAGAGTTTAAATGACTTACCCAATTCCACACAGCCAGTTAAAGGTAAAGCCATGACTGGAACACAGGCATCTTGACTCCCAGTCCGGTTGATAAATATTCTTTGACTCAACAAATATCTTTGATTATTTTTTTCACGAAGAGAATCCTTCAGGGACTTGCTGTCCCTTCTGAGTAATAGGTGCCTGGGCTTCTCGGTGCATTGAGGCCTGAGGAATGAAGAAGGGAGTTTACAATTCAGGAAGACAGAAGGCTCCAAAAAACACTGACTAAGTCACTTTGGTGTAAAGCCTTCTCTTTAATTGTCCCCAAAAAAACTAGGGGTTCTTTTCCCTGTCCTCATTTTCACAATGAATAAATGAGTGAGTGAATGAATTGAGTGATTGAAGGACTATACTGTGCTAAACTCTAGAGATGAAATCCTTTGCAGGGAAAGGGAAAATTCTCTGTAGAGACAATCTCTGCCATCAAATAATTTATATTTGATGATTTTTATGTAGCTTTTGGAATAGCACAGATTCTGGCCAGGGAGGCCTTCAGGCCATCCCCTTTTCTCAAGTTTTGCACTCTTCTTGAGTTATATTGCAGCATGTTTCAAGGGCCCATAACAACCCCATCACCTCTGCAAGGAAGTACCCTCTAAGTGTAAGGTACTGTTCTAGAACATACAGAAATGGTGAGCCGAGGGAGGAGAGGCAGTCTCCCTGCCCACAAGATGGTTACCTTTTACTAGGGAAAGACAAAGAGGGGACAGATAACTACCCAGATTCTCTCACTTTCTTTTCCACTTCACCTACAACCCCACTTTTTGCTTGTCAGAACATTTTGTTTCAATTCAATTCAGCTATCATTTGTATATATTTATATGTATCTACAGCATGAGTTGTCTCCCCACATAGAACATAAGCTCCCTGAGGTCAAATGATTGTTCCATTTTTTTGTGTGTATTGCCAGTATTTACCCCATGGTAAATGTATATAAATGTTTGTTGATTGATTTTTAGAAATCAATTTAATTCAACATGTACTTTCAATTAATACCTTCTAAGTGTAAGGTATTGTTCTAGAACATAGAAAAATTGGAGGAAAGTAATCTCCCTGCCCACAGGATGGTTATACTCTACTAGGGAGAAGATAAGTAGCATACAAATAAGCAGGGGAACTCTTGGCTGAAAATGCTATCCACAAGTGGAGAAAGAACTACGGACTCTCAATGCAGAGCAAAGCAAACTATTTTCTTTGTATGCTCATTTTTTCTTTTTTGTTCTGATTCTTCTTTCACAACATGACTAATGTGGAAATATGTTTAATATGATTGTACATGTATAGCCTATATCAGATTACATACTGTCTTGCGGAGGCAAAATTTTAGAACTCAAAATCTTATAAAAGTGAATGTTGAAAACTAAAAATAAATAAATTAATAAAAAAATAAGCATGAGACAAGGTACAATGTGATGGAGGCAAAAGAGAAAGTCAGACAATATGCCTCAGGAAACTTGTAGAGGGAGAGAGAACTTTAAGCTTTTGCGAGACAGATTGAATGGAACGTAGGGGATGGGGGTGGCTTGGAGGGAAAGGAAGGCACATAAAGAAGGCAGCCAGAGTGGTATCTGAGCTGGGCTTTGGAAAAGTGCTTCTAGTAGGAAGAAAAAAAGAGGGAGTTAACTCTGGTCATAGGAGGCTTTATCTACATATAAACACACAGGCATGCTTGACTTGATGACTTGCTAGGGCCAAGCCCTTTCCCCATGAAATTACATGGAAATGATATTCATCCCCAATCCGCGATTACTCACATGTCCCCATAATATCACACCTTGGGTGTCTTTCTCCCTCAACTGGAAGGAACCTTAGAACACAGAATGTCAAAGTTACCAATCAATCTAAAACATTAAGTACCTACTATATGCCAGTCACATGGAGTATAGAATATCAGACAGAAGAATCTTAGAACACAGAATTAGAGTTCATCTGGCAGAACAAGTCATCATTTGACAGGCAAAGAAACTGAGGCCCCGAGATAGAAAGTGACTTGTTCAGGATCACAAAGCTCATGAGGGATGAAGATTTATAGCATTTATAGGATCATGGGATTTAGAGCTGGAAGGGATTTGAACTTAGCCCCTCAGAACACAAAGAAGCCTCTTCCTGTACAGTATTTTCTTAGAGGTTTTGACTCATTTTTCTTTCTTCGAGTTTGTACTTTAGGTCAATTGAGTGGCTCTCTTTGGACAGATAATGACCAGGCATTAAACAAATATTTATTAATCAATTGATTGACAAGGAGCGTGGCAGGCCCAGAAAGGGAGGCTCTGTGATCCTCTATGGCCCTGACTACTGAGTGCCATGAAATAAGGTGAAGGTGCCCACCAGGACCTGACCCAGGCCACCAGTCTAGAGGAAAGACCCTGGGGTCCTAGAATTCAGAACAGCCAGACAGGGTTGGATGTTGGGAGACCTGGGTTTCCAAAAACCAAGCAGCTGCCTTCCCAAGGACCTCAGTTTCTCTCTCCCTGGAAGTTTGATAGGCGATCCTGATAATAGTTCTTTCCAATCTCTCCTGCCAGGGCCAGAGCTGGGGTGAGGGGTATCTGTCATTGTTGTCTGCAGTTCTGAGCTCCCTCCCCTCCTCTCCCCCTCCCCCACCCCAGCCCTGCCACGTCTGCCTCTACCCTTTATTGGCAGAAAGCACCGGTTGTCAGGGAGCCTATCGGTAGGATGGGGTCCAGGGCGTTGCTGGGAGGATTATCAGATATATTTGAGTCTTTTTAATTAAATTCTTGCAGAATGAAATTCAGCGTAACACTTCCAGAAAATCCATTCATTATTCTGCCAGCCACTCTTCCGGGTATCATTGTTCCCCCTTGTCTATCAGCCGGGCGATCTCTCTATTGGGGCCGGCACACAGCGAGGCATATCAATAGGGAGGCACACGCAGGGTTTAATGAACACCCAGAGCCCAACGCTAAAGCAATAACGTAGGCTCATTCTTCCTCCTCATCTCACGGTTGCTGAGCCCAGGACAGGCAGCCCAGCCAGCTGCGAAGCAGGCCTCCTTGGCCTCAGACTCCCCCAAAACTGTGACCTCGTTGTCTTCTTAGAATTCCCCAGACTTAAGCATCCTTTTCCCTAGGGCTCTCCTAAAGTGTTGCCTTCCTGTTCTTTAGCTCATCTCCCCAAAGTAGTGACTCCTTTTCCTTTAAATCCCCTAAATGTGGTTTCCTTTGGAGGCCTCCTTGTCCCTTAAATGTCCCCCAAATGGGATTCTCTGGCTCTCAGATTCCATCAAATGGAGGCCTCTTTGAGCCTTAGATTCTCCTTCACCAAGATGTCCTTTGTCCCTAGAACACAGAGTGTTGGAGCGTAGACAGTGGAATAGTAGACACCCCAAGTCTAGGTGTCCTCTCCCTTTAGACTTCTTCCAACCAGGACCTCCTTGTCAGTCATACTTCCCTAAGCCAGGGCCTCCTTGTCCTTCAGATTCCCTCCCATGAGCATGTTCTGGTCGGCTTCCCAGGACCTACTGAATCCTCCACTACCCAACACCCCTTCCTGCCTTTGCGGCAAAGATGTTACTCGAGCCCTGGCAAAACATTCCCTGGGAGTAAGGAGTGGTGGCGGTGAGCTGTACTAGAAGGTCGGTGTAAATGAAATTAGTTCAAGCAGCGGCCAGTGGACAAAATTAACACTATAAATAACATGGGCTCCATGGGGGGGAGAGGGAGGCAGGAGGAGAGATCTCTTTTTAGAAAAAGGGGAAACCGCTCTGGCCACCGATGTTTTCATTTTTAGTTTCCATGTTATCGCTGCTAAGTGTTCATTGCCGCAGACTCCATATCCTGGACGCTGCGGAGGAAAAGAAAGAGGGCTTGGATTTTTTTTTAATTAAATCTGTCTGTTATCTCAGCTTATTGTTATTAAGTGAAACCCATTAGCAATACGTTAGGTTGTAGGGATAGACGGCACAGCCTCCCTTTAGCTTATAATTTCAGAAAGCTCAGAATCAGAGTCAGAACCATTGAAAGTAAAAACACCCCCTCACAGACCACCCCACACGACCCCTTCTTCCCATCTGACCAAATGCATAGATGCATAATGACCAGAGAAATGGAATGATGGAGTTTTAGAACAGGAAGGAACCTTAGAACATAGAATGCTGGAATATAGAGCACACTTATGAATACATCTAATATGGAATGAGGCTGTTTAGTGGCTCAGGTGGCTTAGAGTCAGGAGGACCTGAGTTTGAATTCTGCCACAGATTTACTGTCTTTGTGGCCTGGGTCAAGGTACTTAACCTCTCTCACCCTCAATTTCTTCAACTGTAGAAAGGGAGTTAATAACAGATCCTACTATGCAAAGTTGTTGTAAGGGTCAAAGGATATAATATAATCAAAGGACTTAAACCGCTTTGTAAACCTTCAAGTGCTATATAAATGACAGTTATTATTAGGAAACAGTGCCTACCCTCAAGGAAACTGGAGTCTAAAGAGGGATATGATGAGTACATAAATTTGCATGGTGCAGTGGAAAGACTACTAGATTTGGAGTTAAGAGATTCAGATTCAAATCCCAGCTTTGCCTCTTACACCAGGTTGTTCTTAGGGATGTAACAACTTCCCTTGGCCCCAATTCCATCACTTGGAAAGTCAGCCAGGGCAGGGGGGTGAGTGGGTTGGTGGGGAGGAGAGCTAGATGACCCTGAAGATTCCTTCCATTTGTAAACCTTTGCTCCAATGATCTTCACACACACACACACACACACACACACACACACACACACACACATGTGCTAGGACCAAAAGAATAGATCTAGACAAAGTACAGAGGTGGAGAGGTCAGGCTGATACTGGGGACCAACAGGTACTCCAGGTTAGCTAGATTACAGATGTCCTAAAAGGAAGTGAGAACAGCTAGGTGGCATATAGGTGGGGTAGTGGATAGCACACTAGGTTTGGAATCAGGAAGACTCTGAATTCAAATATGGTCTCTGACACTTATTACCTGTGAGACCCTGGACAAGTCACTTAACCCTGCTTGCTTCAGTTTCCTCATCTGTGCAATGAACTGCAAGAGAAAATAGCAAACCACTCGTGTCATTGCCAAGAAATCCCTAAATGGGACAACAAGAGTTGGACATGACTATAAGAACAACAGAAGTAAAAGCTATGTAATAAGGAAAGTAGGGGACAGACTGATTGTGGAGGGTCTTTAGCAGCAAGCTAAGAAGTATTTTGTCCAAGAGGCACGAAGGAGCCCCTGGAAATTTCTGTGCAGGGCTCTATATTGGGAGGAATCTTTTGGCAGCTCTGTGATCAGAAAAGAAAGAAAAAGTTAGGAGGGATTGTTTATGAGAGAACAAATGAGGATCTCAGCAAAATTGGAGAGGAAGGGCTGGAGAGGAGAGATATCAGAGACAGATTCATCTTAGTGGAGAGGGAAGCATGAAAGGTGACTGAGATCTGAGGTCAAGGTGAATAGTGCTGCCATTAGCAGAAATAGATTTTTAAGGAGGGGAAGTTTGGGGGCAGAGGCCGAGTTCAGTTTTGTATATGATGAGTTTGAAATGTTGGCAGACAATTAGAGATGCAGGCCTAGAGCTCGGAGGAGAGATTAAGGCTGAACAAACAGAACAATCTATTTTGGGATGATAACAGAAGCCACAGAAAGGGATGAGATCTCCAAAATGGGAGAGAGTATAAAGAGAAAAGAGAACAGGGCTGAGGACAGGGCCATGAGGGAATGAGAGGAAAGGTGAAAAGATCAGACTCAATCATCAGAAAAACGTTTATTAACACCTGTAATATTCCTAGCACCATACTGACTGCTAAAGAGATAAAAACAACGGAGTTTACATTCTATAAGAAGAAATGAGACACTTCATGTACATGTATAAGTAAATACAACACAGACACATGGTAAATCACAGGTAATTTGGAGGATGGGAAAGCACTAGTAACTAGGGAGAATCAGGAAAACTCTCGTGGAGGAAGTAGTGCTTGAGCTTTGAAGGAAGCTAGGGGTTCCAGGAGATTGAAGTGAGAAGGAATACATTCCTGGCACCCAGAACAGTCTGTGCAAGGCCACAGAGATAGGAAATGGAGGCCCGTGTGTATGGAATATCCACTAAGCTAGTTGGCTGCAATGGACAATGAATGAAGGAGAATAATATGTAATTAACCTGGAAAGGTAGGCTGGAACCAGGTTGTGAACTGCATATGTTTAACTGCCAAACAGAGGACTTTGTGTTTTGTCCTAGAACACCAAGGGAGACACTGAAGTTTAATGAGCAGGAGAATGACACAGACAGACCCAGGGGCTTTAGGAATATCGTTTTGGCAGCTGTGTGGAGGATGCATTATGGAGGGGAAAGACCAGACCATTGGGAGGTTATTGCAATACTCCTGATTTAGAGGTGATTAGGGCCTGAACTAGGGTGATGGCCATATGAATGAATAAAAGGGGATGAATGGAGAGGAGAGCTGTATCTTGTTGCAGGCCAAGGAAGGAGAAAATATACAGAACAAGAAGGTGTTCAGCAGTGTCAAATGCTGTAGAAAGGTCAAGGTTCATGAAGACTGAAAAAAAGGACATTGAATCTGAAAATTAAAGGGTCACTGCAAGATGTTAGGAGAGAATTTTCAATAGAGTGGTGAGGATAGAAAACAGACGGCAGAGATCTAAGGAGTGGGTGGGTGGTAAGGAAGTGGAGGCAGCAAGTGTAGCAGACTCTTTCTAGGGGTTTGTTTAGCAGGGGAAAGAAGGAAAAGAAGGGAAATAAGTGGCTTGAGACACCAAGAATGATACAGCTAAGGAAGGGATTTTTCAGGGTATGAGAGATTTGAACGTTTGTTGGCAATGGGGAAAGGAGTCAGAGGGAGGGGGAAAGGAGAGATAGAAAGAGATAGAGACAGAAAGAGACAGAAACGGTTAGAAAGAGATAGAGACAGGGAAAGAGTGAGAGACACAGACACAGAGAGGCACAAAGAGAGAAAGACAAGAGACACACAGGCAGGCAGGGAAGCATAAACAAAGACACACAGAGACAGAGAGATAATTATAGGCAGGAAAGTAAGGGGGTAGACAGAGACACAGACAGACAGAAACACAGACATAGAGACAGGGAGATGATTATAGGCAGGCAGGCAGGGAGGCATAGAGAGACAGACGGAAACACAGACACAGAGACAGGTTGGAAGGCAGATAGAGACAGAGATGGACAGAAAAACAGATATGGACACAGAGATAGACAGTCAGAGATGAAGAGACAGACAGAGAATGGGATAGAGAGAGGGATGGAGAGAACCAGAGACAGAGATAGAAAATGACTGATGAAGAGAAGGGAAGGGTTGGGATCTAGGACACAAGGGAGAGATCAGCCTTAGCATGAATGGGCAAATCTAACACCATCGGGAAGGAGCAAAGATGAGTAAAAAGCTAGAAAAGTCTGAGGCATGATGGATGGAATTTGGGGAGCTAATGATAAGTGGATTTAGCAAATTGGAAAGCGAGGTCAGCTGTGGAGAGGAGGTATGCCTGGGGAGAGGAGAGAAGAAGCTATGGAAGAGCAGATTGTGATGGAAAGTCTATCAGAGAAGAAACGGCCATAAGTGTCCGCTTGAGATTCAGGGCATGAGGAAACAACCCCTGTTTGATGTGGGGAGTGAGGATGAGAAGTGGGAAAGGGAGGCAGATTTGAAAAGTAAACAGTTTCAAAATACACAGGCCCTTTTTTATTGAATGTTCAGGGGAATAATTCAGAGTTTCACCCAAACCTGACTTCATAGAAATCCAAGCTAAGTCTCATAAAGAAGGGAAAAGGTGGGGTGCAGTAGGAGGAGAGAGGTAGGAAAGCAACCGTACCCATTGGGTAGACCTGGACCAGACAAGGCCAAATGGACAAAAGTGAGACAAGCACCAGGAAGAGGTTGGGTTTCTGTTTCTAAGAGAAAAAGGAGTCTTCAGGATTCTTCTATTTTCCTTTGAGAAAGGCTGGTGTGTAAGAGTATTGCTCGTGAGAAACTGAGAAGGCATTTGTTTCTCATATGAGACCATCCAGATAACAGAATCCTGAGTTTAGAAGACTTTTTAGATGCCATCTAAACCACCTTCCCGGCTAATGTAAGAATCTCCTAAATTAGACCCTCAATAAGTGAGACATCCAATTTTTGTTGGAAGGGATACAATTTCTCCGGAACTCATTTTCCTGATCTGTAAAATAAGGAGCTAGATCAAGAGTGGGGAACCTGTGGTCTTGAGGCTACATGTGGCCCTTTAGATCCTCAAGTGCCGCCCTTTGACTGAATCCAAACTTCAAAGAACAAATCCTCTCAATAAAAAGATTTGCTCTGTAAAACTTGGACTCAGTCAAAAGGCCACACCCAAGGACCTAGAAGGCCACATGTGACCTCAAGGCTGCAGATGCCCCACTCCTGGGCTAGAAAATATCTAAGGTCTATCCTAGCTAAAAATCCCACAATGATAGGACCTGTGGTGATCAGTTTTCATGACTTGCTCATTCCTCTCCTGGAGACCTCTCATTGTCCCACGACATCCTTCCTTTTCTTGAGCCAGAATGTGCTTCCCAGTAACTTCCCAGGACCTGTGCTTGGTTTGGCACCACAGCCGTCAGACTCTACTATGGGAAGGTGGATGCAGCCTAAACCAAGGAGCCCAGGACTAAAGTTCCTTGCTCCTAACTAGGTGTCAGAATTGTTATTATCACCAGGGGGCATCATGAGACTTGAACCTGAATTCTGGCTCTGCAACTTACTAAATGGTGAGCTTGGAGAAGTTATGTGACCCTGACTTCTGGGCCTTCGTTTCCCCATCTCGAAAATCAAAGTTTTGGACTAAATAAGCCTTGAGGTTCCCTCCAGTTCTACTAGCTGTGTGACCCTGACTGGGCAAGTCACTTAACCCTGTTTGCCTCAGTTTCCTCATTCGTAAAGTGAACTGGAGAAGTAAATGGCAAATATCTCTAGTATCTTTGCAAGAAAACCCCAAATGGGGTCATAAAGATTCAGACAAGACTGAACAACAACTTCTTAATTCCAAGTTCCAATGTTCTATCCATTACTGTCTTTCTTCTTTGTCAATTCCCTCAAAAACATAATTGGAATTGGAATATATTTCCAGACTGTACATGAACTAGACTAGAGCTGAAGGCCCCCTCTCACTTTCCTCCCCATCCCCCATCTGCTGCCCCCAGCTCCCAATAACTCAGTGCTTTCAAGGTTGTGGACATCTGCAGAGAGGGCACTCCCAACCCTAGCTCAGGGCAAAGGAGGGATGTGGAAATTGTAACAGTGTGTGACCCACCCCACCCTCCATCTGCGTCTGCTCCCCACCTCCCTCGGAGGGGTTCATGCATCAGGGAACGGGCGCACCGTGGTGCTCCAAGAGGGGAAGAGGGAAGGAGAGGGTGACTGTACATCATTCATAACTCTGCCAGAGCCCAGGGGCCCAGCTCCATTCCCGGCTGTGTGATTTACAGGACACCCCAGCCGCAAGCACTCAGACGCTCAGCTTTCTGACCTCCTTGAGAGTAAGAAATTACCTGGTGATTTTTTCCTTCCCTGTTTGATGCCTCTGTCACCTGTTCCCCAGGGCTGCACAGGGCTCCATTCCAGTACTGGAGAGGCCTGCCTGGCAGCTGGCTGGGGCCACAAGATTGAGTCCTGTTGGGCTCCCAGACCTGAATGATTAAATTGGTCGGGGCGCAGACTGAAAGATCAGAGGCTTGGAGGATTTAGAACTGAGAGGGACCTTTGAGATCAGTGAGTCCAGTGCTTCCCAATCCAGGGGCCACAGACTATGAGGCAGCTGCCAGGTTAGTATGAATCCAAGTGTGCACCAAGCATCTGGTCACTGATTTAGCACCAACAAAATATGTTCTGTGACTCAGCAGAACAAGTAAGTGAGCATCCCTTCTGTGGAGGAGATGAATAATGCAATGTACACATAGAGAGAGATGAATAGGGTCATCTATACACATCATGGAGGGAGAGACCAGTGCTGCAGTAGACAGAGGGTGAGCCTGGGGTCAAGAGCTAGCTCTGTGGCCCAGGGAAAGTGACTCCATCTCTCAGTGTCCTGGGCAACTCTGCAGGGCAGTTGCCAATTTGCACCTGGTAACAGCTCACAATAGTCACTAATATTTATATAGCACTTAGCAGGTGCCAGACACAATACTATACACTTTAATTATTACCTGATTGGAGCCTCACAACAGCCCTGGGAAGTAGGTGATGTTATCTTCATTTCACAAATGAGGAAACTGAGGCACACAAGTTACATGAGTTCTCAGGGTCACTCACCTAGTTAGTGTCTGAGGGCCGATTTGAACTCCTGTCTTCCTGACTCCAGGCCCGTACACTATCCACTGGTTACCGATAGATGAAATCAGTATTTTGGACAAAAAAAAAAAAAGAATTTGTATACGTCCACATATATACCTGTACCACCTAAAGTCATGCACTTATATCTATGTCTAGATATGTACATGTATGTACATATGCATATGTATGTATACACAGACTGTGTGTGTATATATACACACAAATACACATGCACACATATACATACATACATACACACACACATATCTTGGACAAGCTAGGCAGCACAGTGAATAGAGCCCGGGTCTTGGAGTTAGTAAGACTCCTCTTCCTGCGTTCAAACCTGGCCTCAAATACTTCCTAGCTGTGTGACCCTGGGCAAGTCCCTTAAGCCCTGTTTGCCTCAATTTCCTCATCTGTAAAATGAACTGGAGAAGGAAATGGCAATACGACTCCAGTATCTTTGTTGAGAAATGGGGTGAAGAGTTGAACAAGGCTGAAAAAACAACTGGATAATAACAATAATACATACATACATATAAACATGTGTACATGTATGTGACATATATGTACACACAATGTATACATATATAAACACATGTATTGTCTTGACCTGAGATTCCATATGCATTTGTAGCTACACATTCCTCCCTGTGAGGAATCTCCCTCAACCAATGCAAACCAACAACTGTTGCCCAATCTCTAATCTTGGAGAACTGCTCCAGGCACCGAGATTTTAAGTCAGGCACCCAGGGGCACATGGTCAGTATGTGTGATTTTAAAAAGTTCTAGCTTAAAGTCAGCATTGGACTAGTATAAAAGTGCTGCTGATAAATATGGTTTTTTGTTATTCTGTATATTCCAAATCAGTGCATGAAAATAATTTGATTACTATTATGTAAGGGTCCATGACATTTTTTTTCATGTTAAAAGGGGTGATTGAGATATGCTAATCTAGTTCAACCTCTTCATTTTACACATGAGGAAAGTGAGATCCAGAAATGACTCAGGGTAGGACCCTGGAAGAACCAGGATTCAGACACAACATCTTCTAGTGGAGAGAGTTGTGGATTTGGGGTCAGAGGACAAAGGTTGAAATGTTGGTGGCACTCTTTTGTCAGTTAACAAGCTTTTATTAAGTTCTTACTATATGCCAGACTTTGAACTGAGCACTAGGAATATTTTTTTTAAAAAAGCAATTATAATCCCTACCCTCAAGAGACTTACATTTTAGCCGGAAAGACACCATGTAAATAACCAAGTACATGTAAGATATATATGTGTGTGTGTGTGTGTGTGTGCGTGTATATATATATATATATATATATATATATATATATAATCTTATATACACGCACACACACACAAAGAAGAAAAGAAGATGCAAGGTAGTCTCAAAGAAAAGACACAGAGGGGGAGCAGGGAAACTTAGGTCTCTTCTTGAAGAGGAACACTCTAGGCATGAGGGACAGTGAATGAAAAGATATGGAGAAACAGAGGGTCATTTGTGGGGAACAGCAAGTGTTTTTTCAATAGTATTTTATTTTTTCCAATTATATGTAAAGACAGTTTTTTCATTTTTAATTTATGACAACCAATTTGATATAGGTTACATATGTACATGTAACCTATACTTGTAAAACATACTTTCATATTAGTCATGTTGTGAAAGAAGAAACAGAATAAAAGCAAAAAAAAAAAGAAGAAAGTTTTTGTGCTTTGATCTGCATTCAAACTCCATCAGTTCTTTCTCTGGAGGTAGATAGCATTTTCCATTAATTCCTTTGGAATTGTCTTGGATCATTGTATTACTGAGAACAGCTAAGTCATTCATAATTAGTCATCATACAATGTTGTTGCTACTGTGTACAATGTTCTTCTGGTCTCTTTGGGATGCAGACCTAAGTAGTGATATTGCTGGATCAAAAGGTATACATACATTTTCAGGCATAGTTCCAGATAAGCATCAAGTGTATTGACTGACTGACTTATTGACGACTGAATGTAATGGGAGAGGTCAGGTTTAAGAAGACTAAATGGTAGGAAAGGACTTAAGGAAGAATTAGGAAGGTCTTTACTTTTCAAATTCTAGTCGTTTGATCCTGGAGATAATTCTCATTGAGTAGTGTAGTGACATGGTCAAACTTGTCCTTTAGAAAAATCACCTTCATAGTTGAATGGATGATGAATTGGCACAGGAAGAGACTTGAGGCTGGCACATGAATTAGAAAGCCACTCTTAATACCTAACGGGTGTATGACCCTAGGCAAGTCACTTAACCTCTTTTGATTTCATTTTCCATATCTGTAAAATGGGGGTAATTATACCTATCTCAGTGAATTGTCGCAAGAATCCAATAAGCTGATATACAACAGCTCTAATAAAAAAAAAATGTTACCTATTATTAGCTGATTATAAAAGATAAAACTCCATGGAAATGGTAGTTCTTATCATTAACATTCTTCCTACTATACTATGCAGGGGAGTCTGAAACGTTTTCCACTTAGACCTAATAGAGCATTCTGTGCGCACCTAAACCACTCAGTGTCCTGTGACATCCGAGTTACCTGGGCTTAGGTTATCTTCTACCAAGGGTGTAGATGTGAGCCTGAGTACCAGAAGACTCTTGGAAGAAAAACTCAGGCAGGTTTTACTCACCAAGCTGACACATTTGTTCATGTCTAGGCCAAGGGATTGATGGTGTCTGCTTTCCTTAATGTATCAAAGCTGAGCACCAGAGATGATTTCTTGGACATACATCTCAAGTGATTACTTGTGTTGTTATTGTTGAATTGTTTTGGTTGTGTCTGAGTCTCCATGACCCCATTTGGCGTTTTCTTGGCCAAGGTGCTGGAGTGGTTTGCCATTTCCTCCTTCAGCTCATTTTACAGATGAAGAAACTGAGGCAATCGTGGGTTAAATGACTTCCCCAGGGTCACCCAGTTAGTAGGTATTTGAGGCCAGATTTGGACTCAGGTCTTTCTGACTCCAAGGTCAATGCTCTATCGACTGATCCATTTGGCTGGTTGTGAGGCAGCTAGATGGTGCAGTGGATAGAGCACCAGTGCAGGAGTCAGGAGGATCTGAGCCCAAATCTCACCTCAGACACTTGACACTCGCTAGCTGTGTGACCTTGGGCAAGTCATTTAACTCCAATTGCCTCATCCGGGTCATCTCCAGTCATCCTGATGAATATCTGGTCACTGGATTCAGATGGCTCTGGAGGAGAAGAGAGGCTGGTGACCTGCACAGCCCTCCCTCACTCAAAACAAATCGTGTCATCATTTCTCTGATGTGATGGCCTTCTTTGGAACAAAGGATGAATATACACAGTAGCTGGTTATAGTGGTTTAGTAATAAAAAGATCTAAGTTTGAATCCTGCCTCTGACATTCATGAGCTATATGATTCTAAGCTAGTTGCTTCTAGTCTCTGGACCTCAGCTTTCTCCTCTGTAAAGTGGGGATGGGACAACCTAGTATAGGGGATATTGGCTATGGAGTAGGGAAGAGTCACTTCTGACACACATCAGCACTGTGATCACAGACAAATAAGTGACTTCACCTGTGAGAGTCCCCAGGCACTGCAGGGATTCTCCAAGGTCACAAGTTGCAGAGGCACTGTGCAATTTCCACGGGTAGAGGGAGTTTCCATATAGGGAGTTCCCTGGACCTGATAAAATCACAGATTCACCTGCCACAAACTCCCAAAATGAAGGTCAAGAAACCTTATATGGTCTACCTTTCAGGTTGTTGCAATGAAAGATTTTGTAAACCTTCATGCATTGTGGAAACAGAAGTTATTGGAAAAGTGATGTTTAGAGTCAGATCTGATTTTTAGGGTATGTAACTGGGAGATCCTGGCTGGTCTTGGCCCATTCCCACCTCCTATAAACATATACCTCTTTTTGATGATGTGACAGCTCACATTCTTGTAGCACTTTGAAAATACAAAATACTTTACATACATTCAATTCTAGAAGGCAAGTCTTTCCAGGATTTTTATCTCCATTTTATACTTGAGAGAATTGAAGTCTAGAGATACTAAGTGTGTTACCAGAGATCATATAGCCAGGAAATCGAAGGTCTTAAACTTAATATTAATCAGATCTTCCATTTTGACAGCATTTTCATGTTTGTAACAACCCTGTGAAGTAGATAATGTGCAAATATTTTACAGATTAAGAAACTGAGTCTTAGAAATGGAAAGTGATTTGTCCAGTCACACAGTCATAAGTCTTAGTTCTGGGATTCTCACCTATATCCTTTGATGTCAAATCCTCTTCTCTGTGATCTGGTCCCAAGCTTAGGACCCTTTCCCTTGCACCCATGGTTCTCCTCTTGTATACCAAGGATTGCAAAGTCTTTGCAAGGGGTCCATAAAGAAGCAAACATCCTTTCAACAGCATTTATAAATAATATCTTGCCCATATACATTACCATTTTTCTAATGCATGTGGCTGCTGAACTTAATAAAATAAAACTTATTTTTAAAAAAAATGAGTGGGGGGGCAGAGCCAAGATGGCGGAGTAGAAAGACTCACATTTGCTAGCTCCAAACCCACAGCCCATGGATTCCCTCTAAAAAGAACTCCTGACAAATTGTGGAACAGTGGAAGCTGCGCAGAAACACAGTGAAGGAGATTTCCATTGCAGAGAGCCCTGAAAAACCGACCGCAAAGGTACCCCGGACAGGAGCGGAGTCCTCCCCTCCCCCACCCCGGCCACGCGGCACTGAGAGGAGAGAGCAGACCCAAGCAGGCGTCAGGGACCTGAATCTCCGGCAGCTGCAAAGGTCCCTCCACCCACAGACGCATAGGTCAGTGAGAGAGACAGGCTGAGAGGGGAGCAGGGGATCTCCGGAACTCGGACCCCGGCGGCCACAGCAGAGGCGAGGTGGAGGCAGCTCTGCTGGAGACTCCCCGGGCGGGCAGGGGCTCCGCGGCGTCTCCATTGCAAGAGATCTCTGCATAAACCCCCTGAGGGAACTGAGCCTGAGAGGCGGCCCTGCCCC
>CM053769.1:330005481-330059568 GCA_028658325.1 Potorous gilbertii | reverse complement strand
GTTTCTCAGAAAGTCATTAGCCTCCATCTGTTCCATTCTAATTTTGAGAGAACTATTTTCTTCAGTGAGCTTTTGCACCTCTTTTTCCACTTGGCTAATTCTGCTTTTGAAAGCATTCTTCTCCTCATTGGCTTTTTGAACCTCTTTTGCCAATTGAATTAGCCTATTTTTCAAGGTGTTATTTTCTTCAACATTTTTTTGGGTCTCCTTTATTAAGGTATTGACCCGTTTTTCATGCTTTTCTTGCATCTCTCTCATTTCTTTTCCCAGTTTTTCCTCCACCTAACTTGATTTTCAAAATCCTTTTTGAGCTCTTCCATGGCCTGAGCCCATTGGATATATGTTTCAGATGTTTGGGATACAGAGACTTTGACTCTTATGTCTTTACCTGACGGAAAGCAGTTTTCTTCTTCATCAGAGAGGAAGGTTGGAATCATTTGTCCACCAAGAAAATAACCTTCTATGGTCTTATTTTTTTTCCCTTTTCTGGGCATTTTCCCAGCCAGTTACTTGCCTTCTGAGATTCCTGTCCACCCCTGCCTAGATCCACCCAGCTAGTGCTTGGGGTCTGAGATTCAAATGCTGCTCCCCAGTCTCAGGGCTTTCGGCAGCTGGATGGCTGCTATTCAGGATAAGATTAAATCAGGTTCTCAGGTGGGGGCAGGGCCGCCTCCCAGGCTCAGTTCCCTCAGGGCGTTTATGCAGAGACCTTCTGTAATGGAGCTGCTGCTGAGCCTCTAGCTGCCCACTGCCTCTGCTGCTGCCTCCTGAGGGGGCCTGAGTTATGGAGACACCCCGCTTCCCTCTCAGCCCATCCAGATGTCTCTCTCACTGACCTGTGTGTCTGTGGGTGGAGGGACCTTCATGGCCACTGGAGATGCCATCCCTGAAGCCTGCTTGGATATGCTCGCTTCTCTCAGTGCCCCACGGCCAGGGCAGTGCATGATGGACCTTTGGGCTCAGTTTTTCAGGGCTCTCTGGAACAGAAATCTCCTTCACTGTGTTGCTGCACAGCTTCCACTGTTCCAGAATTTGTTGGGAGTTTTTTTTAGAGGAAATCCATGGGCTGTGGGTTTGGAGCTAGCATATGTGAGTCTTTCTACCTGCACTTTACTTTTGATGGAATTTAACACTGACTTCTTAGGGATGGATGAACTACTTTATTGGCAAACCCTGGGGAGTTCTTGTTTTCTGTTTACCAGCTTTTGAATTTCCCTGTCACTTTCATTGAACCCATATTAATGTTTTTGAATGTTCTGGCCCAGATGAGGAAATCTTTGAAATCTGCCCACTTCTTTTCTGCTCTACTGATGCCAACCATATGTTGGCTCAGCTTTCCCTCCAAGTTAGCAATAAACTGTTGCCACTCAGAGAAGCATTCTAATCTGTTGACATTAAGTCTTCTGGTAGTCTTCCTGCCTTGGGGCCTCTGCTTTTGTTGAAAGCAAATATTTAGCTTGGAGAAGATAAGTCTATGATCAGTCCAACACTGTACCACACATCACCTTTATCACTCATGTCCTGTCTGTCCCTTCTTACAATGGCATAGTCTATTAAATGTCAATGTTTGCTGCAAGGGTATATTAACGAAGTTTGGTTTTGTTTAAGCAAATGAAAGGCAGTACTAGAGAAGAGAAGATCATGGGATACACAAGTCTTCAGTCATAAGTGACCATTGCTGTTGCTGATTCCAGCTCTATTCTGCCGAAGGTCTCTCTGTCAAGTCTGGTGGTCTGTGCCTATTCATCACCCAGAATTATAAGTATATCCTCTTTTAGTACATTGATAATAAAGGTCTCCAGGTCTTTATTAAATTTTCCTTTGACTGCAGCAGGGTTCATCATGGTGGGAACATGTGCAGTGATGATGGTGGCATGGTGCTTTCCTGCAAGTGGAAATCACATTGTCATGAGCCTGTCTTTAACTCCTTTTGGGGGCATACACACTTGTTGACTAGATTTGTTTTGATTGCAAAACCTAGGCCAGCTTCATGGCACTCCTTTTCACTGTGGCCACTCCAGAATAAAACATGTGTGCAGCTCCAACTTTAGTAAGCTGGCCTTCATTTACCAGCCTTCTTTTACTCAGGCTGCTATTTGAATGGGATACTTGCTGACTTTTCTTGCAACAAGAGCTATTCATCTTTCAGGTCTACAGGATTCATGTTGTCCATAGGCATGTACACATTGCATGTACTGAGGGTGAGTGGATCGAATCATCTTTGCAAAATTTTTTTTACATTCTTTTGTGTTTTGACCATGGGATGGGATCTTCACCTGCCACAGTAAGCAGGTCAGGTTTGAGTGAAACAGACAATGTTTAGGGCATCTTTTCTAGCCTCCCTCAAGTACCTAGAGGGTTGCTGAATCCCACAGCTGTTTCCATTGAGGATATGACTCTATGACCTAGACCACTTGTGGGCAGGGTTGTGATTACAGTTCCCAGTGTATCTACAGCTGCTTGTTCATCACTTGCCTGTCACCACAGGACTTTGATGTTGATAAAAATGGTGAAATGGTTATGGGTGTCATCTTTTGACTAACATATAACTTAGATTTAAGTGAGGCAGAGTTGCATGAAGTCATAGACCTCATTCTCCCTTCCAGAGTCATCAGAGTCTAGTGGCAAGACAAAGTCAAGGTGACTGATGATGGCCTGGGAGACAATGGATGACCTTGGCATCTTCAATGTCTAACCAATCTGTAAGCACTCTACAATGCCTGCTTCAGCTGCCTTCATGGCTTTTGGAACAAATGGTTCTCATTTGCCTATTCCTCCAGGGTAAGTCTTCACATGCTTGGGTTAGACATCCCCCTAATTTACTGAAGGTTTGAGACCCCTCAGTTACCCCTATACTGGGTTAGCTCATCTGCCAAACCAATTTACCAGGGTGTGGCTGCTGCATATGCTACAATTTCTTGGAGCCACAGATGAGAGTTGGGCGAATCAGATAGAAATCAAAGGTGGATGGGCACCTCTCACACAAGAGGTACCAGTCTTCCCTGAACATACCCTACACCCCATTTCCCATATATGAAGATTAGGAATGGAATTCATTTACTTAAGGTGATATGATGCAGTAAAGAGAACGTTAGACTAAGTATCAAGGGATGTGGATTCAAGTCCTGTCCCTGCCATTAACAATTAATGCAACCCTGAACAAATCATTTAATCTCATCGGTCCTCTGTTTTCTTATGTATAAAATGGTCCTCTGTTTCCTTATGTAAAAAATGCTGCTATCATCTCAAATCATCTCAAAGAGTTATGAGATTCAAATAAGATAATGTTCATGTAAAGCCTTTTATAAACTTTAAAACATTTACATTTATATGAATGTCAGCAGTAATTAAAATTATAGAGGGGGAAGCTAGATGATCTCTGGTCCTTTCCCACTCTGTCTTTCTATGTCCTAAGGTTACTTCTATCCATAATATTCTCTATTCTAATGTCCCTTCCAACTCTGACATTCTAAGATATTCCTATGGTCCAGGTCTTCAAGAGCAAAGATCAGCCATCATGTCCCTCAAAGGACTGCCAAGGTCAGGGCTGGGCATGTGGCTGGTACTCAATGATGACTGACAAACTATAAGTGCTAAAAGAGAGCTTTGGAGTCCTCGGGGTTAAGACTTCCTAGTCTCCTATGAGGAAGGATGGCCTGTTCGCGTCTATGAATCCTAATATCTACAGTGGAGATGAGAAGGGACTGGCAGGGGCTGGCAATGGAATTTCTCATCAGAACAGGTAGAGGGGCACTGAGATCAACTGAGTTCCCTTTCCATACCGGGAATTCTACCAAGAAGAGGTTGATTAACAATAATAGTGATTTACCTTTTACTAGGGTTTTCAGGTTTCCAAAGCACTTTCTTCACAAGGACACCATAGCGGTGTTGGAACCCATTCTTACTGGCTCAGAAGAAATGGTTATTAAGTTTTCAGTGTGAGCATTTATGACTCAGAAATTGGCAAACACTACAAGTGAAGGCTTGATTTATTGTTTTATTAATTGTCTAGGCTTAATAATGAGAGAGAGAAAATATTAATAATGTAGATTAAACTTAAAAGTATATGGTGGGTTATATTTGAGGGGGAGGGAAGGTAAAGTCAATTGTAAAATATTCACCAGCACACTCCTGCCTGTGAATCTGGTATTGCTATCCCCATTTTACAGATGAAGAAATGGAGTCTCAAAGAAGATATCATTTGCCCAGCTAGAAAGTATTAACCCCCAAACCTTGGTTTTCTGATCTTCAATGCAGGGCTTTCTTCATCATGCTACTTTGCCTCTTGGATATCTACCAGGAACGCTTCTGAGAGAAATAGGAAGATACTTATTTACATATTGAGGACTCGATCTAATTCGATGCAGAGAAGGAAGGTGTTCTGCATAAAGTCATACATCAAGTTAATGGAAGAACTCAGGCTTGAAAATACATCTTTGCCTGCCAATCAGTCAATCAATCAAATAGTTATCAAACACCTGCTATGTGCTAGGCTCTGTGCTAAGCTCTGGGGATACACAGAAAACGCCAAACCAAAGATAGTCCCTGCCTCAAGGAGCTTACATTCTCCCCCATACCATGCTGTCTCCCTTGTTGTCTAAGGGATTCCAGAACACTATGTTCAGCCTCAGAGTGCAGAGATGAGCAGTTAGAGGTGTTTGTTCCATTGGTCACACGGGTCAGCCCTCACTCTCTCCTACCCAGCTGGGAACAGCTAGACACAATTGGACTGACAGGGAGAGTGGGAAGGATATGGAGTTGGACATTGTGGCTGGAGATAAGATGGCCTAGGGAAATAATAGTTCTTGGGGATAGTATCCCCAAGGAAAAACTAACATCTTTGGCAATGGCAACTGATGCAACCCATGCCTGCCTCTTCTTGACTGACCCCAGTCAGTCACAGGGGCAGTTTGGTAGGAAAATGCTGGTCTCCCACTCAAAACCCAGGGGTTTTCCCATCTTTATCATTTGTTAGTTAGATGACCCAGGACAAGTCATTTTATTTCCCCAAGCTTCAGTTTCCCCAGTTATGAAATGAAGTTGATAAAATCATAAATCTAAAGCCGAAGAGAACTCAAAGAATATCAGATCTGATCCCTCTTGTTTAACAAATGAGACAAACTGAGGTCAAGGGAGGTGAAGCAACTTGTCAGGGATCACACAGGTACTAGGCAAAAGAAGTAGGATTTGAACTCAGATTCTTTGACTCCACAATTAGTCCTCTTTTTACTGCAATATACTAACCCTCACCTCATAGGGTGTCTTGGGCAAAGCACTGTGTAGAAGACAAAACTTCGAAGGAAGGTTCCATGAGGGCAGAAATAATAATAATATTTGTTTAGCGTTGTGAGGTTGGCAAAGCACTTCACAATTATCTCATTTCATCTTACAACCAACCCCAAGAGGTAGGTTTTATTATCAGCACCATCTTTACATATGAGGAAACTGAGGCAGACAGCAGTTAAATGACTTGCCTAAATGTCTGGGACAAGATTTGAAGTCGGGTCTTACTGACTCTAGGTCTAGTGCTCTATGCATTTTGCCACGAAGCTGCCTCAACCACATCTTATCCAAGCTTTCTATGTCCCCCAGCACTCAGCACTGTACAGTACACATGGCAAAAGATTTTACATAAAAAATGGATGGATGGATGGATGGATGGATGTTTGGATGGATGAAAGACACACATGACCCTTGAACCTCCAGTTCTCACCCTGATGCCTTGCTCTCCTGATCGGGGAGAATTCAAAAAAACTAGGGGACCCTAACCACTAGACCTTGCTTCCCTGTCATCTCCTTCTACCCTCTCTACTTTTCACTTCTTGCTCTCAGAACAATAATCAATTCTATACTGCCACTGCTTCTGAAAAGAGTATCTCTTTAGTATCATCTATTGAGATACTCAATCTATTGAGATACTCAATCAGTTGCCCTATGACCACCTCTCCCCTATTTGTATTGTCTTCCCCATAAGAAGTTAAGCTTCTTGAAGGCAGGGTGTCATTCTTTTTTACTTGTAACTCCAGTACTTAGCACAATTCTATTATATAGTGAGTGCTTAATAAATGCTTCTTCATTTGTTCATAGTAAGAACTTGATAAATATTTTTTGAATTAATGAATGCATAATCTTAAAAAAGAGGAGGTGGTGATGTCCAGGCATAAGAAGGTAGTGATTTTTAAAAAAAGAGGAATGCTCCCCAAGGAAAAGTAGGTGATGATCTCAGGAGAAAAGATCATAAGCATGATAGGGTTATAGATTTAAAATCGAAAGAACCTTAGAGGCAATCTAGTTGAATTATTTACAGATGAGGAAACTGAGGCACAAAGAAGTGAGTTGACTTGGTCTTATAGGTAGTGAGTGTCAAGGTGATTATCCCAGAGAAGATGAGGTAGTGACCTCAAATAATAAGAGCTAGCATTTGTATGGTATTTTAAGGTTTGCAAAGTCTTTTTACATATTTTATCTCATCTGATCCTTACAGCAACCCTGAGAAGTAGTGTAAGGAATACAGTAGACTTCCTGTCCAACAGGAGAGATGAAGAAGTTGTGCAAAAACTTAAAAACTCTTGCTAGGGAAGCTGGGTCACCCTTTCAGAATAAGACCAGCAGTAACAGTCCCAAGTCCTCTTTCCCTCTGTTCCCTGCAGCATGAAACAGCACCAAACCTAAACCAGATCTACAATCCAGGTCTGAGCTTCCCTGCCCCCAGTTCCCAGTCCTACTTGACTCAGAGAAGAACCCTGTAAAAATCTATCCCACTTTCCCCCACATTAGGCACCTAATTCCATCCAGGAACCATTGGACTGCCTTGTGTGAGTCCATCCTCTCTGATCACATGACCCTGCACTTTGTACCTCCCCTCAATCTAAAGATTGCCTCTCTCTCTCTCTCACTCTCTCTCTCTCTCTCTCTCTCTCTCTCTCTCTCTCTCTCTCTCTCTCTCTCTCTCTCTCTCTCCCTCTTTCTCTCTTCCACCCCCCCTCTTAAGAAGCCTGAGTGGACATTCAAGACTATGGCTAGGGATTCAGCAGTTGTATCTATTTTTCAAGCCTTTAATTTGGGAAATACAGAGAACAAGAGTTAAATCAAAGACTAAATACCTTAATATGGGGCAGCTAGTGGATAGAGCACTGGGCTTGAAGTCAGGACCTTATTATAAATCTGACCCCAGATATATGCTAGTGGTGTGACCCTGGACAAGTTCACTCAACTCTGTTTGCTCAGTTTCCTCATTTGTAAACTGAACTGGAGAAGGAAAGAGCAACACACTCCAATATCTCTGCCAAGAAAACCCCAATGGGGTCATGAAAAGTCAGAAACAACTAAAAAATGACTCAACAACGACAAATAACGTGATGTCAGGATTCACCTCCTTCTCCCTGATATCAAGGGCTATTACTAGGAACTCTGTCCCTAACCATGCACCTCTTGGGTTTTTCCCCTCCCAACATAAAAGGTAGATGAGGGAGATTGCTGCCTTTTCCTGTATTCCTTGGTATTCTGAACCGTTGAGTCCATAGTAAGACAGGTAGGTGTTATTTTATCCTCATTTACAGAAAAGGTTAAAAGAGAGTAAGTGATTCCCAGAGTCACACAGTCACTTCAAATTAAGGTTAAACATATAGCATCTGAGGTGGAATTGGAACTCATGCCCTCCTGACTCCAACTCCAGAGTTTTCTCCACTACAATTTCCTGCCAGCCCAGAAAGTAACTGTGACTTTGGATGAGTCCTTTGCTGTCTTGAGAAAAGTAGGTGACAGTCTGTAGAAGAAAAGATAGTAAGTCTCAAAGCAGGACCTAGTGACCCCTAAAGAAAAAGAAGCCACTAGGCAGAAGGAGATCCTCAGTAGGTAGCTGGAGATGTAACTAGTTTGCCAGAGAGATCTGAACTAGATTTACAAACAGGTAAGTCATCCCCATGACTGAAGCCTTTAGAGTCATAGGACAGGAGAGGGTTAACAAAGAAGAACTTATAAAGAGGAGAAGAGGGTCAGGGATGGGACCTTGGGGAGACTCTGAAGTCAGAAGGAAGAAGAAAAGCTAGCCAAGAAGACAGAGAAGGAGAAATAAGAGAGGTGGGAGGAGAACCGGGTCAGTGCAGTGACCTGAAACCAGAGGAGAATGAGCTTCAGGAGAGTCTGTCCTTACCCACTTACCACCCTTCTGCTTTTCAAAGGGTGACAATTTCGGACAAGAGGATGAGGTCATGATGGAGAAGGAGTTGTGATCCCAGAAGTGAGCAAAGGTCGACTCTTAAAACGAAGAGGAGGTGACTCCTTAGAACCCAAAGAGCAGTCATTAGAGCTGGTGCTGGAACAGCAAATACTGGAGCCAAGATTTGAGGAGAAGCCGGCGGGATCGGGATGGGGGGGGGGGGGGGAGGAACAACTGGTAGCAAACCCAAGTGACTGACACCACTTAGAAAGGCTAGGAGAGAAGTGGTGGGAGACACATCACCCTCCAAATGGGAAACACATGGGAGATACTGGTCAGGCAATGCTGGCAAACAGATGAGGTCCCAGCAGAAAAAGGAAACAGAAAACAAGATGAGAAGATAAGATTTCAAAGGCGTGTTAAATGGAGAGCAGCCCTGGCTAATAAGAAGAGCTTTGGGAATGGGAGCCAGCAGTATGCGGGTAATGATTGGTGGCCGTCAGCAGCTGCTTGGCTGGGCCAGAGAGATCTCACTGGGCTCGGGGTGGCAGTAGGTAAATGGAGGGGGGGGGGAGCAGAAAAAGAAAGAAACTAAGAGGGAGGGAGAAGTGCTCAGCAATAATAATGACCCCTTTCTCAAGTGTTTTCATGTTTACAAACACCATTATCACAACATGGAAGGTAGAGAGTACAAGGATTCCACATTTGACAGATGAGGAAACTGAGGTTTATTCAAGGAATGCGATTTTCACTGGGGGAAGGGGTAATCAGAAGGCAAGCCATCTTGGGGCGAGGGAGGGGAGAGAGATGGGGAGAGAATTTGGAGCTCAAAATCTTGTGGAAATTAATATTTTTTAAAAAAGAAAAGGAAAAGGCATGTGACTTTCCCAGGATCACACAGCTAGTTAGCAACAGAACAGGTATTCGGTCCTAGAACTCTTCCTTCATCCCTCATCTATACCCCCTCAAACACATAGTCAAAGGAGTAAGTGTCCTTTGAGCAAACCAACTCTAGTTCTCCTCCCACCTCTCTGAGCTTCTTGGTCTCCTTAGGTAATTCCCCTTCTTTCTCCTACCCTCACAGTTTAATCCTTGGTCCTCTTCTCTACAAATTTTCTGATGGTAGACTTACGGCTTTAACTCCTATAACTTTAACTGCCTTTTTACTTATAAGGACTTATAAATCTACATGTTCAGTCCTGATCTCTCTCACAAACTTCAGACCTACATCTCCAATTACCTGCTAAATATCTCCACTACAAGTGTGCTGACGTTAGATTTAGAATGCCCCAAACTAAGCTTATTCTCTCCTCCTGTCCCATCTCACCTTCGACTATTTTCCAGCTTTCCCATGACAAAGTCACCTGGGCCACAGACCTCATCATCACACTGACTCTTCACTCTCCTTCACCTTCACTTCCCTCCACACCAGATCAGTTGCCAAGTTCTCTCTAATTTAATGACTAACTTTCTGATCTCCCGTGTCTCCTCTTTACTCCTATAACCATCATCCTAGTTTAGACATTCAACCCTTCTCATCTGAATTATTGTAATAGCCTCTTGAGAGCCCACCCCATTTCTAGTCTTTCTCCCTCTAATTCATCCTTCACGTACTGTCAGACTCCTCTCCTAATATATTTCACTGAACACATCATTTCCCCTGTTCAAAAGACTTCTATGGCTTTTGTGCTGCAAACAAGGTAAGGCTAAAGCTCCAATTCCGGCATTTAAGATCTTCTATGATCTGGGCTTCACCCTCTTCTCAGTCTTATCTTATAAGGCTCCCTTTTATATACCCTGTTTTCTAGGCAAATTGAACTATTTACCAAAGACATCCTACACCTTCCTATCTTTGTGACTTCATCTATACTGTCCTCAAGGCTCAAATGTGACCTCCTCCAGAAAACCTTCCTGACATCCTTAATTATTCTTTCATGTTCTTGAGGCATATTATTTGACCATTTCATAGAACCATTTACACACTAATGTATGTTGGGACTATTTGTGTCCGCATTTAATCTTTCCACTAGGCTATTGTAACAGCAAGCACCCTAGTACACCCAGGATAGCCTGCTAGCACAGGTTCTTTGATCTGCTTTTAAAGGAAAGACTGTTCAAAAAGGGGTTAACAATCCTACCTTTAATTCCATTGACTAGTTCAGGGGAAAGGTCAGCACCTTGAACTTGAAGAAAATACAAGCAGAGAAATTAGCACAAAGACCAACAGACCGGGCTCCAACTGTCTGAGTAAAGCAATATTGCTATACACTTTACATACATCATGGATCGAGGAGGCACAGACATTTATCTGAGCATTCAGGGCGGGGCGGAGGGATGTCTCTGAACATATGGCTATTCAGAGTCTCGACCAGGAAATCAAAAGATTCTTATCACGAGCAAACCCCCAAAGCAAAATACAAACTCAGAGTATGTATACACTTCTCAGAGCCAGAAGGCATCACAACCCTCCTGACCTAGTGCCTAATTAGCTTAGTGCTGAAAGGTGTGAAAGCCTTCCTACAAGCAAGCCTCTCCTAAGCAAGCTTCTCTTTAAGAAAGTTCCTTCCCCAATGGGCTCTACGTGATTTAGGATGTATCACAGTTGGCCCATAGAACTATTAATGGATAAGGAAGATTTTTCTATTTCATTAACATTACAACTATGAACGAGCTCCTTGGGAGAGGGGACTAGATCTTTACTCCAGGATTGCCATCCGGCTGTATTCTCCCTCTCCCACCCCCACCCCCACCTCAGAAGCACCACCTAGCTATGCTCCTATCCTACTCCAGACATACCACTCAGCTGTGATCCCATGCCACCCTAGAAACACTCCCCAGATGTGCCCCCATCCTGCTGTCACCCTTCCCCCACCCCAGGAGCACCACCCAGCTGTGCTTCGATTCCTCCTTTGACCCCTTTCACTACCTTCTAACAAGGGAATAGAATTGTCCTGATGTCACTGCTAAAAGTTGGAAGAATGCCAAATACACAACAAAGTTATCATGTAAATTTCTTTTTTTCCCTTCTTTCTCTCTCCTCTGCCCTTCCCCATCATGGCTACCCTTAGACACAAATAAGCACATATATTTAAAATTATCCAATACATACTTCTATTTATTAGTTCTGTCTTTTAAATCAATTTATATTGTCCTTATCAGTAATAGTTGTATTTTATTGCAAAGCAAGTGCTTTATAAACTGTAAAATGTTTTGCATATTTAAGTTTTTATTATTATGACTTCAATGAGCATTAATACTAGATAGAGCTTTGTAAATAAGAACATTTTTTTAAAAACTGGAAGAATGGAGAGGTCAGAGCATGCAGGAAAGAAAGAAATTCCATCCCATAGATCCTAGGATTGGGGGTTGGCAAGAGAAATTGGGAGGAGGGAGAGAGGAATGCAGTTAGAGGAATACACCGCCCAAGGGCATCTGCTAAGGGCTGGCCTTCATGTAAATCTTATTTTTCTTTTTATTCTTCTCAGGCTCAGAGAAGCCCCCAAACCTCCCATCCTCTTGAAAGAGACATTCCCCTCCATGACCATGAAGAACCCTAAGCAAAAGCCACTTTGGCTCAGTGAGACTGACAACAGATAGTAACAGCATCTTCTGTTTCTTTGACAATTTATGATTTTTAAGCACTTTCCTCTCAACCATCCTGCAAGGAAAACCGCTTTTCTTTGGGCCTCAGCGTCTCTCATCCATAAAATGAGAAAGTTAAATGAGTTACACATGAAAGGCAGTGAGGTACAGTGGGCCCTGGTTCTAATCTCATTTCCAGATATGTAACAAAGAACAAATCCCATACCTGCTCTGAGTCTCCATAACCTCATCTATAATACAGGATCATAGAGTTAGCAGGAGCCTTAGAAAGTATCTCTTTCAACCCCTTCATATCTTTAGCATCTCCATCTAGCTGTGGGACAACCAAACCATCAAGTATGGGAAGTGCTTTGCAAACCTCAAAGCACTGTGTAAATAAATGTCAGCCATTTTTATCATCGTTCTCATCCTTATAATTTCTAAAGTCCTTTCCAATCTTAAAATTCTATGAACCTAACCTCACAGAAGGGCAACTAGGTAGCACAGTGGATAGAACATCCCAATGTGGAGTCAGGAAGATCTGAGTTCAGATCCAACCTCAGACACTTACTAGCTGAGTGACCTTGGAAAAGTCACTGAACCCTGCTTGCCTCAGTTTCTTCATCTGTAAAATGAACTGGAGAAGGAAATGGCAAATTACCCCCGTATCTTTGCCAAGAAAACCCCAGTGGGATCAGGTGAATCAGACATGACTGAAACGATTGAAAAACAAAACAAGCTCAAAGAAGATGAATCACTAGCCCATGCTTATACAAGTAGTAAGTGGCAGGCTCTGAACTTAAACCTAGGCCTCTGAACTCCAAG
The DNA here is from genome assembly GCA_028658325.1 of Potorous gilbertii. Taxonomy (NCBI): domain Eukaryota; kingdom Metazoa; phylum Chordata; class Mammalia; order Diprotodontia; family Potoroidae; genus Potorous; species Potorous gilbertii. Next base: position 330,047,003 of record CM053769.1, on the reverse strand, counting down.
TTCAAGGTTCTTTTTTACTGTAGCTGTAGCTCAGTTAACAGTAGTAATACCTTTGATACTGGGAATATATTTCAGTATACTTGGGAAATCTCTGGCCTTACATCAGGCTCCTCAGAATAGACGGATCAGAGAGATCAGAAACTGAAGGACCAAGGGGTCCCTACCCCAAAAGGGGAAAAGGTACTGAAACCCTACCCCCAAAATCTCAGCTTTCTTATGGGTGAAGAGATCAAGGACTAGTGCCATCCCGAATGGGAAAGATCCAAGAGGTGGATTCAGTTCCCTCCTTGTCTTAGACCCTGGCTCAGTACCTGACCAGCCTCTTCACTTAGGATCTGCTTTCACCCAGATCACTTGCCTTTCTCCCAAAATTGTCACTATCCCTGACCAGTGTTTATAGTTCCAAGGATCTGCCCATCATCTCCTTGTCAGTCCCTACCCCTCCTTCCGCAAACCAGAGCCAGCAGACACTTATACTGGAGGAAAATAGTCAGAAATAATACCAAGGGGAATAGGGAATCTTAGTGCCTTGAATTAACCTAATTAGTCACAGCCATTGACCACTTTAAAAGCATTTTTTTAAAAGACCTGTATTTTCAATAGTCTAGAATGAGGGGGTTCCCTCTACCAAAGCAGATTGGCACCTTTTCTGAAACTTAGAGTCTTAGAAAATTGCCTGGGACCCAGAGATGGCAAATGACTTTGTCCATGATCTCAAAACCAGCATGTCAGAGATTTTCCTGACTCTAAGACAGGTTAAGTCTCCATGCTAGTATAATATCCTTCTATAATTAAAGTGAACAGTTTATTGAAGTATAATAATCCCTATTTCTGTAGTGATTTAAAGTTTACAAAGTCGTTTCCTTGCATTAACCCTGCATGGTTGATAGTTGTTAAGTGTCCTTTCTTTTCGAAGAGGACGGATGACATTACAGGATTATTGATGTCTTGACTTGCTTGACTTGTGAATTGGATTTAATTGAGACAGTGTTGCACGAAGTCGGCATCCTTGATCTCTCTTCCTGAATTATCAAAGTCCACTGGCATCAGAATCAAGATGACTGGCCTTAACATTAAGAAACTCCCATTCTACTGGGAGTATGCAAAATGCTTTCTCCAGTATTTCATTTGTCTCCTAGCTCATCTATGTGGATACGCTTTCCATGAATGCAGATTACACCCCACCCACACCTTCTTATCCTGTTCTACCCTTGTCTACATTTTCCATGAGTTTTCCCCACAGAGAATTCAAAAGAAGGGTTGAAGTGGTTTTTTTTAACACTCTTCCAAGACATAGAAGAGTTTAGATTACAAGAGTTAGTTAGAAAACAGGAAAATGGAGCTTCTAATCCTACCTCTGACATTTATTAAGTATGTCATCCTAGGGTAGTCTCCATTTTATCATCTGTCAGATGGTAATAATATCTGTGGCCTTAAATTTGTCATCCACAAGATGGGCTTAAAATAGCACCAAATGCATAGGGTTGTTGTGAGAACTGAATGAGATAATGCCTGTAAGTAGCTCTGCAAACAGGAAAGTGCTGTTATTAACATCACACCTCTCTACATACCCCCCTATATGCCATATTTTGCTTATAGGTTTTGTTGGACAATGGTTACAAACAGCTTGTGCCCCAAGTTGTCCTTTGGGTCATTATGTCACCATCCTTTGAATAATTGTAGAACATTGCCAGCTCTGAAGAATCAACATGAGGTCAGCCCATGAAGTCATTTCCTTTTGCTCTGGCTCCGAAGCAGTAGAATTTGGGGGTGGAGGAGAGGGCAAGCTCAGTAGTATCATGCTAAAAGTTATTGGTCATTTGGGGGGTAGAAAAAAAAGCTAAAGCTGAGCCGGTGGCTGACAAGGTAGGATTTGAGATCAAGAGCAAGGAGTGGAATACTGAGCCCCAGAACAACGTGGAGAAAGTCTCCCTGGAGATATTAGGGATTACTTTAAGCTTGTTTAAAAGCCTTTTTGCATGGGAGTCTTAAGATTTACCCAGATGGCTCCGGAGAAGAAAGTGAGGCTGGTGACTTTGTACAGCTCTCCCTCACTTAAATCCAATTCACTTGCACATCATGGCATCACCTCCTTGATGTCATGGTCCTTTTGGAGAACAAAGGTCAAAACAGCAACCTTTGTGAGTGGAGAAGGAGCTGATCACTAGGGACCAAACTTCCAGGTGGTCAATGTGATTTTCTTTCTTTCTTCCTCTCTTTCTCTCCCTCCTCCTTCCCTCCTTTTCTCCTCTTCCTTCCTTCCTTCCTTCCTTTCTTCCTTACTTTCTTTCTTTTTTTCTCTTTCTTTCTTTCTTCCTTCCTTCCTTCCTTTTTTTCTTTCTTTCCACCTCTGTTTCCTTTCTACCTTTCTTCTCTTTCTTCTCTTTTCCCCCTTACCTGCCGGTGCTCTGCCCAAAGGGAATATAAAGTTAAATCTCTGAAACTTTGTTTTTGTTTTGTTTTTCTCTTAAATACCAGCTTTAACCCCAAATCACTCTGGTCCGAAACCAAATCCTACTTGGTCACTCTTTGGCCCCTAATTGGTTCAGAATGAATGTAAATAACAATTGTTTCTGTTTTGGCAGAAACCCTGAGGGTCTTTCCCTCCCAGATCTTTTTCTTTTTTAAAGAAAAGCCTCATTTTTTTTTAAGGCTTAATCACTGAATGGGAGCTGCCTCAGTCAAACTGAGACTATTAAAGGCATTACTTGAAAAGGCCAAGGTCCCCCACTGCATCCTGGGCCATCTCTATCAGGCTAATCATCCTGATCCATATCTGATCACTGGACCCAGATGACTCCAGAGGAGAAAGTGAGGCTGGTGACTTTGCACAGGCTTGACTCACTTCAATTCAATTCACTCGAATGTCATGGCATCTCCTCCCTGATACCATGGTCCTCATCGAGAACGAAAGACAAATGGATGAATATCTAGAAGAGACCTCAGAGGTCACCTAGTCCTGTTCTCTCATTTTATAGATGTAGGAATTAATGGTCATTGATATTAACTTTTCTTCCCATACCTAATGAAGAATACTAGTCAGTCAATAAGGACTTATTAAGTGATTACTATTTGCCAGTCAGCGTGTGTGTGTGTGTGTGTGTGTGTGTGTGTGTGTTTGTCCTTCGTTGCCAAAGAAGACCATGCCATTAGACAAATGATGACATGACTTGCACTTGACTTTGTTTTGAGTGAGGGAGGGCTGTGCAGGTCACCAGCCTCACTTCTCCTCCAGAGCCATCTGAATCCAGTGACCAGATATTCATCAAGATGACTGGAGATGACCCAGGATGGATAGAGCACCAATGCAGGTGTCAGGAGGAGTTCAAATCTCATCTCAGACACTTGACACTCACTATCTGTGTGACCTTGGGCAAATCACTTAACCCCAATTGCCAGTCAGTGTGGACACATAGAGAAACCTCTTCCCTCAGGGAGCTCACATTCTAAATGGGGGAGATGACCCACAAAGAATTATTAATATAGAAGATTTTGTTGTTGTTGAGTCATTTCAGTCATGCCCAACTCTTTGAGACCCCATTTAGAATTTTCTTGGCCAAAATATTGAAGTGGTTTGCCATTTCTTTCTCCAATTCATTTTACAGATGAGGAAACTGAAGCAAATATGGTTAAGTGACTTGCTCAGGGTCACACAGATAGTAAATGTCTGAGGTCAGATTGAACTCAGGAAGACAAGTCTTCCTGCTTTCATGTCTGGCATGCTATCTACTTTTCCACCTAGCTGTTCTCTATATAAGATATGTACAGTATAAACAGAAGGGAATTTCCTTGCACTGGGCAAGGGGGACAGGGAAAGGTTACCTGAAGAAGATGAGATTTGAGTTGAGTCTTGAAGGATTCCAGGGAAGCTATGAGGCAGAAGTGAGGAAAAAGAGCATTCCAAGAATGTAGTATAATTAGTACAAATGAGCATAGGAGACAGAGTATGAGGAGCATCAAGTGGTCCAGTGTGCCTAGATTATGGAGTGTGGGAGGTGTCTAAAATGTAAAGACACTAGAAAGTTATGAAGGGATAGGTTATGAAGGATCTTAAATGCCAAATAGAGGATTTTATATTTGACCCTAGAGGGAACCACTTAAGTTTATTGAGGAGAGATATAATATGGTCAGACCTGTGACTGACAAAAATCATTTTGGCAGTTAAGTGGAGAATGGATTGGAGTAAGGAGAGACTTGAGTTAAGGAGGTCAGTTAGAAGAGTATTGCAATAGTCCAAACAAAAGGTAAAGTGGGCTGTACCCAGTGGGTGTCTGTGTGAATAAAGAGAAAGAAAACATATATCAAGGATGGTATGAAGTTAGAAATGCCAATATTTGATGACAGCTCGGATATGGAAATGGGTGTTAGTGAGGAGTCCAGGATGACACCCAAATTTCAAGCCTTCAAAATTATCTCTCCAAAATTCTAGAATGAATGTCAAAGGATACCAGATTTTCCTTTTTGTTTTTCATCACAGATTTTAAGATGAAACCGTCACTCCCTGCCAATAGTCTCATGATTTCTATTCATCTTTTCTATGCTGATGAGAACAAAGTCCCAAATAACTATTCCCCTCATTGGCTCCCTCACCATTTAAATAATCAAATTATCAGTAAGACAAAATAAAAAATTATTAATTGCTTCATATTTGGTAGAAAGATCACTTCAAGCAGCTGTCTAGATAACTGAATTTCCCCATCATTACTACGTCATGTGCCAAAACATGTGCCAAATGCTGCCGAAGGACAGGAACACTAACAGGGGAATGAAAGAGCATTTTGTTGTTGAATCATTTTTCAGTCATGTCTGACTCTTTGTGACCTCATTTGAGATTTTCTTGGCAATGACCCTGGAGTGGTTCTTCAGTTCATTTTACAAATGGGGAAGCTGAGGCAGAGTTGAGTGACTTGCTCAGGGTCACAAAACTAGTAAGTGTCTGCAACTGGAGTTGAACTCACAAAGATGAGTCTGGACTCCAGGCACAGGGTTCTATCCAGTGAACCACCTAGCTATCAAAAGAGCATTTAATAAGTGGTTATTATGTGCCCTCCAAATGTGGTTAAGTGCAGGGGACACAAAAAATTCAAGAAAGGTAGTCCCTACCCTCAAAGAGCTTACATTCAAGTGGAAAGACAACACATAAAAAGAAGCTAGTATTGGAAGGAGTAGAGAAAGGGAATGAGATCATGGAAACATGATTTGGAAATTGTCAGGAAGTGGCATGGTAACCAGATTTTAGGCAAGAGATGATGAAAATTCACCTAGCAGACCTGAGTACGAGTGGCAGAGTCTGGATTACAATAGTGGGGAAAAAGATGAAGGTCAGCAAGCAGGTGACATGGTTTGGAAATGATCAGGAAGTTATACTAATGATACTAATACATCATTGGTGGAACTGTTAGTCCATCCATTTGAAAAAGCCATTTGAAACCATGCCCCCAAAATCACTACACTATGTATACCCAGTGATAGTAGCCATATAAAACCCAAAGAGATCAAAGACAAAAGAAAACATTCCAAATGGGTAAAAATAGTTACTCCAGTACTTTTATTATAACAAAGAAATTTTTTTAAAAAAAGGGAGATGCCCATCAACTGAGGAATAGCTGAATAAATTATAGTATATAATGTAAGGGGATACATTTATTTGTAAAATAATTTTTAAAAGAGTGGATTCAGAGAAATCTAGGAAGACTTGTAAGAACTGGTGCAGACTTAACTAAGCAGACCCAAGAGAACAATTTATGCAATAACCACAATAATGCAAAGGAAAATGGTTTTAAAAGACTTAAAGACTCCAATTAATGCAAAGACTAATCATGACTCCACGAGACTGATGACATAGTATGCTAGTCACATCTTTCTTCAGAGATTATTAACTAAATAAGGATGTGGAATGAGACATATATTTTCCAATGTAACTAATGGATCTGTTTTACTTGACTATATTCATGCTAGTCACTCTTATTTGGAGAGAAGAGAGTTGGTGTTTTGCATAGTTTATTGATAACTGTTTCATTTAATATATGCTTTTAGAAAAAGTGTACCCAGCAAAGAGGGATTCCTACACAATCTTATTGTTCTTTGCATGTGGAAATGTTCATATTTTTTGATGTTTGTCAAGTTCATAATAAAAAAAAGAAAATATACCCAAATCAATGATATATCATGCTTCTTTGTTGAGTTGTGATCTGTTTTCTAAACTTCACTATTTCCTTTTCCAAGGAAGACTATTGTATGCTCCCAAGGATCTTCCAAGTCCAATGACCTTTTCACATTCTTATTCTTCTTGACCTCTCTGTAGCATTTGAATCTATTAATTAGCTTCTTCTACTGGATTCTTTCTCTTCTCTAGGTTTTTATGACACTGCTCTCTCCTAATGATTTGATCACTTGTTCTCAGTCTCCTTCTCTGGATCTGTATCCATGTCATGTCCTAACTGTGCACTAGCCATCGCTGTTCTCCGAAGTTGTGTCTTGGATCCTCTTCTTTTCCCTCTAGGTTGTCTCACTTGGAGATCTTATCAATTCCTCTGGCTTCAATTATTAACTCCATGCAAATGATTCTCAGATCTGTATATCAAGTCCTAGTCTCTCTCCTGAATTCCAGTCCCACATCGCCAATTGCCATTTGGACATCTTAAACTAGCTACCCCTCAAATTCAACAAAACAGAACTCCTTAGGTTTTCCCTCAAACCCTCTCCTCTTCTGAACTTCCCTATTATCTCTGAGAGCACTCATTATATTTACAGTCACCTAGGTTCACAATGTCGGTGTTACTCTCTGTTGCTCCCCCATATCCATACCGAAAATCCCATAGATTGTCAAATCTTGTCATTTCTGCTTTCTCAACATCTCTCATATTTATTCCCTTCTCTCAACTCATATGGTCACCATCTTATTGAGGCTCTCATCATCTCCCACTTACTTACTCTTTAAAAACCTAAAAATAGAAGCAAATTGAATAGTGATCAAGAAAATCAATGAGAAACTAGAGTAGTTGACTTCATCCACCCTAGAATTGCACAAAAAGTCAACTAGAAGTCTATGGATAAAAGGAAAGTGGACTTGCATAAAAGCCAGTGCCAGTACAGACCAACAAGATAGAATCCTCCTAACAGCCAGAAATAGGATATATGTGTGTGTGTATATACATATATATAAGGATGATGCATCCAGAGGTGGTAATAGCAGAGGGTTCTGATGAGAAATTCCAAGGACCAATTTCCAAGGTTGGACCTTGGAACTTTCGGGTCTAGAGGCTGCAAGATAAATGATATTCTAAGATACCAAAATTGCCCTGAAGATGCAGTGCTCTGAACCTCAGCTAAAGGAGGGCTAAAACCGATGAATACTGTTAACATAAGCACATTCTGGGAGGTTCAGATCAGCATAGGAATTAAAGTTATCCAGATCAAGACCACTAGGATGATCATCCCACCCAAAAATTATTAAGAGATAGAGTCTGGTCCTGGTATAAATGCTCAAGTTGGAAACTAGGGCTGAAGATATGAATAAACAGAAGAAGCACTGATCAGTATGAAGTATTATTATGGAGCTAGAAATACGCCCCCCCCCCAAATAAAATCCAACCTAGTAGAAAATAGCTTTATAATTATTGAAAGCAGAGAATCAAAGGAGAAAATGGATTTTTCACAAAGGTTACATTAAAAACCTGGGAGAAATAAAACATGAAATTTTTAAAATGTAAAAAGAAAGCTCTATAGAAATTTCTAAAAGAATTAGAAAGAGAAGAAATAGTTTAGTTCAGAAAGTGCTCAATCTTATCCAAGCAATGAAATTTCTAAAAATTTGAATAGAGCAAACAAAAATCAATGACTCAATGAAACAAGAAATATTAAAACAAAATCAAAACATTAAATAGAAAGAAATGTAAGCTATCTGATATTTTAAAAAACTGACCTGGAAAATAGATGAAGGAGAGATAGAGAAGCCTAGACAAAATATTTCAGGATAACACAGTCATTATGATAAGTGGGGAAAAAAGAAAATAATGAAAATAATAATCCATTAGAACTAGAGGACAAAGTAAAAATATAAACTACTGATCATCTCCTAAAAAAAATTTCAAAAGAAAATGTCTCAGAAATGTCCTAATCAAAATCTAGAGTTTTCAGATTAAGTAAAGAAAAATTACTGCAAATAGGCAGAGATCTAGTACTAAGGAGCCACAGTCAGCATCATAGATGACCTGGAAGTTTCTACTATAAATGAGAGGAGATCTTGGAATATGAATATTTTAAAATGCACATATGCAAGCCAACAACCAAGAATACCTTACCCTTCAAAAAGGCATATAATCATAATGGATTAATTAATTAATAGAGTAGGGGGGGTTGAAGAACTTCTATTGAAAAGGTCAAAGCTGAGTAAAACTTTGAAATATGAACACAGGAGCAAGAGAAAACTAGAAAGATGAATGTATTGCTGGCTTTTTAAAAAATTTTATCTCTTGTGAATTTGCGGATTCCTCTGCTATGATTTTTCCTACATTGTAGTTATTGTCTACAGTATACTAGTTTGGTGGGCAGTTTTCTCTTTCTTACTCTCTTTTCAATGTAAAGTCCTTTCAATTGGGATTTCAAGATATAGGGCAAATATTTTTACCAGACTTTGTTAGGTATACTCTGTCCCTGCCCATTGTTCCTATATTTTAAACTACATGACAGAAATACAACTTCTCAGACACCATCTTCTTAGTCAGTCTTTTACTTCCAAAATCTGCCTCTCTCTTCTCAAAGGCTTTGCCTTTAATCAACATTTGTGATAAAATTCTCTTCCATTTAAAGTTTTATGTTTCTTCTTCAAGGCTTCACAATCCTAAGAAATGTTTTCTAGGTTCCTTCTGGCAGTATAAAATGATTTGATGAGTCTTGAAAAATTTGCTGTCACATCTTGGATACATACCCCATGAAGAAAACCATATTTTATTATTATTATTTTGTTATTGTTAATTTTCCCCCTCTGTAAAATATAGAGATTGGATTAGATGACTCCTGAATTAATTTGTAGTCTAACATTACAGATTCTGAGATCCATTTCAACTCCACCTTCTACAACCAATCATTCCGTACACTAAGATCTTTGAGTCTCATTTATGGAGCTAGTTTTGGTATTTAGTCTGCTTCTGGAATTCTGTACTTAATCCAGCTGGACTCTTAAGAATCCATGCCACCCCTTCAGTCAACCTGGTGGGAGCACTAACCATTCTCTATATCCTAGCTACGTCATGCGGATCTAACCAGGTAAAATTTCCCTCTTCTCATGGTTCTTAACTGTTCTGGGCAATTTAGTTTACACATTACTACCCCCTTCCTTTTCTTCCATTTCTACCATGTGAGTTCATTGACAGAAGAGAGAATGACATGATCTATGGGATAATATCCCCAAATCCAAAGAAACATGAAAAGATAAGAATTAAAATGATTCCTAAATGTCATCTAGTCTAATGTTTTCATTTTATGCATCCCTGAGAATCCGGATCACTAATTTAGAACTGATAGAGAACTTAGAGATCATTTAATCTAACCCCCCAACTTTATTAATAAAGAAACTGAGGCTTAGATATGGGAAGGGGTTTTCCCAAGGTCATGCAGTCAGTTAATAACAAATCCAGGACTTCACATCACTGTTGTTGATATCACAATGTTGACCCTTTTTCTAAAACACCATGTCAGTTTCTGATCATTAAACTGTTCATTTAATTCATTACCATTTCACATACACCCCCTCAACCTTCCTCCTCTCCCACAACACACAAACACAAATTGATAAAGAACCTTGATTTCTATTGTCTGCTGTGCTGAAATCTTGAGTGCCTCTAGCAGGAAGAACACCGACATTCTCTGCTCCAGAGGGTGTGGTGGGATTAGGTTAGTTTGTACAGAATGAACAGTTCAATCGTCCTTCTTCCCCAGAATGTCCAATTATGGGGGCGATGGAGGAGGAGGGATAATTTTGCAAATGGACATGTGTTGTTGTTGTCATTTTTTTAATTTGGACCTTATGAGGACACAGTGGTCCAATCCCAGCCTGAAAGTGAGACCCTGAGAATACTCAGCCCAAGTTAATATCGGCAGCAACAGAAATACAGGCATTAGCAATGGTCCCTATGAGGGTTGAACTGCCATTACCATATTGGTTAGAGCCAAGGGCAGACAGCTATGAAGAGATGGGGCTGGTCCCACAGCTTGGCGACAGTACTGGACTGGCATGTTAGAGATTCATAGAATGTCACTGCTGTAATGGACCTTAGAGCATAGGACGTGAGAACAAACATAGAAGACAGGATATTAGAGACAAAAGAACCTCAAAAGATAAAATGTTGGCACATAGAGACGTTGGAACTACAAGGAAGTTATGTCATCATCTAACCAGAGGTTCTTAACCTTTTCTGTGTCAACCTTTTGGCAGCCTGGTGAAGCCTATGGGACCCCATCTAGGAATAACTTTTCAAGTGCAAAAAATAAAATTTTATTACTGGGCTTACTAAGGAAGCCAATTATATTGAAATACAATCATAAAAAAATATGTATATTTTTAAAAAACGAGTTGAGTGACCTTGGGTTAAGAACCCTTGAGTCTAACCCCCTTGTTTTACCAAAGGGAAAACTAAGTTCTAGAAGGTGGGCTCAAGTCTCGATACGAGTTAGCGGTGGAGCTGGGGCTTTAACACATATCTCTTGATTCCCAGGCCTCTACTACACAGAGATTAGGGCTGATGTGGCTAGACTGAGAGAAGGCAGAGCTCAGAGGTTGTATTTCCAGTAGTATCCTCCTTGCTGCAATTAGTGGGTCATCTTTTTCCTTCTTATGCATCCCCAGGTCTAATCTGTGCTAACAAGTGAGGGGGTGGGCAGTCTCAGAGGCAGGCAAACTGCTTGAAAGAGCCATTTCAACCCTGTCTCATTGCCTTCTGGCAGGAAAAGAGACTTATCCAACACCATGACTGTAAGCAAAGGTCTAGTGCCTAGGCCTCTAATTGAGGGATCTTCATATGTCTGAAACACTGGAGATAGGGGCTACTATTATTACCCCTATTTTTCAGTTGAGAAAACTGATGCAAACAGAGGTTTAGAGACTTGCCCTGAGTCATACTGCTAGCATCTGAGGATAAATCTGAATTTAGGTCTTCCTAATTCCAGACCCAGCATAGTATCCATTATGCCACCAAGCTGCCACCTGCACTGATTTATAAAACATGCAACTGATTAGCGTTTCCCTGAACCGCCGACTGATATCTTTTAAAACCAGGAAGGTAGCATGATGTCAAGCAAAGAGCAATGGACTCGGAATCAGAATGCAGGTTTGAATTCCAGTTCTATTTATCACTGAGCACTTCACCTCTCTCCACCTCAGTTTCCTCATCTCTAAGGTGGGAATAGTAATACATTTGTTCTCTTCTTGGCAGGGTTATGGTGAGGAAGAATACTTTAAATTGCTACATGAATATGTTATTAATTATTAATATAACAAAGACTACAGAAATCTTCTTCCTTAGCACAGATGCCTGCACTGGAACCAGCTGGCTTTTCCCCACCTCCTCCCTCTTGGAGATCTCTCTCAAAGCATCCCTAGAATAATTTCAATAACTGAACCCAGCTGCCACCAGAGGCAGAAGGAGATGGAAAACTCATTTGGGGATAAAGGGAGGGCATTGCCTCCCCTCAAGAATACAGAGAGTGGGCTGGGAAGAGGAGTGATGTCAGAGAGAGAAGAATGCTTCACCATCAACCCCATTTGGGTGGTTACTGAATGTTGCAATTAGGGTCATTGCCAAAGCACCTGAAAGAACTTCGATGTGAAAAGGCAAGAGCTATAGGAAGTTCCATCCCTGAGGTTGTTACTGAGGCTCATTTTCAAGCTTTCTACCTGGCCAGGATAATTGCTCTGTGGGGATGAGATATTAGTAAGTTAATCCTTTAGGGAAAGTGATGAGCCCTATCTGCTGACAGAACTGGGAGCTGGGGGATAGAAGAAAAGAAGGAAGGGTCCCGTGGCTTCTGATGGCCTGGAGTGTATGGTTGCTACCACAGAGACCTCTTGTGAAAATAGCAAAATAGCGGAGACAAAGAACAACAAGGTATAGACCAGTGGTGTCCAACTCAAGTAGAAGAGGGGATCAATATACACAAGCATCTCTGGGGGCTGCATATTAACTTAGAAAACCATAGAGTAATGTATTCATTGTATTTTTGTTTATTTTGTTTACTATTTCCCAATTACAATTTAATTGGCTCTGGCTGAAGTCTGGAGTGTTGCTGGCTGCAGTACAGCCTGGTCCAGTGTTTGACATCTCTGGTGTAGAAAAAGGATCCTCAGAAAAAGCAGTGATGTAGAGGAGGTAACTCACTTGCTGATGCTCCACTCAAGGCAGTAGCTTATTCATGTAGACCATATAAGTCACTTATGGGCAACTAGGTGGTGAAGTGGATAAAGTGCCAGGCGTAGAGTTAGGATGACCTGAATTCAAATCTGACCTCATACACTTACTAGATGTGTGACCCTAGGCAAGTCATTTAACCCTGTTTGCCTCAATTTCCTCTTCTATAAAATGAGTTGGAGCACGAAATGGCAAACTACTTCAGCATCTTGACCAAGAAAACCCCAAATGGGGCCATAAAGAGTTGGACATGACTAAAAGTGACTAAACAACAGCAACAAATTATAGGTCACCTATGAGAGGGTTGCCATTGATGAGCATCTCTTGATGCAAGACTCAAATGCAAGTCTTCTGAATTCATTGATTTCTTTTTATTTAACTCACCTTTTTCTCTTTTCTTTTCTTTTTCTTTTTCTTCTTTTCTCCTTTTCTTTCTTCTTTTCTTCCTTTCTTTTTGTTAAGAGCTCTGTAAGCTCAAGTACTTGCAAGGGGCAATTCTTTGAGAGATACTGACATTTTCAAGGATCACCTGGGTTGATTCAGGAAGTCAGAAAAATGAGAAGGTCCAAGATTCTTTGTGTCCAAAAGAAAACTCTGGCAAAGAGGTTGTATTAAACATGCATAAAAACCAAGGTAGAGAAGCATGGGCTGCTGGGAAGAATACTGAATTTAAGATCAGAATACCTGAGTCCTATTCCCGACTCCAGTGACACTAAGTAAGACATTTTAGGTCTCTGAAGCTGAACTTCCTCTTCTGTAAAATGGAAATAATAATATTATTATTAACAGGTAAATGATAACCGATAATAATTCACATTTATATAATGTTACAGAGATTTGTTTCCATACGTTATCGCATTTGATCTCCACTTTGTAAGCACTACATAAATGGGAGCTATTATTGCCATTATTAGGTAATAGTAATTAATATTGGTTGTAACTTGTACTCAGCAGAAATCCTGACGTAAGACTAGATTCCTCAAAACCAAGTCAATTTAGGGCTGGCTATTGAGCCATCATTTAAAAACAGAAATATCCTGGACAGAGGACAGTTTGATAGTAGATAGGTGGGAGAATGCATTTTTACAGAGGACAGTAAAACCTGTGACAGAATTATGCCAGGAGAGAGGGGTCCCCCATTCCCCAACCCTCACTCCCATGAGGGTTGGTGGAGGATATAGTACCCTGGTAGTAGTTGTTCAAGAAGTCAGCATAGAGGCTGGCAGAGGCAAGGTTGTTTGAAGTAAGAAGCGTGCCTCTTATATAGATAATGTCACCTTGATGTAAAATCCCATTCACCCCATGCTAGTTACAGCTCTGAAATCAGGGTATTTACACCAACTCATACATGTGGTCAGGAATGCCCATCTCAGCATCTTGGATGAGTAGGACATCCTCCCAATTGATCATCTCGAACTCATGTTCTCTGGCTCCAAACCTAGTGCTCTAACCATTGTACTACGTACTATCTCCTCTAAGCTGAAAATTCTTATTTAAGCCTTCCAGTTTTCATAACACGTTTTCCAGTCCTTTCGTAAATCCGTGAGGTCAGCGTTCTCTGAACACATTCCAGCTTGCCCATATTTCAGTTGTGATCTGACCAGGGCAGAATACAGGTAAGCTATCACTCCCTAGTTCTGGACACTATGATTCCTTTAATGAGATCCATAAAAGCACAAACTCTTTTGGCTACTGGTTCAGATTGAGCTTGCAGTTCACTTGGTCCCCCAGCTTTTCTTTTTTCACATGAAGAACCATATAGTTGTATCTCCTTCCTCTTGAACTTTTGCAATTGATTTTTCACACACCCACATCCAACTGTAAAACTGTACAGTTATCCCCATTGACTTTCATGTCATTCAATTAAGCCGAACATTTTAGACTAGTAGGAGTTTTGGGGATAGACTCTGTCAGTCAAAATATTAACTCTCCCCACCAACTTTGTACTATATGTGAATTTGACAAGCATGTCATCTACCCTTTTATCCAAGTAGTTTTTTAAAAAAAAGTTAATTATAGTCAAACATAGATTCTTGGGTCACTCCACTCCACACCTGCCTTATGCCACACAATGTACTTTTTGAATATTTGTCTTACTACTCAACTAGACTATGAGCTCCACGACATCAGGCAGAAAGGTCCTACGTTGCTACCTGCCCCTGAGAATGGGGGAAAGGATGGTCTTCTGGGAGAGGTCAATAACTTTAGTAGTTGGTGCTAAAAAAAAAAAACTAGTTTAAAACAGCCTGGGGTTCATCTATCTAGACGTACAGAACTAAAATCAGGCCATTATTCCATCCTTCCCACACACAACTATCCCCTAAGCAGAAAGGTACCCTTTCCCCTCTCCAGGACCCCCTCAAGCTGATGGTTTTCTGATGTGTTTCTAGTCCCTCAGATCAGCCTGATGTGGTGGAGAGAATTCTAAACCTGAAATCAGGAGGGGGAAAAAAGGTTTAAATCTTGGCTCTTCTATTTACTGAAACTTGAACATGTCACTTGACCTCCTGAGTCTCATTTCCTCATCTGCAAAATGGGGATAATGACTCTCGTATCGCCTATGAGTGATCAGGAGGGTTAAACAAGATAATGGATGGAAAACCTTCTATAAATGCAGGTTGTTATTATTTTAGCTCTTGAAGCTGTGGCATGGGGGCTGTGATCTGGGCCAGAGAGGGAACAGCCATTTAGATGAAGTCACAGATCCTTGGAATGTTCAAATATGCATAATCATCCATTCCTCCTTCTCCTCCAGCAGCTAGTCTCTCCCACAAGCCACTTGTCATCTTTCAGAATCACAATTACTGTGGACTTGGGTATCAGGAAGACCCAAGTTCAAATCCTGCCTCAACTACTTCCTAAATATATGACACTGGGCAAAAAAACTTGTTTGAGCCTCGGCTTTCTCATCTATAAAATGGGGAAGATAATCCTTGTACTCACAAGATAGTTGTGAGGAATCTGCCTTGTAAACCTTACAATGATATTGAAATGGAAATGATTACTATTACTGTAACTACTATACCAAATACACTGCAAGCCCTTGGGGAACAAGGACTCAGAACCTAGTACAAAGCTAAGCGCACTGGAGAGTACCAATAATTACTTGTTGACTTTCATTTAATGAAGACCACACTCTCCATTCCATGCCAGGAGTTCAGACACAGAAGTTGTCCCTGGAGAGTTGGGATAGTTTTCCTTCTGTTTATTTCCATGTGATCCTGGAGAACCTTGTAACCTCTCAGAGCTTTAGGTGATGCTCTAAGACTATAAACTGCAGGAAAAAAAAGTGTAATCTTCATTGGTTGAGGTAGTTCTCTCATCTGAGCGGTTGCTATATCAATGAAATCATAGGACCAGTCTCTACCCCATCTCAGGGGGGCATGATACATCATGGGCATAAAATGAAAGGAGAGAGAGTGGGAGGAACAAAGGAAAGAGAGAGAGAAAGAGGGAGAGGGAGGAAGGGATTGGTGTTCCCTTTCATTTGTACAACTTCTCAGATCAATCTGAGAGCTGGTGAGAAAACTCTAAAGTCTGAGAGTCATGAAATTTTAGGGCAGGTGAGTCTCGTCCAAACTAGACTATTGGACTATAGAAAACTATATATTAGAGCTAGAAAGGAACCTTAGAAAACTGAACATTAGAACATAGACCATGGAATATTAGCACTGGAAGGGACCTTAGAAATGATCAAGTTCACCCTTCCCTCCTATCTTCCCCTCCCCCACTTTGCAGCTCAGAGAATCAAAGGATTTTAGATCTGCAAGTTTCATAAGTCATTTAGTCTAACCCATATCCAAATAGGTATTTGGAGTTCAACCTAAGAGAAGATGGCCATCCAACTTCTTGGTGGTGGCCCATTTTCCCAGCTGCCTCTCCACTGATGCAACCAGTATATTAAGGGATAATCTAGAATCCAGCACTGGTAGCAAGAACCCTGCTCCTCCTCCACCACTTCAGAGATCTGGAACAAACCCTGGAGACCTTTAAAAAAAGAAAGGAAACCAAGCAGAGGTTTCCCTAGTAAGGTATGTACAAGGTTATCCTCTCAACTCCATAAATGGCTACGCCAATACTTCCATTTTGATCAACTGATTAGCAAAACATTGTGTGATAGATGTGTATAGAGTACTGTGCCGTGTGCTTATAGAGATACAAAACCAGCCTGATATCTAGGGATACTCTTATCTAGGAGGGTAAGGGACCAACACAGTTATATAATATATACATATGCCTTATATATACAACAATAATATATGATATACAATGATCTATGAATGATGAATACATTCAAGGTACAAATCAAAAACTTCTTAGAGGAAATGGGAATTTGATATGGCCTTTAACAGATGGGAAGAATGTAACAAGTAAAAATAAAGAGGGAATTCCAGACATAAAGAGAAGTTTGAATAAAGGCATGGAGGTGTGAAACAAAGGATGACTAAACAAATGTCAGTAAGTCAATGTGAAAAATAAGAATCAATGAATATTAAGAATTCAGAGAAGCAGTCAGTCAATATTTATTAAATACCAGGCACTGTGCTAACTGCTGAAAATACAAAAAGAGACAAATGACAGGAACTTACAATTGAATGGGGGAGATAACAAGCAAATATGTGTAAACAAATTTTATAAATAAAAAATGAGAAATAATTAACAGAGAGGAGACACTAAAATTAGGAGGGGTGAAAAAAGTTTTTCTGTAGACACTGAGATTTTGGCTGGTACTTAGAGGAAGCCAGGAGACAGAGATGAGGAGGAAGAACATCCCAGCCATGGGGAATAGTCAAAGAAAATTCCCAGAACTGAGAGATGGAGATTCTTGTTACTAGAATAGCAAGGAGGTTCATCTCATTAGACTGGAGAGTACATGCTAAGGAGCAAGATGTAAGAAGACTGGAAATGGGGGGTCGGGGTAGGTTATGAAGGACTTTAACATCAAACAGAGGATTTGAATTTGATCCTGGAGGCAATAGGGAGCCACTGGAGTCTATTGAGTACTAGAGTGATATGGTTGCACCTTTACCTTAGGAAAATTACTTTGGTAGCTGAATGGAGGATGAATTGGAGGGGGGATGCTCGAGGCAAGCAGACCCAACAGCAGGTTATTGCTATAGTTCAGGCATGAATTGATGAGGGTCTGTACCAGAATGTCAGGATTATCACAGAAGAGAACGGGGCATGTTCAAGAGATGTGCAAATGTGACATCAATAGGCCTTGGTAAGAAATTGGATATGGAGGGTGAGAGATAGTGAGGAGTCCAGTATGACACCTATGTTGTGAACCTGAGGATAAGGATGAATAGTGCTGGGAGGATGGTTCTGCACTCAGGGAAGTTAGAAGAGGGGATGGAGTCAGGGATAAAGATTTGGACACAGCTAGTTTAAGGTGTTTACTGGACATCCAGTTTGAGATGTCTGAAAAGAAATGGGAAATTTGAGAAGCATGGGAAGACATATGAATTGATGCAGAGTGAAGTAATAAGAACCAGGAAAACTATGTAATGATTGCAATGATAAAATGGAAATAACAAAAAAAAATAATGTGCTCTATAATAATATAATGACTAAACTTGGCTGCAAAGAAGAGATAAGAAAATGCACCTCTTCTTTGTAGAAGTGGGAAACTGAGTGTGGAAAATTGCATATGCTGCCAGGTTCAGCTGATGTGTCTATTAATTTTGTTAGTTTTTTTCCCTATCTTCTTTTTCATAGATGGGCTGGCTAACCAGGGGTATGGTATATTCTGAAGTGAAGGTTATGTAAAAACAAAAGATATAGGAAGGGAATGTGGGAGGGAGGGGGAGAGAGGAAGGAAGGAAGGAAGGAAGGAAGGAAGGAAGGAAGGAAGGAAGGATGTGCCACATACTCTGGTAAGCAGAAGATAAATGTAAGAGAGGGAGAGGGAGAGAGAGAGAGAGAGAGAGAGAGAGAGAGAGAGAGAGAGAGAATTTTTGCAGAGGAAAAGAGTTTTCCAGTTTAGGTGGGGCATAAAATACATGGAATCATGAGGAAACTGAGTCCCATAAAGACAAACTGCCATGCCTGAACTCATATGTTTAGTGTCGAAAACTCAAATCCATTTCTGCCTTTAGTCCAAAATTTGTCATTACATTTCACATCCTATACAGATACCCTTCAAACAAAATCACCAAGATTTCTGCCCACTCCTTTTTTTTTTCTTTTTTTTTTTTTGTTAATATGAGGCTCTAATATGAGTAGTCAGCTTCCTTCAGTGTCTGGAATTTGTTCACCAGTCAGATTGCTATCCAGTCACACTCCCAGAGTGCATTTTTCTCCCGGAGACTCCTCACTTCTCAGAACTTGGGGGAGAGTTTCCAAAGCGTAAGGGTACATGAGAACAAATGAACACACCCATGCACTGCATAAAAAGATACAGCCCCAAGCCTAGGATAAGGCCCACGGATGGCAGAGTGTCACTTAACAGTAATTAATCCTGATGTGTGGTGATGAGCGAGACGAGTTTCCGTCAAAGGTCGGGAATGAAAGTGAACAGCTGAGGGTGTGGGCTGTCTTGTTGGAGTTGTTTCTGCCGTGCAGCTCTTGGTGATGAGCGGCAGATGCTCGGGACTGAAATGATTATCGGTGGCCTTTGCTGGCAGAATTCCGAATGTGGGCCAGGCTGGAGGAATATCAAACACATTCGACAACTGCTAGAACGCACAGAGATGGTCGGTCTCTCTCCAGCAAATACATCATGTTTATACCACAAGTTGTTCAATGCAAAGCAACAACCCGGAATGGATCCCACCCAGATTGTTGTGAGTTCTTTACATGGAACTTTAAATGAATGTTGTGTTTATAAGGAGCACATTAACAAAATGGAAAGAGTGCTTTATGGATGGGATTTTTGCTGGCAGTCCAGTTTGCTGTATCTTTTCCAGTAACTAAAGAAGATAAAACTCTTTCTCTTTTCACCTTGGCACAGCAGAAACAGTGCAGAAAGAGCACTGTTCTTGGAACACAAAGACTTGGGTTTGATTCTTACTCTAGGGCTAAACATATGTGTGTCTATGGGAGAATTAGTGTCTGAGCCTCTCAGTTCCCTCATCTGTAAAATGGAAATAATCATCCTTACACTGCCTACCTTTCCCTATCCCCTGCCCCCTAAGGTGGTTTTGAGTTTTACAAATTTTAGTATGCTACAGAATTGTGAACTATTTGAATGGATGGATGGATGGATGAATGAATGAATGAATGAATGAAGCACTTATTATGTGCAAAGCACTGTGCTAAACATTAGACATACAAATAGAAACGTAAGCTGGTCCCTGCTCTTGAGGAGCTCAAACTCTAGTAAGGGCAGACAACACTTGTGATTTCAGTTGCCAGTAAGATGGAAAGGCTTCATGATCCTTAGGATATAGCAGCAGAGTGGGGGGGCAATGCTTATTTTTTTTTTAATACCATTCTTATTGACAAAATCCTATCAGTTTCTGATATTGAAGTATTTGACAGTGCCAAGGATTTTAGTGATAAGAACTTTCTTTTCTGGGTCTTCAGTGGATCTTATAGGAGTGGTTGCCAGGCTACATCTTCACAAGGGTTCCTCCCCAGGATGATATTTGAGAACCCTGGATTGGGAGCACTGATGTTCTAAAGATTCTATAGGTTAGGATCCTGAATTATCTCCATCAGGGTTTGGAGAGCAGTGATGATCAAGGTCATGGCAATTTGACTCACCTGAAACAGAGGTAATTTGTGCCATTACAACCACCAATCACATAGTCAGTAGGGCAATCAGAACCTGGACTTGAACTTAGGTTTTCAGATTCCAAAATTAGGAATCTTCCCACTCTAGCATACTCAGTCTGTGAGATCTTAATATATTTGCCTGTTGAATAGATAATAAGTGCTGACATTTATATAATTCTTGAAAGTGGGTAATACAAGTATTATTACCCACATTTTATAGATGTAAAAACTGAGATTCTAAGAAGTAAAATGACCTACCCAGAATCAGGCAGTTCATGTCAGAGAGGTGGGTTTGAACCCAGATTCAAATACAGTGTTCTTTCTACTTATTGCATTGCCTCTATAGATGCTTAATGGATGGATGGAAAAATGAATGAATAGATAGATGGATGGATGAATGAGTGAATGAATGAAGCATTTCTCTGCAGCTTGAACTTCATGATTGTCAGCCTGCTCTCTATTTGGTCCAACACCTTTATCAGTGTCATGGAATGCATGGGTAAACATTTGGAAAAATCAAATGGAGTTCTGGGGGGATGTAGGGCTCTATGCCCTGGTTAGATCAACTCCTAAGTCCCTTCCTAATAACTTTCAGAGAGTAGTAGGTACACTCCCAAGGAGGAACCATTATCTAGGACATCAACATACAGACAAGACATAGTTCCCATGACTCAGACCTTAACAGAAAGGTTTCAAGGACAACCAACCAATTCATATAACTAGACAGATTTTCTCTGAAGGCCTGAAAGAAACAGTCAACCTCAAGGCTGGAGGTCTTTTCAATTCCAATCAGGGGTCTGGCTCTGCAGAGCTCCTGGGCCACATGCTAAGAGTTCGTTTTCCCCTTTCCCCTGTTGTTTGGTGCAGTAGCTTCCTGTCCCAGCCTGGTATGAGAGAGCTTGGGCAGATAAGATTTCATCTCAATATAAACCACAGAGCAGTAGGGAGAGAGTGCAGAGAGGTGACAGGCCAGTGGGATTCCTCGTCTCAGTGTCCTGGTGGGAAGTAACTTTGGAAGCTCTGTGGATGCTTTGTTGGGTCCCACCCTGTACCTTCTCTCAGCTGCAAAGGGTTAGTGTTATTTTATTCAGTGGGAATTAAACACAGATTTTTTCTCTTGGTTTAAAAAGAAAAAAAGCTGGTTTGGGGCATTAAAAATAACATGTAAGCGCCTGTATTTTGGTTTGGTTTTTGTTAACACTTTGAATTGTCAAGTGTGAGCAACAGGGAATCTGGCCTGGGAAATAAAGAGCCAAATGAGTAGCCAGTTGAGTTATCAAATACAAATATGGTTGGTTTGGATTGTTTTAAATAACAAACAGAATCAGTAGTTTTCCTTTAAGAAAAGCAGAAAGGTAAGTTTGTTTAAGAAAAAATCAGGGTAAGTGTCTGAAATGGAGATACACTGGTTTCCTAGAGAATACTATTTTGAGTTTTGTTGCATGTATGGAAGGGCTCTTTTTAAAGAACTTTGAAGTTCAAATTTTTTTTTAAAAAGAGAGAAAGAATGTCAGCTTTTTGTCATTAAGACTGCTTCTTTCATCATATTTGTAACAGTCCCTAGTACAATGACTGGCACATAGTAGGTGCTTAACAAATGGAAAGAACAAAAGTAAGACAAGGATATATTTGTGAGTGGCCACGTGGAGTAAGAGTTTTGACTTCAGATGTGTGGCTCTGGTTCAGGTCATCCCTGAACCAATAGGAGATGAGGGTGTCAATCTTTGATGCCCTCAAAGACACTGTGTGAGAGGAAATCCTTATTTCTGTGCTCACTGTCCCCTGACAGCAAACACCCCAGCAATTCCATCTCAACTGGAGCACTCACCTGGACAAATCCAAAACCTTAGGGAGGGGACAGAGTGGAGTATGGCATTTAATTTCTCAGAGTCCTAGTTTCCCCAGCTGCAAAATGGAAATCATAAAAGCTATGGTTCCTACCTCAAAGGCCTGTGGTGAAATTCACATGAGATAATGTATATAGAAAGGCAATGCTGACTTGTGTTCCTGCTATGCAGCTCTAGATTATGAGGGCTCCCAGGCAAATCATTCTTGTGCTATGAGATGGCAGGAAAGAGGAATCAGCAGTCTTACATAATTTAACTGGCTTAGGCTTAGTTTCCTGATTCCCCTCGACTGCCCTCATATCAATAGGTCCTTCTGAGAGGGTCCACATTCAGATGAGAACACAAGCAAGGCATAACTCTATAGACCCAGATAGGCAAGTGATGACATGCTAAATCTCACAGTTAGACAATAGGGAGGGCAGGCCTTACAATTCATGCAAGGAAGTCCCTGGATGACACTTTCACAGATGTTCCAGATGTGGAGCCCAACGTTGTTGTATTCGCTGCTAACCTGACCTGCTAAAGGAGAGTCAAGCAGGCAAAATGATATCACTAGGATCAGGGCATGCTTGTCACTGATTCTTATAGGATACAAGAAGGGTGGAAGATATGAAATGCATCACAGCTGAGTGGCTATAGCTACCTTCTCTTTCCCCATATCATGCTTGTGTATTTGATTTCTCCACTTCAGTGTAATTAAAGATCTCTAAATTCTCTTCTTCTGAATACCACTGCATGGGGTGGGGTGGGATGCTTTTGGAAAATACTGGTAGATATGCTTACTACTTGGTCAAACATTCAAGCATGGGAGAGGCGGGGAGAATGGGGGTGTGAATGCTAACTATGCATCACTGACTCACTCATGTTTCTGAACCACTTGTAATGAGGCTGCCAAGTCCCACAGAATGGAGAATCTATCTCTGAAATGATGGCATCCCAGAGCCAAGTCTGCCATAGGTGGAGTTGTAACCTCATAAAATTCACTGGAAACATTGGTCTCTTCTTCTACCTTTACCTTTCTATAATTCTAAGCAAGAAAAGAAAAGGCAAATGTGGTCAAAGATGGGACCAGAAGTTCTTTTGGAAGAGCAGAGGGTCAGGAACTTCAAGGAAATCAGGAGAAAAAGATGTGAAGGAATCAGATTCAGTGGTGTCAGACCTTGGACTATATTATAAGATGAGAGCATTATTTAAGTGTAAAATCAATAATTTTGATTATTTTAAGTTAAAATTTCCTTGTATAAATAAAACCTATGGAGCCAAGAGTAGAAGGAATTCAGAAAATTGTGGGGGGAGGGGGAACTTTTAGAGTCTATATCTTAAATACAATGTGATTGGGTTGGAATAATTACTGTGGTATAGGAAATGATGAGCTGCTTGATTTAGGGAAAAACATGGAAAGACTTGTACTCATGAAGGAAGAGGCTATCTACCTTCAGAGAAACAGATAACAGGTGAAAATACGCATGGTGTGGTCTTACAAATATGCGTATAAATATATCTGTGTATTTATAGATATCTATGTATATGTGTATATATGCACACACATAAATATACAAACATACATATATGTATATATATGTGTGTGTGTATATACATATATATGATTAATTGTAGCCTTCTTGAGTGGGAGGGGCAGAAATAAAGTAATAAGTGCACAGCAGAGAACAGCAGAAAATCTATAAGCAATCAGAGAAAGGCTGGACAGCTTTGAGGACAATGTGTAGTATTTATTATATAGGTTTTCTTGAAATGGAAATTTATAGCTTTAAATTGAATCCTCTCATGTTTTCCTGTGTAAAAAAAAAATAAATTCTATGTTTTTTTCTTGGTAAAAAAGCTGGGGCCAGAAGGGCAACTCTTCCTCCCTTAATGAAGGGTACATTGAAGAGAACTGATTGTGTCTCATCTTGAGAATCATTTGTCACTTGTTATACTTATTGCCCAAGTGACCAAATCACTCCTCTCTCTGGGCTTCAGTTTTCTCATATGCAAAAATAAGGGCACTGAATTCCAATTTTTTTTTCCATCTCTAAATCTTACATCATTGGCCTTTGGCATTTCAAAAGAATAGGTTCCTGACCTAGGTGGGGATGGGGGGCATGAGGGTGGGAGATGTGGGGAAGGGGGTAGCCCCATGGTGCCACTACCAACTCAGCCAGCTTGGCTAATATAAGCAGAGCCACCAGGCAACAGCTGGATGCAGCCAAGTGGATCTGTAGTGCACCAAGTACAGGGGAGGAGGGGAATCCATCTGGGGCCAAGAGCTATGCCTGAACTTTGTCCTTCACTCAAGCAAAAGAAAATATTATTTCGCCCTCCAAAGAACCACACATAATAACAGGCGAAATGTCAAGACCAATGTTGATATAAACCCCAAAGGAAAACAAACATGCACGTAGCTTCTCTGTGGCCTCCCCACCTCACCCTGCCTGGCTAGTTTAAACAGATTTAGCAGAGGGGGGAGGGGAAGAGATGAAGAGGGAAGAATCTGTCAGCCTTTGGATGACTGTTATAAATGACAGGGAAGCCCAGCATGGCTACCTAACAACAATAGATTTAACAACAGCTATCATTTCTACAGTACTCTACAATTTATAGAGCACCTTCCTCGCAATGATCCATACAAGAGCCATTTTTCCCATTGGGCATGTGAAAGAACTGAGGTTCAGAAACACAAAGTGATTCTCTCAGGGTCACATGGTTAGTAAGGGGTGGAACCAGGATTCAGTCATGAGCATGTGGTTTAATGGAGAGAGTACTAGATCTGGACTCAGAAGATGGGGTTCAAATCTTGTCTCTGTCATCCTGTAACCTTCTGCGGCTTTGGGCATATCATTTCCTATCACTGCTCCTCAGTTTCCTCATCTATAAGGTGAGGAGATGTGATTAGGTGAGCTCAAAGGTCCCTTCCAACTCTACAATCATGTGAGCCCAGGTCTTCTGCCACCAATGGGCTCTTTCCATAATACAGTACTGTCTCTTTAAGACTACCTGGGTAACTTTGTGCACCTTCGAATGCCTGGGGCCAAGCTGAGCATTGGAGTCATGGCACAGGACCTAACGCAAAGAGAGGCATGGGACAGGATGTGTGAGAAAAGTGGGTGCTTTAGAAAGCTTTCAGTTACCTCCCCCATACTCCATCCCAACTTTGCCCAGGAGCTATGTGACTGGCTGAGTTGGTCTAGAAATTCTATGCTTTCTGAGATGCTTCCTCCCAGTGAGGCTTGATGATTCTATGGTTGTGCTCACTGTTTCTAGGGCTCCTGAGAGCAGGAACAGAGAAGGAGATTAGAAGAAGGTGCTTTATCTGTTGTTCAGAGGTGTCTGACTCTTGGAGACACCATTTGGAGTTTTCTTGGTAAAGACACTAGAGTGGTTTGCCATTTCCTTTTCCAGCTCATTTTACAAATGAGAAAACTGAGGCAAATAGAGTTAGGTGACTTGCCCAGGGTCACACAGCTAGGAAGTATGTGAGGTCAGATATGAAGTCAAGTAGATGAGTCTTCCTGACTCCAGACCTGGTATGCTATATGTACTGAGTCACCTAGTTGACCTTGTAGTTAGAGGACCTGTGTTCAAATTCCAGCTCTGACACTCCTCCTATTGTTGATGGTGGCTAAGTTCCTTCCCTTCCCTGGGCCTCGGTTTCCTTATTTGTAAAATACAAATGACCTCTAAAGATCTTCCCAGCTCCAAATCTACAGTCCTAAGTGTCCTGTTCCTTGACATTCAGGTAGGTTCATTGATACATAGAAGATTAGCCCTAGAAGGAGTCCTAGAACATAGAATGTTAGAACTGGTAGGGATAGAATATATGCTCTTCTTGTGGTGGCAAAGAATTAGAAACTGAGTGGGTGTCCATCAGTTGGAATTGACTGAACAAGTCATGGTATATGAATGGGCTGGAATACCAACCATGGTCAAGAAATGACCAATGAGATGGTTTCAGAAAAACCTAGGAAGATTTGTATGAACTGATACAAAATGAAATGAGCAGAACCAGAAGTACAATTTATATGATAACAATAACATTGTAAAGGAAAACATCCAGTGGAAAACTTAGGAACTCTGATCAATGCAATGATCTACCACAATTTCAGAGGACTCATGATGAAACATGCTGCCCACCTCCAGATGGAGAACTGATGAACTCAGTATATATGTGTGTGTATGCACGCACACATATGTATATGTATGCGTGTATACATACACGCATACATATACACATATTTCTACAAGACCAGTTTAGGAATTTGTTTTGTTCTACTGAAGATGTTTGTAACCAGTTTTGTTTTTCTTATTTTCTCAATGTGGGGACTGGGATGGGAATAGGAGGTGAGAGGAAGATAATACAGATCTGAAAATAAAATAAATTGTTATTTATAAATAAGTTTTAAAAATAAAATATAAGCAAGGAACTGGATTGAATTATCTCTAAGATTCCGGCTTTGACATTCTAGGATTCTACAATAAATAATCTAAACATAAAACAAATATTTAAAGCTGTAAGTGAGACTACAGGGGTGATACGTGCTGTGTAAAGCCATTCTCAGTGTGGCAGGAACTGTTGAGAGAGGGAGGGAGGGAGGGAGAGAGAGAGAGAGAGAGAGAGAGATCAACGAGAAGGGACAGAAAGCCCCCACTTTTCAGCCCACAGTATAGGTTAACTTACAGCTTCCTCATCCTCTGCTTTCAAGATGAGGGACAGGGGTTTGGGGTCTATCTTCCATGATCTTCAGCTTCTAGAGCATGGTTTCTTTTATGTGGTGCAGGGGCAAGTTTCCTGAACAAAATTCAGTAAGTCTGGGTTCCAGTCCTTGCCACCCTCCTCAGCTTGTAAGAACTTAGGTAAGTCTCTGTACTATCTCTTTTAGCCTTATTTTCTCCCTCTGTAACATGATGACATTGGACTAGTTTTTCTCGGAACTTCAATGTCTTCATATTCTATGGTTCAGTTTCCCCTACACTTAGCTTTAGCAGTCTATGGTCTATGTCCAAGTGTAACTGCCTGTGTTTTTGAGTTCTACCCTATCTCCCTTCATTCATTCCCTTTAATCCCACCTTTGGGAATTGGATCAACTGGGCTTCCTGTTCCAATAGGGCTCAGCTGGTGAGGGCCATGGGAATGAAGGCAGAGACAGTATACCGCTTCTGCTTCTCTGGGGAATGACTTTGTGTGGCATCCACAAAAACCCCTCCCTCATGGCCCCTTGGCCCTGACCCTTCCTCACCCATTTTCATGGGTCTATCCTCACCCTGAAAGGTGGTATTTGGAGCTCCTCCCCTCCCCCTGGACTAATTGCCATGGAATGCACACTATGAAAATAAACATGAACTCAAGAGGCTAACAGTCACTGGAAACCGAAGGGAAGCATTTTCCCAGTCACAGTGTCTGTTCTGCACCAGAACAAAAGTTTGCCTGTGAATTCACCCCCCACCCCTGCTTCCGGAGCCTGGAGGGGTTGGGAAGGATGAGGAGGCTGCCCAATGGGCTTTGAGGATGGCCAGAGTTGATCCTCCTCTCATCTTGCAGGAGGTCAGACGGGGCCAGGCTGGTGCATACACTTCTTCCTGCAAGAGAGGAGAAAGGGGCCAAGAGGCAAACGTCTCCAGGCCCTCTATCCATTGCTTTCACCTGCTCTGTCCCAGAGCTACTTGGAGAAGGGATGGGTAAGCTTTGAAAACATCCTCAAAAAGGACATCAAAAGGATCCATTGTGCTTCTGTTCTTTGATGAAGACACTTCCTCCTCACTCTAGACAGTGAAACAATGTTGGGAAAATAACCCTTAACAGCAACAGTAATAAGTCCCAAGTTTGTAGCATTTTACATTTGAATAACACTTTCAACATGCCAGGAAGAAAGAGAGGTGCAAGGTATAGTGGAAAGGGCGCTAGATGTTAAGTCAGAGGACCTGAATTCAAATTCCATTTCTGCTATTTACTCTCTGCTTGTTCTTGAGTAAATCATTTCGTTCTCTGATCCTCAATTTCCACATCTGCAAAATTAGGGTATATAATATGGCATGGATCCAAGCCTGGTACATTTTGTATACGGCTGTATTTTCTAAAGATATGACTCCTGATTGGTGGAGAGACACTGACACAATCTGATTTCTGTGTAAGGGTCAGAGTTGGGGCCAGAGTTTCTTCAAGAGCAGATTTATGTGGTTCCAGAGATTCTTTAGAAGAAGCTCATGGAGAGAGAAGCTACAGGCATGTAAAGGAAACCTCAACATGTGCCTGATTTCCAGCTTGCTCCCTACAGACTGATAGAATGGACCTCGTTAGGAGAGAGTTGGACTTCTCTTGGATTCAGCAGAGATCACCTTTTACTCTCAGCTAAACAACTCAAGTGGCCCATGGTCCATTTCCTGCCCTTCTCAAGGCAGAAATTTCAGTTTCCCTTGGAAAGCAGTGGGACAGAGATTATCGATCCATGTAATCCACTTGTTATTCGGTCTTTTCAGTTGTGTCTGACTCTTGGTGATCCTATTTGGAGTTTTCTTGGCAAAGATACTAAAGTGTTTTTGTCACTTCTCCAGCTCATTTTACAGATGAGGAAACTGAGGCAAACAGGGTTAAGGCCAGGGTCACACAACTGGTAAGTGTCTGAGGCTGGATTTGAACTCAGCAAGATGAGTCTTCCTGACTTCAGGCTAGGTACTCTGTCCACTGCACCAACTAGTTGCCCTAACCCACTAGGTGCATCTCTAAATTTAGCTAGTCTGTGAGGATACACAATAACTTACATGAACAGAGCTATTTTATAAGGGGGTTAGGGTGAGATGATCTCTAAAGTCTTTTTCAGTGATAACTCCTGTGGTCTTATGGCTCGCCCAGGATCTCATAGCTAGTATATAAATAACACTGTGCCAAGATTTGAGCCCAGATTTCCTGACCCTAGATCTTTTCCATACTTATCCCTGTTTACTGTATAATTGGACCATTCTGGAAGAAATTGGGTAAGACTAAGAACAGGAGGCCACAAAATGTACTTTAATTGGAGAAAAGTACCAAGGAAATGTTTATTGTGAACTACAATAGTGTATCAAAGCAAAGGAAGACCTTCAGAGCCATTCTTCAGATACAAGCTCTTCCCAGCCTTTCACCCCACCTCTTTTCTTTTTTGTCACATTCTCACTACACTCAGATTACCCAGGCTGTTAGTCTGGACCCATCTGAGATAGGCTCAAACCATCCTATGGGGCAGTGTCTTAACATCTATGTTCTATATTCTAACATTCTATAGTCTGAAGTCCCTTGAAACCATAACATTTAATATTTTAAACCTCCTTCTAGTTTTAACATTCTATAAACTCTACATATAAGGTCACCAGGCATACATTGTTTTAAATTTAAATAATTTCCCCCCCAGTTACATATAAAGACAATTATTAACTTTCATTTTTAAAAAAAATTGAATTCTAAAATTTTTTTCTCTCCCTTCACCTTGAGATAGTAAGCAATTTGATATAGGCTATACATGTTCATTCATAGGCACGCATTTTTTAAATTGTCAGCTGGGTTTGGATCCAGCTGGTTTCAGGGGAAATGATCCTCACAGTCACGGTCAAGTGCTCTGTGAGTCATCATGATTAGGGGGAGAACTCTGGCAATGACTGTGGACTTCCACAGCGGTGTTCTTGGGCGCACAAATGCCTGGCACCTTTCTTAAAAGTCACTAAAATCACACATCTCTGTAAGCTACATTTGTTCTAAAGAGGTTTAGGGTGCAGGTGGGTCAGTATTCTCTTCTTGCTTCAGACAGACAACTCAGTCTGCTAAGAAGGCAGAACCTGATAATGCAGAAATACGTGGCTGGTGACCTCACATATCATGTTATAGACCCTAGAGGAGACCTTCAAGTTCAGGACAGAGAATGCCAAAGCCAGAAGGGAATGGAGACTGTGAAATGTTCAAACGTGGAACATAAAAGGTTAGGGCTAAGCCATAGATGACCTAGTGGAACACTATTATATAACAGGTGAGGGAACGAGCCTCACAGAGACAGTGACTTGCCCAAGGTCATAAGGTGAACTACTGGCAGATGCAAAGGACTTAAATTCCAATCTCTCAAGTCCCACACAACAGGGGCCTTTTATCTAGGCCACAGGGCATGTATCCCCAGAGGATAAGCGATGCCTAACACCTGGGCAAACATGAAGGATGGAAAGGTTCTCTCTCCTTTCCTTCACTTTCCTCTTCTTTCTCTTTTCCTTGTCATTTTCTCTCCTTTTTTTTCTCCCTTGCTTGCTGCTCTGCCTCATATTGAAAAGGACAAAGCAAAATCCATTCCTTTGGATGATGTAATTTTTTTTTATTTCCCTGGGTGAAAGCCAGAAATGGCTTGAAAGATTATGCAATCAAGGGTAAAGGCACAGTGTGGAGCCTGATGGCCTACTAAATATTTTTATTAAACCATTTGTGGTTTTAGCTTTAATCTTGAGTTTATAATTATTTTATGTTAAACATTATAGTGACTGATAAAAATCAATCAAATCTATAAATATCTACTTGGATTTAAATTTCCTTTTTTTTAAAGCATGGATTAAGAGTCTCCAGCCCTGAGTATGGGCCTCAACAGAATTCTTAATTAGCTGTGTGACCGTGGATAAATCACTCCACTTTTCTGGTAAATCATCTCAGTTTCCTTATCTGTGAAATGAAGGGGTTGAACTACTTGGTCTTTCCATTCTATGTCCACATTTTAACATGTTCCATGCTTTAAGGTGCCTTCTGGTTCCAAAAATCTATGCTTACAAATCAAAGTGTTTGTGCCCAATGCCTCCATATGCACCTAGATTTAGTCATTGTTCATGAACTGTAGAGGTACTGTTAGGTGGAAAAAATTTGAAATCATTTCCTTTAAGGTAAGTTTTTAAGGTTTTCCACATGGGGGGATTCAGGTTAAAATTATGATTCATTCACTGTTCTTTCATCCTCTTGGTTCACTGATGAATTCTTATTTATCAAATGCCTTTCGTGTTAGGTACAGCCTCTACTACAGTCCTCCTCTGATACTCCAGTATGGGGTGGTGCTATCATTATCCAAAAATGGAACAGATTGTTTGATAAGCTGGTGAGCTTATAACAGGGTGCCAGGCACAGAGAAGTTACCAGGGTCTGTGAGCTTTCTGGTCTATGACCAGAAAACACACGTTTCACTTAGCAAAACAAAACAAAATCAATACTGATGAACTAAAGAGAGTAAGATTTTTTCTGGTATTAAAATTATGACAATTATCTCCTCTTTGCAGAGGTAGAGGTCTGTGGACAAGGGATATTGTTTATACTGTCAGACTGGCTTGATCTGTTAGTTGGTTTTGACTAAACTATTTTTTTGTCTTTATTTTTTATTCTTTGTTAAAAGGGATGGCACCCTGACTAAGTAGGGTATGGGGGAGAGATAGACCTAAATGTAGGACATCAATCATTTTTTTTAAATACATAGTAGGAGTGATCAGGAGAACTCCTCAGTTGCAAATTGGACCACTTCCATGAAGGACCATTGCTAGAATGACACAGGAAACTCCAGATTGTTCTCCAGTGATGGGTTTGTCTCATGGAAGATTACTGGTAATGCGCAAGGAACCTTATTCCTGAACCCAGTAGTCACCAATCATTTTGCACACAGTTTCTCCACCCCACCCCAGTCACTGGAGACCAAGCAAGGGTTCCTTATGTCATCTCAAAAAGGCTCGTGTCCTTCAAAAAGGGCCTACAATGCACATTCACCCGTCTGGAAGGCACTCCAGTCCAGGCTAGAAAATCAAGGTTTCCCCTGATCACCCTCTAATAATCAATAAAATTATGGCACTAAACACACTCATTTTAAAAGTACCTCTCGTAGGACTCAAATATGTACCTGTTTCACATGAAATGTCTGTCTACCCTGCCTATATCTGAGTCCCAGCTCTGGACTGAAACTCCCTATCTCTCTCAGAGAGCCAGAAAAGAGTCCCAGAATGGTAGAATATTAGATCTGAAAAAAAACATTGGCAACCACTTACTTCAAACTCCTTTAAGCATGAGACAACTAGAGAAACCTGGGGGAAGGGGCAGGGAGGGAGGAGGATAGGAGTCATTAGCCTAGTAGAAGAGCTAGGACTAGCCCCTGGTTCCTGACTCCCAGGTTAATGATCTCACTCCATCACTACACTACACTATATCATTCTGCTTCAGGAAAGGTATGTCAAGTCAAGTCAGCAAGCAGTTATTAAGTGCCTACTATATGCCAGATCCTCTGCTAAGGGCTGGTATACAAATACAAAAGGAAATAAAAACTGTCCCTGCCCTCCAAGGAACTTCCATTCCAATAAAGGAAGATAAAACATATATGGAAGATGAAAAGGTAAAAAGTAATGAAGGAATCCAGAGAAACTCCCAAGAGTCGGGAATGCAGCCTAGAGAAGAA
The DNA here is from genome assembly GCA_028658325.1 of Potorous gilbertii. Lineage (NCBI taxonomy): Eukaryota > Metazoa > Chordata > Mammalia > Diprotodontia > Potoroidae > Potorous > Potorous gilbertii. The sequence continues at coordinate 330,014,615 of CM053769.1, read as the reverse complement.
TGAAGACATGAGTGGCCTGGGTATGAGTGATGGTTCTGAATGAAATCATCCAACCAGAAGGAGAGACTTCAGGGTTAGAGGGTACTTCCAGTGTGAGAAGTCCAGGATTGAAGTGAACATCCAAGGTGTAGAAGTCTTTGGGATATGGATAAACATGCCCTGAAGATCAGAAGTGTGACCTGGAGATTAATGATAATCCTTCATATGGAGCAGAATGACTAGAGAGTAAAGGAGACAAGCATGGTTTCTCCCCCTTACCCCAACATCAACCCCCTAGGGACCTCCCTTTCATAAGCAGAACAGCTGGACCTCCATAGAAGGAAGAGGCTAATGCCTGAAGAGTCTATGCTCCCCTCTCCCCTGGCCCCAGTTTGGAGGAGGGCCTAGCTTTTCAGCTTGAAGGGGAAGTGGAAAAGAGGGGGGAACTCCAACCTTAAACCCCAGGAGAAGGGCGGAGATGGCCCGGAGGAGAGAGGCCCTGGCCAATGAAAGGGAGAAGGTGCTTCATGTTTCGTTAGCCTGCTGGGAGAGCCCAGGGAGGAAGGAAGGAAGGAAAACTGGGCCAGCTGGCACAGCTGCCTTTGGCTGTGACCCCTTAGCCTGGCTATGGCTCTCTCCTGCATCTTTTATCCCTCCATCCCTAAGCCAAGCAGCTGTTCCCTTAAGAGCATAAAGAGTCAGAATGGGAAGAGATCTTACAACATAGAGTGAGACTATAGACTGTTTGAGCTGCAAGAGCCCTCAGAACATGAAATGTGAGAGCTTTAGAAGAGCTCTTAGAACATAATGTGTTAGAACATTTGATGTTCGAACTAAAAAAAAAAAACATAAAATATCCAGGCTGGAAAGGACCTTAGCACATAGAATGTTCGAATGTAGAACATAGAATGTTTGATCTGGAAATTAAACAGATTAGTGGTGAAAGCCTGATGATTTTACTGACTCCCTCAAGTGTGCAAGCCTAGTTCTCCTTCTGCAAGACATGTCTCCAGGGGCTGGATCAGAAGAGGAAGGCACCATTCTGACCTCCCAATGCCCCTCTGTGCCTGGCATCCTGAATGCTTGGCTCCCTTCCTCCGCCCTGCAAAGAGAGAGCCAAAGGAGGTGAAGAGAAGAGGGACTGGGGCTGGGAAGCTGCGGAGGTGCCCTTGTTTATTTATTCCCAAGTTACTTTCCTTAAATCACTGCCTCCTCCTCTCTTTCCCTCCCTTTCCCCTGCTTCCTCTGCCATATTCCTGGCCAACTGAATCACCTCCTTCCCTAGAGCTGGCAGCCAGTAGCATGAGCTGGTGCCTCCTGTTAACTCTTTCTGAGGTAACGTTTCAGAAATTGTGGGATGAGACCCTTCTGAACCTCACCCTAGCGCTGGAGTCTTGAGACCTTAGTCTATCATCTGAGTTTTCCTGGTGCCAAAACTTAGGGGACTTGCCATATGGAGCCAAGATGGAAAGAGTCTAATCTTCTGACTCATGGAATAGGTTAGCCTAAATGTATCTGCTGTGTTCAAGGGACTGGACTTGTTATTTGGGACTGGGCCTGAAATGGGGAATTCTTGGTGAGGAAATTCTCTCTACATTTCATATTGACCCCTACTCTGCAGTTTGAAAAGTTACTTGGGCACTGAGATATTAAATGACTTGCATATAGCTAGTACACACATATTTTAAAAATACGTAGTAGGAGTGATACACTCATATAGCTAGTACACGTCAGAAATAGAACTTAAACTCTGATGCATGATGCCAACTCTCTTTCCACACTATCCCATATTGCCTTTCATGTTCCAAGGGGGAGGAGTTTAACATTATACAAGATTTATGACTGATGTGACTTCCAAGATAACTTTGTTCATGCCAGGTGAGGGATAAAACAGGGAGATGTTCTCATTAAATGGGGTCACTGCCCTCACCAATGATATCTTACTGAAAGTCTAAACTGAAAAAGGGATCCCTTGTGGATGGTGAAGCTTCACAAATGCTTCTGTTTGCAGACTGGCATTATACTGATGAAAGACAGCCTGACTCCTTGGCAAGGAAGCCAGAGATCTGACCTTGGAGTCAGCAAGTCCTACATCTGATATAATATAGACTTTGTGACTCTGAAGAAGTCACTTAATGTCTCAGTGTCCCTGGGAACTCTCAAAGATTGTAAGTGACAGAACAGTTGCTACTCTGCACTGGTAAATGGGGTTTCCTCACTGAGTTCTCCGAAATCACAAGTCCAGACCACAAAAAAAATAGTATTAATTTTACAGAACCTTGTAATACCTCCAACAGCAATGCAGAAGTGATCAGTTTTATCAATACAATGAATGTGAAAAAATGCATATTATTGAAGCTCTGATAAGCAGGTAAAAGGGTATATAGACCTTTGAGTTAGTTTCCTTGAAATAAAACCCTATCTTATTGTAGCACATGTTCTGAGACTATTATCTGGATTCTTACTAGCACCAGAAGATTGGGTCACTGAAGAAAGCAGGCTATTTCTCTTTCAGGGAGCTAGGGGAGCCTGAGGACTTGTGGGTTAGCTTCCTAATTATATCGTTCATGAGACCCCACTAATATGCTCTTTCACATGATTATTAATTTATATGAAATAATCAGCCAGACTTAACTTTTAGAAAGGGATTATTTACTAAGGTGTTATGGTAAGAATAGTTGGTAGAAAACTACCCCCACCACCACCAAGAAAAGCCTGTGACATACTCTCCAACCAGTACATACAAAGTTAAGGTAGACTAATGTTTAAAGAGCACATGTACCAAAGGAGTAACATAGCACTTAATTTCTGGAAGTCCTTTTCTCTCCTTTGTGAGAGTACTCATTACTCATACTTACACTCATACATTGCTCATACTCTCCTTAGACATATTGTACTTTTCTATTTGGCTCTTTGTAGAGTTTGGAAGCTGCCTTTCCTCAGTGTATCTGAGTATATCTTCTAATGCAAACATTGTCATCAGCCACTGGTATCCAGGGAAGCTGAGAAGACTAATATTAATAATACTAATTAATTAATTAGTACTAATTACTAATACTGATACTAATAATAAAATACTGATGATAAGTGCAAATGCTCCAACCTTTCAAAGTCCATAAAGTCATTCTTTCATCAATGTTGGGGTGGTGCTGGTGCTGGTGGATAAGACCAAAGCTCCTATTTTGCGCTTTCCCCCAAAGTGATTCCCTCTCAGAGGGCTGACTGAAACTGCTCTTTCCTTACTCTCTAGGTCATGTTCACACCTATCTTTGATTGGTTTATTCAATCCTGAAATCTGGGCTGTCTGAAATTATTGAGATAGGAGCATGGGAGATTTCTCTTATGTTTTAAATACTAATTATTCACCCAGTGTTGTTGTATGGTTTTGTGTCATAGAGCTCTACAATCCCCCAAAATCAAAGGTGAAGATCACTGAAAAGGCAACAGAAAGCCATATGATGGATGAGAGTAAGTTACAAAACAGCACAAATAAGAAATTGTGTGGTAAAGGATATTATCAGATCAGCATATGATCCAAAGATATTTATATGAATGCATATATTTATGTGTGTGCATACATGCTCATTCACACAAACGTACACATCTGGGAGGTGTCATGCAGTAGTAGATAAAGAATTGATATTGGAATCAGGAAGACTTGGGTTCAAGTTCCTCTTCTGATTCATATTGGCTATGTGACCCAGGCAAATCACTTTAACTTCCCAATGCTCTAGACAACTCTCTAAGATGACAAGTTGTAAAGCAGTTTCCCATCTGCAATGGTGGAAGAGCTCACCAAGATCGTCCTATACATCTGACATCATTGTGCGCTCTCTCTCTCTCTCTCTCTCTCTCTCTCTCTCTCACACACACACACACACACACACACACACACACACACACTCTGAAGGTGGACAATCAACTAGACCTGTGATTGAAAAGGGAGAGAAGAGCAGGCTGGATTGTACTGGAGGAGTTCTTGCAGGTCTTTCCATCTTTCAGTGATTCTAAACTGCTCCCTGCAGCAAAAACCTGTCTTTTTAACACTGATCTCTTCCTAGTGATGTTATTCCAAATCACAGAATCCCATCTCAGAAGATTCATAATTGCAGGTGACCCAAGGGCAAGAGGAAAACACCTGGTGGGTATAAACAGGCTGTAGCCTGTTACTAAGAATGACTTGCACCTGAAGGATGGTGTTTAAAAAAAAAATTCTATAGATGACCATAACAGGAGGAGGGCATGTCATGTATTAAGAATGAGGGATAATGAATGGATAGATCACAGCCTGCACTGATATCCATGTACTGTTTGAGTGGGAGGAACAGACTCACAGAAAGATGAGATATTGTTTGTAAAGTGCTAAGCACAGTGCCTGGCATAGAATGGGTACTTAAAAAAGATGCAAACAATAATCATTTTGTTCAGGAGGGCAGGTGTGACTTGAGATCTGTGCTGAAAAAGAGAAAAGAGGTGATACCTACACCAGTGAGATCATAAATCCATTAGAGTGATACTAGATTAGACTGGATTGGATGCAACCTCGTCCACGGAAGGAGGAGAATATGCTCTGTGATCTCTAGAGATCTTGGCTGGCATTGACATTTGAATCTGCTGTTGAGTAGAAAGGATGTACCTGCCTTCCCACCCCTACAAGGTCTGAAGACTTCCCCTTCCTCGTCCAATCCAACTTAACCATCTACCTGAAAATTTCCTCTGTGATTAGGGTGGCTTTTCCAAGAGGCAGGATCCCTTATAAATTTGGTAAATCTAAGAACTAAAACAAGATGCTGAAAATAAAAGAGTGAGAATATTTGCATTTGAAACCTGGCTCTAGGGCTTACCATCTCTGTGATGTTAGGTAAGGCCACTTTTTCTTTTAGTTTGCTCATCTGTAAAACAGGAATGGTGCACTTTAATCCACCTGCCTTGAAGAGCTGTTGTTAGGAAAGCATCTATAAACTATAAGGGCCATAAAGAGAGATGGTTTGGTGGCAAGAGCAAAAAAATTCAGAGTAAAGAGAACTGGGTTCAAGTCCAGACTCTGCTACTCATTAACCCTATGACCTCTATGACCCTGGGCAAATTTCTTCCTCTCTCTAAGCCTCAGTTTCTTATCTGTAAAATATCCAGGGAGCAGGGAGCGATTGAACTAAATGATCTAACGTTTTAACATTCTATGTTCTGAGACTCCCTTATTGGTCTAATACTTAGTGAAATGTGAGACATTATTAATACTTTCCCATCTGCCCCAAAATCTAGAGAATCCTATGGATAGATAATAGGGAACAGTTCCTTTCTGATTCTATGCTCTCAATTTCCTCCCAGATAAATAATAGATAATTTTTGGAACCCACACTGCAGAGAAAAATGAATGAATGAGCGAATGAATGAAAAAGAAGACAATGAAGATTCAAATGATAAAATACGCAAAAAAAAAACCCCTTTATTCATTTCGATTTCCTCAAAACAACAAGGGAGCAGTTATCCAAGGTCAGTCCCATTTCTAAGTTCTGAATACCTTTCCCTGGAATTCACAGATGAACATTAGCACAGCCTCATAGCCTAGAGATGTATCATTCAATAAACTTGACTAGCAAACAAAACGACACTTTGTTGTTGTAATTATCCAAATGTTCCTCAATTAAACATTCTAAATCCTGAACACTCATAAATAATCTTGTTGGGTGGAATATTAATTGGAAGTCCCATAGTTTGAGCTCTATCGCTCATCTCTGCATGACAACCCAGCCTAGCCCAACTCAGCTCCCATACTGAAGCTTTATTTTCTTCCCCGTTCTTGTCGTTTTTGAAGCCAAACAGAATACACACGTGCATCCTATATAAAGCAGGCCCTAGCCAAAACAAGTGCACATCAAATGCATTTATTTGCACAGACACTCATAAAAACTTAACGAGACACCAGATAATTACAGGAAGGGGCTAACGGCCAGCCCTGTGGAGCCCCAATGTTTTGAAGTATATTTAAGCTAGAGATCAAATGGGATGGGCACTGGGACTATCATCTCACCTGGTCCCCTCCTCCCCTGGGCATTGGGCCCATGTTGTTGGGTCCAATAAACAGGCTTACTTCTCTGGTTGTGTATTCAATTCTTCTAAAATGTCTTTCTGCAACTTATTCTAAATGTCCTAATAGGGTTTTTATGGCTCTAAATATGGTCGTTGGCTGTCTCTTTGTTCTTTTTGCACACATCTTCCATAGAGGAGCCCCTGAATTCAGCCTTTGGTTTCTAAAGCTTGCACCCCATCGCTTTGACAGGAAGACTGCCTCTTCTCACCAGCCCTTGCTTTTAAAAATCATATAAAAGGACGACTTGAAAGCCCCGAGCTGTCCACTTCAGTGCAGTGGTCCGAAGGATAAAGTGATTTTCACCAGAGCCCGCAATTATCTGTCTTCAAGCTGCTAGTCCTGGCTTGGAAAGACCTGTTTTTGTGGACGTGAAAAGTTTGGGGAGCCGGAGGCTGGGCAGGGTGGGGGGTAGGGGACAGAGTAGTTGTTACATCCATATGGAAGGAGGTTTGTCAAGAGTCAGGAGATCCTCCAAAACTATTCCTTTAGGTTTCTAAATGATGCAGCCAGAGTGTGCTTCTGGAGGCTATCTCTAGACAGGAAAGCTGAATCTGAGAGCTTATAGGTGCATCCTCTCAGCCACTTTCTCATAAGGATAGTACACAGTAGGAGAAATCTATAGCTTCCCTCAGGATCCTGGTGTATCTGTATCCTCCCTATGGATGAGTGCTAATTCAATTCAGCAAGCATTTACTAAGCACCTAGTATAATCAAGAAACTATTCTAGGTACTGGAGACATAATGGCAAAAACAATACAGTCCTCCTCTCAGGGAGATTTCATTCTATGGGGTTGGGGAGGGGGGTATTTTACAACACGTACATGTAAATGCAAAGTTTATGCAAAGTAAATATAAAGTCATTTGGGGGCAGTATGAACAACTAGGGGAAATCAGAAAAGGCCTTTTGGAGAAGGTGGCATTCCAGCTGGGTCCCGGAGAAAACAAGAGAATCCAAGAGATGAGGAGGGAGAACATTCCGGACAAAGGAGAATACATTGGGCAGTGTGGTGGAGAAACAGGTATATTGTTGGACTTGGGATCAGGAAGATTTAAGTTCAAATACTGCCTTAGACACTATGATCCTGGACAAGTCTCTTGGTTTCTCTAGTCTCAGTTTCCTTACCTATGAAATGGGGATAATCTAGCACCTATCTCTCAGGACTCTTTGTGAGTGTCAAGTGAGACAACATGCATAAATTGCCTTGCGAACCTTAAAGCACCACATAAATGTTAGCTATAATAATAATTCTTAAAATTATCATCATTATTATTAGGACAAATAAGTTCCTTTCTCTGAGTCTCAGCTTCCTTATCAGTGACTTCTAAGGTCTTTTCCAGTTCATCTGATTCCCTAACATAAGAATTCTGGCTCCATCACTTACTGGCTTTACGACCTTGGGTAAGTCTCCTTCTTTCTCTGGGCTTCAGAGGGTTGACCTAGATGCTCCCAAAGGTTCCTTCCAGATCGATTATTCTAGTGTTCTATGACTCTAGAAGTGGAATCAATATGTTTCGATGCTATGGTAGCCAAGAGTCTCTCAAGACAATGCTGGACATCAGCATCTCTGGGAAGGGTGGGGTGGAAGGGGCTTATGAATGGGGTGAGGGACGAACCATAGAACTAAAACAATTGTGTCCAGTTGCTTCCCTGTGTGGAAAAAAATTCTCCATTCTAAACTCTCATACCAGATGGTATCTTATAGCCTGAATCCTATCCCACCACCCATTCCTTATTCCCATCATGATCTCTGTCCCAAAATACCTATGTCTGAGACAGTATGGCTTTGTTGAGAAGGCATTGGACTGTGAAGCAGAGAGGATGTGTTCTAGTCCCAGCTACACCACTAACTAGCTGTGTAACTGTGGGCAAGTCATTCCCCCTCTGGGCCTCAGTTTCCCTATCTGTAAAATGAAAGAGTTGGACTTTAAGGAGCAATTAGGTCTCTAACCCATCAACTTTAAGATTTCACTAAAATAATAACAAACATTTATATAATGCTTTAAGATTTACAAAGAAATTTAACATACATTATCTCATTTGATCTTCACAACCTTGTGAGGTCAGTGCCATGGGTGCTTTCATGACAAGGCTCAGAGAAGTTATTTGACCTATTCATAGTCACAGAGTTAGTGTCAGAAACAGGATTCAAAGCTAGGTCTTCCTGACTCAAAGTCCAGCACTTTATACACTACACTACAGCGACTCTCTAAAAAGCTTAGACTGACCAATTCATGCTGCTCTTTGCCCTACAGGAGACAGAGTAGGAGGTTGAGGCAGAGAGACAGACAGACTAAGCTGTACGGATGTCTTCCTTCCTGGAGGTGGAATCCAGTGACCATACCTTCTGGTCCTTGAATACCCATTTTGTGGCTCTTGTCTCCACCTGCTGGTCAGGGGTGGCTGCCAAGGGAGAAGGGGCTCTAGGAGTTAGGAGAGAGAGGAGTTAACTGGATATTCTTACTCCCCCCCCCCATTTTGCACACAAAATTTCAGTCCTCTACAGCACCCACAAAAGTTCTCATGAAGATTCCCACCCACATAGTCTTTCTACAATGTAATCTCACACATCATCATCATCATCAACACACACACACACACACACACACACACACACACACACACACACACACACAATTTCCCACCAAGCACAAAGTTTCTCAGTTCCACTCACATACTTACCAAATCAGAGATACAAGCTCTTTCAGAGTCTCTTCCCCCACACAGATGCAAAAGATCTCCTTCACCCACCCATTTCTTTTATATACACACGTCTTCTTTCTTCAGTACTTTCTTGTCCGTTCTCATAGAATATCTTGCAGTATCCCGATCACTAATAAATCCATGCACACCCATAGCCTCACTCGGTCAATCTTTCAAGTAGATTTTCTCGCATTCACTGTTACAGTCTGTCACATTCAGGTCCACGGTCTCTTACCTAGGATCTCTCACCTATAGTCTCAGTTTCACAGTCTCTTGCGCGCGCGCGCGCGCACACACACACACACACACACACACACACACACTCGACTTTATAACCACTCTTTTCATATTGTTTAGCTGTCT
>CM053769.1:329784745-330004981 GCA_028658325.1 Potorous gilbertii | reverse complement strand
CATGGAGTCGCTCATTAGTGATCTCTCCTCATAATCTCTCCTTCACCTAGGCTCTCACGATCTCTCCCAGGGGCATTCCTGAAACTTTACGCCCACACTTTCACATTCAACTTCGCAGTCTCCGGGGTCACACTCGGACGGTCTTTCACCCACATTATTTCTTGCCGCGTCTCTCACCATCTCATTCACACAACACTCCCTCAAACCCTTTCACCCCCAAGCAGGCACTCGGGGCGCTCACACCCTCGCGGTGTCTCAGCACAAGATTGAGAACACATCAAGGTTATGAGAGTTGCGCGATCTTTGTACCTGCGTTTCCTTAGTGTCCTTGGCGCGTACAGAGCGAGGGACAGGAGCCAATGTCCAGAAGCTCCTCCAGGAAAGTAGAGTTGAGAGAGTTCGCTAGGCAAGCTCCGACCCGTCTCAGGCCCAACCTTTGGGCCTCCACTTGCAGCCCTACCCGTGTTACAAAAGCAGTCCTGCGGCGGTTGCTGGTCCCTCAAAGCAGTTCTATGGGTAGGGAATGATAACACATCCTCATTGCGCTTTAAGGCTACGGAAGAGCTTTCGTCACAAACTCGGGAAACTTAAGTCGGGCAAACGTTATCCCGATTTTACAGTTGAAAACAAAAACTCAGAGACTGAAAAGGGCTTGCCCAACTTCACACCTCTACTAAGGGTCAAAGGTAGGAGTAGAACCCTTTTTCTTGGCTCCTGACTTTCAGTCCAGTGTTCTTTCCTATACAGTAGGCGAAAATGGATGTCTTCTTTGCCCAGGGACCCAAACCTACACCCTCCAGAAAGCTAGCCCGGGTTTTCGTCTTCTCCTTTAAGTTAGCCAACATAAGCATTTAACTGAGAAATCTCCGTTATCTCGGACTACTAAAGTGCTACCTACCGTCGGAGAAGTTTTCTTCCTTACTTAAGGTTAAGTTTTCTTACTTATTTAAGGTGAGCCAAGCTCATCCCTGACTACGAAGGAAGAGCAGGACTCGCCTCTGTTGCAATCCCAGGACCCCCTTAAACTGAGGGGCAGCAGGGCAGACAGACCGACAGCAAACTCTGTCAATGGCGCTCCAGTGACTGGGACCCAAAGCTTTGGGCAATCCTAGGTTGCCGCACCTAATGCCCTATGGCTCCAGGATCCAGGATCCTGAGGGCTAAGGACGAATCTCAGGAAGAAGCTAATGGACAAACAACTCGAGACCCTCCAGAGAAATGGCGCTAAATGCACGCCTCAGTTCTCTGTCTTAGATTCCCTGAAAGCCGAAGGCCGCTGGTTCTTGGCCAGGAATTTCAGAGTCTCTATGGCCTATCTTTGGATAGACATAGGCGGGGAACAGGATCGGCTTTCCAATGGAACTGGGAAGAATAAGAGAGGGCTGATCGAACCTAACCTCCCCCAGCTTCGATGTGAGAGGATACGAAGAGGCAGAGGGAGCTGACCCTTCAGGGTTCTGGGGATCAAAAAAGGCAGAATTCCCCAAGGAAGTGGAGCTAGATTAGGTCACCTGGGTTGCCTGAACACTGGGAGGGTCAAAGGCCACTTCGGCGGGGGAGTGGTGGGCCCAGTCAAACGAAGGTACCCTAGCTCATCATGGCCAGGGGGCTGTGAGAGAAGGTGGCCTCTCCCTCTTCTCTCTGCCCTAATAGGCTCTGGCCTTGCTCTGATTTTGGTTGCTCGGTTCATCTTTTCTGCGTTTCACATCTCTTTTCCTTCTTCCGTACTCATTTATTTTCCTCTCTCTTGGTTTGTCCTTTTCTTCCTTGGTCATTTTTCCTTTTTCTTTTTCAGTGCTCTGCCACTTTTCTCTCTTCGATCTTTACTTTCCTTCCTAACAGTTTCCTCTGGTTTCTCGTTCTCTCCTTTTGCTTTCTTGCTTTGCTTCCGCCTAGCTTTCTCACTTCTGGGCCCTCCATTGCCCAGTCAGAGCTGCTGCTACCCCTATTCACCAGCTCCCTCCGACTCTTAGGCTTCGGGAAGCCGCTGCCCAGTCGTTCCCGGGACTGGGACGCGCCAGCTTGGTTAGGGGTTCCTGACTGAACTACATGAGGAGGGGTACGTGAGGTTAGTGGTCTGGCCACAGACCCTGCGCCATCTTCAGGGTTTGCCTGTGCATCTCCTCTGGCATTCTTTTCTGGGACCCGAGACTCCAACAAAACCTTAGTTTCGACGCTTTCCCAAAAAGGAGAAAAATAACGAAGGGTTCCCCTAGGAGCGGAGGTCGACCTGACAGTCAGCCACTGAAGGCTCAAGAAAAAGTGAAGGCTCAATACCGCATTCGTTCAGTGCCCCTTCTAAGTATTCGAGCAGACTCACCCCGCCGGGGATCTGGGCTCTTGAGTCTAAAGCTTTACAGACTCTGGTCTGGAATTGGCCGGGTGGAAAGAACCTGTGTTGCCTAAACAAATGTGTCCGTTGGAGAAGTGCTAGTCAATGTAGCATTCTTTGCTCTTGTTTCTAGCTCTGCCTGTAGGGTACTCCGTCACATACACACACCCGTCTCAATCCCCTACCTCCAAGTAGCCACAAATTCAGCCTTTTTTTAAGTAGGAGAAAACCAGAGTGTTCTATTTGTGAGGGTTCGGCTAAACGATATCAAGAAACACTGGAGGAGTCAAGATGCTCCCGCTTCGAGCGAGAAGCTCGGGCCAGAACTCCCCCCTCTCCTCCCTTCCCACCCCGCCACTCAAGTAGGTAATTAAACTGAACCTTCGAAGAATGTGGCGAACTCTCTCAACCCTCTAGAACAGGGCTCTAGGGATAGCCCAAGACATTCCCAGGCGGTAGATACTGGGAACGGAATATGGAGGTATAGGAAACGTGATATGGAGGTACTGGGGACTAAAAATTGGTGCGCTATATACCCCGACAGCTATCCCCCTCTACACCTTCTTCGTGGCAGAGTTCTAAGTGGCCCTCAGCCACTCCAGCCTGCGTCCGAAGCTCGGCGTGTAACAACAGCCCAGAATTTTGTTGGCAGTGGAGGTAGGAAGGGGGATTGGGAGAATCACTTTGCTGTCCAGAGGGGTCTTTTCCAAAGGACGTTCACCAGCCAGCGGCATAGAGTGGAAGAGAAACTATTGGGCAGCCACCTAAGGATGGAAGTCCTGCATTCTCGAAACAGAGATGCAGTCCCAGGACAGCATAGAAAAGGGAGTCTCCACCCTGGAGATTAAGCGCCTCGGAGGACAAAGAGGACTCCTGCTTTCGGACTGTTTGCGGTCAGAGCCGGCTTTCTGGACTCCTCCTTCGAGGACGCAGCGCTCTATTGGGCAGAGGTGTTCTCCCAGCCACCAGCCCCACCCTGCAAAAGAGTTCCTGTCGGGATGAAGAACAGTTAGCCACCGGGTCCCGCCTTGCCCTTCGGCCGCTATACTCCCGAGGGACTCCTGGCTGCTTTCTCAGACTCACAAGGAAAACCCGAGAGTTGACCGCGGCCTCGCCTTTCCGACTCTAGGAGGAGATGTAAGATTGAAGGCTAAACTGAGAGAGACTAGAGTGTTCCCCGTGGGTTTCCAGCATTGAGGCTCTGGCCCCAGCTGAGGGCTCACTCTGACAGCTTACTGGCCCCAATCACCTTGGAAAAGATTTTTTAAAAGAATCAATCTGAACAAGACCCAGAGGCAGATGGCTCTTCTTTTCGGGGAGAGCTACAGGAAACGCCTGCTCTACGCACGGTGTGCAGACATGTCGGGGCAGTGCTGTGTGAAGCAAGGGTAGCAGGGTGTACACGATAGTTGTAGTGGCTGACCTGATTGTGAAAAGGCTGAAGGGGCCCCCTCCACTGTCAGTATCCGTTCAACGACTCAATAGCACCAGGAATCCTGTAGGCAGGTAGGTGTAGGGGTCCATACCCTGGAACAGACTAAATAACAAAGAGCGAAGTGAAGGACAGACTAAAAAAGGCCTCTTCATCCTGGAAAATTGAAGGCAGAGAAGAGGAGGGAAGTTGATATAAAATTAAAAAATCAGGAAAGTGTTGCCCAAATTCCAGAACCATTAGAAATAGCTTTCCTCCCCTCCCACCCCTCCCCTCCTTGAAAGCCGAAAGGGACACAGCAAGGGCCCAGGGAAAGGTCTTATCCCAGCGGGGGTGGGTTTGGGGGGGAGGGCTGGAAACATAAATAGGTTCCAGTGGAGTATCGAGAAATTCCTGAATGGCAGCTCTACAACGGGTTATTGAGGGATTCGAGGGTGTTTGGAACCGGATCTAACCTTTGGAGATGCTATCAAAGAGAAAAGCGACACCCTTTCCTAAGGGACTCCTTTCGCCAATACCTCTATCCCAGTCGGAATGCGGCATAGGTCGTGGACTGTGACCAGGTTGATCCGACCCGAAGAAGCCAGGGAACTGCAGCCAGAATCCCAAGGAGGACGGGGTCGGCCTGAACAACCGCTGGGGCCGGGGTCTTGAGGCTCCAGCATAACCTGACTTTCTCCACCCACACCCCTACTTGGAGAACAGATCTTGCCTGCTCCGCTCCGTCTGCTTTCCGGAATACTACTCCTGGGTCGTTCAGTGGGGAAATCCTCTGGGAAATGGCCCGCCTTTGGGTCAGTCATTCTCTGGGACCTTCTTCCACCTCTGCTCCAGGTCAGAAGAAGGGGCAGGGTACGCAGCACCTGTCCTTGGGCTCCCAGGACTGCTGCCCAGGAGGGCAGGTGTAGGAAAGCCCCTGGGCCAGCAGAGGGCAGCGCCAACACGACCCAGCAGGACCCACGCTCTGTGACCTGCCGAAGCCTCCCGCAGCTGTGGCCTGTATCCCTCTGCCCCCTGCAGGCTAGGTGTGTCCCGAAGAGGACTAGCAATTCCACTGCCTTCACCTTTACCAGCCTACCTTTATTTCGCCGCTGCCGGGAGAGATCAACTCCCTGCAAGGGCCACCCTAGACCTAGAAGAACCAAGGCTCACGAGAGCCAACCCAACGTTTAGACGTTCTCCCCACATACGTTCACAGGCAGTATCCTGGTCTCTAAAAGGCTTGGGGTGGGTGTTCCGCACCTCACCCAACCCCCACCCCGTTTCTCCTCCCAGTATTTAGAGAGTGAATCTGGCCAAGGCTGAGTCAGGATCCAAATTAGATCCGTCCCTCTGGCCTTCTTTGGGATCAGAAATATGCCTCCTTTTCCCCCAGCTGCAATCCCTTCGGCCCTGCGTCTAAATTGCTCCCAACCTTGGGCGAGGTTGGAACCACAGGAACCAGGCCGAGGAATTAGGTTCAGAACTCGATACATTACCATGAGGCTGTGTCTTTAGATTGCCAGCCCTTTACCCCACTCCCGCGATCCCGGAATTCTATAGGCTTTCCCCTAAATCCCTAGAACTAATACTCTGTGACCTGTAAGGGAGAGGTAGCGTCTCCTGAGCCTCAGCAGTGCCCGAGACCGAACCAGATTTTAGGGCTCAAAGTTCAGACTGCTAGAAGGCCCAGAGAGAGCTCTCATACCCTGGAGCAATCAGTTCCTGTTTTCTCCAAGGATGGGGCAAATAGGTCAAGGACCAGTAGTGTTGCAGGCATTGTTTTTTGGCCGCCTAGACTTTGGGATCCACAACGAAATCCAACTGGTTCAGCCCTTAGAATTTAGGACTGGACTCTGTTCAGAGGAGAGAGGCTCAGCAGAACCTGAACTTCACTCTCCAGTCAATGCTCTAGGGTCTTGAGATGGCAACGTCAACAGGGAACTAAGCTAGGGAGAAAGAGATTAAGGCCCGACTTCCATCAACCTGGGTCAGGTTCCTAGTTCTCAGCCTGAACTGAGTCCCAGAGTGACGTTATCTGTGGGATCTACTTGCGCAGCCACGGCTCAGAGCTAATCTGCATCCCTTTCTCTCTTTCCTATTCCCTTTCCGTTTCTGTCTTTCCCTCTCCTTTCTTTGCCTCCCCCATTCTCTCTCTCTCTCTCTCTCTCTCTCTCTCTCTCTCTCTCTCTCTCTCTCTCTCTTTCTTACCTCCCGCTTTCCTCCCCCCGCCGCTTTCTCCCACTCTCTCTAGTGGTGGAGCAGGACTGTAGGATTGTGAGGAAATTCCTTCTCTCGACCCCTAGATCCCAGGGCAGCAGCCTACGTCCAGCACCAGCTACCAGGACCTCTGCGACCTCAGAGTCAGAGCTGCTCGGGAGAGGAGAGGAAGACCCGTCTTTTCCGGACACAACTAGAGAAAGCTCAGGACACTGGTTTCTGGGACAAGTTGGGGCGTCCGGGGACCCGCCACGAGCTTCCATCAAGTCTATTCCGATCCTACTTATCCTCCTCACTCCCCCTACATTCCCACCCCAACGTTGTTTTGGTCAGTTTCCCTTACCCTCTCCCCCGTGGGACCCTAAGACTAAACTAGGGTTTAAACCCTCCACCTACCTCCCCTGCCCTGGGTCCCCTACCAGAGACTGGCCCCGATATCGCGGCTTCTGCCTCACTGTCCCCTTCCCGGGAACCAGAGGAGACACACTCCCCGTTCCCTGCAGTCCTCCAGCGCTGAGCTTTCTTGGATTCACATATCTCTTTTCTCTCCCTTCTTATTAAAAAAAAAAAAAAAAGAATAAGAAAAAAGAAAGGAAAGGAAAGAAAACTTTGTCAATTTTCTCCTCTCCCCTATCCAAATTTTCCAAGAGGGTGGGGCTAGGACAGAGAAGGAAAGAGGAATTTTTCAACACAGACATAGTAAAAAAAAAAAAAAAAACTTTTTCAAGAGTTTGCTCTCGTTTTCCCTGAGCGTCCACTTTAACTTGAGCCAACAGTACCAGCACCCGGGAACCTAGACGGGGCTGGTTACGCTCTTGAGGCCCAGCAAGCCCTTGGGGGGGCGCCGAGAGACGGCACTATTTGACGTGGAGAAGACGGCTCATCCTAGCGCAGGAATACGAGACGCACCAATGGAGTTCAAATGTCAGGAAGTTTGAGGGAGGGGTGAGGCGGCTCCTGGGCCGGGAGTATCCCTCCGCCTCCAGCTCCAGCTCTAAACTGAGCGGCTCCTCGGGCGCACCATGGCACATTAATAGTGTGCAGAGCGCACCCGGGAGCCCAGCACCCCCGCTCCGCCCAGGACCCGACTGCGGGTCCTGCCTGGCACAGCCCGGCACAGCCTGGCATCCCCCACTTTCAGCCCTCGGGGGCCAGCTCTGTGGGGCCCCCTCGCCCGCCTCCTCCTTCTTCTCCTCTTTTCCTCCTCTGCTTTCTCGCCGCCTCCTCTTGCTGCTGCTGCCACCGCCGCAGCCGGGGAGCTTTGCTGACAAACAGGTGACAGAAGAGACGGCAGTGTGTGCATGTGTATGTGTGTGTGCATGTGTATTTGTGTGCGCGCGCGCGTGCGTGTGGGTGTGTGAGTGTGTGTACATACACCGGACAGATCCCGCGTCCCGGAACCACGGCCAGAACCCAGAGGAATAAGCCGCTCCTCTCGCCTCTTCTCCGAGGTCCTGCGAAACGTTTTAAACGCTTAAAAAAGAAAGAAAAGAAACTGATCCCCATTCTCCAAGGAGAGTCTGGCCCGAGCCCCACTGGGGTTCGCGTGTTGTCTCCTGGTCTCGGGCAACAGAGAAGCAGACGACCAAGCCTCTTGGACCCCCGAGTTCACAGCTTGCCCCGTGTCGGCGCCCCATGGATATAGCAACAGGTCCCGAGTCTCTAGAGAGGTGCTTCCCCCGTGGACAGACCGATTGCACCAAGATGCTGGACGGCATCAAGATGGAAGAACACGCCCTGCGCCCCGGGCCCGCCACCTTGGGGGTGCTCCTGGGTGAGTGCGGAGGGAGGGGACGAGATGAGGGGAGAGGATGGAGAGGGACATCCCACAACCGCAACGATTGTTGGGCCGTTCCTTGCCCTATTTCGTCCTAAAATCCGCATGGGTTGAAACTAGGACTCTGGAACTGAAAGTTGTCCCTAGCTGCAAGGAAGGGGGCGGGCGGTAGGGGCGGCCCCCAAAGTTTCGTGTCATTGACTGGAGACAGAAGCCGAATGAGCCCTACTCTGAGCTGCTGCCGGAGAGGGACCCGACTGATGATACTGGTCCTAGTGTCGGAGTTTATAGGACCACAGAATGTTAGAGATGGAAGGAAACAGGCTCATCTTGTTCAATCTCCTGATTTTATAGTTGGAGAAACCGAGGCCCAGAGAGGGCAACTGACTTGCCCAGGGTCACTCAGCAAGTTAGTGGCAGAACTGGTATTAGAACCCAGGTCTCCTAACTCCTAATTATATTTCTAATGCTTTATGCTACCTATTTCTTCTTTAGTGTGAGGTTTTTCCTACTCCCCTCCCACCCGCCCGCCAAAAGTATTTCTTCTGAATAACTGGGACTGTGGGATTTTGACCCGCTTGATGTGAGATACCTCCTCTTCATGTTGACTAGGGGCTGAGCCTGCTGGCCAAGAGCACAGGGGTCAGGATAGGGGACATCTTTGAAGAGTTCGCCGTGGCCCTGGTCCCTCAAGCCTGTGCTGGTCGGCTCTGCTCTAGCCGGGAAGCTCTAGAGCCCCGAGTCTGGCACCCGCTGGCTGCACCGAGAAGGCCGTGTCTGGCCGCACTCCCCTCCTTCAGTCCTTGCTCATGGAACCTCCTCCCCCCTGCCCCTATTCTTGTCTCCCTTCCTCAGGCTCGGACTGCCCGCATCCCGCCGTCTGCGAGGGCTGCCAGCGGCCCATCTCGGATCGTTTCCTGATGCGAGTGAACGAGTCGTCCTGGCACGAGGAGTGTTTGCAGTGCGCTGCGTGTCAGCAAGCTCTCACCACCAGCTGCTACTTCCGGGATCGGAAACTCTACTGCAAACAGGACTACCAACAGTAAGAGCTTCTCCTCCTCCTCCTCCTCTCTTCTCTCTTTTTTAAATCTTCCTCCTTCTCATCTCCTCCTCTTCTCCCGTTTGCCACCACCAGGGCCGAGAGCACGCAGGGACAGAACACTCTAGGGTCAGTGTCCCCGGAGACCGGACCTTTGAGCCCCAGCGCAGGGCACAGAGAGAACTGCCCTAAGCCCCCACGGAGGCAATAAAGGCACACTGACTGTCTTCTAGCATCCTAGCCCTAGAGTTCTACCCTCCCCGACCCACCCCGCCTGGACTCAGGACTGAATACTAGTGGCCCCATATGCATTATGGGCCCTGCTTGCTCATCAGCAAAGATCCATGAGCGTTTTGGTGGTCACTCGTTGCTTCCCTTAGGTGGGGTTTGAGAGCTGTGGGCTCTCGCACCCTAACTCCGCCAGGAACCCAACCGCTTCTCCAAGGTAGTCCCACAGTTCCGGAATCTCTCGTAGAGCTTCCTCTCCCTCCCTTCACAACACTGAAGTTGTACGGAAAAGTTATCCTGGGCCTTCCTTCTACAGGGAGCTCACCTGCTCTGGCTACTCTAAGTCTCTGAGATTAAGGTTTTGGCCCAGGCCAAAATCAGCCCTGCGCCTCTGGTGAGGATGCATAGGCCGTTCTTCATTCATGGCTGTGCTCCAAGGTGGCAACTTGGATCCCCTCTTGGTTATTTTCCCTGGTCCAGAGCCTAGGAATATCGGTGCTGGGCTCACTCGCTTTGCAGAGGCCCAGTTGCCCTGTTTTCTTGATTCTCTGACTCTCGGGAGCTGGTTCAGTTTGGTTGGGTTTACTAAAGACCTGGCGCCCTTCGAAGCAGGGAGGCCGCCGGTCGCCCCCGCACCGACCTGGGGTCTTGTTTCCCTCCTCCTCCTTCCTCAACTCAGAGCTGCCCCCGGCCCGGCCCGAGACAAAGGGAAGGGCGGTTCGGCCCCTTTTGTCCCTCGGCTTCAGGGGCCGCTGCCGCTCGCCCGCCCTTTTCCGAGCCGGGCTTGCTCATAGCTGCAGTGGCTAGGCCGGTCTCCATGGGGACGGGCCTGGGGCTCCGGACCCAGGACTGCAGTGCCCAAGCGCTGTCCGTGGGAGACTTCCTCTTGCTCTGGACCCTGGGAGTGGATAGGACCCAGGCCCTGAGTTTCTGAAGAGGAGGGCTTGTGCATTTCAGCTAGTCCTTTAGGGACTGCCCACGAAGGGACCCTCACTCCTTCCTTTAAAAAATTTTCTTCATATGAAATTAAAAATAATCATAGTAACTAAACAGGATCCAGACCGCCGTAACCGAATCCATGAGGTTTGGGTAAAGGGTGTTGTTGGTTGGCTCTAAGGCAGGAATGGCTCCCGTGGCCCCAAAGATGCAGTACCCAAGAGTTCCCAGACCCAAGGTCCCAGAATAGTGAATGCTTCTGTGGGCCATCTCCCTTGCTTCCGAGATCTCTCCCGCGAAATTTGCGTCTTACCCGAGACTCTGACCCCAGCGGCTGAAGGAGTGAGTCAGAGCTCCAGGACAGGCAGCGGCAGGGACAAGGAGTGGGCGCTGGGAGTGTGCTTACTCCAGTTAGTGGAGTGGTGTCTTCTTATTGCACTTTATGCTTGTCCAGCTTGGCTCTTAGCCCAGGTCCTGGCTTAGGCAGCGCTGAGGGG
This sequence comes from Potorous gilbertii, assembly GCA_028658325.1. Lineage (NCBI taxonomy): Eukaryota > Metazoa > Chordata > Mammalia > Diprotodontia > Potoroidae > Potorous > Potorous gilbertii. The sequence continues at coordinate 329,994,541 of CM053769.1, read as the reverse complement.
AGAGACCTGGATGAAAGAATCCTTCGCCCAGGGTCCCAGGCACCTCTTTAAATGGGACACCAGCCGGCTCCCAGTTTTTGTGCGAGTGAAATTTTTTCTCTCCATCTCCTGGTTACTACATGTTTGCCTCTGTGCCCTAAAAACTGCTTTGGCTTCGGAGTGGTTCCTCAAAATTCAGGCCAGGCTTTCTCATTTCTCTTTCAATAACTTTCCCGGGAACCTGATCAGACTGCGATCGAGGAGGAAAGGAATTATAGAGGAGGGAACATCCGTGTCTTTGGCATCTCCTCGGAACCGTTTGTACCATGCGGGGCCTTTTCTTTTTCCGGGAGAGGGCAGGGAGTTTCTGTCGGCTTATCAACTCGAAGCCACAGACAGCAGAAAAACTGCCTTGAGAGCAGACGGGAGGCATCACTCTAGGGGTAGATAATTCGCTTACTCAAAACAGCCCCTTTTCAGAAGCAAATTTAAAATGACAGAAATCACTGAATACTTGCTTGCTCCTTTCCAACAGCACTTGTAGGAGGACCTGGCGCAGCAGAACTAAGGGGCGGTCAGGGAACTTTTTAAGAACCGGGTTTGAACTGTTCACCCAATGATTTGGTTTCTGTGCAGTTCAACTCAGTGAGACCTGCTTTTATTGAAAGGCAGAGAGAAAGAAGGGGAGGTAGAGGAGAAGAGGAGAGAGGGAGAGAAAAGAGTGGAAGAGAAGAGAGAAAGGGGAGGGGAAAAGAAAGAAAAGGAAAAAAAGAAAGGGCAAAAGAGGGGAAGAGCAAGAGAGATAAAGGGAGAAAAAGGGAAAGAAGGGGAAATCAGTGAAAGAAGAGAATAATGGGAAAGAAAAGAGAAAGGAGAAGGGGGTGAGAAAGCACCTGGAAACAAAAATACATAAGTGAATGATTTTCAAATACAAAATAAAGGGAATGGTAGTTTTTTTTTTTTTTTAAATAGAGTAAGTGCTAAGAGCACCTTCAGAACTTTTTATTGCAAATTCATTAAGATAGATTGGAGAAAGGCATGATTACCATATAGAATACTGCACAGTCTCGTGAACCTCAAAGTTTTATTCTGCTTCCTACATTTAAAATTTTCTCTTGAGGCAACCCAGCTGTATATAGGCAAGACCGAATAAGGCAACATTCCCTTACTCTCAAATCGTACCTGGTCAGAATCTCCTTCCATTGTCCTCCAAGCACAGGTGACAAACCTTCCTAGGCCCTCTTTGGCCAGCCAAGATCATGTGCTGGCTCACAATTTTTCTTTATTAATTTGCTTTATTTGTCTGCGGAGGAAGAGCCCGAAAAGCTTGGGTGGGCTGTGTGTGCCTGTTTTTGTCACTAGGCTCCATCCAGATGCACATATTGAATTTTGTTGAGAGACCAGAAGCATATAAAATATGGAGGGCCACTGTCATTTACTAAAGAGACAGGTTTGGGAGCAGATTTTTGAAATGTAATGTGGCTATTGTCATTGGAATTGGGCTTACTGTTGAGAAATGCTTGTTGTTTGTCTGTTTCTCTCACTGAATTCACAGAACTAGAGTCAGCAAGGAGTTTGCATTTTAGACCTTGTGGGATAATGATATTCCACCAGGAAATAAAAGCCATTTTAAAAATAGCGTTGTCTTGGAACCTCCCTGTAGTATTGTGTGTGTGAGCCCCTGCCCATCTATATTGCATCCTGTGTATGTCTATGTGTGTACATATATAGGTACATATTAGTATTTCTGTGTGTGGATCCCTGCTTCTGTTAGTATGGTATGTGGATATGTGTATAATATGCATTTGTGTATGTCTATTCTTATATGAATATTCCTTTGTACAAAGTGTATGAGTCCCTCTGCTCCTTTGTCTGTAGTACAAAGTGTATGGATATGTGTATGTGAATCTCTACCCTTTTGAATGTGGTATTCCGTTTGTGCACATAAAGCCCTGGTCCTCTGGCTGTGGTATACACACACACAGTGTACACCCATACCCACAGTCACGCACAGAGTGAATCCCTACTCCTCTGTCTTGGTAATGTGTGTGTGTGTGTGTGTGTGTGTGTGTGCGTGCGTGCGTGCGCGCACAAGTGTGTGAATTCCTACCTGCCTATGGATGGGCACAGTGTATGTATCTCTGCCTTTCTCTGTGTCTGTGTCTCCCTGTCTCCCTGTGTTTGTGTGTGTGTGTGTGTGTGTTAATTCCTGGCCCTGGATTATGATGCTGAGGTTTGATGGATTCTCTGTTTACCCAGGGATCTGGGCATCCACAGTCTTCGTGGGTTGTAGAGGTGGATCCTGAGCTGAGTGGGGCAGGGCAGAGCAGGGCAGGGCAGCTTCTCTTTGATTTATTAAAGCAGAGCCAAACTACTTCAGCCACTGAGACAAAGATTGGGTGGAGGCCACCCACCTCCGTATTCTCTTTTCACCAAAAGGACTTTTGGAAAGGATTCTAATCTTTGCTCAACCTTTCTGGCTGCTCTCATCATGTATGAGTTACTTTGAGGCAGGCAGGCATATGAGCAGTCAGGAGAAATCATTCCTCTCTAAATTGAGACAATCCAGTTAGTCCTCAAAATATGAAAGTCCACTGGACCTTAGTTAGTCTCTATGTGCTAGCATTGAGTTGTGTGGCCATGGACCTTGCAAACCAGGCAGGACTAGGGATGGTGCTGCTAAGAGTTATTGACAGTCACAACATGCATGTATTCTGTATGCTTCTTCACTGGTCTGTGGTTTTGGAGTTCTTACAATTCAATGGTCATTTGGAGGAGAATTATAATGCCAAAAACAAAATGAGAGAAGAATAGTCTTTGGGCTTGGAGAGGTTGGTATTGCCTTGACTGATCACCAGAGAATAAATGTTATGAGAGACCATGACTGTAGCTTCCTCCTTCCTCCTAAGGCCTGCTCAGGAATATTGTGCCTATGATTTCGAGAGAACTCATTGATTAGAAAGGACACAAACTCCTTTTTACCATTGGACCCTTTAGCAGAAGAACAGTTTGGGTAGATGGGCTTGAGGAGGGGGGGGTCATGGTGTAAAATAATCATATATTAAATGTGAGATAAATAGCTGGCTAGTGTGGACTGTACTTGAAATTTCTGATTCCTTGCTAAATTTGTTTTTAGTTCAAATTTTTTGTTGCATTAATTGAATTCCCATTTCAAAACTTGCTCCCAGCTCTCTTTTTAGCACATTATAGGTTTGTGTACAACCTGACATTGGTCGTAATTGTGGTCTCCCCCCACCCTTTCCAAGTACTATGCTGTTTTAGTGGAGCCTGTAAACTTCGTGCCTTCTTAAAGATCTTATTCATTAAATAGCTACATCAGATATTGCTTGTAACCCTTATTTAAAATAGCACAGAGCATGTTTGCTTTGAGAAAAAATTAGAGGGTCCAAGTCTTTCCCTACTTGTAGAAGCAATTGGAAAGCCGGATGCTAGACCTAGGTGTACCGGCAGATCAACAATGGCCAACATGGGTTGGGGGGCGGGGCGGGGAGGGAGAAAAACAAGACAAAAAATCGGTTCTTTTCTGTCTCACTTGGGTGGGAAGGGCAGCCTTTGAGGCAAACTTAAAATGGATCAGGGGGTTAAATGAGGAGGCTGCCTGAGTAGTAATGCAACAGAGAAAGCCAGCCCTGACTCAGATCTGAATTGTGAGGCCCAGTGATTTATTTATTCTGTGAGCTCTCTGTCAGAAGGGCCCTCTTGGTGCGGTGGATTAAGATGGAATAGATCCCGGTCAGATCTCAGCATTCCAAGCCATCGGGAGCTAGAAGGCAGTAATTAACTTTGTAATATTGGCCGAGTGTCTGAGCCCTTGCACAGACGAACCTTATTATTGGCTTGAGCACGAAGGAGATGGGAATCTGTATGCATGTGATGTTACAGTACCAAGCTCTTTCTCGAACTTCCAGCCGTTACAATGGAATGGTATCGACATCTGTAAAAAGCGGGTGTGGGACTAGATAATCTCCCAAATCTCTTCCAACTCGAAAAATCCCAGGATTCTAACAATGATGGGAGGGGGTGGGGGGGTGGAGAATGGATGTTAGTAGTGTGGCTGCTGGGGGTCCCTGGAGGGGATTTGGCACATTATTTAGCGAGGAGAAGTATTTAAAAGACAAGAAAAGCCACAATAAAGGAGGACTCGAATTTGTCTCGGTTTCTGGGTTTCCTTTAGAAAAATATCAGCTTAGCCAGATGACACACTGCTGCTGAATGTGTGCCTGAGTTAGAAATCGCTTTGAGTTTTCGTGCCTCGGCAAACTTGTCTGGTGTTGACCTAAATTCATCCCTCCATCCTTCCACCAAGCACTACCAAAGAACCAACTTGTGAAAAGGGGCTTTGCATTAAATTGAGAGGTATCTATGGGTGGAAGTGATAGGGTGATGCCACAAGACAAGTTTGTCTGCAAAAAATAAATAAATGTATTGCAAAACAAAGCTTTGCTCGAAAACCCCAACACAAAGCAACGAGGCTGAGTGCGGGTGGGAGAGAGAGCTCTGCTGTTTAGCCAGTCAGAATGGGTGTACCTGAGCTATATAGCTGGAGAAGGAGGGCGCTGAACGCTGCAGCCATTGCCGCCATTGGGGTTCTTAGCATGAAAATTTCAGGACATATACCGAGGCCTCAACCTACTACCTCTAACCTGAGGAGTTGACTGGTTCATTCTTGGGGAAAACAAACCCCCAAATTAGTACGTTCCAGGGAGCTCACCCTGGGAAAAGAGGCACTAGGATAGGGAAAATATAGTTTTCATTTGAGGAATGTGTGTGCAAACGTATATGAAATTTTTTAAAATTAAGAGACAGATTTCTTAACTCCTTTTGGTTTTCCAAATGAAGTTAGATTGTGGATTTTCAACCTAAAAAGGTTGATTAAAATAGGGAACCTAAAAAGCATTATTTTTTGTCACGACATCATGGAATGAAGGAAAAAGATGATTTCCAGAACCTTTATTTGCTAGTGCTGAAAAAAAGAATTTTTTTTTTTTACTTCGCTGTCCAGGGGGTGAAAATGTTTTACTTTATTTGATAAATAGTTGCCTCTTCGCTGTTTTCCAGGGCAAGTTTAGTATTTGTATGGATGTAGTGGAACCGGGATCTCTAGGATTCCTTCCAACTAGTATTCTGGGCATTTGGTTCTGCGATGATTTTGTAATTCCTTGTACTGGTCTTGCTTCGGATCACGATGGTTTCCTTTTCCTTTTTCTTAAATGCTGCTTGGTGGGTATTTGCACGGAAGGGAGGGATAGAGAGGACAGACGACCGGAGGAATAAACGAAATGCCTGGCTAGCGGGTTCGAGGGCAGGAAGACCCTGCTAGGGAACTGGTCTGATTACCTTGCCGCCAACAAAGACAATCCCCAGGGACAGATACCCCCAGATGTTCTACAGCCGCGCATGGGAGGAAAAGAGGTCGAGAACGCAGCAGGTTCTCACGCACGATGGGAGAAATTTTTATTTTACTAATTATCATTATCAGTTACTATTGTCATTTTCCAGAAGGCAGAAGGAAAATGTATTGCTTCTCTTTAGCTGCCGCCTTTCTGTTGTTTAAACACCCAGAACTAAAGGGGAAAGCTATGACTGGTATCTCTGAGGAGCGACGGGGAATCTTTTGTAATAGTCCCTCTAATTTCTATAGGGCTCCCAAGTCCAGAGAGGCTTTCCTCTCAACATTCCTGGATGAGAGGGAGATCATTTAAAAATCATTACCCACATGTTTCCAAATGTCCGGGAGGTGTCCCAGTCTGTCCTTAAAAAGGAATTGTTATTCTGAGTTAACATATATTTGTCCCTGGGTCAAATTATGTCCTTTTGAAGGAAGCGAGCCATTCCCTCCACATCTAAGAGTAAGTTCTTTCTTGCATGACTCGTGTAGGCTGCCGAAGTCACCCTAACATTTTTTATGCCGTTGAAGAAAATTTGGTCGGTGCATCCCAGAAATGCCTAAAAGTAGAGAGGCTGACTTAGCAGTATTTGGGCATTTTCACGCTTGACCCTAACAGGACAGGCTTCCTTCTATCATTCAGAGGTTTTTCCACCTCTAAGTAAAGCAAGGAAAGGCTCTTTCTCTTGTGTCCGGAGGGGCTGGTCATTCATCAAACGCAAGCCGCTTTTCCATCAGAGACACCAGGAAAGAAAAAGAAAGAAAGGAAGGAAAGGAAAGGGAAAGAAAAAAGAGAGGAATGAAGAAAGGAAGGAAGGAAGGAAAAGGAAGGGAAGAAAGAGGAAGAAACAAAGAGAGGAAGAAAGGAAAAGAATGGAAGAGTAAGAGACAGAAGAAAAGAGCTAGTAAGAAAGTGAGAGGAGAAAGTAAGAGAAAGAAAATCAGAGAGAAAAAGAAAGAAGAAAATCGGATAGGAAAAAAATCAGAAAAAGTAAGAAGCAGAAGGAAAAAGCGAGAGAATGAAATAAAAAGAGAAAGTAAGAGAAAGAAAATCTAAGAGAGAAGAAAATCAAAAGGAGAGAGAGAAAAAAGGGAGGGAAGGAGGACCCCACCTCAGTCAGTCAAAATGAGGGGTGCGTTAATACCCACTCCACACCAAGGGGGCATATTCAGGGAAAACAAATTCCCCCTTTTCTTCAGGGCTTATGGCAAGGAGAATTATGTAATTCTCCTTCCATTGCAGCCTTGTCTGTCGTCTGGAAAGGATTTTTATCCTGAGGAGGTGGCGAATTCCTAGAGGAGTCTTGGGGGAAAGAGTGTAGGTGGGGGTTCCAACAAGCTGTCACAAAAGAGTATAATCGCTTGTAGTACAGCCCCAAGGTCTTGGGACCTGAGACGTGGGAGGGTGTGCGCTTTTAATGTGTGTGCCTATTGTATTTTTGTATCTATGTGCATAGAAATTCTTGTGAGCTCTGGGTGTAATAGAAAAGATTGTAACCTGTGTTCAAATTCTGTCTGCATTTACTTTTATTTGTCGTGTAACGTAGGAAAAAGTCGTTTTGCCTCTCTTAGCCTCAGTTTCCCCCTCCATAAAATGGAAATAATGATAGCTTGCCTACCTCACAGAGTTGTAAGGAAAGCACTTTAGAAACTCTAAGGTACTAAAGAAATGTCAGCTATTATTATTTTTACTGTTAGTATTAGTTTACCGCTGGAGTTCAGATAGAAAAGGTCCTAGGACAAGTCTGTCCTACTGTTACTCTTTTGCAATATTATATTTAATATTCTGAGAATTGTTATTATCATATCATTATATTTATGCATTGAATTAGCTACCTTTTCTCTAAATCCAGCATTCTAAAAAATGCCGTCACGTCTGCCCTAGTTGGCGGGAGGGATCCCCTCTCCGTTGCTGGTCAAGGGCTAAAAGTGAAGTTGTTCAGAAAGGGTTAATTGGGCCCAGTCTATATTACTGTGCATAGTTCCACTCCCTCACCCCCAACCCCACAGCCATTTTGCCCAGGTAAGATGCACCCACCTCTGCCATGGGGAAGGCAGAAGGCAATGTCGGGAGCTTTGATTTTTTTTAAGGTGAAAAAAAGGGGATTCTAGTCGTAGGGTGAATTTTTTCCAGATTGCCTGGCCTCGCGGCCGCGCTGCCTCCCCTCTGTGGCTGCCGCCTTACTGTGGCTCTAGAATGATGAAGGTGATTTGAAGTCGCACATTCTCGGGGGCGTTTAGCGGCACATTCCTTTCCATGGAAGTGATTAGTACATGGAAAGCTTTCCTCTCCGCGTCCCCCACCGCACCTCCCCCCAGCCGCTCCTGCTCTGGGCTCTATGGTCGCCAGTTTCTTTTGTAAGGTTAAAACACCTTAGATACTAATTAAAACTCAGTCTTGTGTACTGGCACCGAGGGCTAGGAATGGAGGGACGCCGACGCTTTCCCCTCCGCAGGGGAAGCCAGCATGACCCGATGTGGGCAGTTAGGAGGGTTGAATCCCACGTTAAAAAAAAAAAATTTTAAAAAAGCGTGAGCTTTGCCGTCCATCTGCGTGATGATGAAGATGGTCCTAATAATATCTCCGTTTCTAAGCACTTTAAGGTTCACAATGTGTTTTCTTCACTGCTACATCAGAAGAGAGGGAATGTAAGGATTACAACCCTCATTTAACCGAGGGGATTTAGGCAGGGAAATTTCCTAGGACTAGAAATAGATGGAGACCTTACAGACTATCCCTTGCAATCCTCCCTCAGCTATTATTGAATTGACAAGGAAACGGGAGCCTAGAGAGATCAAGTGATATTGCCCAAGGTAACACACTAAGTTACAGAGTCACGATTCAAACCCAGGTTCTTGGACTCCAAATGCAATGTCTGTTTTGGGACACTACACTGTAGAATCCAATCACAGAATCCGAGGTGGAAGGGCAACTTGTCGGCTCACAGCTATGGAGGAATACTCTTCTGCAATGTCCTGACTAGTGTCCACCAAACCTCTGTTGGGAAACCTCTAACGATGCAGACCTCACTACCCAATGAGACAGTCCCTTCCACTTTGAACAGCTGTGGTCATTAGTATGTTTTTTTTTCACAGACCCAGCAGCCTTTGCCTCTCTGGAACTCTGTCCTTCCAGTTGCTCCTATTTCCTCCAAGTCCAAGAAGGAGAGTATTTCAAGTTTTGGGAAGGGAATGACCCTGCTCCTCTTATTTTTTTTTCTCTTTCCAAGGTTAAACATTCCTAGTTCCTTCAAGTAATCCCTAAATGGCATGGTTTCTAGTCCTTTCTGTAACTGCCTAATGACTTGCTAAGGATTGTAGAGCTAAGAACTGGCAGATATTAGGATCCCAGAGCTAAGAATTGGCAGATTCTGGTCTCAAAAACAAGTCTGCTGACTCTAAGGGCACCACGCATAGGTAAAGACGGCCTTATTGACAACACACTTGAGGGTATGTTATCAATGGTGGTCATCAGTGGCCTGACCATGGACGTTATCTCTCCCTCTACCACTGATCCCCATTCCCCTATGCCCTGGTTACTGCCTTTTTTGGCTTTAATTCAGAGTCTAATCCAAGGCTCTCCCATGTTCAAAGCTCTGACTCCCCAAACTAGGCAGAAATTAGTAGAAGTGAAGGAATGCATATCACTGGGGGCTCAACATCATAGTCCTCTCTCAGGAGAGATTGCTGTGTTTGGTTTTGCAGAGAGCACATTGAGAAGTCAGGGCTTGTAGCAAAGCGAGTGCCAGAAGGATGTGAGACTGAGGCCAGGGACGTTGCTCAGCTCTTCCTGCCTTGGGCCAGGCAGATTCCTTAACCTGAAAGAAATCCAGAAAACAAGCTCCTTCTGGATCTCTAGATGCTAATTGACTTTCAAGAACCTTCCAGGGTCAACATTCCTCTAACCCCCAACACCTTGAGGTCCAGCTGGTTAGTAAAGGCACACACCCTCCTTAGAGAGATACAGTAATTCAGCATTATGGCCTCCTTAAATGCTAAATTGAATTTTCCTGAGGAAAAAGGTTATCTCTCTCTCTCCATCTATGTCTGTCTATCATTTTTTTTCATCTATCTACATATACATTCTTGTATTGTTTCTCTGGTCTTTCCTGGGGGACCATCCATGGAATTTTCCTCTGAAAATCCTTGCTGCGTCTCATTCCACCTTCCCATGGTCTGGGTGCCCAGACTAGCTGAAAAGCATTCAGATTGGATTTGAATTTTTGTCCTTGTTCTTCTACTTCCTGGCTTGATGATTTGGGACAAATCTCTGCTCCCACCCCTTCCTGAACTTGTTTCCTCCTCATCTGTAGAAAAGGGATAATAAGACTTGTATCTTGCCTGGTAGGCAAGTTATAAATTGTGAAGTACTATAAAAATATAGGATAGATAGATGGATAGACAGATAGACAGATAATCATGTCCTATCCATGCTCAGAAAATAACATCCAAAAAGCCAACTATGAATTCCTGTATCCTTGAGTACCAGCATCCTGCCTGACACTCCCACAGGACCTGGGGGACAAGCATTCAGGTTGTTAATTTACAATATAAAAATTCTGGCTGTGTAGGATAGGTGGGTTGTGGGGACGAAGAATAGCATAGGTCTGATGGGGGAATCCTTCTAAAAGACCCCCCCCCCCAGATAGAAATGGTAGAAAGAGAATTGAACTTGGCGTAAGGACAGCTGGATTCCATTCTAGTTTCTGCCGCTTACTAGCTATATGACTTTGGGCAAGGTTTTTCCTCTGAATAAGTATCAGTTTCTTCATCTGTAAAACAGAGATAATAACATACAGTCTTCCTCAGATGGTCATGATGAGGAGAGCACTAATAAATCTATAGAAATGTGACCTGTGGTTTTAATAGGGAAGTCCAGAAGAATCTATAGTTGCAGAGTATCTTTGAGTCAGCTGTTGCCTGAGAGTCACTTTCCAACCACCTTGACTCCTACTTCCGGCCCCAGCACTATGTCAAGCTAGGCCAGTCCCCCAGTGGCTCCGAGCATCCCGTTCAGTAAGTGAACGGGCAGATACAACTTAGCTCTGATTGTGGCTTGGGGTTTGGGGGCTTTGAAAAATTCAACTCCTCATTTGACCTTGGTTAGTCTGAGGGTTAGGAAGATACATTCAATGACAGGAGCCATAATTTTCAATTTGTAGGATGCCACAATGAGACCTTAGCTTTTGGAGGATGCAGGGGGGAGGAATCACCAAGCCATTTAAGAGCCAATTGTAAGTTGTCACTCAGGCAGGAACATACAAAAGCACTACAGGACAATGTCGTTGATTATCAGCCTTCCAAGCCAATCTTAAAGCTGGAAGAAACTTTAGAATAAAGAATTCTGTGTGCTAGAACAAGTGATCAGAAAAGGTTAGAACCTTAAATAGTAAATGTTAGAACTGGAAGGTACCACAGGAAAAACAGAATTAGGGCAAATACATATACATACATACATACATACATATATATATATATATATATATATATATATATATATATATATATATATATATATATTAGCCATTCCAATTACAAATGTGGAAATAATATCAACAAGGAGAAAAACCTAAATTACATATATTTTATGGCTATTTTAGCAGAAAAAAAAGTGTTTTAAAAAGTTTATTCAGGAAATAGGGGAAGTTCAGTGGTAGACATTTGCCATCTCATCAGCCAGTTGGTGATCTCCATTCCTGTCGTAAATGTCTTGTGTCATTTGATGCCAAAACCAACATGATTTTGGTCCCAAGTGGCCTATATGGTTTTTTTTTTTTGCAGTAAATGTTTATTTGTTAATAATATACTTTAAACAGCCTGGCCTTGACCTCAAGTCTCTTGAAGCATCCATCTTTCCCCAGAAAAATCTTTCAAAGTTTGTGTAATTTTTTAGGAGAAGGTGTAACTGATGGGACAGTGAAGGGCCCTGTGTTTGCTTTAACTACTGCAGCTGCGTGGATTAGCTCTTTATAAGGGCCCACTGTGCTGTGAATAGTGACTTTCTTAGATTTCAAGTCTGGTTGACAGAACTTCCTAAGAGTTCTTTACATTTGCTAGTTCTGATCAGTAAAAATAAATTTTTGTGCTGGCTCTTCCTTTGGTCTTTCCTTTCGAAATATTGTATCAGTTTCTATTGAGCTTCCTGATTTTACAGTAATTCTCTGTTTATTAGCCGTTGGTTATTAACCAAGAAAGGCAGAAGTACTAGACCAACTATTTGATTCCTGCTGGTGATCAGAAGTTTGGATTGAATTTTTTTCCCCCTAAAATTAGAGCCCATAAATTGAAACCATACAATCACAGACTCATAGACACAGAGGATGTTAGGGCAGGAAAGGACTTTAGAACAAATTCTATCAGAACAAAGAATGTAAAATGCCATAGCTTAAAGGGACCATAGAACATAGAATATACTGTAGCACATAGAATATTAGACCTGGAAAGAGCCTTAGAACACAAAATGTGAGCTAGAAGGAACCTTAGGATAAAAGATGTAAGAACATAGATTAGAGACTTTTAGAAAACTGAAAAAAAAAAACTTAGATCATGGAACATTACATCGTACACAGAATGTTAGAGCAGGAAGAGACCTTTAAAAATAAATTGTTAGCATTAGAAGGGAACTTAAAATATGGAATCTTAGATCATAGAAGATTGAAGGTCAAAGCTGGAAAGTCCCTTAAAACATAGATCATTGAATTTTAAAAGTAGAAGCAATCACCCAGTCCAACCTAAGCCTTTCATTTTAGAGGGAAGGCAACAGAATCCAGGAGAAAGCAAATGATTTGTCTAACATCACAGGGCCAATTGTGATGGAATTACTCCAGAACAGACATTGCTCTGGATTTTTAATGCGCTTCATGCTAATGCTCATATGAGGAATCCCTTAGCCTGCATCAGGACTAAGAAGTACAAACAATTAATTTTCAGAAAGGTGTTTCTGAAAAGAAAGTCAGAGGTCTGGAATTTGGCCTCCTGAAACAACAGTGACATTTGACCATTCCAACAATGAGGGTTTGTGAAGGTACTTGGGAGATGCTGAGAGCAGAGGTGATGAGCCGCTAAGCAGTGCCGCCCCCCTGGTAATCACAGTCCACTGCTCTGCTGACTTTGTGTTCAAGCTTCACTTTGCAGCAGTTTGGCTCCAACATGGGCCAGGCCTTTCCCGCCTTTAAGGGGTTTTGCCTTGAAAATCGATAGGCTGAATTTTGTGCAACAAGACTGCAGCCCTTGCGATGACTGGGAGTGGGTGAGGGGCTGGAGGAGGAGCAGGGGCTCTCACAAGACATGTTGCTGGGGGTTGCAGTTTTTCTCTCCCTACACAGTATTTCAGCTGTGACTCTAGGGTTGTCACGTGATTCAGTGATTGCCATAGTTACTCTGTCCAGGGCATAAATGCTCTGGAAGCCAAGAGAGGCTTTGTAGATGTACGAAGGAGCTCACTTGCAACCTTATAAGCTGCTTTGGGGCTGGGAGGTGGGTGGGTAGGGGGGAAGATTGTCTGGCCTTTCTGAGAGAAAGAAAACAATTGTTTATGGACACACCGATTCATAGAATTTTAGAGCTAGAAAGGGCTTTAGATCATGGACTGTCAGAATATGGAATAATTGCAGCGAGGGAGACCTAAGCACATAAAGTGTTAAAGAGTTAGAAGTGACTCGAGAACATAGAATGCTAAAACACAGAATGCAAACTGTCAGACTAGAATACAGAATTTTAGAATCTAAACCATGGAATTCCATGAAAGGGGCTTTAGAGTTCAACTATTCCAACATCTTCCTTTTGTAGAAAAGGAAGTTAGGCATCATACCCTGCCCAATCCAGAACCAAAATACTTCAAGTCTAAATATCCTTTAAGCAGACTAATTTTTTTCCTTGGAAAGGGATTGACAGACAGATCTAGATATTATCATTCTGGGTGTTGCTCCCTCTTTAATTCATTCACCAGCTATTTATTAAGTGCCTACTATATTAAGTGCTTATATATATATATGCATGTATATGTGTATATATATTGCATTTATGTGTATACATATACATACGTATACAGAGAAAGAGAGAGACACCCTATGTCATGGAACTTACTGAAAGTAGTTAGTTTTCCATTCTGGGAACCTAAGTGTTGGAGGCTGCAGGGACGCTGATCATATAGAGGAATGCCTATTCTTGGGCCTCATTTTACTTTTCCTGGCTTGTTTTGACATTACCTGAAAGCATTACCTGACATTACTTTTGACTTTGCTGACCTTAATGAAGATGGTGTCCAGTAAGTAGTAAGTTCTACCTTGCTTGCCTTGAAGTTCTAGCTATAGGACAGCAGGTAAGTGAAGAAGCAGGGCCAACACCTGCTGGGTTTGCCTCCCAGTTTATGAAAGAGGCACCTGGCAATAGGGGGTGGAAATGGAGTGGGAGGTGGTGTGGTCAAGGAAGCCTGGAGGTTAGCACTGGGTTCCCTGGAGAGAAATTGCTTTAGAAAAGCTATAGCAGACAGAAAGGGAGCCAGGACCACTGGTAAGAATCAACCTCTGTCCTTTAAAGTGCCCCTTCAGTGGGGATAGGACCTTTGGGGAGATGTGAAAAGGTTAGAATAACTTCTACTCCCCTGGGGAACTAGTGCTTCCTGTGCTAGGGATCAGAGCAGAGGGCCAGAATCCTGCTGCTAATGGGGCAACCACAAGGCCCCATTTCTTCCCATCATCCCCCTTCTCCCTTAGCTAAGACCTTCTCCTCTTCCCTTCCTCCCTCCCTGCCTGCTCCTGCCTCTTCTGTCGTTACCACACACTGCCCCCTCTCCACATACACACATACTCTCTTTTCTTCCTCCTTTTCTTTCCTTTCAATCTGGATTCCCAGCTTAGGTTTAGAGTTTCAATAAACTCAGATGTGATTCAGGTGAATATTGAAGGCCGTGTTCTCTTGGCTCCCCTTCCAGACTCCTGTAGCTTTAATGAACATTAGATTCCTCAGGGATTTTTGTTGTGGTGGTTGTTGGTCTTTCTCTCAGATTTTGAGACCTCAAATTCTAATGCAGTCATATGATCTCTAATTTTTCTTCAATGTGAACTTTTCATTCAGAATTTAATTTTATGAAAGGATTTATCATCACAGGCCTTGTTGGGGGACCAGTACCGAGCTTGGAATCAAAAGAGCTGGATTCAAATCTTATCTCTGTTACTAGTTATATAAGCCTGGACAAGATATTTGCATTCCTTGAAGGGCTAGACGGAATTACCTCTAATTAGTCAATCAATCAATCAATCAACAAGGATCTTGTATGGTAACTGAGATTACAAATATAATAAATGAAACAATTCCTATTCATGAGAAACTTATATTCTAACAGGGTAGACAACAAAGACATACATATATCCAGAATAAATACGAAGAGAATAAATAAATATATATATATATAAATACAAAGAGAGTGAGTCTTCCAGTTCTGAAGCCTGTGCCCCTAGGAATTCTAGTTTGGACACAACTGGGATCTTGGGCAATCACCTTCCCTCTCTGAATCTCAGTATCTTTCTTTGCAGAATGAGAGGGTAGACCCAGTCACCTCTCAGGTTCCTTCCCAGGCCTAAATCCTTTTCTCTCTCTGTAGCCTATAGACTATTTTCATATTTTGCAAAATGTCCATTTATTTCAATTCCTTCCCCAGACTCTTGCCTTCTCTGACTTCAGTTTCCTCTCTATAAAAAAATCTCTGAAGATTCTTTGATTGTTCATTTTATTCAGTTGTTTCCCTCCCCCCAAAAAATGTAACCAATTTTTCCTAATACATTTATTAGGTCAGCGTAGAAAGGGATACTGTATCCCCACTGTGAGATTAGCATTTTAATTCAGGATCTGAGCAAACTAACACTAAACCCTAGTCAACATTCAGATGGTTTATATTTCCAGGTCATTTCACAAAGTGGAAAGTGAGCTAAGGTTTGATTATTGGGCAAACAGAAGACGGACTTCAGATGGAGTCCTCTGCAGCATCCTGTGGGTAATGAATCTGTGATGCACGGAGAATCTCACAGATTCCTAAGGCTGGAAAGGATGGCATAATAGACTACTAGAGGAGGAAGAGAATCTCAGAACCTTCAAGGTCACAACAAAATGTGAGAGCTGGAAAGGATCTTAGAACCTAAGAGTAGAAGCTAAGTGGGACTTAGAACTGAGAATGTTAACTCTGGAAGGGACCTTAGAAAAGACAGTGTCAGAACTAGTCAAATCTTCAGAATGTAGAACTTTCTGAGCTAAAAAGGGCTGTCCAGCCCAGTTTACCCATAGCTTCTTAATCCTTTTTTTGTGCCCATTTGACAGAGTTTTGAAACCTATGAACCCCTTCTCAGAATAACAGTGTTATTTTTTAATCACAATGGAAAGAGATGCTAGATTCCAGGTAAAATTTATTGAAAATACATTTTTTTTTCACTATCCAAGTTTTGCAGATCTTGAATCCAAGTTAGGAACTCTTGATTTAGCTCGACCACCTCCATTTAGAGAGGTAGAAAGCTTGCCTAAGTTCAAAAACATAGTAATTGGTAGAACAGGACTCAAATCCAGACCTTCTGACTGGAAGGTCATTGAGCTCCCAGTGTCCCTAGCTTTTTTCATTTTTCTCCTTTACTGCTTTTGGTTAAACTGCTTATTCTCTTCCCACGTTGCTCCACTCTTTTTTTTGATACATCTAATTTTTTCAGGGTTGGTCATTCACGATTTTAGATTTATTAGCTATGTAGATTTCATTTGGGGAGGGGAGGAAGATAAGACACTGAACTGTAGTTTTTAAAAATGTATATCAATTTATTCTAATAGTCTTTTTAAAATTAAATGTATTTTTGTCACATTTTAAGTTCCAAGCTGCCTTCCTCCCTCCCTCCCCACCCTGCACTAGGGAAGACCACTATTTGAACATATACAAACATATATATATATATATACACACATTTATACATATATACATGCATATACACACATACATATACATACACACATAATACATATATGGACACATACATGCATAAAACTGTACTATATACATTTCTATTTATCATTTTTTTCTCTGGAGGTAGATAGCATCTCACTTCATAGGTCCTTTGAAGTTGATTTGAATATTTATAATACTCAAGATATCTCAGTAATTCACAATTATTCTTCAAACAAGACTGCTGTTATTGTATCCAACATTCTCTAGGTTCTTATCCTTTCATTCTTCATTTTTCATGCAGATATTTCCATGTTTTTCTAAAACCAACCAGATCATCACTTTTTACGGCTTAGTAGTATTCCATCACTAATATTCTTAACAGACTTGTATGTGTGAATATTCTAACAAAGACAGCTTAGAAGGATTAAAAAAACCCTAAAACCTGTTTCTATCCACTAGTTGGTCCTTAAATGCCTCTTAAACTTCAGCGTTATCCTACAGCAACAGAGTTAAATGGGCAGAAGAAAGGGGGAGGAGAAGAATAGTGTCGGGCAATTAAATGTAACTTTTCATTATCCAAAGGATTTTTGCTGGTTTTATCTTCTAATAAGATTATGTCAGGAACACAAGTACCTAGAAGCATGCTGACTGACAGGCTCCTGTACTTTCATCAGCCACTGTGACACTAAAACCTTGGGGTCTTTTGTCCAATAGAGTGAACTGACGGAAACTTGCCATCCTAATCCCCTCATTCATGTCAAGCATAGAAAAGAAGTCCTGCTTAGATGGTACCTTACAACAGTGTCCCCTCCACCCCTTGGAGGCTCCGCTACAATGGACATCTTGTGCATCTGGGGCATGGCCAGACCCGGGCCCAGGCCCCAGAGCCAGCCATGGGAGACAGTAGGGTGCAGTGGAGGATACCAAGTCTCTTGGAATTAGAGCCTTAGAGCTTCAGGCTCAAGAGTTACCTGACTGGCTTCATCTCTGTGGGTTTCAGTGTCCTCATTTATAAAATGAGAATCATGTTTTCACTACCTATCGCATGAGCAAAAAGCATTTTGGAAAGTGCTATAGAAAAAGGATTGGGTAGCTCGGTGACACAGAGAATAAAGCACTGGACCTGAAGTTAGAAGGATGTGGCTTCAAACCTGGCCTCAGACACTCATTAGCTGTGTGACCCTAGGCAAGTCACTTGACCTCATCTGCCTTGGTTTCCTCATCTGTAGAATGAGTGGGAGAAGGAAATGACAAATCATTCCTGTTTCTTTGAGAAGAAAACCCCAAATAAGGTCCTGAAGAGTCAGAAATGACTACAAAACAACTGAACAATGAAAATAACAAATAGAAAAGAAAGCTGATCATGTTATTAACTTGTCTCTCTCATTTCTTTGATGGAGTTCGGACAGAAACTAGTCCTGGGACAGATCACTATTCTTCTTTTATAGTTAATATAATGTGGATTGTTACATTGGTGGGTAAATCAACTTTGTTTTGTAATTGGATAATAAAAGTATCTATGTCATTATATTTGTCATTACTAATTGTGTCAAATATGGGCAGCCTGTGTTTCAGCTATACCTTGTCTGAAAAACAGGGATTGAACAATTCTTCTATCATATACCTCACAAGACTCTTATGACTATGCATAAACCTTAAAACATTATATTAATAGGAGTAGTCACTATCACTGTTTATCCTTGGACAAATTACAGAGTATAAAACTGAAAAGGAACCTCAAAGATCATCTGGTCCAATCCTCTCATTTTATAGATGGAGAAATAGAGGCTGAGAGAGTAATGTGACTTGTTCAAGAGTCATTGATCTAAAACCAGAAGGAACTTCAGGCTCCATCCTGCCTGGTCATATAACTATTAAGTAGCAGATTTGAACCCAGGTCCTTCAGCCTCAAATCTTCCCATTATACCACATTGTTGTTGTTGAGGAGTTATTTCAGTAGTGTCTAATTCATTGTGACCCTATGTGAGATTTTCTTGACAAAGATACTGGAGTGGTTTGCCATTTCCTTGTCCAGCTCATTTTACAGATAAGGAAACTGAGGCAAAAAGAGTTAAGTGACTCACTCAGGGTCACACAGATTGAAAGTGTCTGATGTAATATTTGAGCTCAAGTCTTTATGACTCCAGGCCCAGCATTTCATCCATTGCAACAACTAGCTGCCCCCATACCATGTACACTCAGTTAACCAAAGCCATTTTCCTCTGATAGAAAATAGATCTAATACTTCTACTTCCTACCTTATAAGTTTGCTGAAAAAAAATCGTTGCAAACCTCAAAACACTACAGAATTCTGAGTTATTTATTATTCTTGTTAAGAAAACAAACATTTCTAAGTCAGCTGACACCCTATAATGCCTACGAGTCTCTCCAGATTCCTCTGATGTATGTGTTCCTGGATATGAATGAGGCCTAGTTGGGGCAAGGACTCTTCTTTCCAACTGAAGATTTAGAGTAGTGCCTTGAGAAATCCTCTGAAAGCTGTCCCTGACACTTTCGAGTTCAATTGTATTCGTTTAGAAGGGAGAAAGTAGGGTAAACAAAGACAGAGAGTTCTCCCAATAGCCCAATTCCTTCTCACTTCCTTGTACTCCTCCCTTCCTCTCCCCCCCACCCCACAACAGATCTGATCCTTCCCTTTGGTTACCAGAGAACCATGTTCTGGGAGAGCCAGCCAACTCTTTAAGTTCCCACATTAAATGGATTTGACAAATGCATTTGGGTGGGTGGGGGAAATGGGGAGATGAAGGAGGATGTGTTCAGGAAAAACCCCCTAAACCCTACCAATCCAGAGTTTGCTATAATTATTAATTGGTTTGTTCATTCTAGGGATTAAAAAGTGGACTTTCACATATGGAGTTAGAGGAACTGATCTCCGTAGACTTTGAGGCTAGCATCATGGAAGTCACCATTTCATCCCAGTTGTGGGTCCTCTGCTTTCCTAGCTGCAGTTCCTTTCTGAGTAGCCTGAATTCCTTTGTGCATATCCCTGTGGTAACCCTTTCCAACTAGCGCTTCCCTGGGGGCGATTTATTTACTTGTTCAACTGTTTGGAAGTCTGTTAGTCTAAAGATCAGATGCACTGAAACAAATCTTATTGCTTGAACCAGCCCTTGCAAATTCTCCTCCCTTTTTTGACTACTCTTTATCTAGAATTAATGCACAGGGAGCAGGTGGGACATAGGGGAAGTTTCACCCCTCTGATGGACCTTGAGCAAGTCTAAATCTTTTTGTTTTTCTTCCCTTAGGTAATGTGGGGAGTCACAAGTATTTGAAAAGCTGCTCCTTCTCCCCATCAGCATGTTGTTGGTTTTTTTAAAGTGTGTATAGGCAGGAGACAGAAGTAAGTCACCCTCTCCTTTTAAAAGAAATGTTATTTTTATTAAAGTCCAAACAGATTTCAGTTGGTGCCTGCAACTTAGGAAGCCATTTCTAAATAAAACTCAAAGCCAACAAACTTCCATTCATAGTTGCTGTGGCTTCGGTGGAAAGACTTAAAAGAAAGAAATAGAGTGCTGAGGTTGAGTGTGATTAAAAACAAAAGAGATTCAATAGCATGTTGGAAATTATTTGGAAGATTTTTCTCAATACAATATCCTGTTTGGGCTCTTGACTCTGCCTACTCCATCATCATCATCAACATCATCATCATCACTACGAATAATGATAAATAACTATATAATAATTTGCATTCCTAGTTTCTTGCCTTTAAAGGGATCGTAGATGAATCCTTTAATTTCCTTCCCAGTGTTAACTTTTAAATGAGTGGTTTCAGGGATGTTAGTTTTTATTTTTAAACACATCATTTGCAGATAGTTGGCCACTGCTGCTCAATGCTAATGATGCACTGAAAGGTTTACAACTTATTCTCCTTACAACTATACCCATTTTATAGATGGAGAATTCTGCCAGGAGAAAGGAAGCAACTTGCTCAGGGTCACGGAGAGTATCACAATTCCTGTTTTGCTGTTTGGAGATTGAGATTCCCAGAGATAAAGTTGACTGTCCTATGGGTCATTAAACTAGTAGGTATTGGAACTGCTCTTTTCATGAAGGTTCCCTGATCAGTACTGAAGAGGACTTCACAAACTTCATTTTATCACACTGCCAGCATTTCCAACCAATGCCCTACTGTATATAGGGTGGTTTAAATTTTTTTATTTTACTGGATTTTTTTTTTCTGCTGCAGTCCCAGCCCTATACGTCTGGAATATTCAATCCAATGGCCCGGTAGTCAATACAGAGGATATTTCATCCCATCAGTTTATTTGCTCATGGTTTTGAAAGAACAAGAGGCTTTGACTCTTTCAGGCTGGGTTCCTTTAGGGAGACACTCAAGCCTGCTGTTCCTCCTCCTTAAAACTCCTAGTGTTTGACATTTGAAACTTCTCTGCTCTCTGCTGTCCCCCCTTTCTGATGGAGAGGCAGTAATTCATGGGAAAAGGGGACTGTGAGCAGGATGTCACATAATAAAAACTAACAGGTCTGTTTTATTAGAAACTAGATGATGCAGCGTGTTCTGCATCTATCAAAGGCAACCAGAACCTAGACCCAGGGGACGGACCAAAGGCCTCTACACTGTAGCCCCATCTAGCCAAATTCTCTCCCCATCTGCCCTTCTGCAAACAGGAGACTTAGTAAACACAGAACATTACATGGGTGGAGGGCAAAAGGAGAGAGACTTCCCCCCTAGGAACACTTGATACCAACTTTGGTTTTTTGGCAAAGAAAATAACTCTTGTTTGGAGAGGGAGGAGAAAGGGAAAAGAGAGCAAGAGAAAGAGAGAGAGAGACAGAGAGAGAGCAAGAAAAAAAACTTTCAGGATTAAATTTCAGTGCCTCTATCCCAACCCCCCACCAAAACTGAAATGATTTGTGAGCAAGGGTCTGTGACCCAGTAAGGCATCAAAAAGAATCTCAGGGAAACATTTAGAGTTCAGAGGGACAGTGGGCAGAGATGGCCTGCGGAAGACAATGCAGATGTTTCAGATCAGGAAGGCCCTGGTGATGACAAGAAAGTGCTGTGGCAGAGATACAGCTACTTAGCTCTCATCTATTTTAATTCCCTTCTTCCCTCTAGGATTCCAGTTGGGACCAGAAAATCCCAGAAGATTTAGAAGTTTAAATCTGAAATGCAACCCCCCCTTTCCCTCCCACAACCAGTCTGTCTGCCGAATTTAGGGAGGTTGATCACCCTTGCTTAGATGAACCTTGAAGGTTCACCTCTGTAACGCTCATAGGGATCAGCAGTGGGGGTGTAGTGGACACAGCAAGGGCTTTGGATTCATCAAAATAGGCAAGAACTTTTCGTTTCACTTCTGATACTTTCTCATTGCCTGTTTCACCTTAAGCAAGTCACCTCCTCAGTGTGGGCCCCGGTTTCCTAAAATCGAAAATAAGGGGATAGGAGTATATGATCTCCAAGGTCCTTTCTCGTTCTGACATTGTACGTTCGAAGATTCCTTCCAGCTCGGAGCACTGTGATCAATGGACTGAAAATATAGAAGAGGTGAATTTTTTTTATGCGTTTTTGGGAGGTAGGGGGAAAGAGGTATATGCATTTCGTTTCAGGAATCAGGCCAGATAAACTTTGTCCCCACCCTGGCCTAGGGCTCACCACCACAAGCGGTTTGGAAACCCTGCGTGGTGCGCTGCAACCGTGGGGGCGGGGGTCAAGGGGGAGACAAACTCAGCTGCGGAGAGCAGAAAATCGATTAGGGTCCAGGACGAGATGTTAATTCGGGAGGCGGCCCGAGAGGGAGGGTGCACAAGCTGCAGAGTGGGGCACCCATTCAATGTCGGGTGCCGGGACCTGTAATGGCCCTAAGCAGAACGAGCTGAATGAGCCGCTCGCCCCAAGGAAGGGCTGAGTGGGGCAAGGCGGGTGCTGGAGCCGAGGCACTCCTCCAGTTATCCAAGCCTGGGGGGCTGTGCCCTCCTGGAGAGACGTGGGGGAAGAGGGAGGGCAGGAGGGAGAGAAGGAGAGGGGAGCCACAAAATCTGAGTCTGGCCCCTCACCCCAACCTGGGGCCCAGGGCTGACTGGCCGGGGGATAGGGGTGCCTAGGTTTGCTTCTGCGTGTTAATCTGTGTGTGCGCGCAAAGGGGAGGCAGAGGGGGTGTCATTTGTGTTTACCGGTGAGTACCTATGTATCTCTATGCAGACGTAGCTCTCTGAATGACTGCGTGCCGTGTGTGTGTGTGTGTGTGTGTGTGTGTGTGTGTGTGTGTGTGTACATGTGAATGTCCATGTACCCGTGTGTGAAGGTGCGTCTCTCAGAGTACACTTATCCCTGTGTGACAGTTCGTATGGGTATGCGTCTTTGTATTCTACTTGCCTGCGGAACGTTCGTAACTTTGTGTGTACCTGTGAGGGCGTGTGGCTGTGTGACCGTGTCATCTTGTGTTCTGGTGCTTCAGCATGAGCTTGGACGTTCGGCCTCCAGGCCGCGGGTGCTTGAGGTGAGGTGGTCAGAATATTCCAAGACTGAACCAAGGTGGGTTAGGGCGCAGCTCCGATTTTCTGCAAGAGCGCCGGGCTATTTCTGCACGGTAAAGGCTGCCCCGCGTTTTGCTAGAACCGTCATCATTTTGAAACTGAAATCAAAATAGTTTGACTATTTCTGCCAGCTAGCAAAGTGACTTGATACAGATTCAGCGCCCAGTCCCTGAGGCAAACAAGAAATACCTTTCTCCTCCTCTCTTTTTTTCCTCTCCTCTCCTTCCTCACCTTTTTCCTGCTTTCATTTTCCCTCTTCTTCCTCTTAGTCTTTCCTTCCTTCTCTTCCTCTTACTTTGGGCAAATTTCCCTCCCTCCCGCATCGTCTTTCTCTTACAGAAGGTAAAGGGGAAACCCTGTGGACAAGAACCAGTTCTTATAGCCTTTTCGAAAGTGAATTCCAAGGCAAGGCAGAAAGAAAGGAGTAGACAAGCCAGAAATATAGACAACGAGGCATTACCCCAAAATGGCTGATAATGGGCCCCACCCTGCAGGATGATCATAGCTGAAGCAGGCTCCAGGAGCAGCAATCAGGTTTGCTGCCCCTTTCCATTCCAAAACTACCCATCCCCACCCTATTTGGAGCCTAGACTCTGGTCTAGGTCTCAGGACCATAGGGAAGAAACAGTATTGATTCTGCCCCACAAGCAATTAGATGAAGACCCCTGGGCTTCTTACCTCTACTACTCCCACAGCTCCATCAGTTTTTTGGGAGAGAAACCAAGACTCCAAGTTTCTAGGCCTGTCCCTCTATGACCCTGCGTCACCAGGGATTAGTCACTCTCCTTGTCCGCTAAGTAGAGAGGAAGGAGAGTTCACTTTTCCTCAGATGGAGCCCCAGACTCCACATCCCCTCCCCAGATACCAGGTTTTCAGGCTAAATGAGGACAGTCTCCTATACCACCTGCCTCCCTCCCCCACCTCTATCTGCAACCCAAGAGAAAGGGCATTTGCCTCCTCCCATTCATCCTCCTTTATCGAGGACCCTGGGAACAATGAGGTAATGTGACTTACCCCCTCCCTCAGGAGCTCCCAGTGGGATTCCTGCGAGTGGTTGGGATGTCTCTGTGTATTTTTCTCTGCCTTTTGGTGACTGTGCATTCTTTATGCCCAGATGGGACTGGAAGGCCTCTGGAGTCTCTTTCACCTCTGAGATTCTGTGTTTCTCTGTCATAAAATCATAAGCTGTCAAAGCAGGAAGGGACCTTTCAAAGATAGGAGGATGTTAGAATATAGATCATCAAATCTGGAAGTATAGAATAATACAGCTGGAAGAGCTTTGAATACAGGGTGTTAAAATGGAAAGAGCCCTTAGAACACAAAATATTTAAGCTAGAATGGAATTGAGAACATAGAACATACGGATTCAGAGGATCCTTAGAAACCGGAATATAAGAGCTGGAAATGATCAGTGCTTATTATATAGGATACCAAACACCAAAGCTGAAAAGTCTCTTAGAACATAAAGTGTCGTAATTTAGAAGCATAGAATTTTGGTACAAAGAAGCACTTTAGATGTTATCTAATGCATTTCCATTTTACAGATGAGGACATTGAAGAACATAGAAATGTAATGACTAATCCAAGATCATTCATCCATTTAGTGGCAAAGCATAGCTTTAAGCTGAAGTCTCTTGATTTCCAACCTTTTTTTAACACAGTACCACATCGTTCAACATGTTTTTGTGTACATGTGTGTGAGTGGATGTGTGCATGGGAGGAGGGGTTGTGATGTTAACAACATCTTTGAACCAAATTCCCCAGGCCACAATGAGCTTTCTTTGGGAAGCTGAGTTCAGGGAACTGTTATCATTATAAAATTATACAAAAAGAAATCGGTGGAGCTTCAAGTCTAGACATCTGCTAGTCCAACTCATTCATTTTACAAATGTGGAAACTGAGGCCCAGGAAGAGATCAAGTTACCCAGTTAGTCAGTAGCAGATTCACGAATAGAATGCCGGTCTCCTTCTTCCCATTCTACTATACTTTGATGCTTTTTAAGTCTCTTTTGTGGCTATATACTCAAAGCTTTTCTGGGTCTATCCTCAATAAGGATACAGGGTCATGTGCTTTGATGAGGTATAGATTTAGAGCAGCCCCAGGGTTCAGTGAAAAGTTGGTTAGACTTGCCTCGGTCATGCAGCACCACAAAAAAATGGTAGTTCATATTTCTGCAGGACTTTAAGGTTTGCAAAGGATTTTCTATACAAAGACCCTCTGAGATAGGTAGACCATTTTACAGATGAGGAAACTGAGGCTCAAAGGCGGGGAATGATGTATTGGCATCAATAAGCTGGCAAATGTCAAAGTCAGGGTTTCAACTAGATCCTTCCTGATCCCAGGTCCAGTGTACTTTTCACCAGCCCTCCTTGCCCCACCCTGTAATTCTGAATTTTTTTCTGAATATATGAGATAGTGTTGGTTGTTTTGTCAGTTAAGGTCATGGCACCTTCCTTTTCAAATGTTATATGACATTTTGTTGGCACCTGTCTCTTATGTTTGGAGCTATAAGGGACTTAAGAGTCATCTAATCCACCCTTTTCATATTACAAATAAGAAACTGAGGCTCAAAGGTGTCAGGTAACTTGCCCAAGGTCACAGAACTAATAAGTAGCAGAGACAGGATTTGAACTTATGTCTTCTTATTTTAAATTATGTGTTCTTTCCACTACGTTTATCATATAACATTGTGTATTCTAAATATCTATATTTGTGTTAGAGGATCATTGATTTAGAATTGGAAGGAAGCCCAGAGATTCAACCCCTTCGTTTTATGAAGGAGGAAATTTAACTTAGGGTGATTCAATGACTTGTCTGAGGTCATATAGTTGGTAAGTAGCAGGGCCAGGATTTAAACCCAAGGCGTCTAAATCTGCTAATCTTACCGGTGCACTTACTTCTAAAACTCTAGAGCAGTAGGAGTTTTATAAATATATTCCCTGAATAGAATAAAATTGAACAGAACATCCCATGACCCACGTACCTCCTTGTGTGCCAAGATATCAAGACAGGTTTTACTGCTTCCCTGAGCTTAGTTGTGGGAAGTGGTGGGGGTGGGGCAGGGAGCACAGAGGGATGGTCTTTCAGGTCAGTCAGGGCAGCTGCTTCCTTTATAGGATCATAGGACTTAGAGCTGGAAGAACCCTTAGGGAACTTCTAATCTAACCTCATTTTACAGATGAGGAAACTGAGTCCCAGGAGAGGACATGACTTACCCAATGGCATACAGGTCAGTACACAGCAGCATGGATATTTGAATCAAGGTCCTCTGACTCAAAATTCAGAACTCTGGCTTTTAACCCCACATTTATCAAGAGATCCGAGCCCTCAGGCCCTGCCTGATGACTTCTCTTTAAGACCCTTACCTTAAGAGCATCAGCTGGTGGATTGGGTCATATATGCAGGAGAAACACATTTGCCCTCTATATGTTGGTGACCAAGCCCATATATCTTGTTGGGGTAGGAGTAGGCATTGTTACCATACTTGCTCTGGAGTCTGGTAACCCTCCCTCTGCCTAAGTTTCTGCATCTGTAAAATGAGAGGCTTAGATTTGACAATCTCTAAGGTCTGTTCCAATTTTTTGATCTGTGATTCCTATGATCTACCCCTTCCGAAGGATAGTTTTCTGCTGCAACAAATCTGAAAACATCTCCAAAGCTTCAACAAGGCTAACCATCCAGATTATAACCAGAATATGTATCTGGAAGCTGTAGGTCTGTATATTCATCACTCTGTTTCTCTGTCTCTCTCTCTTTTTTCTCTCTCTCCTTCCCTCCTTCCTCCCTTCTTTTCTCTGTCTTTCTCTTCCTCTCTCTTCTCACATTTTTCTCTCTGCCTCTCTCTCTCTTTCCTTTTCTCACTCCCTTCTTCCTTTCTCCCATCTTTTCTCTCTCTTCCTCTCCTCATGTTTCTCTCTCTCTCTTTCTTCCTCCTCCTTCCCCCCTTACAGAGATCTAAAGCAAAATTAATTACAATGGTTTGACTGATAGATCCTCTGTCAGGGCCCGCTTCTAATCCTTATTAACATTCTCTAAAGTCATGCATGAAATATGACTTTTGCATCACACTTTATGGCATATGGTTCTTCTTTCCAGTGTCGTTCACAACCTCCCTCCAACTCAAGCTGCTCCTCGTTCTTCTCTGGGTTTAAAGTTTGCCACTACCTCAAAAGCTAAGGCTGCTTCCAGTACAGTCAGGGATGGGGAGAGTGGTTGGGGGGAAGGAGGGAGAGGGCAACATAAATGACACTTCTCCGTTCACAGACACAAATTGCTCCCGCTGATTTCACTTTGAATGGCTTCCCCATCATGTTTTTATTAAAAGGCCCAGCATATTTACTCTTGATAAGTGTCTTCAATTAAGTTTGAGAAGGGTCCCTTTTCTCTAGCGGTATGTAAAGAAAATAGTTGTTATGACCGCAGAATTATGGGCAAAACCTGGTTCTAGTAAAGTCCTTCTTCGGTGAAACCGCTAGAGCACGAAGGGTACTTTTCCAAGTAAGCTTTCCAACTGCTAGATAAACAAACCCGAAGTCTTTGCTCCTGAAACATCCCTCTCGCTTGGTGTCTGGGCCAATCTCCCAACATGTAGCAAATCTCCCGCCCCCTCTCCCCCCCCCCCACCCCCGCCCCAGCCATCCTCACCCCTTTCACTCAGCACAGAGCTGCAGCTTCCTGTAACTTCATGTTTAAGATAATAACCAATGGTTTCATAGAATGTGAAATGAAGAGCTGGACAATTGGTCAAGTTGAAATTGTGCTGACAAAGCTGCCTAAATTTCTATGTAACCTTGGGCAACTGACCTTTCTCTGGCCCTCAGTTTCCTCATCTGTAAAATGATGGGGGTTAGACTAGATCACTTCTAAGCCCCTTTCTAGCTCTAAATAAGATAATCTACAGAAAACACTTCATGCACCTCACACTATTATATGACAGTTTTTATGGTTATTAATCTAAGAGATGAGAAATCACCCCCCACTCCCAGAAGAACTGAATAAGAAATTGATTAGTCATAATGGTGGGGACTGTTCTCCACTGCCTTTGGTTAGCTTGCCTGGCAGTGAAGATCCTATGATTTAGAAATGGAAAAAGCCGTAGGGACCATTTTGTCCAGTACCCTCATTTTGTTTTGTGATTCTCTACACTTGCGTAATATTGTGTTTGTGTCTTAACTCACTTTAAGACTATCTTTGTGAAAGTAGGGATCACATCTTACCCAAATTTCATATTTCTCCCGAGTGACCCATAGAGCTTTGCATAGGAGAAAGTTGATTTTCAATTTTAAAAAGTTTTTAAATTTTATTATTTATTTTTTAAATATTATTTTAAATTTTGAGTTCCAAATTCTCTCCCTACCTTTAATCCCTCACCTAATTATTGAGCAAGCAAGCAATATGATATGATGTGAAACTGTGCAAAACATATTTCCATATCAGACAAGAGGAAATTGATAAAAATTTGTTATGTTCTATTATAATTACTGATGAGGAAACTGAGACTAGGAGAGATTAAATGGGACAAATATACTAATAGAAATGTCTCCAAACACACATATTAAATGGTGTAATGTCCAGACCTAGCCCTTCCTGGAATGGGAATTCTACCAGGAATTCTTCAGAAATGATAGATCATGGGATGGAGATAACCGTCATAGAGGCTAATTATTTAGTGCCTTAAGGTTTACAAAACCTGTCCTCACAAAAGTCCCATAAGGTAGGTAGTACAAGGATTAACGTTCCCATTTTCCAGTAGAGAAAACATAAGATCATATAAGCAAGCACAGTGCTCTGAGCCCTGTATAGCTTAATGAAGTTTGCCTAGCGATTGTGTGCTGTGTTTGTCCTTCGTTCTAGAAGAGGACCATGACATCAGGGAGATGATGACATGACTTGCAGTTGACTTTGATTTGAGTGAGGGAGGGCAGTGCAGGGTCACCAGCCTCACTTTCTCCTGCAGAGCCATCTGGGTCCAGTGGCCAGATATTCATCAGGACAACTGGAGATGGCCCAGTATACAATGGGAAACCCTGGCCCTTTTAGGCTAAGCCATTTTCAGGTTCTCACTTTGAGTAAGGTAAAGCCCATTCAGTGACTAGGGTACCAATAGTGTCAAAGTAAGACTCAGATCTTTGGACTCTAAGAGCAGGGCTGTTTCTACAGCAGATCAATAATCAGTGGAGACAAGATCAATGCTTGAGTCTAAGAGTAATTCTGGAGTGAGAGAGCCTGACCTTAAATCCCACCTCTAACATTCTAATGCATTATAATCTCTGGGACTCAGTTTCCTCACTTGTAAAATGACAGTAGGACTAGATGAACTCTGAGAACCCTTCCAACTCTACACCGATCAATCAATAAACATTTATTAAGTAACTACCATGTCCTAGATACTATGCTAGGAGGTGAGTATAGAAAGAGTTTACAATCCAGTGGGGGAGATTCTCGGAGGTGTTATTCCAGTGTCTGCTGCAAAGAAAAGTTGAGACAACTGATAAATTTTCACAAGGACAAAGAATTGGGGAAAGGCTTCTGCTGAGTCTTATTTTTTCAGATCCTAAAGAGTCATGCCCAACGCCCCCCCCCTCCCCCATCACTCCCTATCCTTGTACCCTCTAGGGTGAAATGGTTTCTGGGAAAGAGTTTATTGGCCTTCCCCTTTCTCCCCTCCCCCCATATCCTTTATAATATTGGGTCAGGTTGACACCAGGCCTCGTCTTGGCTTTAGCAGCGTCTGGTCAGGGTTGCTTACTCACCTGCTTTGGTCTGGATGGGATGGGAGAATTGGATCAAGCACTAACCCATAGATAGCCAGGAAACTTCTAGTTCCAGAACACTAGGGGTATTTTGTGGACTCTGTGGTTTGTAGGCAAACACATTTCTCATATATTAATTATTGTAGTTTTACAGCTCTCTCAGTTGGTGTCTGATTTCCCTACTAGATTATGATCTTCATGAGGGCAGGGATTATGCTGAATTCTCTTTCTCCCTCCAGAGTCAAGCAGGGAGCTCCAAGCCTAGCATAGCCTGATAAAGGTTTAAGGATGAACAAGTGAGTGAGTGATGGAGGGTACTGAAGTATAAGTGAGGCAATCCATCTTGATGAATAATTTGTTATTCCATCCTGAGCAAGTTGTTTTACTGTAAAGTAGGTCAGTTTCACCCTGTATAAAATGAGAGTAGAGGGATGGCACAGTGGATAGAGTGCTGAATGTGGAACCAGGAAGTCTCATCTAGGTGTGTTCAAATCTGGGCTTAGGCACTAGCTGTGTGATCCTGGCTAAGTCACTTAACCTTGTGTGCCTCAGTTTCCTCATCTGTAAAATGAGCTGGAGAAGGAAATGGCAGGCCACTTCAGTGTCTTGGCCAAGAAAACCCCAAATGGGGTCATGAAGAGTCAGAAATGATAAAAAAAACAATTCTGAACAACAAAAAAGTGGGTGGTAGGGAGGATAGACTCAGTGAACACAAACTGGTGTTTTCCAGCACTGAAATTCTGTTTTAACAGAGACCTAACTCCCTTCTCCAGAGGGAAAAAACTACTTTTTTTGTGGCTTAGAACTGGGGAGGGAATCTTTTTTACAAAACTTCAGGGTCCTTCATTGTGACACTGGAAAAGCTAGTTGCAAGAATTTAGAGTCAGAAAAACTAGGCTCAGGTTCTAGCTAGCCATTTATTATTTGTGTGACTTTGAGTGTCCTTTGTCCTTGTTCAGTTGTATCTGACTCCTTGTTTTTTCTTGGCAAAGATACTGGAGTGGTTTGCCATTTCTCCAGATCATTTTAGTGATGAGGAAACTGAGGCACACAGGGTTAAGTGACTTGCCCAAGGTCACACAGCTGGTAAGTGTCTGAGGTCAAATTTGAACTCAGGTCTTCCTGACTTCAGTCCCAGCACTCTATACACTGTGCCACCTGGCTACCTGTCCTTTTTATTTGCCTTACCTCACTTTCTTCTGCAAAATGAAGCTATTGTATTGTCTCTCTGATCCTTTCCAGCTCATTTATCCTTTAAGTTCCATACTACCCCTGATATATTCTAGCATCCTGTGTCCTAAAGTGCTTTCCAGTTCTAACATTCTGTGTTCCAAGGTTGCTTCCAGCTCTATAATCCTATGCTCATCCTACTCCACTTTTCTCCTCTGTTGAAGCCTTTGTTAGAATAGATAGAAGATCCTGGACTCAAGAAGACCTGAGTTCAGATCCCGACTCAGACACTTACTAGCTCTATGACCTTGGGCAAGTGATTAAACCTTGGTTTGCCTCACTTTCCTCAACTATAAAATGATAGGGTTGCTGTAAGGATAGAATGAGATAATATTTGTAAAGCACAGTATCTGGTACATAGTAGGCCCTACATAAATGCTAGTTATTTATTTTATCATTTTTATTATTTTCTTTGTGTCGTTTGGGAGGACATTGGAAGAGAAGGGAGATGGGGCTCTAAGGCCATGTGAGGAGAAGAATCATTTGTCAAGAAGCTGAGAGCCCGTCTTGCCCTAGAGCTAGCCACAGACCATACATAGCACACCAAGGGCCCAAACAGTCTGAAATGGGTAACAGTATTTTCTTTATTCAGACCCTTCCCCAACCTCCTGGCCTACCCCAGGGTGACTAGGGGCATGAAGCTGTCTGCTCTTTGAAGAGATCTGGGGGCAGAGGGCTGTCTGAAATGTGTCACTTTGAACTGCAACCAAGGGGGAGGTTGGCCTGTGGAGATGGCCACTGTGCCCTGGCCCTCCCCCTCTGAGATCTGGTTCCAGTCAGCAGCCCCCCTGAGCCAGAGTGTGAGTCAGAGCAGGTCGCCTGCTCGACAGGCCCCTGGTGAGATGTCAGGCTGATAAGTGAGGGTACAGACTCACCGAGAGGATCAAGCACTGGGGGCCTGGCCCAAAGCTTGCTTTTTCATTCCTCGTAGAAAGTTCAGGCCAACCACTAAAGGGCTTCTCCTTCCCAGAGAGACAGATGCTGCTGCAGTGTAGATCACAGAGGAGGCCTTTGGAAAGGCCACGTAGAGGCTGAAAGGAAACACTTCTCATCAAAGTTCAGAGACTTCTGAAAGAAAAAAAAAGAGTAAAGAGAGGAGAAGAAAATCTTATTGAAGTTTCTGAGGTGAGGGATGTTTGGGGCATTGACTTATAGAGCAGCAAACTATGGAGAGGAATTCTAATGATGCCATGGAGGTTGAAAATCTTCACTGTTTCTGCTCTGATAGCAGGGAAAAACAGCAGGTCCCTTTCTGGCCCATTTTATCAACAAATTTCCTGTGGAAGAAAAAGAGCTAGATTTACCCAAGTGATGGGAACTCTTTCCTGTGAGGGAATTATATTTTTATTATCAACTTTAATAATAGTAATGCTGTCTCCTTGCTTGGTCTCACAATCTAGGCAAACGATCCTCTGGTCAATTAACCAACCACTCTGTGAACTGACAAATACTGATGAACTCCCACTGTGTTTGAGGCCCTGGTTCATGAGCAGGATCATATAATCTTGTCAGGGCAACAACACACAGCAGAGGCCCATGTGTCTAACAGAGAGAGGAGTGATGTGATCAGTTCAAGGAGGGATGAGATAGCTCTAATAATCCAAAAGAGGGTGGAGACTGTGATAGATGCAGCTATGACAGGCAGAGAGGGGAGGGGACTATTACAGAGATAAAAGAGGTAGCTGGGACAGAAAGGGAGGGGTGATAGGCAAGGAGAATGAGGACATAGTTGGAACAGGCGGAGTCAAGTTACTGTGGCAAATAGAGAGAGGGTGATCATAGGGACAGGCAGAGAGAACAGGGTAGATAGCTGTAATAGGTAGAAAGAAGGGAGGTGACCGACAAGCAGAGAGAGGGTGAAGTGTGACAGACACAGAGGTGAGAGAGGGAGCCAAAACAGGGTGGAGGAGAGATGACTGTGAAAAGCAGAAGAGGTGGTTCCTCTAACAAGCAGAGCAGAAAAGGGATCTGTGACTGGCAACGAGAGGGAGTAACTATGGCAGACAGAGGCTCACAGTTCAAGTATGAGTTGAACTAGATGATCCCCAGAGGTTCCTTCTACCTCTGAGCATCTGAGAGGATGTGCTCTGATGTCTGATTCCCAGCTGGCCTTGTTTAGTTATTCATCCTTTATGGCAGATTCATGTTTGTCATCCATGCTCCTTCTTTCTCTCTCTCCCCCTGCCTTTCTCTTCCTCTCCCTCTCCTTTCTCCTCCTCCCCCTCTTTCTCTCCTTCCTCTCTCCCTTACCCTTCCTCCTTTCCTTTCTTTCTCCCCACTTTCCTCCTCCTTGTCCTTCTTTTCTTATTCTTCTCCTTCTCCTCCTCCTCCTTCTTCTCCTTCTCCTGTTTCTTCTCCTTCTCCTCCTCCTGTTTCTTCTCCTCCTCTTTCTTCTTCTGCTTCTTCTCTTCCTCCCCTCCTTTTCTTCCTCCTTCTCCTCTTCCTTCTTTTTCTTCTTCCTCTCCCCCTCCCTCATTTTCCCTCCTTTCCTTCCTTTCCTTCCCCCCTTTCTATGAATGCATTTTTCCATATTGACTTATCTATCTATATTTATCTATCTGTAGTTACCTATCGGAATTCAGAGGAAGGAGATTCTCTTGTAGGCTGGGATGATTAAGGAAGACTTCCAGGAGGAGGAAGCTCTTTAGCTGGACACTGAAGGATGGGTAGAAAGCAGATACTCAGAGAGGAGGGAAAGACAATCTGTGCAAGGGAGTGAGATAGGCAAAAAGAGGCAGAGGAACAGTGAGGTGACAAATTTTACTCAGGCAGAGTTCAGTAAATAAGACAGACATGAGGAAGGTGGAAGTGTACATTGAGGTCAAGCTATAGAGGGCTTTGAATGCCAAACTAGAGGATTCATATTGTCTCTCCTGAGCAATGTGAAGTCAAGGCTTGAAGTTATTGGATCAGGGGAATGATAAGATCATACATGTGAAGAACTGGGATCCAAAGAACAGACACTGACAAAGAAAAATGAGTTAGAAATCTATTACAATAATCCCTGGGAGAGGAAGGCCTGAACCAAGGTGGTACCAGTGGAAGAGCTTAATAAGGGTTCGTTGAATTGAATTGATATTGAATTGAATAGATAAATGAGAGAGACTTTAGGAAGAATCAAAGAACTTTTTAGATGTGAGGTCCAGGAAGAGCAAAGGGTTGAAGAGGCTTGGGTGCCTAGAATCTTTCTCTCTGATACTTTGAGGACAGCTCAAGTGGGCTGAAAGAACCTCAGGCATCCCAGGAGCCCAGCACACTGTGTCCCAGTGGACTGTCTTAGGAGTGGCATTTCTTTTTCCCAGCAGCCTTTGCATTAGCTTGACTCTGCCTAGTTTCTGAGCTACTGAGTTTTAAGTTTATTGATATTTGTTTATTTAAAAGGCACCCTTTTGGGCAGATGAAGAATGGAATTATAAATTTCAAGCTGGAAGGGACCTCAGGTCATCTAGTCCAACTCTCATATTTTATACCTAAGGAAACTGAGGCCAAGAGAGGTTTAAGTGACTTGTCCAGGGTCATACAGCTAGTAAGGGGATCCAGGTGGCACAATGGATGGAGCACTGGGCGTAGCGTCAGACAGACTTGAATTCAAATCCCACCTCTGATATGTAGTGACTATGTGACCCTGGGCAAGTCCCTTAGTGTCTGTTTAATTCAGTTACCTTATCTGCAAAGTAGGGATCATAATAGCATCTTCCTCTCTGGGTTGTTGTGGGAATCAAATGAGATCATATTTGTAAAAAAATGCTCAGCACTATGTGCCTACTAGACTTGGGGAGCAGGAGAGACTTGGGTTCAAATCTTGCCTCCTAACTTTAATACTTGGGTGATGATGGACAAGTCACTCTACTTCTCTGAGCCTCAGTTTCTGTATTTACAAAATAGATATATATAGGTGTTATATAAATACTAACTAGCTAGCTACTACTAGTAGTAGTGTCTGAGGCAGAATTCGAATACAGGTCTTCCTCATTCCAAATCCAGCTTTCTATATCCCTTGCTCCTCTGCCCACACATCCCACCATTCTCAGTCACTGTAACTTTGTCTGGAGCATAGTCACCTTCTTCCCTTGGGGAGCTGTCATATAACCAAGAGCATGGAATCAAGAATTTGAGTGTTGGAAGGGACCTCAGTGGCCATCTAATCCAATTCATATGTGAAAGACATCTCCTCTATATAATGCCTGAAAAGTGTTAGCTTATATTTCTATAGTGTTTTAAGATTTGTAAGCACTTTTCTCAAAATAACACAGTGAGATATATAGGCCATATATATTATATCTATTTTGTAAATACAGAAACTGAGGCTCAGAGAAGTAGAGTGACTTGCCCATTATCACCCAAGTATTAAAGTTAGGAGGCAAGATTTGAACCCAAGTCTCTCCCGCCCCCGAAGTCTAGGCTTTTCCTAGTATACCATATTGCCTTTGTGTCCGTACTTATAGTCGGCCAACCCCAAAGCCATTCAAAAGTTTACCAGGATAGCCCAGTTCTCTTTATGGACACATTCTTTGAGCAGCTGCTCAGGGTGTCTAGAAAGCCTGGATTTGTTCCACTCTCTCTAATAAAATTTCATAACAAACTCAACAAACCCTTACCAGACATCTTCAGTGTACAATGTTTCATATTGGTTACTGAGAGAGATCAAGTTTAAATCAGAAATGGTCCTGCCCTCATGGAATGTAAGGCATACAGAAGTCCATAATATACACTATAACATGGTAAGTATGTAAGAATCATAGGACTTAGAGTTTGAAAGGATCTCAGAAATCATTTAATGACACAGATGTAGAAACTGAGGCCTGGGGAGGTTCAGTAACTTTCCTAATGCCTTTCCTAATGCCATAACAGGTAGTAAATAGAAGAGCCAGACACTGAATCCACATCTTCTGACTCCAAATCTGATGTCCACTGCACTGTGGAGGTATAAAAGGGACCGCTATAGGAAGTCCAAGAAGGAAAACCATTGTAATCAAGGGAGATAAAGCCTTCTTGGAGAAAGTGGCATTGATTGGGCATTAAATATGAATAGGAATTCAGCAGGCAAAGAAAAAACATTGCAGGAATACAGAACAGTCTGAGCAAAAGCATGGAGACAGGAAACTTCAGGGCAGAGTTTCTTGTTCTGGCTGGAACACAAAAAGCAAGGAGGTAGGACCAGAGAGTTATGGTGGTGCCACACTGTGGAGGGCCTTGGGTACCAGGCAGAATCTGAGCTTTACTCATATGGTAGTAAAGAGTCACTAAAGATCTCTGAACAATAAGATGATATGCATCTGTGTATGAGGAAAATTCTAAAAGTATGTGAAAGTTGGAACGGAATATGGAAATAGAGGCTTCATTTCCCCAAGGCACATACAAAAGTCATTATCATGACCCTATGCTTAACCTCAGCTTTCTCTCTTTCTTTCTAGCCAAGAAATCACAGGAAAAGTGGAGAAGGTCACAAAAGTGTAAGGTCATAGGATTTAGAACTGGAAGGGACCTCAGAAGTCATCAAGTTCAACCCCTTTATTTTACAGAAGAGCAATGAATCTGGAACCAGAGATCTGGGTCTTGGTTGACATCCCATATCTACTTCTTACTGCCTATGTGACCTTGGACAAGTCCACTTTACTTCTCTGGATTTCAGTTTCCTCATCTGTAAAATGGACCTCTATAATCTCTTCCAGATCTCAATTTATAGTAACATATATAAGATTGTATGGAGTAAAAAGCAGATACAACATTCCAACCAAGAGCCTGTAATTCTGGACCAGCTTAGGCCCTCCTTAGTTCCAGAACCATGGGACTCCCTCCTCAGTTCCTGCGATATAGGATGTATTTGTATTTGAGAATGATTAGGATGAGGTTTGTTAGGTTCAGAAAGGGAAGGGGAGAGGGTGATCATGTACTCTTGAGCCCTCTTTCAGTGATTGGGACCCTAGCTAGAGGCAAGAGTTCAAGTTTTATGACCTTCACTGCTACGGCCCCTCTGTTTCCTTCTTTTTTTCTCATTTCCTTTCTCCCTTTCTTCCTTTCTTTCTAGCATCTTCATTTTCAAATATATCTTTCCCATCTCCCTCATCTATAGAGTCATCCTTTATGACAAAAAAAATAGAAAAGAAAGAGAAGAGGAGGAGAAAGCACTTCAGCAAGACAACACATCAAAGGACTCTGACAACATATGCAATATTCCATACCCATAGACTGCGCCCCCCACCACCTTGAAAAGATGTATTTTCTTCTTTCTTCTTCAGGGACAAGCTTGATCCTTGCAATTATACACCATTGTTTATTTGTTTGTTTTTGCTACTGTTTCCATTTACATTGTTGTAATCATTGTACATATTGTTTTCCTGGTTCTGCTTATTTTATTTTATAACAATTCATATAAATCTTCCCATGCTTCTCTGAATTCCTAATATTCACCATTTCTTATGGCACAGTAATATTCTATTACATCCATGTTTCACAGTGTGTTGAGCCATTCCCTAACTGATGGGCTTTGATTCAACTTCTAATTCTTTGTAGCCATGAAAAACCCTGCTGTAATAATAATAGCTAAAATTTATATAGCACTTAATATAGGCTAAACACTGTGCTAAGCCCTTTACAGTTATTATCTCATTTGATCCTAACTCTGAGAGGTACCTACCTATGAATATTCTAGTGTACATGGCTACATGGGACCTTTATCCCCCATCTTTAATATAGCTGGAGTATATGTCTAGCAGTGAAATCTCAAAGTCAAAGGATATGGACATTTAAGTCACTTTCTTCGCATAATCACAGGTTTGCCACCAGCCTTTCTAAAGAAGCTGATAAAAGAGACTGAATTGTGAGTGATCCCATGGGGACCGTGGGGAAATCAATGCATTAAATATAAATACTGGGTGGCTTTTAATAGCTATAATTAACATTTGTGGTTATTTTAATGGAGCAGGAGCTGGCAGGGTCATCTAATTTAAGGGGGAAATGAAGTTTTTGCTCAACTGCTCTGAGAACGTTGGCTTGCAAGTTGGATTTTTTTTATCCACTTGCTTAAAGAAAGTTGAGAACTCAAACTCTTTAGGCTTCATCAGGATGCTGACAGGCATCAGGATTCACATGACTATATTCTGAGTAGAATCTGTGCCACGCTCATGAGGGAAGGAAGGAGGACATGAGATATTTCAAAATCACTGAACAATTGAGTTGGGACCTTATAGAAAACTCTCATGCCCCTATGAACTAGCACAAAAATTAGTCAAGGTCTGATCTAGTACTCCTTCTGTGAAGCCTTGAACAGGTCACTTCACTTAATAGACTTCAGTGTCTTAATTTGTAAAGCAAAGGCCATGGCCTAGATCATATCCCTACTTTATAGAAAAGGAAGCAGAGAATCAGAAAAATTGAGTGACTTGCCCATGGTCAGAGAGTAAACAATAGAACTGGAACTAGAATCCTTTTAATTCAAAGTGAGGATTCTGCCATGATGTTACACTTCTTTCCAGCAGTGGCCTTCTCACAGGAGTCAGTGTTTGATCCACCCCATCTGATTAATTATGGTGAAAATCATTCCTGGCTGTTCCCATCATTCAGTAAGATTTGCTGATAGCTTCTGGGGAATCCCAAGGTCTTGCCTTTGTCAGGTGACAGACAGACCCAGTAAGACCTATTTCTCCCAGGAAGGTAGCCTAGTTTTCCTTCATACCTAGGGGAATGAGTAGAATGTGTAAGGATTGATGTAAGTTGGAGGTTCTAAGTACTAATCCTGTCTATGCTCCTTACTTCCTGTGTGACCTTGAGTAAGTCATTTGTCATCATTGGGCCTC
The DNA here is from genome assembly GCA_028658325.1 of Potorous gilbertii. NCBI lineage: Eukaryota > Metazoa > Chordata > Mammalia > Diprotodontia > Potoroidae > Potorous > Potorous gilbertii. The sequence goes on along the minus strand of CM053769.1, from coordinate 329,955,942 downwards.
AGTTTCCCTCCATAAAATAACAAGGGATTAAACTAGATGCTCTTGAAGGTTTTTCAGTCCTTTCCAGTTCTAAATCCCAAGTGAGAGGGGAGGGTCCAGGAAAGGTACCTTGGGAAGAAGTAAACTGGGCATAATGTTAGAACTTAGTTCCTGAGAGGAGGGATACACTATACTAAGACAGCTAAGACAGAACTCGTAATAAAGACTGGTCCTACTGGATCTGTTGGGCAGTGGGAATGTCAGATCCCAGAACTCCACAGACCAAGAGGGTGGCTGGACCTCATGTCTTTGGGTGCTTCTTTGCTGCTTTTGGTGGTGGGTAACCAGGGCCTAGGGTGGCTCAACTTCATTATGTGACTAATTCTGCTCATTGGAGTCTAATGCCCCACGTAACTTTCTTGTCTCGGTACAGATAAAAAGAAAGAGAGACCATCCCTGGCACACTAAACCACTCCCTTGTCACCTCCAAATTATGTACAGGGAACGTTCTAGGCCCAGCTTGGAAGAAGCCTTCCCAAATACCCTGAATGGGGCTGCATGGAGATTGGAGGCTGAGAAGTACCAGCAGGCTGGGTGTTGCCATGGTGAAGGAGAAGGATGGAGGAGGCTGAGCTCAGCTCTGCTCTGAACACCTGATTCTTCCTCCCCCCTTATCAGATTCTCTTATCTCCTTCTGTCTTCCTTTCCTTTTTTCCATTACCTCTCTTCTACCTTCATCTCCCTTCATTTCCTTGTCTTCCCTTGCTTTCCTCTCCTCACTTCACCTCTCCTGTCTTCCTCTTTTCTGTCCTATCCTGTCCTCTTCTCACCTGTTCTGGCCTCCTCCATCCTGTTCCTGTTCTCTCCTCTCCAATTCAGTACAATGGAAGAATCTGGCTCTAGAGCCAGAGGAACTTACTCAACCCCTGTCTCTAATATGACTCTCGACAATTCATTTCTTGAAATCTCTTAGTTTCTCCATTTGTAAATCAAGGGGATTGTCCACAAATTGTCCATAGCTACAAATCTATGATTTTTTTCTTTCTTCACCCATTTATGAAGCTCAACTATTTAGTATTCTCACAGGCTCCTCCTCTTTTCCCTTGCTTTCTCTTCCCTTGTCTTCCCTTCTTTCCTCTTCTTTCTTCCCTTCTCTTTCTTCCCCATCAGTCACCAGCCCTGATTCATAGTTGCTCTTTTCTGAGTGGTGTTAGGTGAAGTGTCTGCAGGTGACATGATCAATCTCTGTTTCATGGAGAGAGAAAAGTCCTCTTGGGCTTGCCAAAGACATTCTGAAGTCCTTCCTTTATCTGTGATGAACTTTACCTTCCTTCCCCTTTCCTTGTTCCTGGTCATCTGGCTGGGCAGTGGAGCTGTGAAAATAGAAAACACCAGAGGAAGGGAAGTGGTTATTTATTAAATGCCATCATACCGAAGCAACCCAGCAGTTCAGTGATGTTCAACATGGGGGATTTGTGAAGTTTTGATTCAGTAATGTCTTCCTAGTGAGTTCAATCAATTCACAAACATTTATTAAGCACTTTCTATGTGCCTGTCCCTGAGCTAAGTACTGGGGATATAAAGAAAAATAAATTTTAAAAAAGTCTCTCCACCTTGAAGGATAATAGTGGAGAAGATAATATGTTCACAAATGGATATATACAAGATAAAATCATCTGTGTAGAGTTAGAAGGGAACTCAGATTCTCCCTACTCCAACCCCTTCATTTTAAAGATGAGAAGGTAACTGATTTGCCAAGGCTGGATGGGTAGCAAGCATCAGAGGCAGAATTTAAATCTGAGTTCTTTGAAAGAAATACAAGATAACCTTAGAAGGCAAGGAATCAACCTACAATCAGCCTAGAAAGGCTTCCTGGAGGAGATGGGATTTGAGTTGAGTCTTAAAAGAAGTCAGAAGTTCTAAGAGTTTGGAGGATGAGGAGCCTCAGGGCAGCTAGGTGGTACAGTGGATAGAGTGCTGGAGTCAGGAAGATTCATCTTTCTGAGTTCAAATCCTGCCTCAAACACTTACTAGTTGTGCAACTCTGGGCAAGTCACTTATCCCTGTTTGCCTCAGTTTCCTCATCTGTAAAATGAGCTGGAGGAAGAAAGGACAAAACTACTCCAGTATATCTGCCAAGAAAATATGAAGAGTCAGACACAACTGAACAGCAAGGACAAGAGTCTCTGGGGCTATTATTGATGGAGCCAGTATACAGAATTTTGTTTAAAGACTTTTGAAAATCTGTGGGTCAATAAAGGTTACTAATTTGCTTTAAGGCGTAAAGATCCAGACCCCAAATTAGTGTGTATCATATCTGAAGCTCGAGAAAGGAAGAAACTGAAGGTATCCTCAAAGAAGAAGCAAGATGAGGCCATTCTCCAAATTCTACTTCCTATGTTCCTTATGCTCATGCATAAGGCAGGTCAAATCTCTCCCCTATTCAAACATCTTAATTTTGAATATTAGTGAAATTCAGCTCTCTTGCTTAGCATTCAAGGCCCTCCATCATCTGGCCCCACTCATCAAGAGACACCTTTTCCAGGCTTATCTCAAATTACTGCCACATGCTCCATGCAAACTGGGCAAAGTTCCACATTTGTGGCATGTGCTTTGTGTTTCCATCCCTTCAAATATCCACCTTCCTCCTGTGCCCCTGCCAAGATCCTGCCCATTCTTTGTAGCCCCGAATGCTCTCTCTTCCAGAAAGTATACCCTGATTTTTCCCCTCCATAATGTAATTTCCCCTTGCACCTCACAGAGCCCCTTTCCTGCCCCTCTCAAGGGCACTTCTCATGTAATCGTGAAAATACTAATGCTAATAATACTAAGAATGGTAGTTATCATCTATGTAGGTCTGGACAAGGGTAGGGCCATTGTCTTATCCAAACCTTTCTATCCCCCCTTCCTCCCTCCCCGTCCCTAGCACAGGGCCCTGCACACAGTAGCCACTTAGTAAACATTAGTTGAATGTAATTGAATCTAGTATAAGACTAAGTACTATTAGACCAAGTGCGCTTCATGAGGCGGAGGACCAGAAATTATCTCAGTGGTGAATCTCTCTCCTGCACTGCCTCCCATAAGTCTTTGTTGGGGAGAAGAGAATAGGACACAAAGCTTAGGAGGGACCAGCCAAAGAGGGGGCAGGAAGGACGTCAAGCTGGGTTTCAGAGCTTTGAGTCGGCTGCCTCAGGCCTATGGGCTCTAGGAAAAGCTTCTTTCTCTGACCAGTGACCTGGGGAGGTGTTCCCTGGGATTAGCTCCGCTTTGTCACAGCTGAGGCATCCTCTTTAATACAGTGGGTCAGGCAAGATTAGGGGCCCATCTCCGCCCACCAGTTCCCCCCACCTACTCCCAACCCTGGGGTGGGAACTAAGCCCTCAGCTCCTTCCTCTTTACCCCTACATGCATGGCCTCAGCTCCAGGTAGAACTCTGAAAGGAGGGTCTGCTCAGGCCTTGGGCTCCCAGGTCACTTAGTACCCAGCTTGATGCTTCCATAAGATTATAGATTTAGAGCTAGAAGTTACCATATAGACCATCCAAACCTCTCATTTTATGGTTGGGGAAACCAAGGCACAGAGAAGTTAAGTGACTTACCCAGGGTCACATGGCTACTAGTTGAGGTGAGATATGAGTGCAGGTCTTTCTAATTCTCTAAATCTTAGACTTCATGTCCAGCATTCCACAATCTATCAGGACCTGCTCATGGCACCCAAGGCTGGAATTCAGCGGAAGAGAAGCCTGCTGGCTCTAAATGGGCCCCAGGGTCTAGATTTGCCAAGCAGTATTGCTCCCTTCTCCATAGATTCCTGCAAGGATCTCAGCTCCTTCTTCAAGTCTCATTGCAGAGAGTGACATTTATCATGAGTCTTTATCAAATTCGTTCAGGTCTCTATTATAGCAGGTTATAGATGTGTAACCTTGGATAAGTCACTTGTCTCACTGAGTCACAATTTCCTCCTTGGTAAAATATGAATAAATAATAAAAGAACTTTATTAAGCTTGAATTATTAATAATAGCAAACTATTAAATAAGGATGATAGTGGGGGCAAGTAGATGATGCAATGGATAAAGCAGGAGTGGAGTCAGGAGAACCCAAGTTCAAATCCAACCTCAGACTTAACACCTGTGTGAGTCTGGGCAAGTCACTTAATCCCAACTGCTTCCAAAAAAAGAGAAAAAAGAAAAGAATTAGTATGGTAGTGGTAAAGATAATGTCTTGCTGCCTGCCCCCTTAACGGAGGTAAACTTGACACTGGTGCCTGCCCAGATTTAATACTGGCTGAGGGAGTTATCAGAGAGTTGCAGATTGGTAGCTTGGTGTACAGAACTGGGCTTGGAGTAAACTCTTCAAGACTAAGCTCTGACAGTGATTCAGTATGTGACCTTAAACAAGTTACTTCCTTTGTTTCAGCCTCTGTTTCCCCTCTGTAAAATGAGGGTGATAGTAATCCTAACACAGCATTCCTCACAGGGGTGTTGTAAGGACAATATTTTTAGTCCCATGGACGTTAATCATTTATTAAGCACCTACTATGTGTTGACTAAGGATCCAGTGACAAAGAAGGAGGCAAAGGTGTGGTGGAAGATGTTTAACAATTAGTTCATTGGAAGGGAAAAATGTACCTACAATACACTTTTAAGTTTAATCTGCATCATTAACATTTTCTCTATCATTTTCTTGAATCTAGACATCAACTAAACCATAAATCAAGCCCTGACTTTGACAGCATTTGCAATTTCCAAAGTATACATACTCAAAGGGAAAATTTAACAGACAAGGAAAAATTTGGCAAATAAAGAAACTGAGATCCAGAGAGATAAAGCAAGGGAAGTAAAGCTCCTGGGGCCTGCTTCACGGATGGTTGGTGCTTAGGCACATTATGCCCCTGGAGGGAGGGCACTAGCAATTGAGGGAAATGGGGAAGAGGAGGGGAAATCACGAAAGTTTTCATGGAGAAAATGGTGCTTGAACTTTACCTTAAAAGAAGGGAGGGGCTTTATGAGGTGGAAGTAAGGAGAGAGTGTATTACAGGCATGTGGGACAGCCCACAATAAGGCATGGAATGGGAGACAGGCTATAGTATATAGAGCACAGAGGGAAGGTCAATTGGACTGGATTACAGAGTATGGATGGTAAGAGATACCTAATGAGACCAGGTTGTGAAGGGCTTTTGAAGTTAAACCGAGGACTTTATATTTTATCTAGGAGGATAAAATAGAAACAGGAATCCTTATTATTCAGTGAGTATAGTGGCCCTCAGCACCACAACTGAACTGTGTCTTAAAGGACCTAACACCACTCCTAGAAACAGAAAGATTGAAAGGTGAAAAGGACCTTAAAAACCATGTAGTTCAACCCATTCATTTTATAGAGGAAGATACAGACCCTGTGACATATCCAGGGTCAAAGGCTGCATAAATACAAGGCTGATGAAGAAAGTAGGATAAAAAGAAATAAAATGACAAATTCTCAGCACAGATCATCCCATCCTGAGGAGGAAAGTGAACCTACCTCAACTACTGGAGCCTGGACTCTCAGGGGAGGTTCTCCATCTGCCTGCAGGCCTACTCCCTGGCTTACCTGCCCACCTACCATTGCCCGAGGGTGCCCCTCCTTCCCTTCCCCTGGGGAGTCTGCCTCGCCTCTGCTTAACTTTAGCCAAGGGAGATGTCAGGGGGGTTATTGCTGTCGTAAATTGTCCCTCCCGAGTTTTAATCTGTGTAATACCTGCTCTGCTCCTTTTAATCATGAGGGCCTATGGTGTCACAGAGAAAGAGCATCTGGTAAGGGAGGGCAGGCCAACCCGGGCCAGTCTAGGAGAGAGGAAGTTCCAATGTGAGTCAGATTCTGTCTACAGTCGATATTCAGAGTGTCGCTGCCTGTTAGTGCAAGCAGGAAAGAGGGAAGGGAAAAGCATTTATATAGCATTTATTGTGTGCTAGGCACTATGCCACACACTTTTTACAAATATTATCTCATTTGATCTTAACAACTGCCCCGGATGTAAGTTCTATTAGCATCCCCATTTTACAGTTGAAACTGAAGTAAATAGAGGTTAAGTGACTTGCCCAGGGGCAACTAGGCAGCAAATGTATGGAGCGCTGGGCCTGAAGACCTGAGTTCATATGTGACCTCAGACATTTACTAGCTATGTGTCTCTGAGAAAGTCACATAACCCTGTTTGCCTCAGTTTCCTCATCTGTAAAATGAGCTGGAGAAAAAATGGCAAACCACTCTAGTATTTCTGCCAAGAAAACCCCCCAATGGGGTCATGAAGAGTCAGATACAACTGAAACTAAACTATAACATAAACAAAAACTTTCCAAGGGTCACATTGTTAGTGAGAATCTGAGGTGGGATTTGAACTCCTGACTCGAGGCTTAGTGCTCTGTTTATTTATAAATGTATATCAATACATATATGTCCAAGCACCTATATCAGTGCTTATTAGGATATATTCTGAATCCATATGTGGACATATGTATCTCTATGTTTGGATGAGTCTGCACAAATATGTCTGGCATGTATGTATCAAGTTGTGTGCTCTTGTGTCTCTATATGGGTGTGCATGTAGGAATGAATGAATGAAAAAGCACTTATTAATCCCCTACTATGTGGCAGGCATTTTACTAGCTATTGGTGATAGACAGACGTTAAATGGTGCCTGCTTATGTGAGGTTTGCATTTGAACAGGATGATACAACACATCAAGAGGAACAGTGGCCATGGAAAGGAATCTTGCTGCAGCTAGACACAGGGATTGTGAGTGCAGCCAAAGGATGGTTGTGTTGATGTAAATACTATTCTGACAGTAAAAGCAAGAAGGAGAAGGGAAGCCAGGGGTGGTATTCAAGCAGGAGCAGGGCATACAGTGAGATGGCGAGTGTCTCTGTGGGAAGGGAAGCATGGGCCAGAGCTGGCAAGAGACAGTGGAATGACTATATGGATTTTCCTTCACTCACCAACTGAGCAGGAAACTCAGCCCCTAGATAGAGTTACAAAGCTGAGGGTATGCCCTCCCTGGGGAAGGGAGGTGGTAGCGGTCTCTGGAAGTCCATCCTAGTCGGGGCAGGGGGGGGACACTATTCCAAATGGGAAGAAAGAAACAAGGACAGAGCAGAAGAGAAGATGCCTGATAGGCTCTGGTATCCTGGTGTATGGCTAGATGGGAAGACACATTTAGGCATGTATATGTATGAATATGTCCCTGTATGCACATATCCATGTGTCAGAATGTGCACACAAGTTTGCATGGGTATCACTGAAGTTAGACTTCAGATTTTTTGCAAGTAAAAATCCATTTTCATCTGCTTAAGAGCTCTGGGTCAGAAACTAGGACCCAAGAGTCCTGGATGCTGGTTCTGCCTCTAGCACCGACCAACCATGGAACTGGCCCTGGGTTAGTTACTTACCTCACTTTATCTCTCTTAGTTTCCTTATCTGTCAGGTGTGGAAAATTTAGGGTCACTTCCTCTCCACCTGAGACTATAGAATTTAGGACTAGAAAAGGATCTTCCATATTTGGCAAATCCCTCCTTTTACAGTCGAGGAAAGGAGTCAGAGAACACAAAAGAGGTCACACAGCTAACAGTTAGCAGGGCTGGAGCTTGAACCAGAATCCTCTGACTCCAAACCTGACCCCCACTTTCTCCCACACACACACACTTTGTGGCCTCCCTAATAATGGATGAGTAAAGGGCTTTGACAGTTACAAAGTGTCTACAAAGCACCCTTGCTGCCAGGTGTGAGGGAGGTGATGAATGGACAAGTTGACTACATCCCCCCGGGGCTTCCATCCTCTCCTCTGTCTTCTAGGGACACTCCATGCTGGGGACAGCAGACCGAGGGAGCCCAAGGCAGAACACAGGGCTACCTCCTCAGTAAAGAGACTTGAACATCCATTCTCCAGTGGCAACAGGCTATGTTCCCCGCCCACCCCCCATTCCCTATTCTCCAGTCTACAATGAATTGTCTGGGCATTGAGAAAGGACATGAATGCTCAAGTCTTAGGTCGCAGCGCAGCCCAGTCCTCTACAGATACAACAATAATAAAGAATTCCTATTTGTATAGCACTTTAAGGTTTACAAGTCTTATTCTCCCATTTTGCATATAAGAAAACAAGTTCAGAAACTATGACTTAGCAAGGGTCAGTTACTAAGAAATGTCCAAATTGGAATTCAGTTTGGCTTTGCCTAATGCCACGTCCAACTGCACTACAATACAGCTCCTCTCTATTCATAAACTTTAGAGCCAGATGTGACTGCAGAATTCTAGTCCAGCTTCCTCCTGTTGCAGAAGAGAGAACAAAACCCATGTGGAGGAAATGGTTTACCCAGGGTCACACAGCTAGTCAGCAATAGCTTAGCTCCCAAAACCTGGTCACCAGTGGCCCTAAACAGGTCCAAGAAATTTCATGGAAATAGAGCCACACACATGCCCAAATGGGTCAACAGGTTGCTGATAAGAGGGAATGCTTCCCTACCTGGTTTCTCACTGCCACTACCACTCTATGTGTGAAGTAAGGAGTTCAAGGAGAGGATTATGATTTCCGTTTTATAGATAAGGTAACAAGGGCCTGAGGTGAAATGCCTCAGCAAAGGTCTCTCCACAGTTAAATGGGCCGAGCTGGGATCCCAGAGGAGGCTGCCAGGCAACAAATCCAGGGCGGGCTCTTTTCACAGCCCCACAGGCTGCACCAGGTGTGTGGGGGTGTGAACGCATGTGTAGGGGGCAGGGCGGGATGGTAAGGCTGCTGTTACACAAACTATCTACTTGACATACATTCCCTGAAGCCAGCACCGCCTTGGAAACCATCCTCTGGGTTTCAGTTGGGGTTTCCTTTTTATATTTCTATCATGGGCAGGCAGGGCCTGCTGATGGATGACATGATCTGGTGTCATCCCCTGAGGTGGATAGCAATTGACTGCTTTCTGGTCCTCCCCCTGGAGCAGGGCTGGGGAATAGGGAGGGGGTTGAGGGATGGCCTGGAGTAGTAGGAGGGGGAGGGGGGATTGGGAGGAGGAGGGACAGGTGGAAATCTCTCCTGTAGCTTTCAGAGACACTTAGGTCACAGGAAGAATTGGACTCAATCAGTCCAATATTCCATAGGGGTGAGGGTGAGGGTGAGAAGTGGGAAAGATTATGTTGTATCCTCCGGACTGACCTAGGACCCCAACAGAGAACAGACTAGCCCCACTTTTCCCACTGAAATGGAAGTGTCTTCTCTGAATGAATCACGGCCTTCCTCCCCCTCCCATCCCTTCCCTCCTATTTCCAGATACCTCAATACTGCAGCTTTTCCTAGTGTAAGACTAGAAGGATTCCCTGGTTACATTATCATAGAGTGTTAGAGGTGGCAGAGACCTTACAGATCACATGATCCAATTTCCTTTATTTTACAAATGGGGGAAACTGAAATCCAGAAACAGAAAGTGACTTGCCCAATCAGTAGTAGAGACAGCACCCAAAACCCTGGTCTTCCATTTCCACATCCACTGCCTTTTCTTACATGCCATATACCCCCCATGGACTACTCATATGGGGTGGTCATTGGAAAAACCATCAGCTTTATCCGGACTGACCTTCCTCTGGGAAATTCCGCTGCCCATGGTCAAAGCCCTTGGGGAGCCAAGAGTAGTGGAAGAGGCTTCTGGGTAGACTAAGGGAGGGGACTTGGCCTGAGAAGCATCTCTGGATCTAGCAGCACCTACCTCCTTGCCATGGGACTATAGACATGACTAAGGAGAGATGAGACATATATAAAGAGGTTTCTAGCCCCAAATGCTCCTTTTCCTAATGTCAAAAAAAGAAAAGAAAAAGAAGACAGGGCATGTTCCTTTCTCTCTCCATATTTCAACAAAACGTAAACCTCCTCTTGGAGTGCCATGGTGATCTTCAGGTGAGGATGGGGAAAAGAGAGCCAGACATTCAGGACTTTAGGTAGGTGACTTTCTCTCTGGACCTCAGTTTCCCCCATACTAAAACTGAAGCTGAGGGTAAGCTGGATGATCTAAAAGGTGCTCTCAAACCGCTATTTTATGCTTTCTCACCTTGTCATTTTACCTACTGTGTTTGGATATTCTTTGGTCTATGTTCTAAGATCTCTTCCGGCTCAAACCTTCTATGTTCTCACATTCTGCCCTTCCATGATGCTTGAGAGGATGCCTCACTGTAAGGGATTCCCGGAGCAGTGTATTAAGGGTATCTCCGGGATGCTGGGGTGCACGAAGTTGTTCTGAGGGCACCGTTCCAAGCCAGGCTTCCTCCCACCCCCACCTTCCTGCAGGAAACGACAAGGTTTGAGCCGACCACTTCAGTGGAACCAGGCCCCCATAGATCTGGAGGAGTCGAAGTGCTTGCGCGTACATCAGCTCTCCCCAGCTCCAGGGGTCGAGTTTGTTTGTAGGAGGAGGAGACTGGCGGCAGGGTTAGGGTCCTCGGGAATCCCTGCTTAAGCCGGGGCCAGCTCTGCTGCCCGGCCCGGGGCGCTGCGGTCTAAGGGGCAGCCCCCTCTCTCCCCGCCTGCTCCCCACGGCGCCTCTGGCCTCCTGCACATCCCTGCTCTCCAGCTCACAAAAGGAAAGGGGACGGCGAGGTGGGGGCTGGGGGAGGCATGGAAGAGAAAAATCACCGATATTTGTCTTGTCTTTGCTGACAGTAGAGCCTAGTGATTGCCAGGCCAATTTGGCAGTTTTTAATCATTTTATCTCTGTTCTCTCCTCTCCGGGGAGACAGCCAGTGTTGAGCAGTCTGCTCAGAAAGACCTCAGGGCGAGTTTCACCAGCAGTGGCTCTGAGCTGCGATTATTAGCTCTGCTCTTTGGAGAACACTGAGATGTATCCCAGGGGAGCGCTGTGAAAAATTAACACCGGCGGAGAGCGGCAGAGAAGCAGCGGCTCGGCAACTGTAATTACTCCATTGATATCCCTCACACAATAATACTGTCATCAGTCATTTACATAAACTTTCTCTCCATGAAGAGCCGATGAGGTGGCTAATCCTATTGGGTGCTTCCACAGCATGCATTATACATTGTCTTCCTTCTTAATTTCCCACTGCAGCCTGTAGGTACAGAGAGGGAGTGGGGAAGAGGGCTTGGTCCTTGGCCGGCTTGGCAGCGCCAGCGCCTCCCCGTACCCCGCCGCCGCCGCGCCGCTGCTGGCGGCGACAGGGACACCTGGGCCTGAGCAGGCTGCGGGGCGGGCGCCGCGTCGGGCCAGCCCGGGGAGCTCCCGGGGACTCGGGCGCCCCACAGCTTGCTTTCCCCGCAAAGCCTGCTGGAGGCTGGAAGAGCATCAGAGGTCTAGAGGCTCTGAGCCCCCTCCTTAGACTGAGGGCGATCTCTAGGGGATCTCTAGGCTCCCAGACCCACACTGTGCAAGGTCAGGATTCGGTGATTCTACCTGTAAAGACTGGGGGCGGTGGAAGGAGCGTTTTTGCATATGGGTACATGGATAAGAAGGGTGCGCATGTGCATATACAGGTCTGATGGATTAAGAAAGAGGTCTGTCCTTAGAATCTCACAGAAATAATATGGTAAGAGCGTTGATCTGAGAGTGAAGGAGACCTGAGTTCAAATCCCGCTTCTGTCACTTCGTAGCTATGTATAACTCGAATAAGTTATTTTCCCTTTCGGAGTCTCAGTTTGCCTATCTGTGAAATGGGAATAGGCAGCTAGGTGGTGCAGTGGACAGAATCAGTAAGACCTGAGTTCAAATCCAGCGTCAGATAATTGCTCAGTGAGCAAGTCACTTAACCCCATCTTGCCTCAGCTTCCTCATTTATGAAATGAGCTGGAGAAGGAAATAGCAAACCATTCCAGCATCTCTGCCAAGAAAACCCCAAATGGGGTCATGAAGAGTCAGACTTCACCAATCGATAAAACAACAAAGTGGGGATAATGCTACCTCCACTACTTGTCCCTTAGGGGAAAATCGAATGATTTAATATATGTAAAGTTCTCTTGCTGTGTATCCTTGGGCAAGGTACTTTTGTTTCCTACTCTCCCAAAGGAGAGGGATTAGATTAGGTGATTGCTAAACTCCCTTCAGAGGTGTGCTGGTAAATATTTAACAACCAGGTCTCTGAAAAAATGTACTTTTATGTTTAGTCTTCAGTGTTAACATTCTCCCTATCACTTTCTTAAGTCTAGATGATCAACAAAACAATAAATCAAGCCCCGATTTGTAGTATTTGCCAATCTCGACGAAAATTTAACAATCGTCTCTATTATGTGAGCTGGTTCCAGCATTGCTTTAACCCTAAAGCCAAAAAGCGTCTTTAGGTCTCCCCCAGAGTTGGGACATAGCCATACAGGATAAGCCAGAGTAAGGTCTGAAAGATCACTGGGTTCAAATCTGGTCTCCCCACAAACACCCCATGTTACAGGGGAGGAAACTGAGACCCAGAGACAAAGTCACTTTCTTGTCCAAAGTCACCCAGTCGTAGAGTTAGAATCCAAACCAAGGTCTGGGCTCCAAATCCAGGGCTCTTTCCACTGCATTCACTGCCCCTCTGGTTCTGTGAGTTTGGTAACAGGGGTACATGTTAATTTGTGTGCTTGACAAGAGACTAGATAAAGGAACAAAGGTGTGGCAGAAGTGGAAGAGCCTCAGATTGAGAGGGCAAGGGAAGGTGGAGAAGAGCTTCTCCTCTTGTATGGGCACTTTCCGGACAGCAGACATTTTCTGGTGTTAAGTAAACCACTTTCTGCCAGGAATTCAACCCCAATGAACCACCTCCACCATCCAGTCTGCTCATGCTGACATCTCTTTAACATTTCCACTAAGCCCTAGAGCCTGGGTTGGGGAACCTGCAGCTTGAGTGGGAGGAGGTAGGGGAGAGGGCATGGGAAGCAGGTGGAAAACTGATGATTTGGGGGAGCAGGGCTGGGGGAGCTTCTTGTATCAATGAAGCCAAGGCCAGGATGGCTGCCCATGTCTCCTGGTTGGGAAGTGGTGGTGGAGAGGGAAGCAACATTCTCATACATCTATCCATCTTGAAGGGCAAGACTTCCTTTTTGTTTTGTTTTGTTTTTAAGATGTAGTGTAAAGAAAAGATGATTGGTCTTGGAGTCAGAGTACCTGGGTTTAAATCTTGCCAGTGCTACTTCTACTCTATGTGACCTTGGGCAAGTCACTTCCTCTCTTGAATTTACTTTCTATAAAAGGAGGGAAACTAGACTAGGTGATTTTTAAGGGCCCTTCTGGCTCTCCAATGTTTGAAGTAATAGCACCATCCTTACCCATACATTGAGGCTGCAGAGACACAAAACTCAAACATTTCAGCTTCAGAGGAGTTAAAACTACAGTGGAAATTACCCTTTAATGACCTAATTAAAGACTTCAAAGTCAAATATTCCTGGGGCAAATACTAATAATATATGCAGAACAGTAATAATCCTGTTTGAGGAGCTGGATATATGTTGATGTTTTCTATGCTTGACAGAACCTGGCTATGCCTCCTTCCCTCCCTTCCTCCTTTCTTTTCCCCCTTCTTTCCCTCTCTTCCTTTCCCCCTTTTTTTACACTCCTTTTTTGCCCTTCTCTCTTCTTTTCCTGCCTCCTTTCTCCTCATCCTTTTCTCTCCTCCCCTTTCTTCTCTTCTTTCCTCCTTCATTTCCCTCCTTCCCTTAAGCCCTCCTTTCTTCTCTTCCCTTTCTCCTTTCCTTCCTCCTTTTCTCTCTCTCCTTTCTTCCTCTCTGCCTTTCTAGCCCTTCCTTACTTCCCTCCTCCTTCTGCTCCTTTTCTCCACCCTTTCCTTTCTCCTCGCCTTCCTTTATTTCCTCCCTGCCTGCCTGCCTTTTTCATTCTTTTCTCCTCCCTCCCTCCCTGCCTGCTTCCCTCCTTCTTTTGCCCTGCTCCTCCCAGCAGCCCTGTCTCCTTCTTGTAGGGCTGATGTGGTGGCTGATGGAGGCGTGTGTGTGTGTGTGTGTGTGTGTGTGTGTGTGTGTGTGTGTGTGTTGGGGGGAAGGTGGGGGCTCGATGAGGTGGCTTTATTACTGTCACCCTCACAATGCTGAGGCTGCAGCTGGAAGGGAGAAGAGGGGAGGGGAATGGGGGAGGCCCCGGAGAGGGGAGGGGTGGGGAGAGGCCCGGGATAGTCAAATTTCCGTTGCTGAATATTTAATGAAGCCTGCCGTGTTTATTTGGTTAGCCTGTCGATTTTTATCGTTCTGTCAATAGCTTCTCATATGTGGGGTGGTGATGATCTTTAGCAGCCTTTCCCCGGGGAGGCCCTGCGTTAAATGCAATTATGGATTTTATACCTCAACGTGTTTGATATTTCCACTGATCTAATTTGCAGTCTGGTAGTTTATTGTTTGGCATTTTAATGGCGTTCAAATGCTATGGAAAATTTGATTTCTTTTTATAATTCTTCCTAACATTGTTAATGCGGGTGGCTGGGATTTTAGAACCAAATGTATAGAAAGAAAAAAAATCCTCTTATTTATTTTTAAATATATACATACATATACTTTGGGAGAGTGAAGTGGGAAGAACATTGAATGCAGTCAGAAGACCTGAGTTCAAATATTAGCTTTGATTTTTATAGCCACCTGATTGTGGCCCCATCATGTCCCCACCCTGGGATTCCATTTCCTTATATCTATCAAATGAAGAAAGTGTTCTAAATAATTTCCAAGGCCCCTCTCATCTCTCATAAGCTGTGTCCTAATATCTCTTCCAGTTCTGACATTCTCTGTCCTAAAGTACCTTTAAATGCCAATCTTCTCTATTCTGAAGTGCCTTCTAAATGTTCTAACACTGTTTTAAGGTCCCTCCCAGATCTAAATCCTGTGATCTTGTACGTAGGTAAAGACAGCACCGTGTAGGAGCTTCCTCATTCCCCCTAGGCCACATTCCAGGAAGTGTTGGAGAGCTTGGAGTTAATAATGAGTGCACAATGATCCGCAACTCTTAAGTCTCGAGTGGGTCCAAAGCCTTCAGGGATTCAGATGAAAGGGAAAATTGAATTTGTAGAGAACTTTCCTTCCACTCTGGCCAGACAGGCAGTGGTCTTTTGCTGTAGCTGTGAGGTTTCACCTGAATACTTTCCGTGGTCCTAGACAGTACCTTCACTAAAGAGACACCCTGCAAGTGAAACTCTCTCAGACTTAAGTTGCACAGGAAATGATGACCTGCTTCGACAGAGAGAGAGTTTCCTCATCCAGATATTCCCTAGACAAATAAAAGGATAGGTCCAGTCCCTGACCCTATCCCTAAAAATGACAAGAGGACAGTGTTTAGAGTCAGAAGACCAAGGACCTGGGTTTAAATCCAACACCAGTTGGTAAACTATGTGGCCCAGTTTCCTCATCTATAAACCCCGAATAATAATAGTATTTGCACTGACTTATCTCATAGAGTTACCTTAAACCTTTCTGGAATGATTAGCTCTTGTTTTTAGATAAAGTGGAAGGATGACTGGTTTGGAAAGTCAGAAGAACCAAGTTCTAATCCTATCTGTGCTGCTTTGCCACTATGTGGCTTTTAAAAAATTGCTCACCCTCTCTAAACCTCTC
This sequence comes from Potorous gilbertii, assembly GCA_028658325.1. Lineage (NCBI taxonomy): Eukaryota > Metazoa > Chordata > Mammalia > Diprotodontia > Potoroidae > Potorous > Potorous gilbertii. The sequence continues at coordinate 329,940,433 of CM053769.1, read as the reverse complement.
TTTCTGAAGTCAGTCTGAAGAATGAAGGGGTTAGACTAGATTATCTCCAAGGATCCTTCTGCCTATAAAATTCTCCTGTTGCACTTACTCTAGAGTCAAAGGAGCTGGATTCAAATTCCTCTTTTGATGTCTTTTTAAAATTTCTTTTTATGCTTTATGTAGATTTTTTTTCATCATCTGGCTATATTTTTAGTAAATAGTATTTCATTTTTTTTCAATTACCTGTAAAGATAGTTTTCAGCATTCACTTTTAGGGGCAATGACACTGGGCAGGTTATTTCAGCTTCCTCTTCACCCTCCCTTTTCTCATCCTTAAATAAGGAAGTTGAATAAGATGATGCCAAAGTCTCTTTGAGATCTGGAGCAATTATATTGTTAATTACCTCCATTTTCAAAACAAGAGTAATAATACTGTACACAGAGTTTTGTGGTAAAAAACTCTACATAAGCTGTAAAGCTACATGATGTACTTTATTGTTGTGATTGTTGGAAAGTGACTTCCTTATTTTTGTCCGATTCCTGATCTGTTGGAGGCTGACCTGGGGTTAGGATGCACTGGGTGCTAGACAGGTGCTGAAGCCTTTGGACCAGTGAGATTGGGGCTATTTTACACACCTCCAGCCATTTATTGTGCAGTAACTCAGGAGTTATGGGGCCTCTGTCATTGCAAAATAAATCCTTTAATTAGCCACCTAGTCAGAAACAATTTAACCTCCTTAGTCTCTCTCATAAACTCTATCAGGTCTGCCTATATGTTGCAGTATGGGTTGTGTGATATATTTGCATTTAAAAGGATAAGCCTTCTTCCCTTCCCTCCTTCCCTCCATTCCTTCCATCTTTCCTTCCTTCTTCACTCCCTCCTTTTCTTCCTTCTTTCCACCCTTCCTCCTTGCTTCTCTCCCCTCTCCTTTCCTTCTTTCCTTCCACACAAGAAAGCTGGGAAGCTCCGATGATTTTGTAGGCTTACATCTCTTGTATTTTGTATTTTAGTTGGACTTGTTTGGATGAGAGCCAGTAGGCTCCTCCTCCTCCTATTTCTTTCTTTCCTCCTTTACCTCTCTACCACTGCCTGCCCCATTCTCTTTCCTCTCCCTCTTCATTCTCCCTTTCTTCCTCTTCCAGCCCACCCTCTCTGTCTTCCTCCTCCCTCTGCAGCCTCCTGCCTGGGACTGGCTGTGTTCCGAGAGCAGTGCATGGCTAGGAGAGGAGGACACTGGGGTCTCCTGAGCTCCAGCTCCCTTGAGCCTGGAGTTGGGCAGTTTGGGAGTTGGGCAGAAGCCTCCTCCTAAGGCTGCCCAGGGGACCAGGGAACTGTCAGGGAATGAATGGGAGGGGGCATCCTGTGAGCAAGAAGAGATTCCCCATCCTTGAAGGGCAAAGAATTTCCTCCCATCTTTCAGCAGAGGAGAGACTGAGCAGAGGGGCCAGCCAGGCTGGGCAGAGCTCCCAGGCCCGGGCGGTGATAAATCTTTCCCAACACCAGCAACGGCGCATTCCTTGCGGTTGCCGAGTTCAGCCACCTTCATCGGAGCTGAGGGGAACTCCCTTGTTTCCTCTAGTAAAGTAGGCAAGCTGACAAAAAGGAGACTTCCAGAGGCAACCCAGCCAGATCCCTCCCTCTCCTCTTTCTCTCTTCCTTCCTCCCTCCTTCCCTCCCTCTTCCCCTTTCTTCCTCCTCCTCTTTCCTCTCCTCCATACCTCCCCTTTCCCCCTCCCATTTCTCTCTCTTTCCTTCCCTCCCTGTCCTTTGGCTAGAGCATAGCCTGGCAGAGAGAAAGGGAGGGAGGGAGGAGAAAGGAGGGAGGGAGGGAAGGAGCAGGAGAAACAACCCATCGCTCAGGGCCGGATGGCTCAATCGAGCCTGTCAGCATACGCCTTGACTTTTTTGAAATTTGTTTTTAGATTAAGATAATCTAAAGATTCTCCAAATCGAATGCCAGGCTGTTTAAAGGAGAAATGCATGTGTATTGCCTATGTGTATATTGCATACATGTGTATATGTATACACATGTATGTGTATGTGCATGCAGTGTAAAGGTAAACCTCAAAGGTCATGGAGCTGAAGGTCAAGGGCTATTTATTTAGGTAAGAGGAAGAAGGTAACCCAGCCAGACTCAGAGCCTGAGGTTGGAGAGCACTAGGGGCCCAACCAAACCAGATAGAGCTTGTGTGGCCTGTGAGTAAAAAGCTAGAGTTTTTTGGGGGGTGGGGTGGGGTTCCAGCTCTAGCTCTGCCGCTTACTACCTGGATGACTGGGCAAGCCTCAGTTTCTAAATTTGTAAAATCAGTGTCCAACCCAATCCAGTTAACATTTATTAAGTGCCTACTATGTGCCAGACACTAGCACTAGAAACACAATAAATGGAGGGATAGACAGTCTCTGACTTCAAGGAACTTACAGTCTCTTGGAGGAGGACACACACAAAAGGAGTCAGGAAAGCGGAAGGGGCCAAAGTGGTAACATTTTCATTATCTACTCAATAGGGAAGGTAAAGCATTCAATATAGCTTAAGGTGACACAGAAAAGGAGCGGTTATTTTTGTGACTGAATATCTCAAGCAACGTTGGCTTCTTCCATGCTTGTGTCTCCTCTGCTGCACAGATCTCAACCCCGCCATGTCTTAGTAGACTGCATTCTTCTCAAGAACAATGGCTGCACCCAGAAAAACATTCATCCCTTGGTGGTCAGTGCCGTTGGGGATAGTCTTTGAACTTAGGCTGATTATATGCCACCCAGTCCAAGTTTTGCAGATTGGTAGAACCTGCCAATTTTCAGTCAGGTGGAAGTCTTCTAGAGCCAGAGTTACCACCACCACCACCACTGCCATTATGAGGCATCTGAGGAGGCTGCCAACGTAGATGGTTGCTGTTGGTGATGTTTTATTTATTCTCATCTTTATAGTCAGTGGAGTTCCGATAAAAATGGTCCTCAGACAAGTCCTACTATTATTCTTTTATGTTTATTGGTGGATAAAGTGATTGATCTTTGGGACAAGTCCAGTAACAAAGAGGGCAATAAGCATCTTCTCTTCCTTCCTTCTTTTTTCTTTCCTTCTTTCTTTTCTTCTTCTTCTTCTCCTTCCTATTACTTCTCCTACTATTACATCATTAATATTCTGGAGCTCCACTACCAGTTTCCTTAGAGCTGGCCTCTGAATAAGCTGCTCCTCTGGGGGAGCTCATTCAAGGTCATGGGGAGTGGAACTTTGGTACTGAAGATGTTTTAAATGAAATTCCATCACCCCAAGGATCCTAAGAAAGTGTCCTAGGTATTGACCGTTCTATGAAGTCTGTGGATCTGGCAAGATGAGCTCCAACGAGATGTAGCACCTACAAGATTCCCAAAGGAAACTTCTCCTCTGTTTAGGTAGTTTGAGAAGACGAGAGGAGCAGCATTTCTCCTGGTATCCCAAGTGTCAGCACCAATCTGACTGTCTTGATTTCAGGATCCTGTAAGATATATGGAGAAGTCAAGCTTCCATATTTAGAAGATATTGACAAATTCGAACATGTCCAAAAGATAGTCATCAGGATGATGAAGGCACTAGAAACCATGTCAACAAGGATCAGTTGAAAGAACTTGGGGTGAAAAAGAGAAGATTTGGAGAGGACAGGGTAGATGTTTTCAAGCATTTGAAGGGTTTTCTTTCACATGACAGAGACTTTGGATCTGTTGTACTTGGCCCCAGAGGGAAGAATGAAGGACAGTAGATGATAGTCACAGAGAGGCAAATAATCAGCTCAGTGTAAGAAAAGACTGTTAAGAGTTAGAACTGTCCCAGAGTGAATTAGACTGCTGTGGGAGGTAGTGAGCTTACTATACCCAAAAATCTGGGAAGAAGCTGGATGACCCCCTGACAAGAATGTTACAGAGAAGATGCCAGCTTCAGGTTGAGGTTAAACTAAATGACCTCAAATTTCAACTCTAGGAACTGACTCCTTAAGGAACAACTCCAAATTCAGTACTTACACAGAAATAGCTAAGCCTAGCCTTGACAGGTCTGAGATGCTGGAGTGTGATACAGAGAGCATTCTATTTGAAATCAGAACTAGGTATGAATCCCAGCTCTATCTTGGTAATATTGCTAATAATAACATCAGTTAACAGCTAGCATTTGTGTAGTGCTTTAAGGTTTTACAAATATTTTATCCTCACAACAACCCTGGGAGATAGGTACTATTGTTATTCCCCTACAGATAAGGAAACTAAGGCCAGGAGAGGTTAAATGACTTACCCAGGATCACACAGCTAGGAAATGTGCCTCAAACACTTCCTAGTTGTGTGACCCTAAGTCACTTAACCCTGTATGCCTCAGTTTCCTCATCTGTAAAAATGAGCTGGAGAAGGAAATGGCAAACCACTCCAGTATCTTTGCCAAGAAAACCCCAAATGAGGTCACAAAGAGTTGGACTTTCTGACTCTAGGTTAATTGCTGTAACTACTGTGCCCCCTAGCGCCTTTACAAGCCACTTTCCTTCTCCTAGCCTCAGTTTCCTCCAATATAAAGTGAAAAAAGTTCAGACTAGACAATCTAAGGCCGCTTTTAGCTCTCTAACCTATGATCCAACTACTACTAGGGTTCAGAAAGAGTTACGTATAGATATATACCCCGGATGGGTCAGGTAGATGCCCCAGAGTTACCATATTCCGGCTCTTGTACTCAGCTCAAGCATGTGTTCATGAAAAATCCTCCCTACAAGCTGAGTGCCTTGCTGGCCCCTATTTGTAGGTGCTGGCCAGGGAGGGGCTCAGCTTGAGAATCCAGATGTGTTTTCTGGGTCTAGTTCTAGCAGTTCATGCTTACAAAGACCTTGGCTCTTCTCATGCAGTAGGACTAAGGCCAGCAGAGAGGCCTCAATACCTCCTCCTAGTTTCTGTCATTGAGTCAATCACCATCCCCGTTCCTTTTGCCTCCATGCATGACTAGTCAAGGAATGGCTAGTGGAGGTCTCCTTATCAACTGTGGAGAATTCTTAAAGGAGCCTCTGAGAAGGGTAACACTTTATGCAAACTTTCCAAGTCTTAGCTGTGCCCTCCCCACGTATCCCTGCCACCAAAGAGAGATAGCATGGTTGATAGAAAGTGACGTGAACTTGGATCTGGAATTCCAGCTCTGCTGCTCACTCTAAACTGTGTGACTCTGGGCAACTCACTTAACCTCCTAAGTCTCTCACATTCCTTCTCTGTTAAAGGGAGGGTATGGACTAGATTGATGCTCTCAGCCCTGGACTAGGAGCCAGGAGACCTGAGATGGGCTCTCAGACTCTGTCACTAATCACTTATGTGATATTTGACTCCCTCTCTGAGCCTCAGTATCCTCTCTTGTCAAAATGGAGGGTATACCCTCATCTTTAAGGCCTCTTCTAGCTTTAATAATCTAGGGCTAGGAGTGGGGGAGGGTTGACATTCCCAAGCCTCCTCTATAGTCACAAAGGGAGGCTTCCTGTGCTTTGCAGTTTGTCCAGAGAGAAAGGGGAAATTGGACAGAAACCTAGTTAGCTGGAGTTAGGGAAGCCACCAAGTTCTGGAAGGGGTCCACTAATGACATCAAGGTCTGGCCCTGCTGGTGATCTGTTAATGTATGATGGATGGGAGAGCAGGCCCTCGCTGCCACCAGGCTTGCTGTGTGTCAAGATGTTAAGTGGACGCCCCAATCAGCAGCGAAATCAGACCTGGGTAATCTGATGTTCCACTTAGGAAAGAAAACACAATTGTTACCACCTCAGATGAGTCTTGGGGGGGGGGGAGCTGACCCAAGGAGCTCTCTCTGGGAACCTGATAAAAATCTTCACAGCTCATTATCATCGCTAATGCCCAGTTGTGTGTGCAGCTGTGTAACCACAAATAGCATACAACATTTTTTTTCACCTCATGGAGTTTTAATTCTTTCCCTATCCCTCTCTCCCTACTTCACTTTGCTTTCCACTAGCAGGGGTCTACCTGAAATCATAGCTCTAGAGTCACAAGGGAACTCAGAAGCCCTCTGGTCTATGTCCCACCCCTCCTTTTAGAGCTGAGGAAATTGAGGCCCAGAGAGGTTTAATGGTTTTTCCTAACATCACCCAGCCAGGACTCTTAAGAGGCAGGATTTGAACTGCCTCATACTCCCTCCTGCAAAAGCCAGGGGGCCTAGCACAGCAAGAAGCCACAAGCCTAGAGATGACCAGAATTGCTTTTCCTTCTATCATGCTACCAGGAGTACACAGCATTTCGCTCGCAAGGGCAAGGATTAGAATCCCCATTTTACAGATAAAACAGTTGAGAGACTCAGAGAAAAGTGACTTGGCTAGGAATAGATGACGGTTTAGCTTCAGCATTGGTAATGCTTAGTCAGGTCTTTTCTCCAAGATCAGTGTTCTTCCATGAAGATATATGTGTTGTGAGGTGTGGGGGTGGGGGAATATCCTGAGGGCAGGGTGACTCTGCTAGAGCTCTGAATAAAGCTATTGTGTCAAGAAGGGGATCGTGAGTTCATGTATCTAGAACTTCAAAGAATCTCAGAGGCTATTCTAACCCCCTTATTTACAGATGAGGAAAGTAAGGCCCAGGTATGTTAGATGTCTTGTTCATGGTTCCAAGCCCAGTTCCTCCACCTAACTCCTGAAAACTGTTAAGTGTTGGAATCAGATCTCCAGGCCGTGTCCTGACTGCTCTTTTCACTATGTCAGTCTGTCTCAAATGTTTCTAGCTCCACTGTGTGATATCACACAGCTGTGAGACTCAGTTTCCTCACCTGCAAAATGAGAATTAGATTAGATGATCTCTAAGGTCCCTTCCAGGACTGTACTCTCTGAATCTCAGATGTTAATTAAACATTTATGAAGCACCTACTTAGAACAATGGCATGCAGATAAAAAAAGACACGACCTTTGCCTTCCGACCGCTTATGGTGTAATGGGGGAATGTAACCTATACATATAAACACAGGTGATGCAAGAGGCAAAGGACAGACGAGGCAAAATAAGAAAATGCGGAAAAAGAGAGCTCATTTCTATCTGGGGGATTCATGGAAGGTTCCCTGGAGAAAATGACATGTCTTAGCTTCCCCTCTCCAATTGCCTTGAGTATATCTTATATGTACACAGTTGTTTGCATGTTATCTTCCCCCGCCCCACCCCCATCAGAATGTGATTTCCTGTTTTGTTTTGTTTTGCCTCTGTATCCCCAGAAGTGACTGGCAGATATTAAGCATTTAACAAATGCTTGTTGACTGACTGTTGGAGCAAAGCATTGAAAGAAAGAAAAAAGATTTCAGTAGGTGGATAGGGGGAGGGAGTGCATTCCAGGTATGAGGGATGGCCTACACAAATGCCCTGAGGGAGGAAACAGCAAGTCGAGCGGCATCAACAGATTGTGTTCCAGTTTGGTTGGAAGCTAGAGTTTATCAAGAGGGAGAGTGCGGAGATAAGACTGGAAAAGATGGTTTAATGCCACTTGGGAAGTGAAGGGAGGTGGCTTAAATGCTTGGCTAGGATATTTGCATTTTATCCTATAGGTAATAGGGAACCACTCAGTGATTTTGAGCTGGAGAGGGATGTGGTTAGCTGTGCATTAGGAAAATGACAACTGGTGGCTTGGGAGTGTTGGACTGCTAGAGAAACAGGAATGAGACCAGTTAGGAATCCACAATTGCAAGTCTTCTAATCCTCTTCCCTGACAGATCTTAGCAGAGCATTGCTACCTATCTGCCAAGGAGCAGATCAGTAAACTGTCAGGAGAGAGGGGAGGTAGAAACAAGAGCCCAGAACTTCCTGCAGGTTCAGGCCCTTCACCAGTGTCACTAGCTACCTGAGAGGCCTCTTATGTAAATGAAAAGGGAAAAGGCAAGATGGGCCAAGTGTCTTAATGGAGATCCTGGGTTGGCTGCCTTTTTAATCAAAAAAAATACCAGAGGGGTAGTATCATGGAAAGAGCATTGGATTTGGTGCCTGAAGACACCAGGTTGGAAGCCTGGTTATTTTTCTTAATGCCTTTTGTCATTGGACAAGTCATTTCCCTTTGCTGCACCTCAGTTTACTCCTCTATAAAATAAGAATAACAGTACCTCCCCCACAGAGGTGGTATGAGGAGAAAATGTTATAATGCATATATAGTGTGTTTTGTGGCCTTTAAGATGCTATATAAATGTGATGTGCTCTTTGCTCCAGCCCATTATGCATCTAGGATTTAATTCGAATGGGTCCAACTCCACCCACAAAGATCCTAACCAACCCCTTCTCTAGTAGTAGCCAGTTTGAGTATCTCCATTCTTAGTGAGGCTGGGTCCTTTCCCAAATCAAAGGCTCTTGGCACTTATTACCCCCTGGCACTGCATTTACAGCTATCCAGAGAGATACTTTCTAAGAGGGTAATACCACGTGAGAGAGAGTTAATATTAAAATATTAGAACAAATATGTTCCTCAGATGATTGTCAAATTTCTGTGATATGTGTAAGAGTTGACTAAGTTCAGAAAAAGCAAAAACGTTTAGTTGTATGATTAAAATTCAACTCCCTACAATGCCCTTGTGTTTTGGGGGGTACTCTATTTCTAACTTTATGTGTAAATGGAATGAACTGCTTCAGGAGATAGCTTGTTCTCCTGACTGGAAGTCTTCAAACAGAATATGAATGATATCTAGTTGGGTACGTAGGAGTGGAGATTCCTTCCATATGTTGCTTTTTGTTCATGTAGGAATTGGACTAGATAGCCATTGGGGTCCTGAAATTCAACCCTGGAATTCTGTGATGCAATGGCATGGTCTTGTAGAGTCTGAGGACCCATCTATACCACCGTGAGACATTTGAAGAAGGAGGGTTATTATGGGCATGTCTTCCTTGGGCAGAGGTCCAGTCCCCTGTGGTTAATAGTCTTACTGTCCCAAGAGTTAAGGGGGATCATTAGAGAAACTGATCCAAAAGGGGCTTCTTCCTCAAGATTTTGAAGGAAGGTCTATCAACTGGAGACCAGGGACTACATGGTCCATTGGAAGCTGGGTAAGAAGAGTGAGAGTCAGGGCTGAAAACCATGAAAAGAAGCAGATGGGAGCTAATTCTGCCTGGAAACATAACAAGGTGGTTGGGAGGAACTCATGAGTATCATTCATATATTTAGAATTGGAACGAACCCTTAATATAATCTAATCCAACCATAGAACTTTACAGATAAGCAAACTGAGACCCTGAGAGAAGTGATTTGTTGAAGGTAACAATAGTTAACATTTCTATTACACCTTAAAGTTTACAAAACCTTTTCTTTACAACAGTCCTGTGAGCTAGTAGGGCAAGGATTATTATGCCCATTTTACAGATGAGGAAACTGAGGATCAGAGAGGAAAAGAGAATTTCCCACGGCCACACAGTGGCACAGATAGGACTTGAATCCAATTCCTTTGACTCCAATGTCCAGTGCTTTTTCTATTAAACTTTGATGCCTCAATAATGACAAAGCTTCATGTCCCCATTGTTCCCTTAAAAGGGGATCTCTTCTCCCATGGTAAGGGCTATCTCGATTTTTTTTTTTTTTTGCTGTTGTTTGTTTGTTTCCAAGGATGAAATGTAGTTCAGTAGCTGTCAAGATGAAAGAGATGAGATGAAGAGAGAAATCCATAAACTGTGGTTTAGAAAAACCTGTTTGTTTGGTAAGCTATTGATCGACTGGAATGTCTCCTTGCAAAGTCATCGTTTACACTAAACAGCTGAGGGTGGATCACAGGATCAATCATGGAAATTGGAGACAGAAAAAGCTGACCCAGAGCCTCCCCCTCTTCCCCTGGGGCCAATCGGGCTCATTCTTTGGTATTTTCTAAGGTCCTTTGGCTGAGGTCTCAGGGGGCTGCCCCTTCAGCCACCCCTCCATTAGGATGCCTTCCCCAGTATGTGGCCTTGTTTTGATGAGGGTCTTTGTGTCTTCCTCATCAGCCCCTCCTGCAGTGCCCCATCTGCTCTGTGGACTTCCTCTGGGAAAAGTTGGTCAATATGGATCCTCCTTTCCCCAGACAGTTCCTTGTCAAAGAGTGGTCTGTTTCATTCGACTTTTATTCATTGCAATTCTACAAGCATTTAAGTGCTATGTGAGGGTTCAGTGGGAGGAATACTGGGTTTAGAATCAGAAAATCCAGAACAAATTCCCATTCTCCTACCTCATCTGTGTGACAAGGTTTGACAAACTTTGAGCAAGGTTTCTCCGGGTCTCAGTTTCTCCATGTGTATGCAGAGTGAGTGGGGAGATGACATGAGAATAGATGACCTCCAAGGTCCCTTCCAGCTCCATGGATCCTATGTTCAGGGCAAATTGGGCCTGCCTAGTCTCAGCCTATGCCCAGAGTTTCTGTAGTTCTGATCTCTTGGTCCCTAGTAAGAAGCCAGCATCCCTAAGGACCTGGGGATGAAGGGTGGAGCAGGCACCAAGTACACAGCCGTCAGAGGTGCCTTAGACTGATTTCCCTCCTCCTGTCATTCATCATCCAGACAGACCTGTGTGATGGGTTCACTTTTCTCCATTTGACAACAATAATAGTTATAACAGCTCATATGTATATGACACTTTATAAACATTCACCAGCTCTGAGAGTACAAGGGTAAAAGCCTTGTCACTCCCCTTAGACAGGAGAGGAAACTGAGGCCGAGAAAGGGATTTGCCCAGGATCATGTAACTTCTTGGTCATGTGACAGGGTAGGATCTTGAACCCAGGTCTCCTGACTCTAAGGGCTGGAAATTTTCCACTGCAGTACAGTTGCCATATCTCTGGATGGCTCCTATGCTTACATTCAAATCTGGTTTATATTATTTTTTTCCCCAGCAACTTATTCTAATTTTTTCCAAGTTGTCTGATTTTGTGTTATCTTCTCATGTTTCTAAGCCTCTCTCTTCAAATCCGTTCTTAATATGTCAGATTGTAAGATTAAAAAATATAGCTAAATCCTTCACTTTTTTCAATCAAACATTTATTAAGCACCTACTATGTGCCAAGCACTATGCTAAGCCTTCTGGAACTACTGGAGAAAAGGTGACAAACTTAAGATTCCCCCAACACAGTGGAAAGCTCATTGGACTTGGAGTCTGAGGAGCTGGGTTCTAGATCTTGGCACTGTCTCCCACTAGCTCTATGATTTTGGGTGAGTCATATAACAAAGACAACTCCTATCTCTGTAGATCTTTAAGGCCTGAAAGGAGCTTTCTCCACAGTAACCTGCCAATACAGATTAATAGCAACTCACATGCAGATTAACATTTTAGAGAATTGCTCAAAGGCATGGATGGGATGGTTAATGACTTGTACGTGGTCATGTAGCTAGGACAGGCTTGAACCCAGCTCTTCCTTGAACCTAGCCACTGCGACTGGCCTTCTATCCATTATACCAGATTGCCTCTTGAGGGAATAAAACTGGAGGTAGATAATAGAGCAGTGAAGTCAGGAAGATTAATCATCCTGAGTTCAAATCTAGCCTTAGATACTTAGTCACTTACCTCTGTTTGCCTCAGTTTCCCCATCTTTAAAATGAGTGAAGAAATGGTAAACTGCTCCTGTATTTTTGCCAAGAAAATCCCAAGTGGAGCCACAAAAAGTCAGACACGACTGATCATGCCAGTTAAGGCAAGTATTATTATATCCACTTAACAGAGATCACTGAGGCAGGTTAAAATGCTCCTGGTTGCATTAACCAGGATTGGCTAACTAGCTCATATTACCTCTGGGCCTCAGTTTTCTCATTTATAAAATGAAAGAGAACGGTTGAGATGACCTCAAAAGTACCTTTCAGCTCTAAGATTTTATCCACGAAGCTCATCTTTTAGATGTTGCCTAGAGAACCAACGTTATGCAGTAGGGTCATTGACCACCTCTGGGCCAAGGTTCTAACGCTGTAGGATCCTGGACAAATTTCCTTCCTCTTCCTGCTCCAATCTGTTCACCTTTCCGCAGCAGTGGGATAGAGGAAGTGAAAGTTTTGCTCTCTGCTCTGGTTAGCCCACATCTAGAATGTCCATACCAGTTCTGGGCATCACGGTTTAGGAAGGACATTGACAAAATCTGAACATATTCAGGCAGAGGTGACCAGGATGGTGAGAACACTGTAAACCAGTTCATACAGAGATTAGTAGAAAGCATTGGGGCTATTTAGCCTGGAAAGCAGAAGACTTAGTAGGAAAATTACATCCATAGTCAAGTATTTGGGAGGCTTTCTTTTGGGAAATGATTCTGATTGGCCCCATGAGACAAAACTAGGAGGAATGGGGAGGACGGTGGCTCTCAGGGTATAATTTGGAGGACCCCGTCTGTTCCAGAACAGCTTGTTGCCTCCACTCTCAATTCCCCAATTCCCTCCTTCCCCCCTCATCCTTCGCATCCTGTCAAAATAATATTCCTTATGCACAAATCTGATCATGTCATTTCAGTCTTCAAAACTTTTTGATGGCTCCCTCGCGCCTACCCAATATAGTTCATCCTCCTTTGCCTGACATTCAGGGCCCTCCACAACTTGACATCCTAATTCTCCAACATTATTTTCTATGATAAATCTCCCAACTATATATTCTATGCTCCAGACAAGCTAGACTACTATTTGTCTCTCAAACACTCAGTCTGGACTTTCTCATTCTCTTGTCCCTAATGTTTCCTATTCTTGGAATATCCTTATAACCTTAGCTGTGTGATGGCTGCCTCAGAATGTGGTAAGTTCTCCATCATCAGAGGTATACAGGTGAAAGCTATTTTTTAGGGATATGATACAAGGAATTCCTATTCAGCTATAGATCAGATTGGGTGGTGTATGGAGCCTCTTCTGATCTGAGATTCTTTGATTCTGGGGAAGATCATGGTGAGCCTGACCCAGAACACAATGAAGTGGCCAGGTTTGAGTTTCTTCAAAGGACAGGAGACAAATGGTCTGGTAACTTCCAGAAAGGAGGCAGCTATAGTTGTTGATTTCTTTCCCCATTGTTTGGCTGTGGCTAGAGGTAGATGTACACTAACTAACTTTTCCCACATTGTGCACAAGCCAATGTACCCCCAACCCCTTGGTTGCTTGGTTGTGTCGACTGTACTACTGCTTGAGGCTTAGCCTCTCTTCCTCATTCCTGATGAAGTGGATTCAGAGCCCAAAGAATAGCCAGTCTCTCAATCCTAAATCACATAGACCCTGCCAGAGATCCTCTAGGGATGGCCAGGTTTGAAATTCAAAACCTCATACATCTTTCCTTGACTAGAAAATGAGAGTATGGGCCAGGAGTAGGGGTGGAATTGGATGGATTCTAAGGTCCCTTCTGACTCCAGATAGATCTCTGATGGTACATCGGATAGAGTTCTGGGCCTAGAGTCAGGAAGACCTGAGTTCGCATCCAGTGTTAGATACTTACTAGCTCTGTGACCTTGGGCAAGTCACTGAACCTTTGTTTGCCTCAATAACTCCTACCTCCCAGGGTTATTGCCAGGATCAAATGAGATAACATTTGCAAATCTTACAAGTGCTATAGAAATGCTCATTATTATTGTACTTTCCCTACCACTTCTACTCCTTCCAGGTGTCAGTTCCTAGCATACTTGTGCCTCTGCCCCTTCCTCCTACTTGTTTCTACATACTTGAGAATATGTACCCTTTTTTCTAGAGTTCATTAATGAAGACAAAAATATTCAGTAGGGTATGATCATGAGACATAGATATAATTTAACTCAAGTTAAGTCAGGTTAGCACTGAAAAGTTGGTGCTTTTCTTATTTCAGATTCATCCACCTAGTCTTTCTGTACTCAGCTCAGTAATCTCAGGTTCCTTCTCAACCAAACAAATTATATGAAGTATTCCATTCATCCTTAACTAACTTCCTTTCCCTCTCTCCACCAAGAGATAAACCAAGAAAATCCAACAGTTGTATGATCGTAGATCCTAACTCACTAATCATAAGATAATAGCTTTGGAGCCTATTAGTCTCTCATTTTAGAGGTGAAAAAAGGGGTGTGAGAAGTTAACTGACTAGTTCAGGGTCACCTGGTCAGTTGGTTGGACTTGAGCCTGACTTTTCCTGACATGAAGGTTGGCTTTATATCTATTGGGGCATGTTACCATCATCATCAACATAACTTATTCGTGATTAAAGTCATCAGTTGTCTCACCATGGCATGGAAGTCACCTGGTACTCTCAGAGTTTACAGTTCTGACAAGCTCTGTCAAACTAGAGAGGCTTTGGACATGGCCTAGTGGCAGATGAGAGTGTGCCAGATATCTGAGGACCAATCTTACTAATCTAGAGAGTCTGCGGTCATAAATTCTTAAGTCACAACAACTTTTATTGACCATCTAAATTGCAGAAGATTTTTGCATGGAAGGAGATTGTTGCCTACCAAGAATTTCACTTAGAAATCATACCCTATTCATTTTTCTACCAAGGAAAATTTAAAAGTGACTTTCCCACAAAAAGTTAGAGACCTGACTAACCCAGTTTTATGGAATTGGTCTCCATTATCTGTGTTAGATTTCTCAGCATGAGCCTGAAAAGGCATTTATATATAGTGAAACTATTTTGTTTTTAAAAGTCACCTTTGCTTTGAAAACTTTATTTTAAAATGATGAACAGAGGTGATTGTATACCTTCATTTTCAAATGTATTTGGGTGTGGGGTTTCTCTGAGCAAATAAACATTGTACACCATTATCGATAAATGGAAGGACCAGTCTCTGAATAGGAAATAAAGCCAAATCAGAAAGATGGATATAAAAAAATAGAATTGGAAAGCAACTGAGTCTTCCAATTCAAGACTGAATGAGGGGCATTCTGGAAAAGCTGGATTGGAAAAGCTCAAGATTGGAGTCAAAAGAATTAGATTCTGTTCATTCCTTCACTTTGAGCCTCAGTTTCCTCATTCAGTTTAATTGAATAAGCAATTATTTAAGGATCTATTATGGACCAGGCACTAGGGTATGTCAAGAGATAAGCAACAATAGTCTCTGCCCTCAAGAAGTTTACATGCCAGGAGAGAAAACAATACAGACACAGATGATAATACAAAGAAATTTGGTGGAAAGCACTAGAACCGAGGGAGATCAGGGAAGGATTCTTTTGGGAGATAGCTCTTGAGCTGAGCTTAGAGTGGAGGCCAAGAGGCATGCATGAAGGGGAAGGACATTTACAAATGAGGAGGGCAGAACAAGATGAACTCAAAAATCCCTTCCATCTCTAGATCATATTGTATCTATACTGATAAAATCACAGATCCTTCAAGGATTAATACTTACTAATGCTATTAAGTATGTACCAGATCTAGAGCAAGGACAAGTGGATTTGGAGTAAGAGGACGTAGATCAAATTCCAGCCCTGATACTTACTAAATGAGTCCTTTTTCTTCTCTGTGTGCTAAACTAGGTCATCTCTGAGGTCCCTTCCAGTTCCAAATATGATGACTTCTGACCTGAAATAGCTGTTTGATAAATGTTTGTAGAATGGAATCAAAGTCAGTAACATAACCTCTTTTCCATCCAACTTAAGACTAGGCCTCCTTTACACTTCTCCCTGAAGGGTCACCCACTCAGAAAGGGCTAGCTCCCGCTATCCATGGTCCCTAATACTGTACCTCTCTCCTCACCTCAAACATGATGTGAACTCAGGGCTAAGACCATGCTTGGAAAGGAAGTACAGTCCTCAGGAAACTGAGGAAGCTGGAGCTTTCCTTTTCTCCTCATTAGGAACACTCAGTTTTCAGTTCTGGGATTCTCTAGAGGGTCCAGGAGAATGACTGGCAGATTAACAGATGGCCATGGGGGCTCATAGCAGAGCTAGGAGCTGGCCATGGGGTCCACTGAACTCAGCTTACCCCTTTGTACATTGGAGATGATGCAACTAAACATCCTAAACCTAAACAAAGGAGTCATCTCCTATTGTTTCTCCTGCCAAAGAGGAATAATTATATGATGATGATGATAGTGACAATAGTTTACACTTCTATAGCATTTTACTGTTTTCAAAACACTTTCCTCTCAGAAGCTCTACGAGTACAAACTTTATTATTCCCATCTGACGATGAGAAATCTGAGGCACATAGTGATTTATACATTTTATACTTTTATACACAGCTAATAATGATAGCCATTGTTATTTATAGCACTTCCAAGTTTATAAAGCTCATTACATATTAACTCATTTATTCCTCAAAGTAGTCTTTTAAGGTATTAATTAGTGTAAGAGGCAACCCAGTAGGGTGGAAATAATACTGGCTCTGAAGTTTGAGGACTTGGGGTTCAAATCCTTCCTCAGGTACTACCTTTGTGATCTTATGCCTTGGGCCATACTCTCTTTTTCTACAAAATTATGGGGTTGAATTAGATGGCCTCTGAGACCCTTCCCACCTCTATATACAGCTATGATGTTAAATTAATTGACCTTCATGACAAACCTGTAGAATATTTGACAGATTAGAAAATTGAGACTCAGGGAGACAATGAGATTTTTCCATGGTCACATAGCTACTAGGTATCAGAAGTGGGATTTGAACTTGAGTCTTCCCTGTCTTTGGGTCCAGGACTCTGTACTTCCCTGTTTGTCCCAGTGTCTTTGGTGTCCATGGTACTGGCATGGGTGTAATGAAATGAAAAGGCATTATTAAGTACTCTCTATGAGAGGCAATGTGTTGTAACAGATGGAGGGCTGGCCTTGGAGCCTGGTAGACTGGGTTCTCAAACCCTGCCTCTGATACATGTGGGCTGTGACCTTGGACAAGTCACTTAGGTGACTGTCTAAGGCTATAAATTGCAGAGAAGGTGCCAACTTGCTTAGGTAAAAGAATTTCCTCATCCAAGAAATTCCCTGTATCAGTGAAACCCCAGTCCCCATCTCTATCCTTTTTCTGTATTATCTCCACACAGCAAAGGGGGTACTATAGGTATTAGTAGCCCCATTTTGAAACTGGAGAAACTGAGAGTCAACGAGGTAAAATCTTCCTAGAAGAAACCAGAAAATATCAGCGACATGATTTGAGCCTGTCTCCTCACTACAGTGTGACACTCTGGGTGTGGGCATCCCCCTTCTTTTCTGTAACACAGTCAAAGCAACTCAGAGACTAGGGAAGTCAGCCTTCTCGTTTGTGGTATTGGCTTCATGAGGTATTCATTTTCATTTTTCAGCACATTGCGAAATTCATATTACACAGTAATGACTTCCTTACTGTACTGGATGTAAAAAAAAATCCTGGGAAAGAAGAAAAATGAGCCTTCGTGGCCTGCAGGCTGTGTCTGTAACAATATGGAAACAGATTGTTGATTCAGAGGAATATTTTGTGGCCTTGCATGGCCCAACTCTGCCCTGTTGGAGGCTAAGGGCTGTGAACATTAGCCAATCAAGAGCATGAATTATGGGCACATGAAGAAGGCCTGAGGCTCGACTCCCTCACCCTTCTCTGCCAGGCCATGGAAGACCGGCCCTTCTCACCTCACCCCCTCCCAATCCCCACCCCACACCTCAGAACGCTGGTGTCCTTATTGGTTATCCTCCTGGATGTGGAAGAGACCAGCTTTCGATCTGAATTTTGTAATTTGTCCTATGGATCTGCCCGCCCCCAGTGTGTACACTGAAAACTCTCTGTGCTCAGGTGAAAAAGGTCTTGGTCTTCGTGAGTGTCTGTGGTTTAAAAAAAAAAACCTGTCACTTGGTAAATGTAAGATTTAGACCTGGGAGAGTTCAGTCCCCTCATTGGGTCATGGAATTAGAGCTGGAAAGAACCTTAAGAGTTCAACTGCTCCTTATATTATTGTATTATGTGTTATGTTATATTTATTTATCTATCATCTTTCTTTTCTGTACCTATTCTCTCTCTGTCTCTGTCTGTCTCTCTTTCTGTCTCTGTGTGTGTCTCTCTCTCTCTGTCTCTGTCTCTGTCTCTCTCTCTCTCTCTCTCTCTCTCTCTCTCTCTCTCTCTCTGAAGGTGAGTCTCCTTATCTTGTCCAGACTGGAAGTACAGCAGTCCTGGGTCCAATACCACTATTGGTGGTCATGGAAGCTTTGAACCCTAGTAGGTTCACTGGCCTTCCCATTGCAACCTGCTGCACCCCTTTCTCCTGTTTCTCAGGGCTCACCATATTGATGCCAGACAGTCCACATCCAGGATCAACCTTAGCCCTACTGAAGCTCAAAACTCCCAAGCTCCACCAACCCACCAGCCTCAGCCTTCCCAGTACCAAGAATTATAGGTGTATGCCTCTGTGCCTAGGTAACCACCTCACTTTACAAAGCTCAGGGAGGTTAGGTGATTTGCCTAGGCCACACAGGTGGTAAGTGACAGGGATAAGATTGAACCTTTTACTCCAAATCCAATGTTCTTTCTATCATGTTACATTGCCTTTTAGGATAATAGGATAGAAACTGATGAAACTGAACCTTGGCAAGGGGAAGTGACTTGGATTCAAATGCTCAGCCTCTAAATCCACCACTTTCGTATTAATAATGAACCTTCTGCACTTAAGTTGATACTAAGACCCTAGAGAATCCCAGAGACCTTTGCAGCTTGTTACAACCACTTAGACCTGGGACTCCTATGGGAGAGCCGTGGAGATCCCAATGACCACCTCTGTATACAATGAAGCATCTGCGAAGGCCTTTGTAAAGAGGAGGAGGAGGAGAAGAAGGAAGAGGACGATTATGAGGAGGAGGAGGAGAGTATTCCAATACTCCAAAAATTCCTGATTTCATTGATGTGGGTCTCTTCCCACATCTCCTGCCAACATGTATTCTAATCATAGAGATACCTTAGTTAGTTTTGGCCAGAAAAGGGAAAAAGCTTCCCCACCCACCTCCATAGTCACCCTTTGCTTGATAGTCCCAGGTAGTAAAGCCACTTCTTGTCTGGAGGATCCATTCTAACACTGGACTCATTCTCACACAGTTAGAGTTTGGAAGAGAAGCAGAGTGTAGGAGAGAGAGTATTGGACTTGGAGGAAACCAGGTACAATACTGTCCCAGATGTTTATTAGCTGTGTAATCATGGGCAAGACATTGAATTTCTCAGAACCTCCCTTTCTTCACCTTTAAAATAGGGGTGATCATACCTCCTAGAGTTATTGTGAGGAGAGCACTTAGTACTTCCAGTACTGTACAAATGAAAGATTTCATGGATAAGGCTTGCTAGAGCTTGTTTCCTACCCGCCCCCCCCCAAGAGCCCAGGGTCTGCTCGGTGCCTCAGTGAGCACTTGGGGAGGGCTTCAGTAGAGAATTGGGTAGTATGTTTAAAACAAAACAGAACAGAACAAAACAACACAGTGTCTTTAAGGAACAGATTTTCATTTTCCAAAAGATTCCATAATGAAGGCAGTGCCTTATGCATCACACCCACCTTCTAGAAGGTCTTGTGCCCTACACTGATGAGCTTTTTATTCAGGACAACATTTATATATAGAGCCCTGTACTCAGTGTTGGAGGGGATAGGAAGTGTGAAAATCACTGAGTTCCTGCCTTCATGGAGCTTACAGTCTAACAGGAGAATAACAGGAGAGTACAAGATGATTACAATACTCTACTGCTTTAGACAGATAGAAAGCAAAGGACTATGTGAAGGGCATTATCTGTTTGGGAAATAAGGAAAGAGTGCCTGGAGGAGTAGGTATTTTCATTGGACTTTAAAAGATGGGTAGAAATTCGATTGGATAAGAGAGGGAGGAAGAACATTCCAAGGATAGGAAGGAATAAAAGGCAAGGAGTGGGAAAATCCAGTTTGTTTGTTTAGGGAATAGAGAGTCCAGCTTACCTGGAGCAGAGAATGGGTGGAGGGAAGGAATAGGAGATAATTCTGGAGAAGTAGGGTTCCGAGTTGTGGAGAGCCTTGAATACGAGGGAAGAGATTGAATATTACTGGAGAGAAAGAGAGAGAGAGAGAGAGAGGGAGTATACTGCTGAAGGAAGTCTCATTTTACAGATGAGGAAGCTAAATCTGAGAGAGTGACTTGCCCAGGGTCACCCAACTAGTAAGTGTCTGAGGCAGGATTTGAACTCTGGTTTTTATAACTCCAATATATTACCTAGTATAGGGAATAACTAAAAGATTTTGAAGAGAAAAGTGACATGACCCATTTGCACGTTAAAAAGCTGATTTATGTTAGGGACAGGACAAGAAGGTAGAGAAGAGGCAAGGAGCTGAGAATGGACACTACAGGCAGTTTTAGAACAGACCAGTCATGCAAATGATAGCCTATGGGCCCCTGCCCCACTCTATGCCCCTGCCTCTTATATTGTCTCCCTGAAAAACTAGAGTTCTTTGAACCTCTGATAGAGCACAGGCCTCCAGTCCCATCCTTCCACCAAACTACATATTCTCTTATTCTCCCCTTGTCCAGGACTCTGGTCTGAAAATGACAGCCAGGAATCAGAAAGGCCCAGCATCTGTGGCCCAGGTTAACTGGGGCAGACACAAGGAGCATCAGCAAAGTAGGCCAATAAAGGTCACAACAAACTAGGTAACAAGTCAGTGGCAGAGACATTTGGTCTGAAATTTGAGTAGACCAAGGGTATGGCCAAGGAATCCTCTAGATGGTCAGACACTGAACCAGCAGAGTGTGGGGCAGCAGGATTCTCTGAAGCAGGTGGTCACAGAACCAAGAAGAGGTCCTTGGGAACCTTAGCTCCGATAATTGCCTGAGGGTTTCAGCTGTCTTTATGATGAACCTTGTTCAAGCCTGTTCTGCCTAACCTGTGTCTCTCTCTTTCTATAACTTCATTAATAACTGCGGGGAAAGGCGTGATCATAGGAGCATAGGATTTAGAGTGCAAAAAGAATCTTAGGGATCATCTACCAGTAGTCTAGTTATCTTGCTTTATAGGTGAAGAAACTGAGGTCTAGGCAGTTAAGGTTAAGGTCAAGGTCTCACAAGTAGTATGGGCATCTAGGTAGCTCCTGGATAGAGTACTAGCCCTGGAAGCAGAAAGATTTATCTTCATGAGTTCAAATCCTGACTTAGACTAGCTTTGTGACCCTGGGCAAATCATTTAACCCTGTTTGCCTCAGTTTCCTCATCTGTAAAATGAGCTGGAGAAGAAAATGACAAACCAGTCCAGTATCTTTGTCAAGAAAACCCCAAACAGGGTCATGAAGAGTCAGACACAGCTGAAAAATAAGTGACAAATAACTCACAAGTAGTAAGTAATTGGCACTATTCAAACTCAATTACCTGTGACTCAATTCAGGGCTCTTCTCAAAATATCACATAGGTGCCAGCACATCAGAGTGTGGCCACAGATCCACATGTCAGAGCTACACAAGGAGTGGGGGATACTTACTACCTCAATAAAAGGATGGAACTTGAAGAGTCAGATTGCATCAGACAAATGAACATTTCTCTAATACTCCTTGTAGCCAGACTCCTTCCTGATCTCTGGACAAATCTCTATGGCTTAAAATCCTCAGAGTCATCCCCACTCTCATAATCTTAACCTCTTGTTCTTGGAGTTTCCAAGAAACCCTAGTTGTTGAGACCTGACCTCTGGTTTGCCCTCTCTCTGGCATCCCAATTTATATTTTCATCCCCCAGAGCTGAAGCATATCCTTGGGCTCAGAGATTGCCTTAGTCACTAGCCAATGTCAGAGCCCTGTTGGTGATCTGACAATCAGCCTGTCTATATCTCAGGGATCTCTGCCAGTTTCTAACTAGGTCTACTTACTGCTTATGTCACAAGGCAGAGTAAAGCTAAAGAGTCAACAGGACCATCCCGTCTAACTCAGGTAGGTCATAGGAGGAGGAGGTATAGGATCAAATGGAGCTCTCTCCCACTCATTCTTATTAGCATTCTCTCTCTCTCTCTCTCTCTCTCTCTCTCTCTCTCTCTCTCTCTCTCTCTCTCTTTCTCTCTCTCTCTCTGTCTCTCTCTGTCTCTGTCTGTCTCTCTATCTGTCTCTGTCTGTGTGTGTGTGTGTCTGTCTGTCTTTGTGTTCCTTAAGACCCAATTCTTAGCCACTGTCAAGTGCAACCTTGGGAATGCTGGACTCCACCATGCCCCTCGCCTGAACTCTGGTTAGAGCACTTAGCCAGCAGAGTCAGCTAAAACTTGGGGTGGATGACCCCCGTGGGCTGCGTAAGCCAGGAGGAGAGGTGCATAATCGGGAGAGCCCAGAGTGTTTTGTTTTAATCATTGCTGAGCCACTGGTGTTGGCCTCCCTAGGGGACTGATGTGGAGGGGGAGGCCCTTTCCAAACATCAAGGAAGACCCAAGTCAGCAGCCAAGGGGAAAGGGGGCAGAAATGGGGGAGGATTCTGGACAGAGAAAATTAATTATGCCAGGCAGAGGAGGAGAGGAAGGCCTTTTGCTGGGGCTGTTGACACATCATTTCTCACTGCCTGCCCCTCTGTTGGAGGCAGGGTCTCCCTATTCACTGCCCTTCTTCAGAACCTTGGTGTCCCCCATTATAGACAAGGCTCTGCTGGGGGCTCGGTTCATGCTAGTCACATAATCAGCCACTGCGTGGCCTGGGCACCATGGAAGCTCTTATTGCAACCCCAATTCTGCCGCATTTCAGAGCACTCTCCCGTGCTGGGGAAAGTGCTAGCTATACCTATTTTAAACACCAGTGTAATGCTTTATAGCCCATAGAGGGATAATTACAAAGTACAGACTTAGAGATTCTACAGCACAGCTTCCCCGGGGCGCAGTTAGGGAAACAGTATGTGTCATGTAGCCAATTTAGATAATGATTCTGATAAAGATAAACGGAATTGTTTATTATAAGTAATTGGGGTTGGAAAGGCCCAAATGACATAGATGAGGGTGGTAGTTGGGGCATCTGGCAAATAGGCAGAGCAGAGGTCTCTGGGTGCCAGACCAAGAGTGGGGTTGCTCTGTGGAAGCCTTCTTTCTCTCTTTATGACACTTAGTAGGGTACCTGGACAGGTGCCTCTGAAGAGTGGTGGAGGCTGGGCTGATGGGTCATGAGACCTGGCAACAGGATAGCTGGGGCCATAAATAAATAATGGGGTTTCCTGTTTAGTCAGCTGAGCCACTGGATCCCAGGAAAGGGGGAGAAGACTACTGGGAGAAGAGGGTAGAGACAACTCCCAGACTACTATTTTCAAAGGATGTCAGTCAGTAAAGCCTCAGAACCACCTTCTTCCCTACCTCCAACTTCCCCCCTGCCCCAACCCTATCATGGCCTAGGCAGCAGGGAAAGGTCTGAGCCTTGTCTGCCCAGAGTAGCCAGGACTTGTACCACAACTCACTCCACCACTCCTTCACATAGTGTCTTATCTGGCCTAGTAGTATGTGACAGGGTGAGCATTAGACCCAGGAAGCCTCAATCCATCATGAGATGAAATGAAGCCCTAATTATCACTGAATTGCCACCTTCAGCTGGAGCAGGCCTCCTAAGGGGTCTCTGTGGGCAATTCAACTTCCCAAAGCTTCTGCTACATGGGAAGAGATGCCCAGCCTAATCGAGCCCAATGTGGGCAAATTGAGGGGTTCTATCTGACTGTCCCTGGAAACCATCCTGGCACAGGACAAAGGGAAAGCTAGGAGGGTCTGAGGGGACACTCAGATAACCACAAAGTAGGACTTGGGGCATAGATTCCTTGGGTTATCCTTGTAGCTGCAACAGACCATGCATACATGTAATCTCAGGCTAATTCCTCTGTCTGCAATGACAGAATGTTCCATATGTTGTCATGCTGTCAGATAAAGTCATGATATCTGTGGTTTTTGCTTTTCTTTTTCCTTTGTTTCAAGGGACAGTTCAGCAGGGTTTAATTGTGTATGCATGTGGAATGAGGAAGGGTTATATGTCCAGAAAAGATAGCATTGTAAAAATAAAAACATCAATAAAATGAATTAAAAAAAAGATTGTCCCCTTTCTTCCCCATCTCTTCTCCCCTGCATCCTCCTCTCCCTATTTCCTCTACTACTCTCCCTTCTCTTCCCCTCCTTTCTCTTTTCTCTAGTCTGTGAAGGGAAGGAGACCTCTCTAAAGCTATTTTGTCTTTTGTGAAGTTTAAATAAAAGGGAATCATTTTGTTTCATTATAACTGGGACCAGAAGCTTCCATACTAAGGAATGCTGTACTTAGAACATTTTCTTCATATCTCTCTGTCTCTGTCTCTCTCTCTCATTCTCTCTCTCTCTCTCTCTCTCTCCCTCCTTCCTCTCTGCCTCTCCCTTTCTTCCCCTCCAATCCAATAGGCTTCCTAACAGAATAAGCTCTTAAAGGATCATTCATTCATACATTCATTCAACTATCATTTATTATATACCTACTGATTACAGTGCATTATGTTTGCTATGGGAAATATCAAAGCTTAGAGAAGACATAATCTCTGCTCATGTGGAGTTTATAATCTAGTGAGGGCATAAGACACTGATACAGATAGCTATAATACACAATATTCTATGATAAATGAATTTGAAAGGTAATGAAGGGAGGTTTGAAGGAAGATGTTATTATTTGGGGGAGGGAAGGTGGGTTCCTGGAAGATGTGACATTTGAGTTTGTCTTTAGAGTATGAAGAGGAATCCAACAGGCAAAAATAGGGCAGGAGGACATTCCAGTCATCTCGAACAATAAGCAACAGCACCCGGAGGAAGAACAGAGGCTGTGCTCCATGTGGGGCAGAGAGGTTGGCTCCAGATTGGCTAGTAGATGGAAGGCCTGGGGAAAGTAATATGAGATAAGCTTGGAAAGGTAATGGGGCACTGGGTTTTGGGGATCTTTGAATACTAGGCAGGGTAGGTTGAATTTAACACGGTAGGTGATTAGAAGTTCCTGCAGGGTTTTGAACCAAAGATTGACATGGCAAGATCTATGTGAAAGAAAGATTATTCTGAAACCAAATAAAGAATGAATTAGAGGGCTGGGGAGTGGAATTGGGAAATCTGTTAGAAGGTGAAATCATAAGATACAAAGCTGAAAGTCAAGTTAGCATTAATTGTGTTTTTTTCACAGATGAGGAAACTGAGACTTAGAGAGGGCCAGTGACTGACCTGCCTAGTATGACAGAAAAAAGCATTGACTCTGGGATCAGAGGACCGGAGTTTAAATTCTACCTCTGAAGGTGACTACTTGTGTGACCTTGGGCAAGTCACAGAACTTTTCTGGGCTTCAGTTTCATCTGTAAATAGGTCCTTTGAGGTCCTTTCCAGATGACCCTATTATGACTCACTCCAAGGTTAAGTAACAGAGCTAGTGAACCCTGGTCTTCTGTTTATTACAAAGGAAGGAAAGAGCTCAGAGAAGCAAAGGTATAACAAAAGGTTAAAACTCACAAGAAAAGGGGAGAAAGAGGAGGAATGTATGAGTAAGGAGGACTCTGGGAAGGAGAAAGAGGGAGAAGGAGAAGGGGAGAGAGAAGGTAGAATTCTGAGAAGGATGGATGGTGAGAGCTCAGGAAGGGGAGAGCTCAGGGAAGGAAGGGGGAAGCTGATGAGAGAGAATGAGCAGATTTGGGGGGAGGGAAGGAAAGGGAGAGTCCTGTGGTGTTCCTTTGAATCCATCTGAACTCCCCTATTGAGGGGCTGGCCTTTGGCTGCCTCAAGGAGCAAGAAAAAAAAATTTGTCTTTTTGGTGGGTATTTTCTCCAGCCCCTCCCCCTTCCTTATCTGGCTTATCTGCTCAGCAGGGAAGGGTTAGGCAGAATCCGGGTGGGAAGCAGGCATTTCAAAGGCTGCTTATCAATTGCAGGATTTCTCTCCCCCCCCCCCCACATTTGTTTGGGGTTTGATAACCCAACACCTGGTGCAAGGATTTCCCATTCCCCCCCTCCTTTTTTTTTTTTTTTTTTTGCTTGTTAAGACATGGGGGAGACAGGATCCAGATCAGAGCAGGTTGCAAAGGAGCCGATCCCTTCAACCACCTTTCTAGAGGCTGCTCTTATTCCTTCTGTAGTCCCTTCTGGATAGGAGGGGAAGGCTAGGGGCTCCCCATGCAAGCCTCAACTCAGCCGGCCTCTGGGTGGGCCTTGGTCTCCCCTACAGTGGGGACCTAACAGGAAACTGGCTTTCTCCAAGCACCTTTCCCATCCCTCCTCTGCACCTGCCCCAGGGTTGGTGCCACCCAGGTTGTACCCGTTACTGTCTGTTGTAATATCCTGGGCCAAATAAAGGGGGTGGGAGGAAGTGGGGTGGGGATACAGAGTTTGAAGCAAAAATCTGTGGAATCCTTGAACTAAGGCCATCCTCCAAGTCCGGAATGTATTCCCCTCCCCCCCCCCCCCCCCCGCCCCCCGCCCAGCCTTCACCTACTGAAATCTTCCTCTTCCATCACAGTCTAAAGTAGGTGCTTCCTCCTCCATGAAGCCTTCTAGGACACAATAGAGTGTGGAGATAAGACAATTAGATTCAGAATTCAAAAGACCTTGGTTCAAATTCTACCTCTGACACTTATATGACCCTGAGCAAGTCTTTTTTCCCCCTTTCTGAGCAGCAATTTACTCATCTGGGAAATGAAGGTGTTAACCTGTATTGTCTCCTAAGTCCATGCTAGCTTGAATGTTTGATTATTCTAAGTTACTTCTTTCCAGGGCTCCGTTGCTTATCTTTGGAAAGAAAACTTTGGATTAGGTGCTCTTCAGGGTCACTTACACGTTCTAGGGCCCTTTTGATGCTATGGTTTTCCAGCTGCAAATGATCTGTCTATCCTCCAATTCCCCATCCTCCTGCCTAGAGATCTTTTTCACTCTCCCATTTGCCTTGTCTACATAGTGCATGTTACTGTATTGGGCCTAGTCCCTGGGGGACTGAAGGGAGGGTCACTGCTGCTTCTGTATGACATTTGCCTCTATCTCAGCTCAACAAACATTCATTAAGTCCCTAAATCTTTATCCCTGTGATCATCCCTGGGGCGGGAGAAATTCTGCACCAGGGCACCCCTACCCCTTCCCATACACCTGCTCCTCCCCCCAGATGCTTGAGAACACACACAGTGTGCCTGCAATTTAGCCAAATGGCTTGGGGATTCAGAGAGGCCTGTGAACTGGAAGGAGAGAGGGCTTGGGGGAGAGGGTGGTCCTTTGTCCTGAGTTAATGATAATAGCAACTCCCATTTCTATAGTTCTTGGAAGTTTAAAAGGAACTTCTCTCATGACAGTTTTGTGACTCTGGTAGTTCAAGGATTATTCTGCCCATTTTGTAGCTAAAGACATGGAGGTTCATAGAGGTCAAATGACTTGCCCAAGGTCACATAGCGAGAATGTATCTGAGACAAGATTGTTAATATAGGCATCCTGTCTAAGCCCAGCATAGGATGCACTACACAACCCTGGCCATCTAATAACTCAGTTTGACATAACACTTCAAGGTTTATAAAGTACCTTTCAGAAATTCATAGCTATACCCTCATGTTTGCAAGGTGCACTGGGAACATAGAAGTATTTGTTTAATAAATGATTTTCTTTTACTCACTCGTTCTTTCATTGTCACTTACTCATAGAGATAACACTGAACCTTGGAGTCAAGAAGATGTAAGTTCAGCTCTAACCTCAGACAATTACAGCAGTGTGACCTTGAGCAAGTCACTTAACTTCTGTCTACCTCAATCTTCCTAACTGTAAAATAATAATAGTAACATCTACTTTCCAGGGTTGTTGTAAGGATCAAGTGATATTATATTTGAAAATTCTTTGCATACTTTAAAGCGTTTTAGAAAATGCTAGCTAGCTATTACTACTAATCTCAGAGAGTCAAATAGACACTACAGTCCCATGAAGGGCAGATGAGTGGGATGGGATAGGAAGAATGAACAGATCTGCTGGAGTATAAATTCTAGGATCTGCAAAAGAAGAATTCATGTCTTCTTTGTCTTTGTATCTCTGAAAAATAGCGGTGGACCCATTAATAATAACAAAAGCTGAGATTATATAAAATGTCTTAAATACAACATTTTACTTGAACCCTAGAACAGCTTTTTAGGGTAGGCACTATTGGTATTACTTTTCCCTTTTTACTGATGGGAAAACTGAGGGTGAATGAAATTAAATGACCTGTCTATAGACATAGTAAGTATCCAAGGTAGAATCTGAATCCAGGCCTTACTGACTTTAAGTCTAGTACTCTATCTGACTACTATCTACATAATAAGATTTATTTTGCACCATGAATGAATAAATAAATAGGTAAGTAGGTGAATGGGTGGATAGATAAATGAATAAGTGGGTTTATGAGTGAGTAGGTTGTTGGAAAGATAGGTAGATGGATAGATGGTTTTATAGATTGATGGAAAGATAAGAAAATGGGTGGGGAATGGGTGGATGGCTAGGTGAATGGATAAGTGGGTGGATTAGGTAGATAAATCAATAGGTGTGTGGCCTATTCTGCCTTGACTCTGGCTTAACACCGGATGTCTCCTCCTTAGTTCTTGCCTTCCTGTAAGGTAACAAAAGCATATTGAGGGGACAGGATTACTCTGGGGAAATGTGTGTGGGGTGATAGATGAGTTCAGAGATGCTGTGCTCTCACTCAAAGAGCAAATTTTGGCCTCCTGCTGCATGTCTAGTAGGACATGTAGCTCCTCTACCTGGAAGAGGGATTTAATTGCCAGCCAGCCCTGATAGTAGATTTAAGGTCAGTGCAGGGAAAACTTGAGCCTAAAGGAAAGGAGAAAGGAAGAGGAAAGAGGGAAGGAAGGGAGGGGGGAAATAGAGGAAGAAAGAGGAGACAGACAAAAGAAGAGGAAAAAAGAGGAAGACAGAAAAAGAGGAAAAGAGAATGAGTGGAAGAGAAAAGGAAAGAAGAGAAAGAGAAGAGGAGGTTAGAAGGAGATATGGAGAAAAGAAAACTAAGAAAAAGGAAAAGGAAGAGGCGAAAAGAGAAAGAGGCTAGAAGAAGCAGAGAAGAGAAAAAGATGAAAAAAAGAAGAGGAAGAGAGAAAGAGGAGGTTAGCAGATGTAGTGATGAGGAAAAGAGAGGGGAAAAACAGAGGAAGTGGAGAAGAAAGAAAAGGAGGAAGAAGAGGCTGGTTCCTTCAGAACTGGCCATAGCCAATGCTGAAGTCCCCAAATGCTGGATATTCTAGGAGATGGGGAGAAGGTCTGGTCTCCCTGGGGTCAAAGATAGAGGTTCAGGCTCAGGCTGCTGCCACTTAGCTCCAGACTGCACAGAGAAGTCGGTCCAAGGATGTCAACCTGGACTCTTGTTCCAGGAGGCAGCAGGTCCCTCCGAGGGCTCCTCATCTGTGACTGCAGCCAGTTAGCTTCAGCTCAGCCTGAACCCAGCTCCTAGGGAAAGTGGGCATGGCTCCTAACCTATACAGAAAGAAAGTAGTACTTATAAATTCCTGGAGCCCGGGACTCCCTGGATGGTCCTCAATGGGGATGGGAGATGAATACTTTACTTGGGGATGGCAGGATGCCTCACTATGTTACAAAGAACCATCATGGATTTGGGTAGACATGGTCTGAGTCAGAAAACTTGGCTTCTAATCCTGGCTCTGCCACTATCTTCTACTGTAACCTCAAACAAGTCTCATCCCCTCTAGATCTCCGTAAAACGAGGGACCAGACTCATTGACTTCTAGGTCCCCTTCTAGCTCTAACATTCTGAGATCCAAGGTCCCTTCCAGTCCAAATGACAGTCTATAATCTAATATCAATTGTTCTAACATTTCACATTCTAAGGCCCCTAAATCTGGCTAAGGTTTGGGAGGAGGTAATGAGTGAGAATTGGAAACACATCAGAGATTTCCCTTGTCTGTGGTCAAGGATCAGACATCCTAGTGGGCAAGCAAGTGCTACCCCTTGACAACTCCCAAAGGACAGCTGGAGGCCACTGCCATAGCAGAAACGCACACTGGAGATGAAAATCTCTTATCCTGGATTCTCCGTGGTGTAGACGAATAAGCTTTGGACTAGGGATCCACAGCATGATATCTGTCCTGGGACTTGCAAGGAGAGAAGAATATTATACAGAAATGGATGATAGTTGGAGAAACCATGTTGAGTTTGGAAGGATAG
This sequence comes from Potorous gilbertii, assembly GCA_028658325.1. Taxonomy (NCBI): domain Eukaryota; kingdom Metazoa; phylum Chordata; class Mammalia; order Diprotodontia; family Potoroidae; genus Potorous; species Potorous gilbertii. The sequence goes on along the minus strand of CM053769.1, from coordinate 329,910,562 downwards.
CTAACGGTTCAATTTAGCTAGAATTGAGAGTACAGGAAGGGAAGTAGTATGAAACAAGGCTGGAAAGGTTAATTGGTGCCAAGGGTTTTAAGTGCCAGCAAACCTTCAGTGGACATGACATAAGAGCTTACTGTGTCTAAGCCTGAACTCTACCACTGTGCTAGCTGTGTGAGCTTCAGCAAATCACTTCAGTGTTTTGAGCCTCAGTTTCCTCATCTGTAAAATGAGGATGATAAATTTTTGCATACTCTACCCCTGAGGGTTGAGATGGTGAGAAAATGTGCTCTGTAAACTTTAAAGTTTTATGGAAATGTGACCGATTATTATTAATAATTCACAAGGTGGCTTTTCATTGCCATCATCTTGTGGTTTGGAGGATGGGGAGGAGGAAGTAATGGCCCCCTAGGGGAGACTGAAAAGAGAAAGGAAAGTATTGACTGTGATCAACCAGCTATAGTGAAAAGAGCACTGGACCTGGAATCGGGAATGTGGATTGAATTCGCAGTTCTGCTACTTTCTAGCTGAGTGACCCTGCTTAAGTCATTGGCTGTCTCTAAATCTCAGTTTTCCTCTCTGGACAACATATGTCCTTTCACTACCTACCTCTCTGAACTGTTGTGAGGAATGTGCTTTGAAACTTGAAGGTGTTATAGAAATATGTGCTTTTGATCTCACTAGTGACAATAGCTTTGGCTCAGCACTGATGGGTAGCAGCTCTGGGGTGGGGGATGGAGTGATGTCATGTAGCTTCCCTGAGTGAGGGAGGGCCAGGGCAAAACAAAGGGAGACTGGGAGAGAGAGAAGTGAACCAGCCTCTCTCTTGTGTACCTTCACAAGACATTCCACCGTACCACTCAATTCATTTCAACAATGTATTTAATACTTAGTATGTATTTAAATGTGTATTTAATGCTTAGAATGTGCCAGACATTGTATCTGGTGCTATAGTTACTAAGACACTGATAAAAAGAATCCCCACCCTGAAGGTGTTTGTGGTATATGAGAAGAGATGCTACTTGCACATGCATTGATAAATAATCATAGAAGGTAGAATGTGATAAGGGACAAAAAAAAATCCAGTCTAGTTGTCAGGGAAGACTTCATGGAAGAGATGGCGTTGTAGCTAGGTCCTCAAAGAGCAGAAAGGTTTCAGCAGGCAAAAATGGAATTATATGTGTGGATGTATATATACATATATATGTGTGTGTATACATATATATCACAGTTTTTCATCATGAGTATCAAATTAGGTAACAGACATAAAACACAATAGAAATATGGTTTGTTTTTTATTATTTTCCACCCCTGTCCATACACACACAACCTTGGGAATCCTACTATTTAGTTCTTGATAGAAATATATATGTGTGTGTACATACACATACACATATACACACATGTATATACACATGTATCTATGCATGTATCCTATGCCTATATACGCACATGTATATATTTGCCCTCTCCCACCTCCTCACATGCACAAGGACTATATCCTGTCGAGATATAGATATATTATACATAGAGAAATATGTACGTGTAAACATACATACACATACAACACACACATATATGTGTATATATGTTCTATGCCAAGAGATAGATCTATCTAGCTATCTCTTGGCATAAGATATAGGCCTAGAGCACGTAGGAAGATGGCAGAAAGCAGGACAAGATATGAAAGAGTGAGTGAACCTGTTTAGCTAGAATTCGATTTCTTGAAGTCAAGGAAGTGTTAGACAATGCTGGGAAGTATGTGGGAGGGGGGTTAAGGAGGCCCTTGAATGCCAGAGTAAGGAGTTTGTATTTCATCCTAAAGGGATTCCCTAATGTCCTCTCAGGTTCCCAGAATGTCATTGAAGGACCTCTCTTCTCTGGCTTCTTCAGAGATCACCTAGCTCAGCCTCTCATTTGTCAGAAGAAGCTAGGTCTAGAGAGAGGAAATGACTTAAGTATCGACAACTAAGATCTGAACACAAGTCATCTGGCCCAGAATCCATTGCTTCTGTAGTCATGAATAGTCAGTCAGTCAATAAATGTTTATTAAACACCTGCTATGTGCTGAACACTGCACTAAACACTGGGTAGGGCAGTGGACTAAGAGTCAGGAAGAAACAGACAATTTTCTAGCTCTGTGTCTCCAGGCCAATCACTTTAACCACTGCTTTGGGGCTCAGTTTTCTCATCTGCAAAATGAAGGTGTTGGATATGATGACTTCAAGTTCTCTCTCAGCTCTAGTCCTATGACCCCAAGCTACTTCAGCTTCTTCTTACTTTACCTCCTCCCCAAAAGAATCTTGCTTAGCCCAGAGATGTTCAGAGCCACACTCCAGAGCTGGAAGCAGCCAAGGTGGCACTCACTGGGATGCATGCTCTTATTTTGTAAGGAGTCCAGAAATTGCTTGTGTCTCTCTACCTTCCCTCAACTCCAGCAGAAGTCAGACGATGAGGCCAGTTAGGGAAGAGAGGGGGAAACCACAAATGACTCCATTAAGAATAAACTTGGGAGGCACTCCTCAAATCCACCAATGAAAATCAAAGTCCCAAAACAGGTGCATCAGCCAGGACCAGATGTCCACAAAGTCGGCCTCATCCCCTAGGGTTCCCAGGGCAGTCAGCCAGGCTGCCCCTCCTGACCCACAAGCCCTCCCTTCTTCTCTCCCTCCTTTCCTTGGCTCACACCCTGCTAGGCTGCCAGCTCTCCCTGGTCAAAATTCCAATCTCTTGATTCGATTTGGGATCTACTAATTAGATATAATTCATTATCTGTAAAAATGAGATCAGAAATCAAGAGCTGTTCTTCAGAATAAGGTGATCTCTCCCCTCATCCATCATGGCTTTAAGTAACCAATTTAAAGTCAGGCGGATGCATACAACAGCATTATTGCCTTGTCATAACTAGTTAGGGGAGAAGGCCCTGGAATGAGCTGCATTATAAATGGTTTTTATCACATTAGTTTGTAGTCATTTGTCAGCCACTTTGCTTAAGATAAATGCTCAACAAATAACCCAATTAGGAAGCCAACACCTTGGAAATCATTTGCATTAATTGTGAACCACACCAGAATTGGGGAAGGATGGAGAGGACCCAAATGAGATTGGGAACTCTTCATTTTCCTGAGGGAACTATAAACCTATTATTAGCTTGAGGAAACAGCACCCAGTGTTAGGGGATGGTTTGGCTGAGAGAAAAGAGGCCCCCTGAGCCCTGGGTTCCTGGTTGTATGGTAATGGAAGAAAACCACTAGAGTAGAGTTAGAGAACCTGGGTTTGAATAATAATCCCCCTTCTGCCATTTACTAGCTGTGTGAAGCTGGCAAGACAAGGCAATAAGCCTTTATTAAGCACTTACTATGTGCCAGGTATTGTCCTCAATGCTTGGGCAGTCACTCTGCCTTTCTGGGCCTCAGTTATTTCACCTGTCCAAGGATGAACCCAGCAAACATTCACTAAGTGATTCCTATGTCCCATCAAGCACCAGAAAATGCTGCAATTCCTGCCTTCAAGGAGCATCCCTCCTATTGGAGGGAAACATGTACACAGAGAAGTAAATACAACGATCTACATAAATGAAAACAAAGCCTTGGGGAAGGGAGGATGCACTAATTAGGTAAATCAGAGGTGGCATCTGAGCTGAGCCTTGGAAGATTGCAAAAGGTGAGGATGCAGAGAGAACACATTCCACCTAATGATAAGCAACCTGAGCTGCCTGGCACATGAGCTTGGAGACGGAATGTTGAATGTCTTGGGCAAAGACAGTCAGTAGTCTGATTTGACTAGACTGTAGAAGACATGAAGTTATTTCCAGCTCCCATGTGAACCCATGGACTGGACCCATAACCACACTCAATGAGGGCTTTCTTCAGGAGATGTCAGAGGAGGAGAAAGAGAGAGAGAGAGAGAGAGAGAGAGAGAGAGTGAGCCAGAAGGCTGGTTGGGCTTGATTGTGCAGAGGGAACTTACGGCTACAAGCTTCAGAAGCAAGGATAGGGGTTTATCTGAGTTGAATTAAATAGTGAAGACTATAACATTTAAAAATCATCTGTACTGAAGGTCTATATATAAAACGTCTTCTCTTTTAGGATCACTCTGTGAGGTAGGAAATTCAAGAATTATTGTCCTTATGGTAGAGGTAAGGAAACTAAGGCTAAGAGCTAATAAAATGGGACATTTTAGTAGAATTGTAAAGGTTGCAAAGTGCTTTTCCCCCCACAACCACCATGTAGGTAGTGAAAGTATTATCACCTCCATATCATGAGAAAACTGAGGTCCAAAGAGAAGTGACCCTGTCCAAGGTCACACAGTCAGTAGTGGCCAGAGGACTGACCTGTAGACGGGGTTTGACTCCCCATGCTGAGCATTTACTTGTGGGAACTATGGAAAGTTCTATTTTTCTGAATCTTAGTTTCCCCCTCAGTAAACCGGAACTAGTAGCAATTGTATTGATCTCACAGATGTTCATCAGGAGAATCAAATTAAGTAACAGGTAAAACACAATAGAAATGGGGTTTGTTTTTATTTTATCCACCAACCCAGGCACATACACTCCTTGGGTCCCAGATTTAAATCTGGAAGCAGCATAGACACCACCTACTCCCAATCTTTTAAAGATGAAGAAACTAATCTCAGAGAAGGGACGTGAGTTAAGGATTCAGGAGCAGTAAAAAGTAACTTAATAAACTCTTGTGAATTGATGAAGGAGGAGAGGAAGAATGTGAACCCAGGTTCTCAAACTCCAAATCCATTCCCCTTCCCATGACACCATGTGCCACTCGGGGTCCATGGCCTATTGTCCATGGCTAGGTTCAGTAATGATAGAGTTGTTCCCAGATTATGCCAAGAAGCAGGTCTAATGATGGGCTGGGGCTCCCCCTTTCTTCCACGGGAAAGGGATGAGTATCTACAGTATTGCATTTGGGGCTAGGGGTCAGATAAGGTGTGTTCCCTCTATGTAACTTCCACTGGGCAACTAAATGGCACAGTTGAACTTGGATTCAGGAAGACATGAGTGCAAATCCCATTTCAGACACTTCCTGCTGGGCAAGTTACTTCATTTCTTTCTGCTTCAGTTTCCTCAAGTATAAAAAGGGGAAAACAATAGCATCTCCCTCGCAGGCAAGATAACATTGACAAAAATACTTTGTAAATCTTAACAGCTATATGAATGTGAGCTTTTATAATGATGATCTTTTCCTCAAAGGAGCTTGTCAAGATCTCCAGAAAAGGAATCAAGACAGGCCTTGTGGGAAGCCTTGGGACCCTCAGTTAGAGCCTTGCCTGGGCACAGATGGTAGAGGGAGATCCAGGAGTGATATAGATGAAGGGGAGCCTCATGGTGGGGAGAAACAGGACTTGTCTAGAAGAAAGATAAGGAAGAGGCAGTAAATAATCCCTGTGTGAAGCCATCAGTCTTGAAATGGAAAAAGTATTGATTGGATTCAGCACTGGAGACTCCATGTTCAAATGTCTACTAGGATACTTCTAACCTATTTGACTTTAGATGAGTCACTTAAAATGAGGTTAAACTTGTCCAACCCCAAGGGTCTCAGGCAGTTTGGAAGGTTGTCCAGGTCCATTCTGGAACCTCTGAGTCCATCCAGAAAAAAATCCCTTTCTGACCTCCTCACTATCCCCAAAGGGAGAGTTCTTCCCCTTTTTTCTGGTTCTTCCTCCCCTTCCTGGAGGTAGCCCAGGAAAGGAAAGGGGGAGGGAGGGGAACTCCCCAGCCTTCTATTGCTCTGCCTAAGGGAATTGGGGACCTGCCTTTCTTCTTGTTCTTTTCAACAAAGATGAAATGAGAATTTCATGCCTTCTATCAGAGAGGGCAGGTCAGGGAGGCCCAGCTCCCCAGCTGGGCAGATTGGACTGACCACTGAAAAGACTGCCTGGCTTGGCCACACTGCCCTGTGGGCTTGGCCTCATTCCAGGGAGGTCACCTAATAGCCATGGTGTCTCTAACTCCCACAGTTCCCAGGGCCTAAGTGAAGAACATCTCCACCTTTACCAATTCCAATCCATTTCCCCCTGAATTCAGCTAGTAAGTTAGCACCACATTCTCTGGGATCTTAGCCAAAAATGTGCTGACTTTGACAGTCCGGACACTCCTGAGATGGTGTAACCTCCCTGGGGCCGGTGTGGCAGAAATAATACTGATAATTATCCTATTCATTTTCTGGAACTTCAATTTCTTTACCAACAAAAAACCCCAACTTACTTCACTAAAGAGGATATAGAAGTATTATTCCCATTTCGCAGATGATGAAACTCCAACTCTGAGACTGGAGAGTGAGTATTAAAGCCCAGAATCAGACCCAGGACTCCTGACTCTGAGGCTAACCCACTTTCTGCTACATCTGCTTTGGTCCAAAGTAGATATCACAGTGTCACGAGTAGATATCACCAGTATGAACCCTCTGTGGCATGTGTATTACTAATGCACTTTAAATGGATTCCTCATAACATACCTGTGAGTAGGTAGTCTGACTGTTATTGACCCTTTTTCGCACATGAGTAAACTGAGCCCAGAGATCCAAGATCATATAGTTAAGGGCTCTTTCTTAGGATCATGGATTAGGAACTAGGGACCTTAGAGGTCATCTCACCCAATCCCTTTACTTTACATATTAGAAAACTGAGAACTGAGGGTTAAATGACTTGTCCAAGTTCATACAGGTAGCAAAAGTCAGGACCAGGGATTTGAATTTACTTTGTTAGTCTAGACACCTCCCTGTGATTAGTGTCATAACACTGATAAAGAGAAGCCTTTCTCTAGTGCTTTAAAATCCCAGATCTTCAGACTCAGAAGTCAACATTCCTCTCATCATACCACACCACACATCGCATCTCTCACCATCTCATTTAATTCACTTCAACATTTATTAATGACCAAACTGTACCAAATTTATTATTTACTAAGTGTGCTAGTCACTGTAAAAGGTTATCAGGTTACAAAGCCAAAAAAAAATATATCCAAGTTCCTGACCTCAAGGAGATTATGTTTTGTAAGGATGGGCAAAGGAGAGATCAGTGTTCTCTGAATGCTTGAGAATAGAAAAAGTGCTAACCCCTGAGGGAAAGCAGGGGGTGCTCTTCTGCACCCTAGGTGAGATAATGGATAGCTTGTAGGAATTAGTTGTTGTTGTTTAGTCATGTCTGACTCCTTGTGACCTCATGTATCCTATCACACCAGGCCCTGTTGTCCTCCATACTATCCAAGGGATTTTCTTGGCAAACATACTGGAGTGCTTTGCCATTTCCTTCTCTGGTGGATCATCTTTCTTCAGAATGTTCCACTATGACCTATCCATCTTGGATAACCCTGTGTGAAATAGCTCAGTTTCATTGAGTTACACAAGCTGCTCTGCCAAGACGAGGCAGTGATCCAGGGGGAGTGGAATCTGGATGACCTGAGTTCAAATACTGCCTCAGACACACCCTAGCTACTCCATCTCCACCCTCCAGGGCAAGTCTGTTTGCCTCAGTTTCCTCACATTTTTATAAAATGGAAATAATAACAGCACTTACCTCCCAGGATTGTTGTGAGGACCAAATAGCACTTTGCAAATGTTAAAAGTGCCAAAAAATTCTAGTTATTATTCTTAAAGGAAGTAGTAGCTGAGAAGAGCCATGAAGAAAGAAAAGAATTATAGAAGGTAGAGATGAATGAGGAGGGAGTGCATTGCAGGCATAGGGGAAGGTTTGTGGGGATACATAGAGGTGGGAAATGGCGTGTTGAGTACCATGCAGGTCACCAGCAGGACAGAGTGCTCTCCCGGCAGCTATCATAGACAACCCTGTGGCAATGTGGCCTCTCTGAGAGGCTTTAAGCCACCCTGTTACTAAGTCCCTTCCTTTTCCTCTGGGGCAGATGGGTGCTTTCAGTTTGAGGATGAGTGTTCCAGATCTTTAGTGGGATTTTTTTGGCACAAAAAATTCCCTGTGAGGGAACTCCTTCCACCAGTGCAGATCTGTGACAATTCCATATCTGATGAAGGGTTGCAAAGAACTCAGTGTCCCGAGCTTAGCACAGGCCCCAGCGCATAGGAAGCTCTTAACTGCTTCTTGATTTGCTGACTTCAGCAACTTGCAAGTGATTCTGAGGAGGGGTGAGGGAGTCATACCACCAGTACTGTGTCCAGATCACCTCCTCAGACCCAGGCCTTTCTGATTCTGTGGCCAGTTCTTTTATCTGTTAGACTACACTGTCTCTTTTTTTGAGAAAAGGGTTGGAGGCAATGCCAGGAAGGGTTTGTCAGTGGGTTGCAGTGTGGCTCAGTGTTTGGTGGTCCCCCACCCCAGGATCAGGCAGGAAAATGGGGGAGGGGGAGGGGGGAGGAGAGGACCTGGGGGTTATGGGTAATGACAGTCCAAGGTCCTTGTTTCTCTATTGGTCGATCAAGCTCTGTTTAATTGTAATGGCCCTCCCAGGAACTATCCACAGAGGAGAAAGAGGAGGAAGAAAAAGACAGGGACGAAAGAGGTCCTGGAGGAGGAGACGAAGCCCTACCCCCATAGGCACTTCTGCAAGCCAGTTCCCCCCTGCCTTGTGCCACCGGGCTGCGCTGGCTGGCCTGGGGCTGGGCGCCTGTGGCCTAGCATTCAGCAGACACCTGGGGACCGGGCTGGTGGGAGGGAGGCAGGAGGGCGGCCCCTGTGGTTCAGCCCAATAGAAGGTGACAGGCCATGCGGGGCTTTGGGAGATGTGACAGGCAGCGGCTGGTCCTCTGACACCTGGCCAGCTCCCCTGGGAGCCTAGGGGAGAGGAAGGAGGGAGGAGTGGGAGCAGTGGCCGACCTTTACCCTCCAGCTCCAGGCAGGGCCCGGGGCAGGCAGTCGTCCCTGCTGCCTCTAGTCTGTGCCCCTAAAGCACACTCGAAGCATCATCATTCATCCCGCCACCCTCCAAACAGCTGGTCTTCCAGGGAAATTACCTAATGAATCAACAATAAGCCCATTGTAGAGCCAGAACGGCTGATAAATTAATGCTTTCAGAAGCTTGACCCCCGTCTGAGAGCTAGGGGGACACCCTCCGGGCTGGAAACACCCTGCCCCTCCTCCCTTGGCCCATCCCTGGCCTTCCTCCTCCTCCTCTACCATCTCTCTCAGGCCTTCCCTAAAAGGTCAGGGCCTGGGCATGGGAGCACCACTCCCCTTCCACCGAAAACTGGGGGGAGGGGGAAGGAACCCCGGGCTATTGCTCATTCTCCACAGCCAACCACAGCTCTTGGGGCCTGTCTAGAGGAGGGGTTCTCAGAGCTTGGCATGAAAGCTGGCTGCTGCAGAGCCAGGGCCCTAAGGAAACAGTTATGTCGCCCCCGGTAACTAAGTATACTTGAGAGTGCCTTGGCAAAGAACTGAAGGACCATAAGATCATAGATTTAGAAAGACAAGTCAGTGGATAAACGTTTATTAAGCGTCTTCCAGGTCTTGTGTTAAGCACTGGGGAATATAAAGAAAGACAGAAGAAAGTCCCTGTCTCTGAAGGAGTTCATGGGGTGCAACATGGTAACAACTGTGGTGTGGTTCAGTAGTGTCTGCTTCTTGTGACCCTGTACGAATCGCTCTTGGCCAATATGCTGGAGTGGTTTGTTATTCCTTCTTTAGTGGATTAAAACCAACAGAAGTTAAGTGACTTGTCCAGGGTCACACAGCTAGGAGTTTCTGAACCTGGATTTGAACTCAGATCTTCCTGATTCTTGATCCAGTGCTCTATCCACTGAACCACCTAGCTGCCTCCAACAACACTCTATAAATAGGGTATATACAGAATAAATTGTGAGGGGGGGGGGAATCAAGAGAGTACTGATACTAGCCTTGAGAGGCCTCTGGAAAGGCTTCCTCTAGAAGGTGGGATATTCGCTGGGACCTGAAGGAAGGCAGGGAAGCCAAGAGGCAGAGATGAGGAGGGAGAGTGTTCCAGGCATGAGGGACAGCCAGGGAAAATGCCCAGAGTCTGGAGATGAGCAATGGTCAAGAGGCCAGTGTCCCTGAATGCTGCAGTTTATAAGGTGAGGAGAGGAAGCTAGAGAAGTCTGCTCTCCTAGGATCTTCCAACTCAGACATTCTTCTGTCCCTCCCTCACCTGAGCAGCAGAAAAGAGCTCTGAATTTGTAACCAGAAGACCTAAATGCCAGTCCTGTCTCTTTGACTTCACTGTGGGACTGTGAGAGGGGAGCTGTTTCCCCTCTCTGATCTCCAGTTTTCTCCTCTCTTGAATAATGGGGGTTGGAGTGCAGGTGGACTAAGTGATCCCAAAGGGCCTTTCCAATTCTAAATAGTATCATTTTCTCCCATTCCTTTCTTTTCCTCCTCCCATTTGCTCTCTCTTCTCCTCCTTTCTCTTCCTCTTTTCTTCTACCCCCTTCCATTTAGATTTTACATCCCCCTTCCCCCTCTCCTCTCTCTTTTTTTCCCTCTCCCTATCCTTTCTTGTCATAGCCTGGCTCCCCAGGGAATTCAGTAGAACCAGTTTCTGGGTTTAATACTGTGACTCTTTTCATAGTCATCCAACTGGGAGGACAGCAGGCCCTGCTGTTGCCAGATGCCCAGAGGGCACATTGCCTCCTGGCAGAATAGGGCTGGGCATCAGGCTGGACTGGGACAGGCTAGGCTGGGGGGCCTGGCCCGGATGGAAGCCTGTGTGGCTGCAAGGCAGAATCTTGAGGATGAGGGTTGGAGTGGGGAGGCAGCGTGTTTAAGCAGGTCTCCCAAAGTCAGGAGACAGAGCCCCCATTGTTGGTAAAAGCCTTGCCGGGGTGCGGGCACTCCATTATATAAGCGTCTAGACAGGGTGCCCTCTCTCTGCACCAAAGCCACGGGAGCTTCAGCCTTTGCCCAGCCCCTCCCAGAACCTACCCACACCCACACCAAAAGTGGGGCTGGCCTGGGGACACCCAGGGCTTTCCCCTGAAGCCAGACAGATCTGTTGACCTTCTTGGTCAAATCCCAGAGAGAACAAAGCTTTGGGACCTTCCCTCAAATGAAGCAGTCCTATGCCTGTGGACACAGAGATAGAATGGCAACCCGTAAGAACATTTGGCCAAAAAACAATAAATGCCACATAGAACTGAATGGACCTTAGAATCAAATGTTCCAACGTAGGATATCAGAGTCAGGAGAATCTCTAAATAGACTGCTACAACACAGAGGGACTTTAAAACATAGAATGATAGAACAGGATATATGGAATGTTGGTGTGGAAAGAGACCTTCAAACAGACTGGTAGAAATGGAAAGTACCCTGGGCTTGGGGAGAAATGAGAGGAAAAGGAGACAGACAGACTGAACCTTGGGAGGAATTTCACCAGAGAAGCTGCTTGCTAAGAACTGTAGGCAGAGCCAGCCTGAGGTTTAGGACAGATAGCCAATGTTAGATAACAGGGGTAAGGAAAGGCAGTCCCTTCAGGTTGCTTGAAAAGCAAATAGAAGTGGAAAAAAACCCAGAAACCCACAAAGAGTTGGAATCAGAGCTGACTTTCAGGTGGTGACTCATGCCTAAGCTAGCTTTAGGCTCTCCCAGGTAGATTTCCTTCCGGGGCCAGGGGAGGTCTCCCTTTCCAAGTGCTCCCCAAATGGGAGCCAACCCAGGTACCAGAGGGCCATGGGTGCACTCTCCCAGTGGCCATATTTAATTCCTGGCCTTGGCAAAGATCTGCAGCCTCATGGAACCTCAGTTTCTCTGCCTCAAAATGGGAATTACACATCATGGTGGTGGATTTGGGGGAGGGAAAGGGAGAAGCAGTGTCTGAGCATGGTTTTTACTCCAGCCAGAATATCAAGTCTGTCAGTGAATTAGTGGGTGGAGCCAGCCAGCCAGCTGCAGCCAGGGGAGTCTGAATGGGGAAACCCCCTCCCTTTCCGGGCTTCCCAAACACATCCACATCTGGGCTATTTATAGTTCCTTCCTGTCTTCTCAATCCATATTGACTTAAGGCTGGAATAGGCGCTATCTTCTCTTATCTCCGCATATTTATAGAGCTGACTGATAGCACGCCCAGTAGGTCTTAGGTCAATTCTCCAGGTGCCAGCAACTAATTGGAGCTCCAAGCCGACCTTGCAGATATAAACAGACTGCAATGGGAAGGGTAGGGCAGGACCTTAGGGCCCCTCAATAGGAAGCCAGATAGAGTTGGGCAAGTAGCCCAGGTATGGTGTGGAAAGAGTCAAATCTTCTAAGTACTATTAACTGTGTGACTCTGGGTATATTGCTTAACTGTTCTGAGCCTCATCTGTAAAATGGAGAAAATATAACTTTCACTACTTACAGTGGTCATGTTTAGTTGTTTTTTCAGCTCTTTTGGACACTTTGTGACCCCATTTAGGGTTTTCTCCACAAAATTACTGGACTGGTTTGCCATTTTCTTCTCCAACTCTTTTTACAGATGAGGAAGCTGAGACAAAAGGGCTAAGTGACTTGCCCAAGGTCACACAGCTACTAAGTGTCTGAGGCCAGATTTGAAATTGTTTTACTGACTCTGCCCACTGCACCACCTAGCTGCCCCAACAGCAGTCTCCGGTGGCAATAGAATGTTCCATTCAATTTAACAAGTACCTACTGCCACATACTGTTCTAGGCTCTAAGGAAGAAAAGGCAAAAATACGAAAGCAAGGTAGTCTTTGTCTTCAAGGAACTTACATTCTAGGAGAGGGAAGGGAGGGACATAATCACTGATGTAGTACCTACTATGTGTCAGGAACTGTGCTAAGCCCCCTACAGATATCACCTTTTTTGATCGTTACAACTCTTTGGGGCTGTTATTTTCACTGTTCTACAATGGAAAAAACTGGAGTGCAATGACTTTCATAGCTAAATAAATGTATGAGGCTGAATTTCAATTCAGGCTTTCCTGACTCCAGGTCCAGTGCTCTGTCCACTAAAAGATGAGAGTGAGGAGAGAATGCATTCCATATACAGAAGGTTGAGAGTTTATGGAAAGGTCCTGAGATGAAAGGCTAAGTTCCTAGAATTGAAAATAGGCCAGTTTGAATTAATGAGTTAATATTCCTGTAATCCTCTTTGTTCTTCCAGGTAAATTCCAGGTGACTTCCCCCAGGGACTTCACCAAGAGAGGCTGCTTCTCCTCCTGGTCCCTCCAAAGATCCCCAGGTCTCCTTCCCTTGCTCAAACTTTGGCATGTACCAAAAATGTTTCCTCGGAGTGGCCCTCCTCATCCTGTGATTGGGTGCCCCAGGGCAGAAATGAAGTAGACCCTGAAGTACTGGAAAAATGAAATTCACAAATAAAACACTCTAAATCCTAGGGTCCTATCTAACGTAAAGTGTCATATGTGGGAGCTACCTTAGATGGATTCTAGCCTTCTCATTTTACAAAGGAGGAAATGGAAGCCTTGAGAAAGTGACTTTCTCAAGGTCATACAACTAGTAAATGGTCTCAGTCTCCTTTTTTTCCACTATATCACACTTCCCTGACTACTTGGGGGAGGTGATCTTTCCTAGTCCTGGGGTCTCAGCTCTCACCTCCCTGTAGAACATAGACTCATTACTTAAGTGAGCTAGTCCTCCAGGGACCCAACCCAGCCATCAATCATCAATCAACAAGCATTTATTAAGCCCCTACTAAGTTCCAGGCACCATATTAAAACTTTGGTTTATACAACTACAAAGAACTAAGCAATCTCTGCCCTCAAGGGGCCTACATTCAAAGGGGAGACCAAAAGGGCACATCTCAGTATATACAGAATAAATACAATCAGGGACTAAGTCTGGATTCCCTAGTCCTTAAGGCACCTGGGATGGCATCAGAGCTTTGAACCCAGAGTCAAAAACCCTGAATTTGAATCCTTCCTCAGACACTTACTAGCTGTGTGACCATGATCAAGTTACTCAAATTTCTCTCAACCTAATTCCCCATCTGTAAAGAGGGGATAACAGCAAGACCTGCCTAAGGTTGTTTTGAACAACAAATGAAATAACACGTAAAATGCCTTTTAAACCTTAAAGCACTCTACAAATGGTAGCTAGTACTATTTTACTTTACCTATCTAAGATATTGGGGGAAGGGGAGAAGGAAGGAGGGTGCATCAGTCTTGATATCAAGTCTCTCTGTCTCCCATCTTCACCTTCGGCCAGGCCCACCTCTCCTTCCCCAAGCCAGCCGCTGTCCACCGCTGAAGGGCCTGTGGGGTTTCCATGGCGATGACCACGAATTCCTCCTGCTCTTCAAAGAGAAAGGCATATTTGTTTTGCCAGCATAACTTTGTAGCACAAAGTAACATGTCCTTAGGGGCCTTTGAAGCCCCCTTCTTTCCCTCCCCCTTCCTCAGGCGACATAGCTGCATGTTAATCTCAGCCACACTCAGACAGCCCCCAACCGGGTTGGGCTGTCACTGGCCCCTGATGCAGGAACCTGAGCAGGCCTCCCTAGCCAAGGAATGAATCCCATGGAGGCTGAGCTCCCAGGATACAGACACCAGCCAAACCTGCCCAGGCCTGGTCCCTCCAGGATGCATAGAGAGGACATTTATTAGCTGTGGGCAAATCTTTTTTTCCCCCAACCTCTCTGAGCCTCAGTTTCCTCATGTGTAAATAGAGAAATAATATGACTTGTATTCTGTTCCTCCAAGGATCATTGTAAGGAAAGCATGTCATAAACGTGTCATTAGTATTGTTATTAACGGATCCTGCTTCTGAACTCTGCCCTGAATGGTGTGTGTGTGTGTGTGTGTGTGTGTGTGTGTGTGTAACTAGACTGAACTAGGAGCCAAGAGAAATCAGTCTGCTGGTCTGTAAAAATGAAGCTGCCCCAGCCAGCAAGCTTGATAAAAACCTTACTCTCTTCTCCTTGTTCCTGGAGGAGGGAATTGGCATTTGTAACCTCTTGGTAAAAACAGTGCTCTATTGCGATGAAGTCTCCCCCTCTACCCTGCTTCTTTCGATGCGTGTAATGGCTCTGTACATTGTGGGTAGGAGAGAAGCAAGACTTAAGGGGTAAGGTTGGGGTCAAGAAGACTCAGCAAGCATGAGGTATAGCCTAGCTGCTCCCAAGCCCCCCAAAGTCTGAGGCTGGGGAACAAGTTTCCTTTCCCTTCCCTGGATCCTTCAGAGCCCAGCTCCCAATAATCACAGAAATCACCTTTTTTTCTACCTGCTTTTCTTTCCTTCCCCAACTTTTGCTCCCCCACCTTTCTTCTCCTCTCATGGGATGCTAGATTTAGAGATGTAAGGGACCTTATTAATTGGGGACTACCAATTAATCATTTGGTCAGTCAGCAGACTGAGTACCTACTGTGTGCCAGGCACAATTCTAGGAAACAGAACAAAATGAAACAGCCCCTGCCCTCTAGCTCATCAGGTGAGACAAAGTGTATTTGTATAAAAGTTCAAAGTAAAGTAAATATGGGGTAATGGTAGGGAGGTGGGAGATGGCAACCCCTCCATTTTTGGGATAGGGAGGGAGCTGAAATTGTGATTTCATTTGTGTGGGGAAAATCTCTAGGTGTGAGAATTCTTCTTAGCTGGGATACAATAGAAACAGGTGGAGACCTAGAGTCTGACTGACAGTCAAACCTCATTTATTGGGTCAGTCATGTCATCTAACAGAATGGAAACTTCTTGAGGACAGGGACTCTTACATCTTGTCTTTGTATCCGGTGCCTTGCACGGAATAAGTAATAGGTATTTATTAAACACTAGTTGGATTAAATATCCTCTCTCAGTCTCAGCTTCCAGAAACTTGCTCTCCCTCCTTAGCAGGGCTTCTTCTGCAAGGTTTACATGCTATAATGTGCTTATACAAAGTCTATAGAAATGTGAGCTTTTCCTTTTCTTTCTCTCCCCTATCTTCTTCCATCCCCTTGTTTCTTCCCTTTCATTCCTGACCCCCCTCCACATCTTCTGTAAAATGAGAGGCTTGAGTTAGGTGCCCTCTAAGGTCCCTGCTAGCTCTGGAGTTCTATTCTGTTTGAACATTCTATGTTCTAAGCTCCTGCCCAGGTCTGACCGTATGTGTTCCAGCAGTCTGTTCTAGGGGCCTTTCAAGTTCTGCAGTTCTGTCTTTGAGGTCCTAAGGTTCCTCTGAACTCTAAACCTAAGATCCCTTAATGCCCTCCCCTTTCCGATCTTTGGCCTCCCTCCTTTTCCCTCTTCCCACCTTCTCTCCCCCCCTTTCCTCCTTTGCCCTGCTTTCTTCCTCTCCTCTGCCCCAGGGGAGCACCTGGGAGGGGTGGGGGTGGGGTGGGGAAGGAGACCCCTGGGATTGAGTTGTGACCCGCTTTGGTGGGAGGGGAGAAATCAATGCCCTGGTTTGTTTTGACTTTACCTCGGTGACGGTGCTGGGAACCGCTTGGCGGGCCGGGGCCTGTGACATTACACAGCAGCTAACTGCCATTTATGACTCAGGCAGCTAAATTGAGTCTTGGTTTTCCTTAAAATGACTATTTATTGCTTTAATGCAGTATTTAGTATTTACTGAGTGTGGGAGAAAATGGGAACTCTCTTAGCTCGTGGCGCAGGCTGCTCTATGGTGACTCTTGCAGCCTCCCCCGTCTGGCTGGGTTTCCTGCCAGGCAGGCGGTGGGTTTGAAGGGTTCCAAAGGTCCAGAGGCACCCCAAGCAGGGCCCCCAAAGAGCCTCCTCCCTCCCCTCCCCCAGGCTTCTCTGACAGAAAGCTGGGGGAGGGGGCCTGAACACCAGAGCCCAGGTCTGGGGACTCCCTCCCTCTCCATTCTCCTTAAGATGCTTATTTAATTTCCAGAGAAACAAAGAAGCCATACAATATTGCAGGGGAGAGACCCACGTGTCTCCGATATAAAACATCAGCCTCCCCTGATTTCTGTGTGGTCTGATTTTCAGGAGAGAGAATGTGTCTCCTGACAGTCTGAAAGGCAGGGGAAGGTGGGGGAGGGAGGAGGGCAGTTGAGAGGGGAAGCTGGTCTTCTCTACTTCCCCCCACCCCACCTCCCTCTCTAGCCCATGGAGAATTGCAGTGATTTGGAACATAAAGGACCCCAGCTGGGCAACACCCTTTCCAGCCCTCTGGGTACACAACAGCACCTGCAGGGGCTGGCCCAGGGGTCCCTCTGTTCCTCAGCTGTGCTACTCCATAAAAGGCCCCCACACCCCAGGACACCGAGGGCAAGGAGGCCAAGAAGGACCTGAAAACTACTCTTGTCCCCTGCCTCCTCTTTCCTCTCTCCTTCCCAATAGAAATTGATTTTCCCCTTACCGACAACCTTCCTCCAACACCCCCTTCCCCAAGTAACTACTAAGCCTATGATGAGGGTCTGCTCTTCCAGAACCTACTCATTGTATTTCATTCATTCATTCATTCATCTGTGCATCCATCTATCCATTGATCTACCCATCTATCCATCTTCCCATCCAAGAATTTGAGCAAACCACTTCCCCCTTTTCAGTTCCCTCAGTTTCCCATTTGTAAATGAGAGAATTGAGCTAGCTGGTCTTTACATTTCTCTGAATGAATTAGTCTCAGATTACTTCCAACATTAGCATTTTAAGTTCTAAGATTGTTTCAGGCTGTGCTACTTTATGAGTATACGGTATTTGAAGGGTGCCCATGTGGAAGCCTTACTGGGGGATAGGTTCTTGCATTTCGAGCTATCTTTGAGACCCTTTGATTTAACAACCTGACTTTACAGAAGAGAAAGCTGAAGTTCTAAGTTAAATGACTGCCTAGGGTCACCCAGCAGGACACAGAAAAGGTGGAATTTAATCCAAAATTTCACTCTTTTTACTATACTAACAAGAGGGGGGACCTCTACCTTCAAGGGGCTTACCATTGAGTAGAGAAGTTAAGATGAGTATGCAGAGAACTGTAATTAAGGCAGTATTCGATAGAAGTGGACAGGGAGGGGAAAGGAGTAATGATGTTGGGATCCTGGGGTGGGGGGATTTGAAGCTGAATGTCTTCACAAAGGAGATGGCACCAAATTGGACTCAGAAAAAATGCATTGAATTGAAATGAGCAAATACAGGAGGAGTGAACATTGCACGCAGAGGAGACAGCACAGAGGCAAGGAGGCAGGGGAATGATGATCACAGCAGTGATGATAATTCACATTTCTGTAGTGCTTTCAAGACTTTTCTCACCTCTAGTCTCTGAGGTAGGTAGAGCAAATGTTATTTATTGTCCTCATTTTTAAAATGAGCAAACTAAGGATCAGTGAGGTGAAGTGATTTATCCAAGGTCACACAATTAGTGCTTTGAATCCAAGTCTCCTGATTCCAAATATAGCACTAATTTGGAGAATGAGATCCATCTAGTGTGGATGGAGCATGTAAGTAGGAGAACATCCAAGGATAAAGCTGGAAATGTAAATTGGGACCAGAAGAGCTATATGGGTCAGACGGAAGAATCTGGTCTTTATTCAGCAGTCAGGAAGTCATGGAAAGTTTTCATGCAGGGGATTGATGAGAACAATCCCTTGGAAGACTAATCTGGCAGAGGTGTGGAGCATTTGATGAGTGCAAAAGTTGAGATTGATTAGGAGATCATTAGGTGCTAGTACAGAAATGGTAAGGAAAGTTGGTGGGAATATGAGTAGAGAGGAAGAGAGGGTGGATGAAAAAGATACTAGAGAGGGAGAATCAGGAGGGTGTAGCAGCCGATTATCTCCAGTTTATTTGAACATACCTTGTTCATACATAGGTGGTCGTTTTCATGATGTCTCACTTGTTAGACCCTGAGCTCCTTCAAGTCTTTTGTCTTTGTATTTCCAGCAAGTAGCGGTGTCTGGCACATAGTAAATGCTTCACACAGGGACAGGTAGGTGGCATTGTGGATAGAGCGCTGCCCTGTAATACAGAAGATATGAGTTCAAATTCAACCTCAGACACTTTACAAGTTCTTTGAACCCTGGGCAAGTCACTTAACCTTGTTTGCCTCAGTTTCCTCATCTGTAAAATGAGATGGAGAAGGAAATGGCAAACCACTATAGTATCTTTATCAAGAAAACCCCAAATAGGGTCACAAAAGATCCAACACAACTGAAATAACTAGACAACAACAACAAAAATGTTTCATAAATGCTTGTTGAATGCCTTGTTGACTGTCAATTGGGTGGTGCATAGTGAGGGAAAAGTTCAATAACACACCCAAGTTCTGAGTCTGAGTGACTGGAATAATGTGGCTGTTACTGAAAAGGATGAGGAAGTCAAGGTTTGGTCCTAGACCTGCTGAGCTTGAGGAGGTGACAAGACTTCCATTTAATGACTAGCATTTCCAAAGCATTTTAAGGTTTACAAAGCACTTTCTTCACAACTGTGCAAGTGTTATCTTACCTGTTTATTAGATGAGTACACTGAGTTTTGGAGAAATAAAGCAACTTGCCCACAGTCACAGAGAAAGGGATCCCTTGGTAGTGCAAACAGCGTTGGTTTGGAATCAGAGGACTTATTTGACCTTGGGCAGGTCATATCAAACTTTCTTTGCCTCAGTTTCCTCATTTTTAAAATGAGGCAGTCAGATTAGGTTGACCTCTGAAGGTCCCTTCAAGTTCTAAAACTGTGACCCCATGACCTTACGAATTCCCACTTTTTCCTGACTCTCAGTTTTATCTACTACACCAACCTGCTTAGGGAGTGGGGTGAGAGAGTTCCGGGGGGAGAGAAAAAGACCCAGGTCTTGCTGTTGATGAAGTCTCCCTACTAGATACCACTAGGGGAAAGGAAATATATATTAAACTTTCATGGTGGAAGGCCAGGAACAGAGACAGACCCAAAAATGACAGAGGCAGCAGCCTCAGACAGCCCTCAGGAGATGGTGACATTTGGAACGTATTTGAAGTGTATCTCTACTAGGCAAAAAAAAGGTTCCTTCTGCTTTCACTTTAGAGAAGGAGATTTGGGAGCAGGGGGACAAAGCATAGAAGGGAGATACAGTAAATAGCTATCAGGACCTCAAGACATTTTGGCCAAGAGAGCTGTGGTTTTTAATGGCCAGCTAGCATTTGGTCTCCTACTTCTGAATGAACACCTTACACTTGGAATCCTGGGTCTCGGTTTCCTTATCTGATGTTCCCTTCTAGATCTCAATCTCCAAGTCTTTGATTCAGGGACCTGGATTTTCTTTGAGAGATTATTTTAAATTACCTTTATAAAAAATTATTGACTGCTAAAAAATCATAGAGTGACAGATTAAAGGAACATCCTTAGTATTTTAGGAGGCAAGTTGGGGGTTCATTATGTTGAGAAGGATAAATAAGTAGCCTGTATCAGATTCTCAGGACACCTCCACCAACCTCCTTCCTAAAATGCTGTTGACCTTATTTCACAGACAAGGAAACTGAGGGCCTACTGTACCTTTCTTTTCATTAGAAAGGCCCCCTTCCTCCTAATTCTTCTTTTTCCTAGCAATGTAATCTTGCTAGGATTATATACAGAGCTAGTAAGTGTCTAAGACAGGATCTGAACCCAAATTTTCCTAAGTCTAGATGCCTCACTCTGTCTAATATGCTAGAGAGCCTGCCTGGAGCAAGTGTTAGAGCCAGAACTTAGAGGAAAGCACAATCCTTTTAAAACTGAACAGGACCTTAGAGCATCCAAATCCTTCATGTTACAGAGGCCCGGACAGAAGAAGGGATTTGCCTAGAGGTTTTGGTGATGGTGGTGTTTTCGGCTAAAAGATTTTCTCTTCTAAGTACATGATATGTGTTTCCAAGGGAATACAGCACTTTATCCCCACCATACAGTACATTACTTTATTTTCCTCCAGGGGACCCAGAAACGTTGATTCTTTGGAGATTGCCACATTCTGTGATTCACAGCCATTTTAGCATCAGTGGGAAAATTTGAGTGTTTAAAAGATGGATTTTTTTTGTTTGTTTCAGGGGGAAGCATAGGGCTGTGCAAAGCACTGCACCATTTCCCAAATGCAATTCATCATCCTGTTTTCCTTCTATCCATTTCTGAATCCAATTCATTGTTAAGCTACAACAGCCATCCAATACATATGGAGATGCACAGGTTGGACGTGAAAGGGCCGTGGCATGTGACCAAAAATTAATTTTGTACCAGAAGCAGAATGAGAGAGACCTTAAAACGATATAGTGGAAAAGGATATGGGTTGGTTATGGAAGGAGATTGAGAGATGGCTAAAAAATAACCCGTCTACTGCACTGACATCCTCCTAGTGTTAAGAGACTGAGGGGAAGGGTCCCAGTGTATTGAGTGGATCCCCTGTGGGTAGAGGATTGTGGGAAAACTTGAACAAGAGTCACCAAGGATGAGAAGGCATGGGGTGGGTTTGTGATAAAGCCTTAGAGGGAGAGCCTAATCCCATAAATGAGATCATTGCAATGTTAACAGAGTATTTCCTAAAACATGTATGTCATATCCACGTCAGTAGTACAAGTTTGGTAATTGCATGTTACCCAAGAGGAAACTGAGACACAGAGAGAAATGGCTTGTGTGGGGCCACAGAACTAAGTGGAGGAGCTGAAATTTGAGTCCAGTTTTTCTGACTCTAAGGATAGACTGTGGGTGTTTACTTAGAGAAGGGCAGCTGGGTGATGCACTGGATAGAGTTCCAGACCTAGAGATAGGAAGATCTGAATTCAAATCCAATGTCAGACACTGACTAGCTGTGTGACCCTGGGCAAGTGTCTTGACCCTGTTTACCTCAGTTTCCTCATCTGTAAAACAAGGATAATAAAATCACCTACTTTTCAGAGTTGCTGTGAGGATTCAGTATGTTAATGTTTTTAAAGTTCGTTGCTCTATATAAATGCTAGCTTTTATTAGTAATAAAATGGTTGGACTATATGACCTCTGAGGGTTCTAGATCTCTTAGCTATACCATTTAGTTATCTGTTTTTTATATAGGTAAGAAAATTGAGACTCAGGGAGATTAAATAACTTGTTCATGGTCACGTAGTTAAAAAATGTCGGAAGTAGGTTTTGAACCTGGATCCTTTGATTTCTAGTCTAGGGATAAGGATTTAGGACTTGACTATAGAATTGTCATTATTTTTTCAAAGCCTTGAGTAGTTTTTGTTCTTAATAACTGCATGTGTCACCAAAAGTCAGCTACAAAACATTTTCCTTACAACAGCTCTATGAGATAAATGGAGCATCCATGATTATCCCCATTTTATAGGTGGAATAACTGAGGCTCAGAGCATTTAAATTCCTTACTTAGGACCCCATAGGCAATGTTGTTGTTGAGTCATTTTCGTCATGTTTGACTCTGTGACCCCATTTGGGATTTTCTTATCAAAGACACTGGAATGATTTGCCGTTTCCCTCTCCAGCTCATTTTACATATGATGAAATGGAGGCAAACAGGGTTGAGTGACTTGCCCAGGGTCACAACTAGTAAATGTCTGAGGCAGGATTTGAAGTCAGGAAGAAGAGTCTTCCCAACTCCAGACATAGCACTCTATCCATTATACCACCTAGCTGCTACATAGCAAGCAGCAATATATGTGGGGTGTCTGTATGTGTATTAACATATATGTATCTATGTATATCTGTGTGTACGTGTGTATATATTTCTTCATACACATTATTTGATTTGATATTAACAAATACCCTATGAAGTGGATGCTGTTTTTTAGTTTCATTTACCAAAAACTGAGGCTTAGAGAAAGCTGAATGCCTCACTTTGCCAGGATTACATAAAGAGCCAGTAAGGGTCTAAAGACAGGTTCATAGCGCAGGTCCAGCATTATCTGTATTCTACTAGAGATCCTGCCTGGAGTGAGGGTCAGAGACAAAACATACCTTTTAAAGAGCATCCAATTCCCTCATGTTATAGAGACCTAGACAGAAAAAGGGAATTACCTGAAGGTATGTGGCTAATCAGTCAGTGGCCAAGGGGAAACTCAGACTCAAGCCTCCTGACTTCTGGCCCAGGGCCTGTTCCTCTATATTTCCTTGTGTTTTCTGAATTCAGACTTTGTGAGCTGGGTTCTCCCCTCTACATCAAGCAGCCTCTCTGATGGCCTAGAAGACCTACTAATGGTAAACTTAATTCCTTTCCCAGAGTTGAAAAAGCCATTCTCCCAATTGACTTGTCCCAAAGGACAAGAATCCATAGCATGGGTGAGTGAGATTCACCAGAAGCAGGCATCTCCCTCAAAGCAGTAACTTGGAGATATATTACCAGTGGCCAGATGAGGAATATTGAGGGTTAGATTTCTACGCTGTAACTCATCAACTCTGTCCTCTGTAAATCATTTGCTTTTGTCTTTCCATCTGAAAACTTCAACTTTTATTCAGCATGAGCATAAGGAAAGAAGGGGTCATCCTATCCATGTTGTCATTGTTAAGAAGGGGTTGTTTTGATGCCTAGTCCAGGAGGCTTGGGAACTCAAAGTTTCCCTGAGGAGGACAGTAGGTGATGGTGCAGCGAGAGAGGTGGATCTGTCTATTCCACAGCAAAAGATAGAAAGCTCTCCAGGAGAGGTTGTTTTGCCATGTAGACTAGTGGATCCAAGACTTAAAAATTAGAATTTCTACTCAGATAAGGACTAGACCAGACATTGTATAGATTGCTTCATTCTTTATATTTCTGTTACCATAGTGCATAGGAGGTACTTCATAAATGCCTGCCTACTTGATTCTTAAATCCTCTCATTTTGAGATTTGGAACCTTAAAGTTTACACAACACTTTTCTCATAGTGACTGTTTAAGATGAGGCTGATGTAGGTGTTATTATACTCAATTTTTTCAGATTCATTCATTCAACAAGCATCTATTAATATATTAATAGTGAACCTTTAGATAGTAAGTGTTATCCTTTCCAAACAGAAAAGTTGAAGTTCAGAGAGAGAAGTGATTGGCTCAGAGTCACACAGCTAGTATGTGGAATTTGAACTCAGGTCTTTAGACTCTAAGTCCAAATTGTGGCTTTTGAACGTTAAATACAAACCAAAGGAGACTGCTCTTTGAGGAATCTGTTAAGTTTGTCCTTCGTTGCCAAAGAAGACCATCCATTGTCAAAAATGATGACATGACTTGTACTTGACTTTGTTTTGAGTGAGGGAGGGCTGTGCAAGGTCTCCAGCCTCACTTCTCCTCCAGAGCCATCTGAATCCAGTGACCAGATATGCTTGGATAGTCTGTGATTATGTGACTGGGTTAAGGAGACACTGATGAGAATATGTCAGTGTCTCCTTAACCCAGTCACATAATCACAGATTATCAGAGGAGGAAGAGGCCTCTGAGCCTGTCCAGTGTAAGACTCTTACTTTAAAGATGGAGAAGGGAGGTTCCAGCTGATCAACTGACTTGCTGAATTTACAGCAGCTAGCTAATTGCTTTTGAGCTCAGGTAACACGATCTCTCTTTATAAAACCAGAGCCATGAACAGGGGCTGCCTAGAGCAGAGCTTGGGGGAAGGAACACCAAACAGATACCCCAGGTCTGTCTTTGCTTCCAGAGTGACCCTGGACAAATCACTTTTCTCCCTGCATCTCAGTTTTCTCCTCTGTAAAATGAACAGGTTGAACTAAATGATCTCAGCGATCTCTTTTCTAGCTCAAAATATATGATCTTAATATTTTCCAAGATGGAGGAAAAGGAGTAGAAAATAGCCCTAAATATGGAAATAGACGTCCACAGTTCTATAAACTTCGCTCTTGTGTGATTGATTTTAGTTATTTCCCATCTCTGGGATTGTTTCTTCATTTGTAAATGGAGGGGTTGATTAGGTAACCTCTAAATTCTTTTCTAGCTCTAAATTCTGGTAAAAGAAAGCTACCTGGAGAGATGCCTTGAAAGGGGATGTCACACAGACTCCCCCAAGGAGGAAGTGGAGGCCAGTTGTATGGTCCGAATTCTTAACCTGCCATTCTTTTGTCATCTTGCTACCCCATGGAAGCCTCTGTTACCTTACTGTGCCAACTGGAATCCAGTCCCACCCAAGCAAATATCATTTTCCATCGGGTCGGGGTAGGGGGCAGAGAGGAGAGGAGGGGATAGAGGGTTCGGAAATTGGCTATAAATTTCTTGAGATATTTTAATTTTTTAAAAGCCCCAAGTAGATGTTTTTGCTTCCTAAAACCCACAAATATTGCCGCAACGAGCTGGGATAATGACCCAAGCCCACTAATAATTAATGCTGTTTGCCGGGCTGTGAATGGGTTTGGCTGGCTTTTCTTTGGTTTCTATTTTTACCGCTTCTGCTCATTTTGGGCCCATTATTTCATCTGAGAAATAAGGCCGGTCCCTCACACATCTTTGTATTCAGCCTCATTCTGAGCACAGGCCCAGACGGAGATTTGCTGAGTAAATAGTCTGCAATAATCTCAGCCTGATTCCAGCTAATTAAATCCTGCGCCAACATCTCGCTCCAGGCCAATATACTGAGGGGCAAGGAAAACACCAAGCCCCAGACAGAGCTTTGCTCCAGATTTCGTCCGGTCCTTTAATCCTGTATCTTTTGAAAGATAGTAACGTCCTGAGGATGAGGGGGTCACTGTTCTTGCCCTTAGCATCAAGTAGTGGAATTTTTCATTAATGAGCATCTGGGTCGCCCGCCACACAAAAGCTACTGCAATATCCTGTAGCTTACAGGGCCCAGGGAGCCCCTGGGGCAGCCCTTCTGCACAGAAGGGGACCAGCCCTCAGACAGGATCAGCCCTCTCCCTAGGCGCCATGGCCACCTCCTATCCATGGAGCCACCCCCATTCCCAACATACACATGCGTTAATTCTCCCATAGAGGACCAGGACTCCATTTCCAATTGATTAAAAGAAAGAAAGCATAACACTTTATGTATATGACTTCAGACTTCAGAGCAGTGGTCCTGAAGTCAAAGACCCCTGGGTTCAAATCTCAACTATTGCCTCAGTTTCCTTATCTGTAAAATAAAGGAATTAGATTTGGTGATTTCTAAGCTCCTTCCCAAACCCTAAATGCTTATGAGCTGTATGACTCAGAATAAGCCATGTTCACCTTTCTGAGCCTTCTTTCCTTCTATATAAAATGAGGAGCATGGTATGTGTATTTCTCATCACATAGGGTTGTTGCTGAGTAAAGAAAGGACTTTGAAGTTTATGGGACAGGAAGCTATGGTTCTTATTTCCTCCCTCTCTCTTCTCTGTCTTTCTCTCTGTGTCTCTCTCCTCTGTGTGTCTCTGTCTCTCTCCTCTCTCTGTGTCTGTCTCTCTCTGACTCTGTCTCTGTCTGTCTGTCCTCTCTGTCTTCTCTCTGTGTGTCTCTGTCTCTGACTCTCTATGTCTCTGTCTGTCTCTTTCAGCACAGGCTTTCTTGATTTATACATAAATTCATCTTGTGCATTAAAAACAAAATTCATCACTGGGGCTGTTGACTGGCCTCATGCAGGGCCACAGCTGTGCTCCTCCAGGGGCAGGCAGGACAGCTCTCTCTCTGCCTTATGATTATAGTCATGGCAAACTTGGGGTGGTGCATCTGGGAACTCCTGAATCTGGCTGCCCAGGAGATAATACCTCCCAATCATCTCTTATGCTTGTATCTGAAGAATTTCAAGATGGATGGGAGTCTGGAATATAGAAGCTTAGAGCATAGAACATAGAATGTCAGCTCTTAGAATACAGAACAAAGACCAGAGGAATCTTAGAATTTGGTTCTGCTATTTACTTTAAAACTTTGCCTCTTTTGAGCCTCAGTTTCCACATCTGTAAAATGAGCACATTAGACTAAAATCCAGACACTAGATGACCTTGAAGGTGGGAGGAGCAACATCCAATACCCATGACAGCTACCCTCAAAGATTTATTTGTTTTTTGAAGGGTGGCAAGATGGAGGGGAGGTTATCTCTAAATCTTATGCTGTGAGTATAAATTCTAGGATCCTTGAATGTTAGAACATAGATTGCAAAATGTTAGGTCAGGAAGAGACCTCAGAGTACAGAATATTTAAAGATTGAAAAAATTTTAGAATTCATCTAGTCCCACCTCTGTAAATGAGGGCATTTTACAGAGGAAACTGAGGCCAAGAGAGGTCACTCAGCTTGCATAAGACCACATGCATGAAACACAGGGACAGAATCAGGATTGGAATCTGGGTCTTCCTTCCCAGTTTAGAGCTCTTTTCACCATACTTTACTCCTTCCCAACGTTTGCATCAAGGAAGTTTCCACATGTGAGAGTGATTACACTGAGCTGTGATTAGATTTTTCCTAAAGAAACAATGGTTAACCCTATCTCCCTGAGTATGAAACACTTTATGCCCTGGGTCTGGTCCCCTTCATGTATATTGACTTTGATGGGGCAGACAACGCTAAGCCTTCACTAGTAGGTTATTAAGAATATAAAACTGGTACCCAGGAATTTACAATCCGTTATATGAGAGGGATCCTGCCTCCCCTTCTTCCCCCAGCGCACTCCTTCACTAAGCATGTGTTGTAAAGATGTCGCATTGACAGCAGGGGACAAGTTTAGGATGTTTCTTACAAACAGTGTTAAGTTACAGGGCTGTGGGAAAAAAAACAAAAACCGAGAACCATGTCTCACCAATGGGTTCCGACATCATTAGTGC
Source organism: Potorous gilbertii (assembly GCA_028658325.1). Lineage (NCBI taxonomy): Eukaryota > Metazoa > Chordata > Mammalia > Diprotodontia > Potoroidae > Potorous > Potorous gilbertii. The sequence goes on along the minus strand of CM053769.1, from coordinate 329,883,121 downwards.
CTGAGGGCTCTTGGGCATTCCTGCCCACATAATCCTGAGCCAACAGGGAGAGTTGAGAGTGGATTCTGAAAGCAGATAGGAAACATGGGAGGTTTGATGGAAAGTGACATCGGGGCAAACATAAGCTGTTTGAGCTCTGGGTTCCCCAGGCCTTTTGGCCTTCCCATGTCCAACCCCCTCTTGATGCTATGAGACTTTGCCTTAGGTTATGGTGAACATAGGCTAGGCCTAGAGTTTCCCCAGGTACCATCAGCCCTGTAGGAAAAAGCAACAGTTTTGGATCCTGGAGAGTGGGACAGGAGGAGAGAAGAGAGAAAAAGGGAGGGGAAGGGGAAAGGGACTGAATAACTATAAGAGAAACCTAAAAGCAGAGTTGAGTCCTGTTACCCCTTTGTATGTAAGAGGGATTAGTGGGAAAGGGACTCAGAATTTCAGAATGAGGACCTTCCACCCCTTACTCAATGATAGATTACTGAAAGATGGCCATCTAATCTCTGCTTTAATACTTCTGGTGTTAGAGTGCTCATTTTCTCCCAAGGAAGCTCTCTCCATCCTTGGATAATTCCAAGTTTTACAAAAATCTGCCTCTCTATAACTTCTAACCTTTGTTCTCAAGTCTTCTCTCTGGAGCAAGACAGAATAAGTTTGATCCATTTGTCTACACAACAGTCTTTCAGATACTTATCATGTCCCTTATAAGTCTCCTATTTTCTAGAATAAACATTCCCAGGTCTTTCAACAAAACCTTGTATGTGGTATGCTTTCCAGCCACAGAATCATATGATTCAGAGCTGAAGGATCCATGGAGACTGCATAAGACGGTGGTTCCCAAGCCTTTTGGTCTAAGGACCCCTTTACATTCTTGAAAATTATTGAGAATCCCAAAGTGCTTTGGTTTATGTGGGTTATTTCCATCACCATCTGCTGCATGAGAAATGAAAATGTATTAGTAGTATTATGAAATTAGTTTTGACTTCATGTATGCCCTGAAAGGATCTTGGGGATCCCCAGCAGTCCCTGGACCACATTCTAAGAACCATTGATCTAGACCAATCCCCTCTTTTTAAGGTGAGGGTACTAAGGCCACAAGAATAAAGACTTTGCAAATATTAAGCACTTAATAAGTGTAAAGTTTTTTATTCATTCACTTATTCTTTCATTTGCTGGTCAAAGTCAAGCAGGTAGTATATATCAGAGTTGTGATTCAAACCCCAGGTCTTCTGGCTCCAAATACACTTTTTCTTCCCATACAGGTACACTGTCCCCCAACTTCCTAAGAATCATAGAGTATAAATTTGTTTTTACTAGGAAGGGATTTCAGCATTTAGTTTAGCCCCCTCATTTTATAAATGAGGAAACTGAGGGCAAGAGGGTAAGTAAATCTGTGCACTTTTGATCCATCATCCCAAAATGCAGTACCTGGACCTGAACAAAATAAGATCTAACTAGTGGAGCCATTACCTTCCTTCTTTGGAGCACTGACCCTGCCAGTGCATCCCAAGATTGATTTAGTGTGTGTTGTACCTGACATATATACTGGTGATGCCTACTGAGCTTGTTGTCCACTAAGGACCCCCTGCTCCCCAAGTCCTTTACACATGAACTATTGTCTATCTACACATGCTCATCTGGTACCTGGGTAGTTAAAATTTTATATTTAATCAACTTTTACTGGGGAAAAAAATCAACTTAGAAATGAAATCATCCACAGCTATAACATCCTTTAGGCTCTGCACATACTTTTCCCATCTGGCAGCTGTAATCAGCATCTATACACTGTGTAGACACTTGATATACTTTAGATTATTTCATATAGTCTTTTCATATTGTAGAATTGACCTCATATTCATCATTCTCTATGGCAGTGTAGTATTCCATAGCATTCCTGGGCCCTAGTCTGCCCAGCCATCCCTCAGCCACTGACTATTTGTATTGGTCTCCAGATTTATTTTGATTTGTTATTGTGTAAAGCTATTCCGAACATTTCTGTAAAAATATATCCTTTTCCCTTTTATATTATTTCCTTCCATCATTGGCATGATCCTCAACATATCACAGACTTAGAGCTGAAAAAGGACTTTGAAAATCATTAAGTCCAAAACCCTCCCGTTTTAGAGACTGAGGCAGACTGAGGTAAAGTAACTTGCAGTGTGTGAATCAGGACTGAAACTCAAGGCTTCCTGACTCCAAACCCAGTGCTCTAATCACAGCACCACTTCTCTGCCTGTTTATACCACCTCAGGAAAGGGAGATGACCTTGAGCTCTTAGAGGGTTTGCTGGTAAAGCACAAGTTTGGTCAGATTCTATGCTATTGGAAAGGTTTCAAGGATGGCTGCTGAATGCCCATGATGAGGACCCTTTGAGGTCCTTAGGAGGACCAGGCTAGCTCGTTGTCCAAGGTTTAGCCATAAGGGGATTTGAGGTCACTCTTGAAGACTTTCTATTGAGGCAAAGCAGGAATATGATCAGTATCTACAGAGAGAACACCCACCCAGGATCTTTAAAGCACTGAAGAAGTTATTTCCTTGGCATATATTGCCAGTAGCAGGATTACCAGGTCAAAGGTTATGGCTGGGTATGGTTTTTGTTGTGGATTTATGCAGTTAATTTTTTTTAAACCCCAAGAGCGTGAGTTTACATTTATCCTTCTTAGATTTTCATCTTATTAGTTCTGACCTATTGTTCCAGTCTGTCAAAATGTTTTTGGCACAGACCACAGGAGACCTTCAACAAAACTGTCTCCTACAGAGAGACTCCCACTCTTCTGAGAATTAAGTGTCTAGCCACTGGTCTGACTGACAAATAGCTGGGTATAACCAATTTATTTCTAGTGCCTTAGTTCTTTAGCAGTTGATGCAAGAGAAGTACATTCTTCTACCTTCCTCTTCTTCTCTGTTCTCTCCTTTCCTTCCCCCAATGTTTTCCTTTTTTTCCCTTTACACTCTCCTCACTCTCCCTCCCCATCTTCTTTTTCCTTTATGCCCTCTCCTTCCATGTTTTCTCTCACTTATCTTTTTTCTAGCCTCTCTTCTTCCCTTTCCTGTTTTCTTTTCTTCCTCACCTTAATGCTGAGCCCAAGGAGATTCAATCCCCAAAATGTACAGAGTAGAGGAATAAGAGACAGACAGACAGACAGTCAGACAGAGACAGTGACAAACTGCTAAGTTCTAGGGATACAAAGAAGGACAACAGGAATTTATATTCTAACAGGGAAGAAAATATACACACATATGTTGGTATCTACAAGCTGTGTACAAAGTAGACACAAGGAACTTTAGAGAGGAAGGCACAACAAGCACTTCATAAGTGCCTTCTATTTGCTGAACATTGGACTTAGTCCCTGTTCTTTCAAACCAAGAATAATAAACATCATTCATTCTCTTTCTGGATACATTAGGAATACCCATGCTTGCACCCCATAGGCTGTGACTTCCAAGGCTGTGGTCCTTTTTTCCTCTGCTTCACCTGAGGCTTGAGACTTCCTTGCCTCTTGGTTTTTAAGTTTTCCTTCTGTTCTAATATCTGAACATTTGATCTCCACCCACCAATCCTACCCTATAAGAAATTAATCTTCCAAGGTGGCTGCTGCAAATACACTTGGGAGTTATATTAGCTGATAGATCTGCCTTGGAACCCAGGGAAAAGTTGGCAAGGAGGTAATAGGACCTTCAACTTCTGAAGCATCTATCCCTTTTTCCTGTAGCCAGTTGACACAACCTTCTAATACATGAGACTTTGGACAACAGAAATCTTCATAAGATGAGCTATTTATTGCCAGGATCTTCCTTCTAAAAAAAAATTCTGAACTCTAATTAAACCTCCTATATTACTAGATGTGTGACCTTGGTCAAAAGACAACTTAGAAATTGCAGAGAGGCAAATTACAACTCGGTATAAGAACTTTCTAACAATCAAGAGCTGTCTAAAAATGAAATAAGTTGCCTTGTAAAGGTGAGAATTCCCTAACATAGAAGGTTCTCAAGAAAATGCTGGATGACCACTTTGAATGTTGTTGGGGGTATTTGAATTAAGGGAGGGTCTGAACTAGATGACCCCAGAGATCCCTGCCAGATCTAAGATGTTATAATTCAAAGTTATGTCAACTCTTTGAGCCTCTATTTTCCCTTCTCTAAAATGAAGGGATTAGAATAGATTATCTCTAAACAACTTTCCAGTTTTGACATTCTGTGATTTTAATTTTTGAGGTTACTCCCTTTACTTTGAGGTGGTGCCAGCTAACCACAAGATGGGCAGCTGTAGAAAAATGGATTTCTCCTATTCAACCCTCACTGTTCTGCTGGTTCCTCAGAGGTGATTGGCAAGCTCCATGTGTCTTCTCGGGCCACATGAGCAGACATATCCCTTTGTGAGGTTTCTATCTCAACTGTTGTGGATAAGAATTTTTGCCAGTCTCTCCTTTTAGAATTTCTCTTCTATCTTTCCTTCCTTCTTTCCCTCCTTCTCTTTCTTCCTTTCTTCCTACAAATAGTTATCAGGTGCTTAACTATTAGGCACTGGGGGAAAGATCTGGTTCCAAGGTCTTGGTCCTTTCTTAATGTTAGCTTCATTATCTTAAGCTGAGGATGTGTGTGTGTGTGTGTGTGTGTGTGTGTGTGTGTGTGTAGAACAACTCCAATACCCCTGCACTCCCCCACTTCTCACTTCTTTGTAGTAGCTTCTTTGATCTTGCATCCTCCTCTTCAGATCCATGGGACTTCACCAGTTAGCATCCTGACCATGTTCCCATGATTCTGATTTACTCTGGCCCAATGGGTCTCAGTAACTGAGCATTTGTTCTCTGCCCCCTTGGTTCTCTCTGTCCTCATTGATTGTTCCATCAACTGTGCCCTCTTGACTGGCTCTAGGTTTCCTAAGTACATTATTCCTTCACACTGCCAGTATGGTGGGCCAGCTTACCCCTCTTTTCTGTAAATGTGTATGTCCAGGCAGTATTGTGCTTGAACAGTCTTTCTCTGTTTCTCTCTGTCTCTGTATCTCTGGTGTTCTCTGTCTTTCCATCTCACCTCCCTTCTGTCTCTGTCTGTCTTGCTCCCTCTTTTCTCCCTTCTTCCTTTCTCCCTTCTCTCTGACTCTCTCCCTCCCCCTTTTTCTCTTTCAGACATTTCCACACTAACCATGTTTACTCAGCCTGTCTTCAATTCTTCAGTGAACAAACAGTCCATACTATCTGCCCCCTTTGGCTGCTTCTGCTGTTCCCTTGGGGACACAAGCACATTTCAAGTGGTTTGGTTCCCACTGCTATTTCCACCTGGGAGATGATCACTATGTGGGGCAAAGTGGCAAGTATGAAGAGGGGAAATCAAAGTATATGAATAGAGCATGTATGGACAGACCAAAGGGTGTGGTACCAGTAGGCCTAGGACCAGAGCATGTGGGTCAATCAGTACCACCCACTTTCAAGGCTCTGTTCTTACATCCTCAATATCCCTCTCTCCCCAGGACTCTCTCTAGCTACTGATTCCACAGACAGTAAGCACAAGTTACCTTTCCTAGTCAGTGGGAAGACCTCTCTCTGGTGCCAGGCCGAGATATGAAGTTAAAGGAAAAAAGCTTGGCCAAGAAATCTAAAACAACAGGAGTTCTGGGTTCAAATTTCAGCTCTTGCACTTGCTTGCTGTGTGATATCTTCCCCTCAAAAGAAAAAAAAACCTGATTTTAAAATTATTTTTATATATCTTGTATATACTTATATGTGCACATTTATTGTGAGCATAGAATGTAAACTCCCTGAGGTCAGGAGCTATTTCATTTTGTCTTTGTATCCTCAGCACATAGTAAACACTTAACAAATACTTGGTGATTGATTGACCTTGAGTAAATCACTTTCCCTTCTCTCCACCTTTCCAGATTTATTTCCCTCTATCCCTCTTCATGGTATTGTATTTCAGTCATACTGGAATACTAACCAACCCCTATACACATCTTTTACTTTCCTATCTTTGATTTCTATTTCTTTTCCCTGGAAGTTGCCTCTCCACCTATTGAATTCCTGACTGTTCTTTAAAGCCTAAATCAAATGCCTCCTTCAGGAAGCCTTCCCTTATTCTACCAGGAGATAATGAACTTCCCTTTCAGACCTCAATATGCAATTTGCTTTTTGATACATATTATAATTATATGTATTTTTTCTTCCCCTACCCCAAAATGTGAGCTATGTAAAAACTCTATGTCTTTTGTAAATCTGGTATTTCCTTAAGGATGTAGCAGGGGGGCTGTGCACACAGCAATCCCTTTGTTGAACAGAATTATTGAATTGAAGAATGGTCCACTACATTTTTCTAATTGTCTCGATCTTAATTCAAACTTATCTAAAATCCAGCCAAGTGAGTAGTACAGACAAGTAGGGATATGAATTTAGAGGAGAGAGAAATCAAATCTAGAGTTATCAGGGAAATGTTTACAAAAAAAATGAACAAAAAGTTTCTTGCTCGATGTTGGATAGAATGTTGAATGGGGAGATACTGGCAATGAAAACATTGGAGGAAAGTGTGGAGATGACCCTTAAGTGTCAAGGTAAGGAGGTAAGAATGTGCCAGGAACATTTGTTGTGGATGATAGTACAAGGGAAAGTGAGGATATCCACTTGTCCAAGCAGAGGATTTGAGAGAGTAGTGCAAGTAAGATAAGACTTGAAAAGAAGTAAATGTCATATCTGGACCTTGAATGCCAGACTAAGGAGCTTTTGCCTTATCCTTTAGACAGTGAGGAAGCCATTGAAAGTTTCTGGGCAGAAGAGTGACTACATCAGTCATATTAGGAAAATTACTCTAGCAGTGTGTGAAGAATCATGACAAGAGTGGAGACACTTGAAGCAGGAAAAATATTGCAGTAATCTGGGAGTAAGTCCCAGTCCTGATGTGTACTATCTGTGTGATCTTGGGCAAATAAAACACCCAACATCTTCTGTTTTGTCATGTGTGAAATGGATGTAATTCTTAAACTATCCAATTAAAAAGCAGTGAGGAGAGTGCTTTGCAAATCACAAAGTAATATAGAAATGAGTTGTCTTTTCATTGGACATGTGATTTTATTGGTGTGCAGGGCTCCTGGTGTGGAATCCCAGCTTAAAATGTAGATTGACACCTTCTCTGCCAGTTTTAGAGGGTTCTCTGCAGGTGGTGAGAGTTCACTTGCTCTGGGCCAAATTTACCAAAGAAAGGTGAATCTTGAACTCAGGTCCTACTAATCCTGAAGCCAGCTTTCTATCCACTTGGTCATAAGTATTGTTTTTACTGTTGTTATTGTACTGTTTATACATGACTCGATTATCATTCATCTAGTCAGGAGGCAATAAGGACTTGAGAGAAGGGTATGGTAGTGGGAGAGGAGAAGATGAGAGAAATAAATTGAGGGATGGAACTGGAGAGACAATAAGTATCATAAAATGCAAGGTTTTGAATGCCAGGCTAAGAAGATTCTTACCTTATTTTTTGGACAGGAGGGATTGAAAGTGGCTCTCTACAACCATATGTACCCTCCCTCTTGAAAGGTGTGTAAGATCTCAGGGCATGGGACAAGGGCATTGTCATTCCTAGTCTGCCCATAGAGCTGTAAAATGCAGCACCATTCTCATCCCTACTGGATGGCTGCGTCTTCCTTATGGGACACTGGGAGTCATGGAGGAAAGTGAATGACTGAGCAAGTCAGAGCAATGAGTCATAACCCCCTTCAATCCTCTATGACTCACAAGTACCCTAGTCAGTGGTTGTGAAACGTAAAATTGGAGGGCCTGGGTTTGAATCCCAGATCTGTCATTTACTAGCTACTATGTGACCATCCAATCAGTCAGGCATCAAGTATTCATTAAGCACTTTCTGTATTCCAGGCACAGTGTTAGGTGGTAAGAATACAGACGAAAGTAAGACAATTCCTGCCTTGAGTGACTTACAATCTAGCTTGAGGGAAGTACATAGAAAGGCATGTACAGAATAGATGGGGTGGTTTGGGGAAGAAAGGCATCTCACCAACCTGAGCTGCAGTTTCTTCATCTGTAAAATAAAGGGAATGTACTAGTTAATCCCTTATGTCCCTTCCTGCTCTAGAGTCCATAATTCAGGGCTCTTTCAACCACAACATGTGGGGAATTATTAGAGAGATTATTGTACAGCTCTGACTCCAAACCTTCCTCATCAAACAAGGGTGAACTTCCGTGCTCAAAGACCATGTCCGTAGATCACAGGCAGGAAAGACTTTGACAGTGACAGGTGTTTGCAGTCTAAGAACCAGCCAAGCTCAGTGTATGTAGCATCTCATTCTCAGTAGCATGAACACTAAGTGAAGATCTCCTTGATCATGGCAGCCTTAATTGTACAGCTCGTTTGGAGAAATCTTCCACCTGACTGCTGGAGGTAGCCGATAGCCCTGTCGGCCTTGGCGGAGGGGCAGCTGCTGTCTCCAACTCCAAACTCCACTGACAAGTGAGTTGGACTATCCAAGTTACTTTCTTATTGGTGAGATAAAGTGTTTCTCGGAAAACAAACGGGTGATGAGAGGATCAGGGAGGTGGGTATCAAAGGGGAAAAACACAGTAACTGGAGTCAGGAGAGAGAGACTGGGTTCAGATCTTGCAAACCTTCCACCTTCTAGCTTTGTGACCCCTGAGTAAGCCTCTTTAACTCTCTGTTTTCTCATTTGTAAGATTAAAAAGATTGGAGTAGATGACTTTTTAGACCCTTTTTAATTCTGCTCATCTGTATTCTAAAAATCCTCAGGATCACACCTGTGATGATACAACCTGCAAGCCCCAACCCAGGTGTGAACCCCTACCACCTAAACAACAGGCACAATCTCCTATACACACACACACACACACACACACACACACACACACACACACACACCCCTTTGCCCCTGTAGTCATTACATGGACATACTCCCACACATATCCATACAAATCTGTGCTCCCCATATACATGGACCTAACCTATGCATATACTTGTACCCCTATAACTATTATTGAAATCTATCTACATACACATACCTGTCCTTACCTATACACATGTAAGCACACCCATACACACATACTTTTGACCTTATAGCTATTACATGAACCTATATATATTATATATATAATGCACACACACACACACACACACACACACACACACACACACACACACACCCTTGTACCTCCATACTCATTATATGGACCTATCTACGTACACACATATCTGTTATATATAAACACCTGACTCCTTCCTACACACATGTCTCCCCATACACCTATCCTCTTCCCTCACACCTGCCTCTTTCACACTCCTATTCCCCACAAACATATAGACCTGTCTGCACATACGAACCTGTCCCTAACACCTCTCCTCCAAATGCCTTGTCCCTCACCACAACCCGTTCCCTTGTACTTTATATACCTGCCCTCACATACTTACTTCCCTGTATACATACTCACCCTTCCCCCACAATCTATTGCCCTCCCCCTATCTATGCCCTTTGAATATCAAAGGGGAAGATTCTATAGAGAAAAAACACCCCAGCACTTTCTAACCCCCCCCCAAGTCTCCCAGGACCAATGGCATCCCACCCCCCCAAACCGCACTCCCTTTCCCCAGGCTGATCCCACTCCATAAAAGAAGCACGTTGTAGGACTACTATGGCTGGTGTTTAGAGATCATCCCAGGTCTGAGTTTTCCTGGGCCCAAGCAGTTTGGGAAGGGGGATGGGGAGTGTTGGGGAGGGAGGACTATACAGTCTAGAAAGAGGTTGTACTGAGATCTCTTGTGCATGTGTGTGTGTGTGTGTGTGTGTGTGTGTGTGTGTGTGTGTGTGTTGGGTGAGGTGGGGGTAAGGAGGCAGAGTAAACAGCTGCCCTCCTCCCCTTCCTCCATCTCTCCAGCCCAGGTACACAGCCCTGTTTGGACAGCTGCCTGCTCTGTCTGTCTGTTTGGGAGATGCCAGCTGATAAATGGGGGAAGGCAAGAGGGGTGGTGAACTGTGCCTGAGTCTGAACCTGCTTCTGGGCCTGGAGAGTGGGGCTGTTAACCCCTTGATGCCTAATGGAGATGGGAGATGGGAGGAAGGAATCAGGGGTCTGTTTGTGGGTACAAGGCCTAAGGCCTCCCCAGTGTTCAGCATTTCCTTTAGAGCACAATGGAGCCTAGACTAAACTTTCATCTTTGGCCCCCTTGTCAAGTTGTCTGGCAACTTGGGTCCAGGGCTGGTGTAGACATCCCATGGTGGTACCATCATGAAGTAGAAAGGGTATTGTCTATGGTATCAAAGAACCTGGATTAAAGTCCCAAATCTCTCATTATATATCTTTGGGTAAATAACTTCCTTCCTTTGTGACTCATTTTTTTCTATGTGTAATAATGAGAGAATTGGACTTGGTGACCTCCGAAGGGTCCCTTCTAGCTTCAAATCCTAAGATTCCATGCCCCTCAGTCTTTCTGGAGGTCTCTTGCTCTGCTCTTAGGACCCATGTTCACCCAATCAAATGGGGTGGGGGATTAGGTCTCTTTAGCCCCTCTGGCTCATAACCTGTTACCTGCCTTGTTCTTTCTCCCCTGACCCTGGGTATTAGACTTAGCTCCTTCTCTGAGCCTGGCCAGCTCCCCCTCACTGAGGAGGCTGAGTACATGCAAAGTACAGAAGATCAAAGTGCCCTGGGCTCAAATGGGGCTGGTTATTAGCTGTGATGTAGACAAGTGACAGAAGCCCTTTGACCTCAGTTTTCTCATCTCAAAAGGTAGCTAACAATAATTGTACTGTCTCCTCTATAGGGTTGTTGTGGGGAAAGGACTTTGTAAACTTCAAAGTGTTAGAGAAATGTGAATACACACATACATATAGTTAATATACATACATATGTATTTAATCATATACAATGGGATACATATATTTAATCTTATGTAGTTAATTATATGTATTTAATCATACATATATTTAAGTCAGTGAGCATTTATTAATTGCCTCCTATCTTCCAGGCTGAGTGATGGGGCTTCAGAGAAAGGCAAAAAAGATAGTCCTCCCTCCCAAGGAGCTCACAGTCAAATAAAGGATGCAAGCTAAGTGCAAACAAGACATATACTGATAATTACAGAGGGGCAGAAGGCACTGGCATTGAGGGGACTTCGAAAGGCTTCTTGTAGAAGGTAAGATTTTAGCTGAGACAGGAAGGAAGTCAGGACTTCATGGGTGTTCAGACTCCTGGTGAGGAGTTCCCTGTACCTGTGCCAGTCAACACCTTCCTTACCAGTTACAGTCTTAGAGAAGCTGTGTGGGCACTGACGAGTCATGTGATTGGCATATGTATCACCATCAGAACCTGAACCTAGATCTCTCAGACTATTGCCATGTCTCCCTGCCTCCAAAGCCAACTTTCCATCCACTATGCCATGCCGACTCTTATTAATATATTAGTTATATAATATTTGTTACCTTAATGAATAATGAATTATAACAATACAATGCTATTATTAATAAATATGGCTTATCAAAAGGGGTCAGCAAGGCTAGGCTGGCATAAAGGCTACTTTGAGGTTGGAAGGGGAAAGGGCAGGTGTTCGAGGTGTGGTAGAGTGGTAGAAACAGTTTTCATCTTGGAGACAGCAAGAGCTTGGGTTTCTAGCCTGACTCCTGTGCTTTCTAGCTGTGTTACCTTGGGCAAATCACTTAACATCTCTGGTCTCATTTTCCAGTTAAAAAAAAAACCCACAGAGATAATGATACCTGCACTACCTACTTCCTTAGTCTCTTGTAAGAAAAGTACTTTGTAAACTTTCAACCCTGTAGCATGGGAGCTATTTTTATTATTTTTGACACTTAATAGCTGTGTGACCTCCATAGATCTTTGTTTCTCCAGCTGTTGAGTGGGAAGGGTAATCCTTCCATCAACCAGTTTGGAGGGTTGTATGAAAGTGAAGACTATTATTACTATAACTGTTATTAGACTTTTGCAGACTGTCTTTGGAGCACAAGCAAGCTGCTGGACAAACTGACCCCTTTTCCTCTCTCCCCCACCCCGAGATGATTCCTCCCTTCCCTCATCTCTTGGAGACCTAGGCTTCAGGGATCTATGCTCACATCTGCAGGCAGTTGAAGACCTCAGCCAGAGGTTCAGACACATAAGCAGGAAGTGAGTTACCTATGTGACTTTGAGCAAGATATTTAACCTCTCTGGGTCTCAGTTTCCTCCTTTGTAAAATGAAGGAGTTGACTTCTAAGGCCCCCTTTCAACTCTAAATCTGTGATCTTATGATCTCATCATTTATACCAGGAAGAGTGGTGAGCTTGGTGGGGAAGGGAGAAAGATGAAGAGGAGCCTTCCCTGCTGGTGATTTAGGTGGCGATGGGGAGAGAGAAGCAAGGGCTTCAGTCCCTGAAGACTCTGAATTCCCCTCCTTCCCCCCACCCAGTCTCTGGACTCTAGTTCCACTTGTGGGCCAAAGAGAGGGAACATCTTTGTAAAATGGAAAATAGTGACAGCAGCCAAAAAAGAAAAACAAACCCCCAAAACAAAAACACTGTTACAACAGAAAAAGAGAGCTAGATCCCTTCTGAGTCAGAGTCTATGATCCTGGATTATCCTCCTTGGAGGCTGTTTCTGAAGGATGCTTTTGCCTAAGGGACAATTTGGAAAGTGTAATAAGGGGAAGGAATTCAATGACCCCCCTTCCCCGCCCCACACCTTTGTGTTGTCTCAACTGTACAGATTTCTGAGACTGATTTTAGGATGGAACTACTTATGGGACATCAACGTAGATATCAGATTTTTGGTCCCTTTAGCTAAAAGGGACCTTGGAGATCATGTCATCTCTTGTTTTGTGATTTCTAGGGATATTAGCTAGAGATGTTTCCAGTAGGATTTTAGGGAAAGAGAAACTGAGTCTTAGTTCACCTAGCAGTAGCAGAGCTGAGATTTGAACCCAGTTTGGTTTTTTTTCTGATGCCAAATCTAACTCTCTTTTCTGAACGATGCTTTCTGTATGAAGATTTCCTTGGGCTGTGAGGTGTGTGAGGGGTGAGCCAGGCAGGAAGTAGCTTGGAATGAGCAATCCCTTACCCTGAGGCTGTTCCTAATCGTTTTATTAAAAAATTTAACTTGTTCAGCTTCCTCCCTTGTCTGTGAACAGGGCTCCACGTGGTGGTGATGATGGTGACAGTGATGTGATGATGATGATGATGATGATGATGGTGTGTGTGTGTGTGGAGGGGGTGGCACTGGGTGGGCTATAGACTTGGAATACCTGAGTCCAGGGCTGGAGAGAGTAAACAGTTCAATCATCCTAATGAGGAGAAGCTTTCGGTTCCAACTGTCTCCTTTCCTTTCCTCTCCCTGCAAGGTTTTCCCACCATAGGAAATACTCTGAAGTATTTGAGGGTCGACAGCATCATTCTGCCTTCTCAGAGACAGCTCTGTGATGGCAAAAAGACTTCCGGCTTGATTCCAACTTAGTTCCTGACAACTTGTAAGAAGCTCAACAAGTTATTTCAAATCTCTGAGCCTCAGTTTACACTTCTGTAAAATGGAGGTGTTCATACCTGGAATACTTACCTCATAGGGATGTTGAGGAAGACACTCTGTAAATCCCAAAGTGTATAGAGATGTTCGTTATTACTAGTTGAGTTTAGGGTGCTGAGGAGGTTTAGGGTGGGGGAGGGAGTCATCAGAGTGGCCTAGGTCAGGAAGGGCATAGGGTTTCACATAACATGAAATGCCAGAGTTGGAAGGAGCGTCAGAGTTCATCTACCCCAGTCTTCATCTATACAGGTATGCCCTCTATGGCAAATGGTTATACAGCTCTTGCTTGAAGGATCTCCAGTAATAAGGAGCTCCCTTCCTCCTTTGAGGAGACTAATGGGGGAGAAGGGGAAGGGTACAGTGGGGACTGGCAGTGGTGAGGAGTCCTTGGGAGGTGTCTTAATCCTCTAAAGGGGGACTCCTACTTCCACAGCCTCTGGACAATACCTTTTGGGGACAATTTCTACCCCAGGCCCAATAGCTCCTTAGCTCATCAGCAGGGTCACTAAGCCCCCCCTTGCCATTAAGGGTTCCTTCCATATAGTCTAGTCCCCATAAGAAGCTACCTGTCTCTCCCTTGACAAGTCTGCCAGCCTAAAGCTTCCAGGGGGCAGTTTCTCTGAGACCCTGAAGTCAGTAGAACAAAAGTGGAGAGTGATGAAGCACAGGAATCCTCTGGCTCTACACCGAGTATGAGATCGACTGCAGAACCCCCTGGCTGAGGCCCTCTCTTCCTCACCTCCACCCCATTCCAGGCTTGGTGGGAGCCTCAGCTCCTTCTGGAATCTGTTCCCTGCTCTTTTCTCTGGGGGTGGTCCCAGACTGGGAGACTCCTTTGCTTTCCCCTTCCTATAGCATATTCCCACCCCGACTTTCTTTGTCCCACCCACCAAGTGCCCAGCTCCAATCTGAGGGAGGCCTCCAGGTGTCAGCTCATATACAGAAAAGAGACAGGACAGGCTCTGAGTGGCATACATGATCTCTTCCTCACACCCCACCCCATCCCAGACCATCCCACCATGAGGATATCTTCTGATGACTTCTGAGTCCAAGGAAAGAGGCTTCTGGGGCTGCTTCTTTTTTAACTCCAAGTACTTGAGACCTGCAAACCAAGTCAGTATGCATGGCCATGTGTGGTACTGTGCAGAATACTTAGCTTGGGGAGGGTCTTAGTGTCTGCTCTGCCCTTCTACTCATAACATGCTTCTGCCCCTTATAAATGTGTAAGTCAGTCAGTAAACATTTATTGAGCACTTATTACACATCAGGCCCTGTGCTTAGCACTCGGGATATGAAAAAAGACAAAAGACAATCTCTGTCCTTGAGGATCTCACAAACTAATGGAAAATGTGTGCCTCAAAGTGTGTGTGTGTGTGTTTGTGTGTGTGTGTGTGTGTGTGTGTGTGTGTGTGTGTGTGTGTGTGTGTGTGAGAGAGAGAGAGAGAGGGAGAGAGAGAGAGAGAGACGCAGCACTGGATGACTTATAAGACAATTTCCAGTCCATTCTCTGAGTCTGCTTCCTTTTCTTTTTCCCACCCTCCCACTCCTTTCTCAGCTCCCTTCTTCCTTTCCTTCCCCTTTTTCTCTCCCTCCTTCCACTCATCCTTTCTTCCTCTCTCTCCACAGGTCAATGGTATGAAACATATATTAAATACCTTCTAAGTGCAAAATAAAATGCTGGTCACTAGGTTCAAAAGGATTTGTTTTGTTTTGGAGACAATCCCTGCCCACAAAGAGTTTACATTTACATAAGTTATCACAGGTTTGAGAGCAAATTAATAGCTAGGGGATCAGAGGTTTCACCAAGGAGGTGTCACCTGAGCCAAGCCTTCAAGGAACATAAGGATTTTCCTAAAAGGCAAAAAACAGGAGAACATTTTAGGCATGCAATGGGAGTGGAGGTGGGGAGAGGGGTCAAACTGTGTAAATACACTGAGATGGGGGGGCTGAAATGTAGAGTGTGGGGAACAATTAGTAATCTGATTTGGTTGGAAATTTGAGTGCATGAAGGACAGTAGTATGAAATAAGACAGGATAGTAGGTTGGCACCAGATGCTGAGATGTATTGAATGGCAGGAACATGAGAAATTCGTATTTTATTCTCTGGGCAACTGGGAGCCATTGAAGGTTGTTGAGCTACAAGGTAGGGATGTGGTCAGACTTGTGACTTAGGAAAATTATTTTAGCTTTTCCCTTTTATTCCTTTTCTCTTACTTTCCCTCCCCTTTATTATTTTTCTCTCTCTTTCCTCTCCTTCTCCCTCCCTCCCCACTTCCTTCCCTCTCCTATGTACCTCCTCCTTTCCCTCCTCTCTGCCCGCTATCCTTCCCTATTTCTCTTTTTCCTCTATTCTTCCTCCTCTCTACCTTCTGTCTTTCCTTTTCGTTTCCTTCCCTGTCCTCCCCCTCCCTATTATTCATCCTCCCTCTCTCTATCCTTTCTTTTTCTCCCTGTCCCCTTTCACTCCTTTACTGCTCTACTCTCTTCCTTTACTTCTTTTCCTTCTTCCTCTTCCCCTCTCCCTCTCATCTCCCTCTCTCCCTCCTTTCTCTCCCTCCTTCTCTCTCTTCCATCCTTCCCCTTCCCCCTTTCCTACTTCTCCCTCCTCTCTTTTCCCTTATCTCTTTCCCTCTTTTCTCTCCCTCCTCTCTTTCTCCCTCCCACCCTCTCTTCTATCCTCTGTGTCCTACTTCTCCCTTCTCTCTCTTCCCTTATCTCTTTCCCTCTTTTCTCTCCCTCCTCTCTTTCTCCCTCCCACCCTCTCTTCTATCCTCTGTGTCCTACTTCTCCCTCCTTTCTCTTCCCTTATCTCTTTCCCTCTTTTCTCTCCCTCCCACCCTCTCTTCTATCCTCTATGTCCTACTTCTCCCTCCTCTCTCTTCCCTTATCTCTTTCCCTCTTTTCTCTCCCTCCACCCTCTCTTCTATCCTCTGTGTCCTTCTCCCTCCTCTCTCCCATCACTTTCTTTGCCCTGGCTCCTGCTGGGCGCCCACCCCGGGCCTGGGGCGGATGCTCAGGGTGGGCAGGGGCCACACCCGGCCCAGCCAAGCGGCTAATTGTTAAGGGGGGGCTTTAAAGGGTTAAAGCCGGGCTCTTTTTAATTGTCAAATGACTGCGGGCGCTTAGCGTTGGCAGCTTCCTCAATAATCTGTTTTATTTTTACCTGCTGGGAGCTTAATTAAAAAACAAAGAGGCTCAATTTAAAGCCCATTACTATGCTAATTCGGCGCGGCCGGGCGGGCGGCAGCCGCAGCTCGGAGCGCGGGGCTGGCTCTGGGGAGGGGCGAGGCTTCATTAGGCCGCTCCAATTATTTACAAACTAAATGGGGATGCGGCTATTAAAGCGTAATGAAAAAACGGGGCCGGGCATTATTGAGAAGCAGAACTTTTTTTTTTTAATTTAGATTTGAAATGTGCGGAGTCTTTATTGCCGCCAGCGCCCTGCCCGCATTGGCCCACGAAGCTGTTAGACAGAAAAAGGTCTTCTGTACCCCGAGAAAGAGGGGGCGGAGGGCGGGGAGCGGGCAGGGAGGAGGAGAGGGGTGGGGCTGAGGGCCAAGGGGCTGCCCTACTCCTAACACGCCTCTGCCCTTTTATAAAGCCCCCCCCCAACTGAGGTGTGAATGGCCCCGAGTATGGTACTTCACACTTGGAACCTAGAACCTCGAATAGTAGAGCAGGAAAGGGTGGTAGAACTTTAGGACTGAAGGGCTGGGGGGTCTAAGAGTTAGAATATTAGAACACAGAACTTGGTAGCATGGTAGGACTGGAAGGGACCTTGGAGAGCAATTCATCTAATTTCTTACTATTTGATTTTTTTTTTTTTTATTAAAGGGGCCATCCCTTGAGCAACTACTTAAAGAAGCTCATTCAGTGAATGGATGTATCTCATTCAAAGTGAGAATAGGATAAGACCTAAGGGCCAGGGTCTCCCATTGCATCCTGGGCCATCTCCAGGGGTCCTGATGAATATCTGGCCACTGGACCCAGATGGCTCAGGAGAAGAAAGTGAGGCTGGTGACCTTGCACAGCCCTCTCTCATTCAAATCAAAGTCAACTAGAAGTCATGTCATCACCTTGATGTCATGGTCCTCTTTGAAAACCAACAATAAACACAACAACAAATCCAATTTCTTAGTTATACAGATGCAAAAAGTGAGACTCAGAGTGATGTGGTGATTCCTAATAATCATAGATCCTCCACCTAGAGTTGGGAGACAGGATCCAGACCATCTAGTCTAACCCTCTTGTTTTAAAGATGAAGAAAAGGAGGGGAAGTCAGGGAAGGGTTTATACAGATAGCAAGAGCTAGGACTAGAGCCCTAGATTTTATGTCAAATCTGGGACTCGCTGTTGGATCATACTTGGCTCTTTGACAAAGATTGAGAGTTCAATAATAATTATTACCACTTATTTTTATTATTTACAAAGTGTTTTCAAAGACATTTTTATCATGTAACCATAACTGTCATTTCGATTGAAACGCATAGTTTACAAAATTCACAGTGTCCCTGTGAGGTAGATAATGTGATAGAAACTAGCCCTGAGATGTCATCTCCTTTACCACAGCAGGTCAACACCTCTCCAATATAGTGTTTTGGAGAGTGGCTTAAAGCACCGAGAGTTTGTTACTTGTCCTATGATGTCATTCAGCCAGGAGTTGTCAAAGCCAGTAGAATCTAGGTTTTCCTATCTTTAAGGCCAGCTCTCTTCTCTACTCCTCTCAAGGTAGGTAATGGTGGTAATCCTGTTTTACAGATGAGAAAAGTAGGTGTTAGAGAAGTGAAGGAACTTGCTAAATTGCTGTGCTAGAAGATGCGAAAGGATGAGTCTGATTCCAAATCCAACCTTTTTGCAGCATATATATCCCTTTGATCCAGTCATCTTGTCTTCCCTATGATTCCATGATCCCCAAGGCCCCAAGGGTTTCTCTGGATTGGCCATGGGGTTCTCAGCTATCAGCACAGATTGTATTATCTGATTATATGCCCCCACCTTTCTTAGGTGTAGGACCAGCTACCTGGCCTGGGGGGATGAGCTGGGGGTGGTAGGAGGGTGGGGAAAGTCTTGGTAGATTTAGGAGTGTGTGTGTGTGTGTGTGTGTGTGTGTGTGTGTGTGTGTGTGCGCGTGCGTGCGCGCAGCAGAGTCCAGCTTGGACATGTCTTTTTCACAGTTTGGATAACCATAAGCCAGCACTGCTCACAGACACATGTTCATTCACACAGATGCCTGTATCCATTCACACAGAAACATGTACCTATTCACAAGATGCACATGTCCCCTCTGGGACAAATGTAGTCACAAGCCCATGTGGACATTCAGAAAAATATATATTCTTTTATACAGACAAGTATTTGGACATACGCAATATGACCTCTGCTGTGGTATCTGCCTTTTAAAAATGAGCAAAGTGAGTATGTTGCACACATACACACACACAATGAGGACCAAGTTGTGGTCCTGTTATCCCTCCTTTATTGGAAATCCTGGAATTCCTTGTGAAGAAAGGACTACTGGTTGGGCGAGACTTCTTCCTCACTTGGACCTGGGATTTATCTTGATTTCCCTTTCCCTGGGACACAGTGGAAGGAATGCTGAATTTAGAGTTAGGAGTCTGGAGTTCCTCTGGCTTCACCACTTTCTGTGTGAATCACAGGCAAATCACATCCCCTTTCTGTGTTTCAGTTTCCTCATCTGGAAAATAGGACCATAATCTGTGATCCACCTACTTCAGAAGGTTATTTTGAGGAAAGGGTTTTGTAAACAGTAAAATGTTTAAGAAATAGGAGTTATTATTATTT
Organism: Potorous gilbertii; assembly: GCA_028658325.1. Taxonomy (NCBI): domain Eukaryota; kingdom Metazoa; phylum Chordata; class Mammalia; order Diprotodontia; family Potoroidae; genus Potorous; species Potorous gilbertii. The sequence goes on along the minus strand of CM053769.1, from coordinate 329,863,820 downwards.
AAAACATAATGCAGAACTCAAAATATCTAAAAAAAAACAAAACCAAACACACACACAAAAAAACCCAACCAAATGTTAAACATTTTTACATGAAACTGGAAAAAAAAATAAAACAAAAATTTAATTTAAAAAATTGAGGAAAAAAATGAAAACAATGCAATACAAGAGTTAAATGAGATTTCTCAAAGCATTGCACAATTAATTGGCAAATGACTAGCACAAATAAATGCCATGGAGATGGTCAGTTGGAGAGAGATCCCTTTGGACTGCCTGGTCAAGGAAAGCTTCTGAAGGGAGATTCCTTTGGCAAGGAGAATCATCTTTGAACTGGAGTAGAATGAGCAAAAAAAAAAAAATGGCTAATAGGCAATTGACATCCATGACAATAATATTAGCAGTAACTAACTATGTGGCAGGTATGTGCTAACGTGCTAATGCTTAGCACATTACAGCTATTATCTCATTTGATCCTATCAACAATTTATCACCATTTTATAGATTTAAAAACTGGGGTAAACAGGTTCAAACAGGGTCACAGAGCTAGTGTCTGAAGCCAGATATCAAGTCAGGCAGGTAAGTCAGGAATCAAGAAGAAAGCTTCTTTCTTTCCTTGTCAAGTCCCAATCACCAGATTCAGAAGAACTACATTCTAGGGTACTGAGAGAACAGGGAAGTATCATTGCTGAGCTGCCCATAAATGGTCTTTAAAAGATCATGAGATCACCAAGAAGAGAAAATCACTGAAGGCTTAGGAAAGAAGGAGGAGTGTCCTAGTTTTTATTTAAAAAAAGGAGAGGGGTGGGGAGAAGGGACAGGAAAAGAGACTGAAAGCTATGTGTCAGTGACTTTAGACTATATTTTTAAAGGGATAGAATAGGGAAGCTGTAGAAAAAGAAGTGATAATCACCAAGAGCCAGCATGGCCTCATTAAGAACAGATCATACCAGATCTGTTCAGTTTTGATAAGTTACTAGGCTGGCACAACACAGTAATGCTGTAGCCATAGCTTACTTGGGTTTTAACACACATTTGACAGTCTCCCATGCTATTCTTTTGGGAAGGATGCAGGATGGTACAGTAGGTACTATCTTAGATGACACAACAATGAGGTGGATTGGGAAACTGCAAAAAGTGGGATCCAAAGACTAGCTGGATCTCCATTGTAAAGAGGTCTCTACTGGAGTGCCTCAGTGATCTATGCTTAGTTCTGTGCTGTTTAACATTTTTATCAGTGACTTGGATAGTGACAAGTTTGTTGAATTTGCAGATGATACAGAACCAGGTGGGAGAATTTAAAAAGATCTTGACAGGCTAAAAAGTTAGCCTCAATCTAAGATGAAATTTAATGGTCTTAAATGTAAAGTTTTAAATTTGAGTTAAAAAAAATCATTTTCACAAGTACAACATGGGGAGGCTTGACTAATCAGCAGTTTATCTGAAAAAAGATATTTGGGTTTGAATGGATTGCAAAGTTCAGAATGCATCAATAAAGGAATGACCCTATCCAGCCCGCAATGTCAATTCAGTTGTAGATAGTATTAAAGAAAGCATAGTTTTAAGGACCAGAGAGGTGGTAGCCCCTCTGCTCTTTGCTTTCTACTCAAACCACATCAAGAGAATGGGTATTTTGGGTGCTACATTTTAGGAATGCATTCATAAATTGGAGAATGTCCAGAGGAGGGATCATGGAAGGGTTCAACTCTCTGTTTTTTACAAATGAGGAAACTGGGGTCTAGATAAGTTGCCTAACATCATCCAAGCAAAATTCCAACCCAGGCTCTGACTCCATATCTAGTCCTCTTTCCAATACATTTATGTTGCCTTGAGACCAGACCTCAAGATGATGAGCTATAAAGACTGATCGAAGGAACAAGGAATATTTAGTTTGAAAAAGAGGAAGACTGGGGAAGGAGGGTGGCATGGAGTATATGCTACCTATCTTCAAGTATTTGCAAGACTGTCATGTGGAGGGATTTGATTTATTCATTTTAGCTGCAGAGAGTAGGCACAATGGGCAGATGTTACAAGAGCCACCATCAGGTTTGATGCCAGGAAATGCTTCATAATAACAAAAACTATCATCCCAAAGTGGAATGGGTCACTCTGGGAGGTAATGAGTTTCACATCATATTGGAGGTCTTGAAGCAAACATTTTTGTCATTAGGGATGAATCTGTTTTAGATACAGGTTGGGTTCGGTGGCCTCTGAGGTATCTTCCACTGTGGAGATCCCATGATTCTGAGGTCAGCCAGTTGCTGGATAGGGTTTGGAGAATTAGCAGTGTGGGGTGGCAAGAAGATGGTCCTTAGAATCAGAGGTTCAAGTCTTGCTTCTGTCAAATCCCAGAGGTGTGATCCTTCCTTCAGTGAGTCTTAGATTTTTGAGAAAAGTGTTTTATAAATCTTGAAGTGTTCTAGAAATGAAAGTTGGTGATGGTGTAAATAAAAGGAAGTAGGGTAGCCTGGACTGACAGAAAGGTACCAGCAAAGGCATATAAATGGATTGGAGCATAGCATTTTTGTGTAGAGAAGTAATATGAAATAAAGTTGCAAATGGAGGTTTGGGCCTTATTGGAAAGAGCCTTGAATGCTGGCCCAAAGTGATTAGATTAATTCTGTAAATAAGGGAATCACTGAAAGTTCTTGTTCAGAGGAGTGCTATGGTCATGACTAGGCATTAAGAAGGCGAATCTGGCAGGGTGTGTACAGGGTGGATTTTTGAAGTACTGCAGTAGGTGAAAGGTAACTAGGATATGAGCTAGCTTGGTGGTAAGATAGACATGAGAGATACTGCTAAGGTAAGGTAAGGTCAACAAGCATTTATTTTACTCCTACTATGTTCTAGGTGCTGGATTAGGCACTGAGGTTACAAATACAAAAGTAAAACAATCCCTCAAGGAGAATATATTCTACCAATGGGAGACAACCTGTTCACAAACAAATACAGGACGCCCATACACAAAAGAGGGGTAGCAGATAGACATATAGGCTCCTTGATGGCAGAACTGTTGGCTCTTTGTTTTTGTTAGCCCTCCGTCTCTGCACAGCAGAGGGGCGTCTCATTGTGGGCACTTAATACGTACATGCTGGTTGAAAGTCTGAGATTGGAGGCGGGGGGAGGGTAGATTGGAGAGAATGAGCCAGTCCATGAATGGGGCAGAGAGAATAAGAGAGGATTCTTCTTTAGCTCCTGATTGGCTATAGGTAAAGTCTTAACTCATCATTCTGGCATTCTAGACACTCTTGCAGTCAGGCATCTTTTCCACGTGCTCGCTCATCATCACCCTCAGACCTGGGTTTGCGAGTCCTCTCACCCACCCCCACCCCCTTCTCCGCCCCAGCCTGGGATCAAAGGCAGCTGGAGTCAGTGGCTGGGGCTGACTCTAGATACGGAGCCGGCATGAGCCTCCTGGACATCTGTGTTTCTGGCGTCCGAAGGAAGTGGCAGGGTCAGCCCCTGCTGGGCAGCCCAAGCCCTCTTGGAGCCCGCCTGGAGGCGGCTGGTGACCGGAGCCCCTGCCCAGCGAGGCTCCAGCCAAACAAGGCCAAGCCTGGGCCTCCCCACCGCCAGCCAGCTGCCCCCCTTCCCTCCTCCCCTTGCAGTGGGCTCCTATCAGCCCCATAGCCCATCGAAGAATCCAGGAGCTTTTTAAGTGTCCCCTGGCCCGGCCGCAGGCCTTGACCCCGTGCACACCTTACATTCCTGCCAACCTGATTGACAGCCGAGCCCAGGGAGGGCCATGCCTGCAGGCACCCGCCGGAGCCCCTTCAAAGCAGCTGTTTACAGCTGGTTTGAGTTGGGTCGCAATAAACAGTCTTCTTTTTGTCTCAAAATAAAAAACAGCTTAAGCCCAGAATGATAAGGATTCCTAGCCTTGTGGAAGGAAGATGTCAGCAAAGGCTCTCAGCCTGGCAGGCAGCCTGGCCCCCTCAGGGAGAAATGCAGTGCCTGTCAGCGCATCCTCAGAGAATTCATAGAAAAACTCATCTTCTCCAGCCTCCTCCTTTTACAGAAGAGAACTCAGCCCTTGAACGGTCATAAGAAAGTACAGGATCTTTAGTGGGAAAGGTCCTCAAAACTCATCTAGTTCAACTCTTTCCTTTTACAAAGGAGGAAATGAAGGCCTAGAGAAATTAAATGACTTTCCCATAGCCATGGTGTTAGTAGTGATGGTAGATTTGAACCCAGTCCTTTGGAACACCAAGGCTAATATGTTCTCTACCACAGTGAACTACCTTGCACCCCTTAGTAATTGCAGGTGAAGGGAGCATCCCCCAGTTTCTACCCCCCTCACCTTAGTTTTAGTCTGTGACAGAGAACATGCTTCAGGTCCCAGCCTGTCAAGCAAAGGATGTTGGTAAGTAGGCTGTCCTACAAGCCTGTGCCTCCCCCTGGAATTTCACCCCAGCCATTTTTAAATTTTTGATTGGATTTATGATGTCCTTGGTATAGAGAGTAAGGAAACTCCCTCTACCAAAGCCCTGTTACATCTACAGTGTTAGACCATTGCCTAGCATGCTGAGAGGTTGTGACTTGCTCAGGGTCACAGAGCAAACTTGTTTCAGGGGTAGGAATAGAAGGCAGGATTTCCTAATTGAGATTATGACACTCTCCATCTAATAAGCCTGGCCGCCTCTCACCCCAGACAATGTGCAATCAACGATACAATTTAGTTTACAAAGCACTTTAATAGCTTGATTATTATGTACAGTACCTAACAGTTGATGATGATGGTGGTAATTCCCATTTTATAGCTGGGAAAACTGAGACCTAGGGAACAGGAAGTGAATTGTCTATGGTCACACAGCAGGTAATAATTATATAAATAATAGCTCCTTTTTCTTTAGTGCTTTGAAGTTTACAGAAACCCTCCCTGAGGAAGTGCCTGGTTATACAACCATTTACTAAGTGTGAATTCGAGCCAGGATGTGAATTGAACCTAAGCCTTCTGACACCAGGTCTAGTTCATTTTCTATTTTACTACACAGCTGTCTACTCGTGTAGAACCATAGAGCCTAGCAATCAGTGGGGCTCTGGGTTCACATTCTTAGTCTGGGAAACTTGGTTTACGGAGCTGACCCAGAAAGGACAATCCTCCCTGCCAGATCCCACACCTGCCCAAATGGAAGCTCCTTTTTCTCTCCCAAATAGGCCCAGGGATATTTTGGGGCATTCTAAGGAGATACAGTCTTCTTTTTCTTTCGTTGCCCACAGTCCTTTGCCTGGCCCTTCAGATGACTCTAATAAGGATAATTAACCATAATTAACATCTACTATGGGTGTTTTGCAATACTAGGCATTTTACAAATATTATCTCTTTGTATCTTCACAACTGGAGCGGGGGGGGGGGGGCGGGAAGCAAGAGATGTTACTATTACTACCATTTTATAGATAAGGAACTCGAGGCAGATAGATGTTAAGTGACTTGTCCAGGGTTACTTAGCTAGTGTGTATCTGAGGCTGGATTTGAACTCAGGTTTTCCTGATTCCAGGCCCAAGCATCTGCTTCACTGTACCACCAACTGCCATTCCCATAGCAACTGAAGTATGCAAAGTGCCACAATGACTCTGTGAAGTAGAGAGCTCAAAGGTTATCATCCCTATTTTACAAATGTGGAAACTGAGACTTATTATAGAGAAATGATATGCCCCAGCTTGTATAAATAATAATTATAGTTCACATTCTTCTGGTATTTTATGGTCAGAGATCTAGAGGGGGGTAGTGGTAATGATAGTGGTAAAATGTGATACGTATATAGACAAGGAAGACACAACATAGGGAATTCTGGGAGCAAAGGAGAAATACAGAACAATGCTCTAGAAATATTTAAGGAAAGAAAAATAGATAAATGGGAATTCAAAACAAGGCCTTCTGAATCCCCTCCGCCCCACTTAGGACTTTTCACATCACAATGGGTTACACTGTACAGTTTTTTCCCCAAGTGTTAAAAATTAAGTCATGTTGCTAAAGAAAAAAATACCCCCACTCCCACTCCTCAGGTCTATGCCTATGGACCCTTTACTTCCCCTGATTTCCACTAGTCAGAGACTGGTTCTCTCATAAAAGGGACAGTGTAAAAGAAAATGTGTTGGACCTTTGTCAGGAAACTTGGGCTCATATCCCAGCTCTGGCCTCTACTATTGGTGTGACCTTTAGCAAATTTCTTCCCTGAAACTCCATTTCCTTTTTTTGGGCAAATGGTGATGATAATCCTCTCTCTTTCCCTGTTCTTGTTCAGTCCTGTCCGACTCTTCATGACCCCACTGGGGGTTTTTCTTAGCCAAGACATTGGAATGGTTTGCCATGTCCTTCTCCAGTTCATTTTACAAATGAGGAAACTGAGGCAAACAGGGGTTTGGAACTCAGGTCTTCTTGACTCCAGACCCAAGTGTGTCACTTAGCTGCCTCCTCTCTCTTTCTACATGATCATAAACCTAAAACTGAAGCAGACTTCAGAGGCCACATAGTCTCATTCTTCATTTTTCAGAGGAGAAAAATGGGGCCAAGCTCACTGACATGACTTGCCCAATATCACACATTTAGTAATCATTTACATATTTATTTTTTCTTTTTTAATGCAGAGCCTAGAATTGGAGTGAACACTGATATTTCCTCTAATATTTTAAAATTGTGAGTGAATGATCTAGGGGAGCTGTGAGCCGTCATAGGAACAGTGATCAGAACCTTGGGAGGTCTTCTTTAGGATGTTTGTTACCTAGTGGACCAGATATCTCTGAGGCTGGGAGGATCCTAACTCATATGACACAGTACCTGATGATTTACAAAGCACTCAGAGTCATAAATTCCTAGAATGTTAGAGCTGGTAGATATCTCAGAACATAGAATATCCTAATGTGGATGAATCTTGGAAGCCAGGTAGGGAGTGGCAGCTAAGATGGCTCAATGCCCTCATTTTATAGATGAAGAAACTGAGGTTTGGAGAGAAGACTGTAGGAACACAGCTCTAGAGTTTGAAGGGACTTTGGAGATCATTTAGTCCAATTGTCTCACAGATGGGCAAACTGAGATTCAGAGAGAAAGAGTTACTATGAGGAATCAGTGCTATTCTATTTGAATATTCAATTTTTTTGTTTTTTTTTTGTTTTTTAATTTTTTTAATGTTCTACAATCACTACCAAAAAGCTTAGATTTTTACCCCCCCTGCTTACTCCCCACCACTCCTCTCCCTCCCCAAGATACCATACAATTCTATATAGGATCTACATATATTTTCCTATTGAATACGTTTTCACTATAGTCATGCTATATAGACGAACTAAAATAAATGGAAGAAATCATACAACAAATCAAAACATAATACACACACACACACATATACAAACATGATCTGCTACATTCTGCAAATGACATTCCATAGTTCTTTCTCTGAGTGTGGAAGGCATTTTGCCTTAGAAAACCATTGGGAATTATTATTATTTTTTTTAAGTTCTTGCGTTATTATGAAGTTCCAAGTCTACCAGAAAAAACTCTCACATGCTATGGTCGTTGCTGTGCACGAAGTTCTCCTGGTTCTGCTCCTTTCACTCAGCATCAGATCATATAAGTCCTTCCAGACCTCTCTGTTCATCATTTCTTATGGTGCAATAGTAGTCCATTACATTCATATACCACGACTTATTCAGCCATTCCCCAATTGATGGGCATCCCCTTGACTTCCAGTTTTTGACCACTACAAAGAGTGCTGCTATAAATATTTTTGTACATGTGGGACCCTTTTCCATTTTTGTGATCTCTTGGGGATACAGTCCTAGAAGCAGTATTGCTGGGTCAAAGGGAATGCACATTTTTGTAGCCCTTTGGGCATAGTTCCAAATTGCTCTCCAGAATGGTTGGATGAGCTCACAGCTCCACCAACAATGAATTAGTGTTCCAACTCTCCCACATTCTCTCCAACATTTATCATTTTCATGTTCTGTCATGTTTGCCAGTGTTATCTATTTGAATATTCTAGAACATATAATGTCAGAATTGGAGTAGGGGCTGTAGAATCTAGTACATTAAGGCTAGAAGGAATTTCTGTTAGTCCAAGGACCTGTTACTCTGCGCCCTGCAGTTTTGACCTCAGGACATAGAGCAGATTCAGTCAGGACCATACTTGAAAACCTAGAGGGCCACATGTGACCTCCAGGCTGCAGGTTCCCCACCATTGGAATAGAGTTTTCTTAGTAGATAAAGAAGCATCAACTATGCCCAACTTCTCCAGTCTTAAACTAGCTTTCCCCAATTCTAGCCCAGCTAGTCACAGCCCAGTCTCCTTTCTTTCCTTTCCTCAATCTTCTCCCAGTATTATTCCCTGTCTCCCCAATTTGAGCCTTCTCACCTCCTATCGCAACCCAAATCTATTAATATCAACCCAATCTTCCCCGATCCTGGCTATGCCTTGCTGATTTACATTTGGATCTCTCAGTTCCAACTCTGATCTGCAACCTTAGCTCAGATGCCCCCATCACAGCCCACTGTTACCAGTTCGATCCAACTCCTCTAATTTCAGTCCAGCTCTACCAATCCTAATTCAGATCCCCTAAAAGCCCAGTTTGCTCCATTCTGGTCTATCTCCTTCTATGCGCAGTCTGGCTTCCCCACTCTGCCCCAGATCTCCCCAAATCTTAGACCAACTCACTCATTTCTAACCTAGCGTCTCCCAGTCTCAACATACGAGGCAGTCGGATGGGTTAAGGGTTAGCTGAAGGTCAGGTCTGGACCCAGAGTCAGCTCTCTGGTCTGGAGCCTGGAAGGAAATGTACTAAGGATCAATGTCATTCCGGTAGTCCTGACTCAGTCCTCTGAACGATAGAAGCATAGGAAAGGGTTGAGGCCCGAAAAGGGAATCAAGGAAAGACTACAGGAATGGAGCCAAGAAGACACAGGAAGGAGCTGGATCTGTACCTGGGGAGGATTCATGGCTATGTGAAGGCAGGGTCCCCCTGGACTGTGTGGTCCCTCACTATTACAGGGCTGGAAAAAGTCCTAAAGGTGACTGCTAGGTCCTCAATGGCATGAAAAATCCCTGGTTAAGCACTTACCACGTACCAAACACTGTGCCAAGTTCTGGGAATATAGATAGAAAACCAAGACAATCTCTGCTTTGAAAGAGTCTGCATTCTGTCATTGGCAGCACCACCACCCTTCCAGTGCCCCTGGTTCATAATCTTGATATTATCCTTAGCAACTAGTTGTCCCTCCCCCCACATTTTTAATCAGGTGCCACATCTTGCCATTCCTCCTTCCACATCTCTCTCATGCAACCTATTCTCTCTACTCACACAGCCACCACCCAAGTTCAGGCCCTCGTCCCCACTTGCCTGTATTATTATTGCAGCTTACATCACCTTCACCTTACTTCACCTTACATCACATGACTTCACCTATATCCTCTACACAGCTTCCATAATGATTTTCTTTAAACATTAATCTGCCGCTCTCCTACTCAATAAACTCTAGTAACTCCCTATTTCCCCTAGAATAAAACATAACATTCTGGTTTACTTTTGAAGTCCTTTACAACCTGGCCCTGATCTACCTTTCTAGCCTCGTTGTATACTAAACCTCCTCCCACATTGTTCCTCATATGTAACAGTTCTCCCATCACTTGCCTTTATAATGGCTGTTTCCATGCCTGGAATTCACTCTCTTCTCATCTCTGCCTCTTAAAATCCTTTGTTTTGTTCAAGATTTAACCATTCATGATTATCTCAAGTACTAGTACTTTCCCTTACTACCTGATATTTAACTGCCTTGTATTTGTTTGTATTTATTCTTATACATGCATATTTTTATATTTGTATTCATATGTTATCATATATGTATATATACATATATGTGTGTATATACGTGTGTGTGTATATGTATATACATATGTACACACACTGTTGTCTGTCCCATTATAGAAAGTAAGTTCTTTGAGAATAGAGATGGTTTCACTTGTATTTGCATACTCAGCCCCAACACAATGCCTGTCACATACTAGGTACTTGATAAATGCTTGTTGATTGATTTTCTTTAAAGAAGACAACACATAGGAGTGTTCATTTGTATGGCAGATGAAAAGACCCAGTGGTCCTTACAATTCAGAAGCAGATGGCAAAGACCAGAGATCTTTAGACCAAAAGCACAGGTCAGATGGCAATGTCCAGATGGAGTCTAGTCTAGATGGTAAGGCCCAATGAACCTTAGGAGTAATATCATGGCATGCTCAATAACCTACCTTTTCCTCAAAGACTGTAGTTGTTGACTCCTTGATCATCCTTGCCCCAAACTATTGACTTTTAGGAAGGTAATAATGTTCTTGAGGTTGAGAGTAGAACAGAGCTCTGTAATCCAGATAGGAATGGGTATGGTGAGGCTGGGTAGAATCAGCATTAAGCTTGTGGGAACTGGGATATGGAAGCTGGGGAACAGGAGGGCAAGGAGCTCCCCACAGCCTATTTCTTCTAGACCTTTGGGGATCACTGGCAGCTGTTGTGAGGAGGATGGAATGGAAATGGGGAAGATTCCCTAGAATCCTCTTATAGTGTCAGATCTAACTGGTACCTCCAGTCACCATTTGGGATATTTGAACACAGTGATCACTAGAGGCTACTTTTTCCTCTATTTACTATCTATAGTTGTTAGGCAATTTGGTATTTGCTTTTGTGATTACATAGCCAATTAAAGCCTTAATACCAAACAAAAAACTAAGAATATTCTTTTTATAGGTCTAGAGATCTATGATTACATCTGTATGCTCACTGTGTGGCTGTTCTCTTTACCAACCCAGTAACAACCCTTCCATGCTTTAGCCAATGATTTTATGACTTCTTCCAATAGGTTGTAAGCTCCTTGAGGGCAAGGATTATTTTGTTTTAGTCTCTGACCCCAGCACCTAACATAGTGTCTAGCACATAGTAAACATTTCATAATAAAAAATTTCATAAATACTTATTGACTTATTGAATTGTTGTTGCCAAAAAAGACGATGCCTTGTGTGCCAGCTCTCTGGTGTTGGGTCTCCCTGAGCTTAGCTACAATGAATGAGAGACTCACATTTTCTTTCCAAACTTCTTTGAAAGGTTTTCATAGCTTGTAGGACCTGCTAAAAAAAGTGTAGACCACATTTCTGGTAGATGTTGCTAGTGACCAATGACTATTTAATTTTGTTTGTTTTTTCCCTTAATTTCATGTAAACAAAACATTTTGACATTCTTTTATAAAAATACTATGTTCCATATTCTCTCCTTCCCTCTTTCCTTCCTCCCCCTCCCTGAAATGGCAAGCAATTTGATAGAGATTATACATGTGCAGTCATGCAAAACATTTCCAGATTAGCCATGTTGCAAAAGAAAATGCAGGCCAAAAACACAAGAATAAAGTAAGTTTTTTTTTTTTTTAAAAATGTTTCAATCTGCATTCAAACTCCATCCGTTTCTCCGAAGGCAAATAGCACTTTTCATCGGTCATTCAGGATTGTTTTAGATCATTACCTTGCTGAAAATAGCGAAGTCATTCACCATCGATCATTGTACATCATTGTACAATATTGCTGGCTCTCTCCTGGTTCTGCTAATTTCACATTGCAGCAGTTCATGTAAGTCTTTCCAGATCTTTCTGAAAGCATTCTGATCATTGCATCTTATAGCATGATAGTATTCTGTCACAATCATATGCCACAACTTGGTTAGCCATTCCCCAGTTGGTGGGCATATTTCCAATTTCCAGTTCCTTGCCACCACAAAATGAGCTGCTATAAATATTTTTGTACACATAGGTCTTTTTCCTTTTTTTTTTTTTAAATCTCTTTGGAGTATAGGTCAAAGGGTATGCACAGTTTTATAGCCTTTCAGGCATAGTGACCAATGATTAAAAAGAAATAGAGGGCAATAATAGTCTAGAAGTAGAGACAAAAATTAAGAATCAGAAATGGTTTTTTTGCTTTGGTTTTTCGTATACCAGCTTTACTTTGATTACTGTCTTTAGCTCAGCTGATTTTAAATCATGTACCAGGCACCACGCTGTAGGAAGGACAGTGAAAGTTGGAGGATGTCCCAAAGAGGGCGGATGAGATTAGAGACCTGAAGACCATGCCGTGCAAGAATCACAAAAAGGAAATGGGAATATTTAACCTTGAGAAGAGCAGACTTGGGCTAGGAGGGAGAAGTGGTGCTGGCTGTCTTCAAATATCTAAAGTGCCATTATGTGGAAGAAGGCTTATTATTCTTTGCCCCAGAGACATGCATGGAGCAATGAGGAAGAGATCCGGGAAGATAAACTTCAGTTCAATAGAAGGAGATACTAACAATTATATTTGTTCAATCATGGAAGGAGCTGGTTGGTTCAATGACTTGAGTTCCAAATCACTGGAGATTGTCTAGGTGAAATCACCTTGGAAGGATATTACAAAAGAAAATTCCTGCTCAGGTACAGGTTGAACTAGCTGACTTTTGAGATGGAGAATCTTTAGTTCTCTATTCAGTGCCTTATTGCTGTGCTTAATGAAGGAAAAGAAACAAACATTTATTAAGTACCTACTGTGCTTAATACTCTACAGATACTATCTCACTTGATCCTAACAACAGCCTGGGAGGTAGGTGGTGATAACAAGGGCATGTATGGACTCCACTCTATCTACTGCACCACCTCGCTGCCAGAGTCTTAAAAGAATACAAGATCTTACGTGCTTGGGCTCTGTGTTGTGTTTGAGTTTCAGAACTGCATTCTCTTTCTAGAGTAGTCTGATACAACTCTTCCCCTTCAGCAAAAACTTCCTTTTCTGTCTGAAGCAGACTTTCTTTCCCTCTCTTTGAACCTTTCACATAAAGGGATTTCCCTCTATCCCCCACCCATCCCTTCTGATCTAGAAGACCCATCTGATCTTCTAGACCAGAACCATCTCCGTGAGCACCATGATCTTCAGCATGGTCCCCTTGGGAGACTTTTAATGTTGCTACTAGATACAACACTCTTCCAGGGAAGGCCTTCTGTATCAGAAGCTCTTATCATCACTGGGAATGACCCTGATCTTCCAAGATGGATTGGTTTTGGGAACCAGCCAAAAGTCATTTAGGGTTGAATCCTGATAACACATAGGTGGTGAAACCACTGGATTTTGAGTTAGAGGAAGTGGATGTGAATCCTGACTCTGTTATTTAGTACCTATGTTATATTGGGCAAGTTCCCCCTACCCCTGACCAGTTTGCCCATCTATAAAATAATGGGGTTGGATTTGGATGATCCCTAGGGTCCCTCCCACCACTAAATCCTCTGAATCCGAACTATATAACCATGGGAAAGTCACTTCAACTCTCTGAGTCTTAGTTTTCTCATCTGTAAAATGGGAGTGAACATGCCTATGCTTGGCTACCTTTTCTAATACTGGTTGTATTTCCCTCCTTTTCTGCTGAATCATCCTTTACGAAGGAGTACTGGTAATATATCTTTTTATTCTCTACGGTCACTTCTAGAGTCTCTCTTCACCACCATCTTTCATTCATCTCTCTTTTGACATTTTGTAGGGTTGTTGTGAGGTAAACCTTATAGTGCAATAGAAACGAGGTTATTTTAACTGAATAGGGGAGTCTTCTCCCCAAAGACAAAACCACAGATGTTTTGAGCAGCAGCAACATTTTCACTGTGACCACAGTATGTATTTCCAAGAGTGGCGACCTGTAAGTGTTGGGATGAACAAGTGTAGATCTCTCAGTTAAAAAAGCAGTCTCTCTGGTCTAGGTGTGTTCCCTCTGGTGTATATGAAATATTCAACAAGAACCAAGTAAAGAAACTTTTGTTCCAAGGGCAACAAGGGATGGGTATCATTGATTGGAGCCTGGAGAATCAGGGAAGGACATTAGGGGATATATGAAGGGATCTCTGAGGCATCAGTGATGGGAGTCTTTGGGAGGGCAGGTTGGGGTTCTTGAAGGGTTATTGAGGAAAGTTCTCATGGTTGGTCAATGAAGAACTTCAGGAGAGATCTTGAGAAGTTAGTGAGAATTCAGGGACCCAGGGGTCAGTGAAGTGATACCAATAAAGGAATTTCAGAATCATAGAGGATCTTGGAAAATCTGTGAGAGGATTTCAGGGTATTCAGTGATAGTCTTGATTGGCCAATGAAGGGATTGCTAGGGTTTTTAATTAGGGGTGTGTGTGTGTATGTGTGTGTGTGTGTGTGTGTGTGTGTGTGTGTGTGTGTGTGTGTGTGTGATGCCCTAGCCCAAGTCCTGAGACTCAAAAAGAGACAGAAGCAGCATGATACAGAGGAAAGAGCATAGACTTAGAAGTCAGGAGACCAGAGTTCTACTCCACCCCTCTATCACTCCCTACTTGTCTCTACAAGTCTCTACTTTGGGGACCTCACTGTCCTCAACTGTAAAACAAGATGATCTTTACCTCCCTCTCAATGCTGATATTTTATGTTCCAAGGTCTTCCAGCTCTAACATTCAAGGAATCTATCTATCTAAGCTTCTTAACTAACAGATCTGGTCCCATACCCTCTAGCAACAGGGGTTTACAGGTAGGGTTTACCAGAATCACCTGCAGGCAGGGATATTACTTAAGACAAGCAAAGATGAGTGAGAAGGCAGTGTACCTTCCTGGAAAGAGACCGGGTTGGAAGTCTGGGGCCATATAACTCCCACCTCCTGCTTGGGGCTGAGCCATGAAAGATCTGTGTGGTGCAGAGAGCAGGCTTGGAGTCAGATGTGTGCTCATAGGCAAATCACTCCCCCTCTCCTAGTCTTTTTCTTCACCTGCAAAATACGGGGTATGGGAGTATCAGATCAGACAATCTTTAAACCATCCTCCTGTTCTAATGGTGCATGTTTTAAAGACCCTCCCACCACAAGTATTCTCTGATTCTGCGGCAGGGCTCTGGTGGGGTCTCGGGGGTTAAATTGCCATCTCAGAGTGCCTCCGCACTTGGAAAGGTATTAAAGTGGAATTAGCCCCCTGCACAATCCGGCTCTTGTGTCCTCCTGGGAGGTGGTGAGTGGGGTTTCATTGTTTGCAGCAGCAGGATTCTGAGTGAGTGAGACTCTTTATAGAGAGGAGGGTCAGGGCTCAGTCTGCCGCAAGCGACCCCGATAATCCGCCTTGTTTCTTGAAGGAGGATTTACTGGGGGCAACTCCACTTGGGAGCGGCGTCCGGCTGGCCAGAGGAGATTGTGGGGCCACCCTGGGGAGGGCCCGTTGCTATAGCAGGGAGTCAGGCCTGCACATTCCCTCCTACCCCATGGAGAATAGGCCCCTTGGAAAGGAAAATCAGGGATTAATCCAGCCCACAATGGGAGACAGGAAGATGCACCCAGGAACAAATAGGAGTTACAGGCTCCCAAATAATGCCCACTGACCAGGGGAGGAAACGGAGAGAGAATGAGGAGTTGCTGAAGAGATGGTTTATTTTCAATTAACAAAAGGCCATGATGGGGCTGGGAAGAAAGGCCAGAGTCTGGGAGGAGGATAGCCTTGTCTTTGGGTGACTACTGGCTCAGTTCAATAAACATTTAAGTCAAATCGCCCAGCATTTATTGAGTGAGTACTCTGTGCGGATCTCAGTGCTTAGGAATGATATAGAAAGTTTAGAAAAGGCCCTTTTCCTCATAGGAGGGGGAACATAGCCCACTTCTCTATTGCTTTAAGGTAAACAAAATATTTTCCTCACAACCTTCCTCGAAGGCAAGTAATACAAAAATGGTTATCTCCTTTTATAAAGGAGAAAATTGAGGCCCAGGGAGGGGAAGGTCACATGGATATTGAGTACCAAAGCTGGACTTGAGTCCAGGTCCTCAATTCCAAATATCCGGTTCTTTCCACTGCGCCGTGGTACCAGCAGACAAAAGGCAGTCCCCTAACTTCAGGCAATAGTTCATTACCTTCCTCAGCTCCCCTTCCCAGAACCCTCCCCCTCCCCCCTGCTGGGTTATACATGGGAGATGCTCCAAGACCAAACCAATGACACATTTTGTTTATAAAGTCTCCCCATTTTGTTTTATTCCCCATGTTTTTGCAATATAGATAACAGATGACACCCCGAGTATCTGCCACTGCGCAGCAATAACCCAGCAGAGCCTTTCTAGAAGTATTAATAATAGATTGTGTTGATGAGTTTGGAGAAAGTAGCAATAGACCCCCCACTGCAAGGACATTAGCACCACACGCCTAACAGAGCTTCCTTTGCAAATCAGTTGTTAAATTGGCTGCACTGATGGGTTGGCCACAATTGTCTCAGCCCCCACCACTGAATGGGCAAAGGCTGAAGAGTGCTTTACACTGGTCCCAAATAAGCCCCTCCATCTTCACACCCCCCCCCACTATAATTTTCTTGGTGACCAAGGGCAGATGAACCTAGCCAAAGAACTCTTGTCTAAAGAGAATTAATTTAGTCTGAATCCCAGGGATATATAGGAATTACCCTATGAGTGGACTAGGATGGGGAGAAAGGGAGAAAAGAAGATACAGTCTGGACAGCAAGGGAGAATTTGATTTATCTTTTCCCCACCTGAAGCCATATAGGCATAGATTAAATTGCCTTTAAAACCTATAGTGTTAGGGAGGGACTTTAGAATACAGAACTTTCACATGGAGAATATAGCATATTAGATCTGAAAAGCACCTAATAGATATTCTAGTCCTTTCCTTTTTACAGAAGAGGAAACTGAGTAAAGGAGATGCCACAACATAATGTAGGCTTCCCCTGCCCTGAGATCCCAGGGCTCCCAAGGCCCCTAGCCATGGCAACAGAAGTTTGATTCCAAACAAAATGTTTCTGTGACTTGCCCTTGGATCAGAGCAGATTCTGGAAAGGGGTCAAAAAAGGAAAGGAAAAGAAGGAAAACTATCTGAAGTAGGGATTTTCAACCTTTTTTGTGTCTTGGAGTCCTTTGGCAGTTTGATGAAACCTATGGACTCCTTCTCAGAATAATGTTTTTAGATAATTGAAGGAAATGCTGAATTTCAGTGTGAAAATAAAGATGTAATTTTTTGCCCCATTAAAGTTTATAGATGCCCTGAAATCCATCTACTGGGAGTCCATAGACCCTGAGCTAACCCCTGATCTGAAGGCTTAGGAAGAATTCCAGGGAAGAAAAAATAAGAGGGATAGATGCATTCCTAGGGAGGTTTGTGACTGACTCTGCTGGAGCAAAGGAGCCATGAACTGAGCCCCTAAGGAAGCTTCTTCCTTTCTATTTCCTATTTTCTATAGTGGAGAGAGCCTTGGATTTGGAAATCAAGAGACCTGGGTTCAAATCCCAGTTCTACCATTTACTACCTCTGTGACCTTAAGCAATTTCCTTTTGCTTTCTGGCTTCAGTTTCCTCGGTTGTAAAGTGAAGGGATTGAATTAGAATCCTTTTGTTAAGAGGATTTGTTCTGTGAAGTTGGGATTCATTCAAAGCACTGCACTTGAGGACCTAGAGGGCCACATGTGTGGCCTTGAAGGGTGCAGGTTCTTTCCCCTCCCATTAGATTAATCTCGAAAATCACTACCAGTTGTAAATCCTAGGATTTAGACAGCAGGAACCCTCTCAGAATGTGTGTTTCTAATGTCTGGTGCAGGTGGATCTCCTTTCATTTCTTTCATGGCCCTATTCCTTGACCCCACTCCCTTCAGACATCCTAGGTAACAGCTTCCTCAGGGTTAGGATGCCTTTGTCTCCAGCTTTGTCACCCCTATAGGCAAACACATACACTGTATCCTTGGCAGACGTATCCTTTGCATTCCTGCCTACTGAGGGAGGGCACCCGGGTCCATGGCTACCAGTGCCTCACCCCTGGCCCCATTACCACCTTGAGCCCAGCCACACAGCTCTGGCTCAAATTACGACCTTGCCATTATGAATGCCATTGGAGTGCTTCACTTTGATGACAGTTTCTGGGCTCCAGAACAGATTAGGGGAAAATTACAGCCGTAATCTGTGCCGCACAATTGCGGGGCCATAAAGAGGGATGGGAGCGGGGAGGGAAGAGCGATGGCGTTCCCAAAGGTGGCGCACCGCCGAGCAGTGCCAGGGACTTGGTAAATGAAAAATTGTTTTAATTCTCTCCTAGCAGCAATAATTTGATTCTTCATAAATTTTTCCATCAAAGTGTGGTGAGGAAGAGCGGCTGTAAAAACACAGACATGTGACAGTGATAAAAGATAGGGAAGAAGAGTGGTCAGCTGAAGAGGGGGGCAGGAAAGGTGGGGGAGGGATGGAGGGGTGGGATCCCACAGCCTAGCCACAGCTTGGGAGATTCCAGCACTAGCCAGCTTTCGCTGTGTTATAGTTGCATAAGTCTTAGAGCCGGAAGGGAGCTTGGGATAGATTGTTAGAGCGGGAAGAGACCTCCAAGATCATCTAGTTCAGTTCCCTTTGTTTGACAGAGGAAGAAACTCAGACTCAAAGGAAGAGAAGTGACTTACCTAAGGTCACATGGGTAGCATCAAAATCAGGATTCATTCCAAGATCTTCTGATTTCAAACCTGTACTATCTGTATTCCCTGGCCTGTATTCTTAGAAATGGTATTATTTCCAAGAACAGAGGTGGGTGTTTCAAGTTCAGGGCTGATTTCTCACCCTGACTAGCCAAGGCTGGTGTCCAGCAGGATTCATGAGTTGCCTCCCTGGTGCCTGGGCTTCAAGACTCTGCAAGGTGGGGACCCACTTCTCTGCTACATTAGATACTCTGAACTCTCTCACTCAACCCCTTGCTAAGTCAAGGAAGAGCCCTGGATTTACAATTAGGAGACCAAGGTTCTAATCCTGACTCTGACACTTCTTAGCAGTGCATGGCATGGGCACAAGTCACTTCATCTTCTCTGGGCCTCAGTTTCCTCATCTGTAAAATAAGGGAGTTGGACCCGATAATCTCCATGGTCCCTTTCTTAATTAAAATTTTAATCCTCCCCAGCCTCTGAGCTTCATCTAGGTCTATACCTTGAGCTGAGCTTTCTATAGCATTGGACCTCCTTTGAATTTGATAAATCTTTCTTCTCCTTGCATCTGTCCTTGAGATTTTAACATTCACTATTGCTACTTAGGGGGAGGACCCAGAGAATATGGTAGGCATCTACTTATATAATTGGCTTTCTCTGAAACCACTCTGTCTCTTCCTCCCCAGGGGTGTCCTAGGCCCCTTTGAGTCCCAAGCTGCCGGGTTTAGCTACTCTTAGTTCAGGTGAGCAACCCCCAGCCCTACTGCCCCACATAGTCACACAATGACACAGAAAAGCACATTTACACAGTATACGAATGGATATATAGACACACCTCTGTGTGTGTCTTGCATGTACAAATGTATACACACATATAGAGAGATAGGCATACACACATGCTTGAATAAATACACATAGATACATATAGGCACATATGCACATGAATGTATGGCACATGACACTCAAAAACATACTGTGCACATGCACATATATGTTGCTATAAGTACACAAGCACATGTGGACACACAAATATATACATGCATGCATATTCATAGATAGAAGTATAGTTATGCACTAAGGCACCAACACATGCTACTATATATAACCCTAAGCCTCATCACTGACTCCACACAAGCATTCTGCTCAAATTCTACCTGGGCATGGCAGCTGGAGGCCCCAGTTGGTAGAAAAAGGTTAGCTTTGCTGGAAACTAGAAACTCAAGCTTTCTGGAGGTGTGTGTGTGTGTGTGTGTGTGTGTGTGTGTGTGTGTGTGTAGTGTGTGTGTGTGTGTGTGTGTGTGTGTGTGTGTGTGCGCGCGCACGCACACATGCGCGCCTGCCTGCCTTCCCTGCCTTGGTCCAGCCTTGTCACTGTATCTTTCCATCTTCTGCTCCTCCCTCCCTCTGCATAGGAGATGCTGATAACCCCTAGAAATAACCCCACAGCAACTGGGGAACAGGTCACCTTAGGGAAAGCGGGTGGTTAAGGCACCTGCCCCATGACTGAAAGCTGGCCAGGATAGGGCAAGGCTAAAGATTTCCCAAGGGCCAGTTGGCAGATAAGCAGTATCTGTCACCCAGCACGCTTTAAGCAGGGTACCTGCCCTCTTGCTGTCTGCCCTGAGACAAGCCTTCAGCAAACAAACCCACTGGGACCAGGTCTGCTCTCCTTAGGGCCAGCCTGTTGAGCAAATCCCTTGAACCGAACTTAACTCAAACAGCAAATTTCTCTGAGACAGCTTGGGTGCTTCCAGCTCGTAATAAATTAGTTGTAATAAAACAATTACAAACTGTTTGCCCACAAAGAAGCGGAAGCAGAGGGCCCTTTGGCAGCAGGAGGCAGGCACAGGATGAGAAGAAGCTGATGTCCAAACAAACATCTATTAAAGCCAGCCAGTGGAGAGAGATGGGCACTCTTCAGAAGCCTGGGCCAGGGTCAGGGCAAGGGACATGGAGATAACTGTTCTGGGGTAGCAGTTAGTCACTGGGCGTCAAAGTCAATGCCAGATGTCACCCCTTAGGACAGGATGATATCCATCGCAGGAAGCTCAGAGACACTCATTGGACTATTTTCTAGCTATCATTGAAACCTGGCTCTCCCCTCCCCAAATATACAGCCTCCCTGGCCACCCGCTCCAGTTGCAGCTTCATTGATTCCCCTCTTTTCATTGGTTGAGGGAGGGCAGTTAGAATACCTTTTGTTCCCCATTGCCACTTCCAGTTCTCTACTTACTGCCATCACTCACTGCCCCTTCTTTCTTTGAGGTTCATGCTATTAATATCTAACACCCATTAAACATCCTAGTAGCTGTTGTTTACCAACCTGCAGGTCATTTCCCTTCCCTCCTCAACAAGTTGAAATTTTTCTGTCCTCCCCAACTCTAGCCTTCTTTCTAGAGGACTTCAACCTACTTATTGACTCTTCCTCAAACACCCCCAATACCCAGTTTCTCAACCCATTCACTTCCCATGATCCCCTCTTCCACCCCACCTCAGCCAAACACAGAGATCATACCTTTGATCTTGCCATCACCCACAAATGTACCACTTCCATGTTGAAGAATTCTGAAATCTCCTTGTCTGACCATAACTTATTGATTTCCCACCTCTCCCTCTGCCTTCCATCACCAAGCTCTATTTGTTCTACCTCTCCTTCTGCCTTCCATCACCAAGCCCTATTCCTTCGTGACACCTTGCTCTTAAATCTCTTGATACTTCAGTTCTCTCCTAGGCCATCTCTTCTCCACTGACCACTTTCTCCCAATTTCCCTGTCTTGACCCTTTGGCAAACCAGTTCAACTCTACACTGTTCTCCTCTCGAGTTCCTGGCTCCCTTCTCATACCTCTGATTACACCCTGCTAAGCTTCAGCCTTGAATCCCTCCTACCATTAGCTACCTTTTCTCCTAAACACATGTGCTGCTAAATGAAGATGCCAGTTATCTCCACGTCCCACACAACCATTCGGACTGTGTCCACTCCAAATTTGTGTTCCACAACCTCACCTGAGCCCTCACTGCTGCTTCTATGTCACATTTATCAATTCACTTTCATTCCTCCTCAAACCTGCCATAATTCCCACTCCTTTTACTTTCTCAGCTGAGAATCTTATCTCATATTTTACAGAAAAAATTGAGGTTATTCATTGTGAGCTCCCCCTGCTCCCCTCTTCCTCATCTCATCACATCATCTCATCTCTCTTTTGCCGCTATCCCTTCTTTCACCCATCTTACATTCACATGATGAGGTGGCCTTATTCCTTGCCAAGACTAATATCTCTACCTGCACAAGTGATCTCATTCCATCCTGTCTCTTCCAACAGATTGTCCCTTCTGTAATCCTCATTCTATCATGTATCTCCCTATCTACTGACTCCTTACTAGTGCTTACAAATATGCCTTTGTCTCCCCCATCCTGAAAAACAAACCCTCATTTGATCCTTCCATGGCTTCTCTCTCTTCTGCCTTGTGGCTAAACTCCTTGAAAAGTCCACATTTACAATCGGTGCCTCCACTTTCTCTCTTCTCACTCATTTCCTGATCTGGTTTCTGACCCCATCGTTTCACTGAAATTACTCTCTCTAAAGTTACCAATTACCTCTTAATTGACAAACCTAATGGCCTTTTCTCAATATTCTTTCTTCTTGACCTCTCTGCAACCTTTGACACTATTGATCTCTCTCTTCTCCTTGATGATCTCTTTTCTCTAAGTTTTCAGAACATCACTCTCTCTTGATTCTCTGCTTACCTATCTGACTATCCCTTCTCAATGTCCTTTGATGAATCCTCATACAAGTCATGCTCTCAAATGGTAGGTGTCCCAGAGGATTCTCTTTTGGGTGGCAGTCTTTTCTCTCCCTCTATATTTCTTCACTTGGTGATCTCATCAGCGACCATGAATTTAATTACTATTTATATGCTGATGATTTTCAAATCTGCCCTAACCTCTCTGCTGATCTCTGGTCTCACATCTCAATATCCTTTCAGATATCTAGAACTAGTTGTCCAGTAGACATTTTGAACTTAAAAAAAAATGCAAAACTGAACTTCTTATCTTACCCTCTAAACCCTTCCCTTCCCCTTCCTACCTTCCCTATTACTGTAGAGGGCAACACCATCCTCTCAGTCCCTCAGGCTCACAACTTATCTCTCACCACCCCCAACCCCCACCATCATATCCAAACCGTTGCCAGGATTGCCGATTTCACCTTTTCAGCATCTCTTAATTATGCCCCCTTCTCTCCTCTGACCCTGCCCCCCCACTCTAGTGCAGGCCCTTATTACCTGATGTCTGGATTATTGTCATAGCCTGTTAGTGGGTCTGACTGCCTCAAGTATCTCCCCATTCAAATTCATCCTCCATTCAGTCACTAAACTGGTTTTCCTAAAACGCGTGTTTGATCATGTCATACCCCCTCACTCCCACTCAATATAACTTCAGTGACTCCCTATTGCCTCCAGGAGCAAATACAAAATGCTATTTTGGCATTCAAATCCCCCCTCCTATCTTTCCTGTCTTCCTATACCTTACTCCCTACATATTCCTCTATCCAGTGACACTGGCTTCCTGATGGTTCCACATACAAGACTCTCTTATATCTTAGCTCCCTGAGTTATCTCTGGTTGTTCCTCATGTCTGAAATACTCTCTCTTCTCCACTAATACTACTAAACAACCTGACTTTCTTTAAGTCCCAACTCAAAGCCCACCTCCTACAGGAATCCTTCCCTAACCCCTCCTAATTCCAATGCTTTCTTTCTTTTAATTATTTCCTATTATCCTGTATAGAGCTTGTTTTGTATATCTTTGTTTGCATGTTGTCCCCTCCATTAGATGGTGAACCCCTTTAGGACTTTTTGCCTCTTTATATGCCCATCAGTTAGTACAGAGCTTGGATAAAGAAGGTATTTAATAAATGTTTCTTGACTGATTGCCTATCAAATTACTACTATGCAACAGGCATTGTGCTAAATGCTTTACAAATATTATCCTAACCTTCACAACAACCCTGGGAGTAGGTGCTATTAATATCCCTATTTTACAGGAGAAGAAACTGAGTCCGAGAGATGCTAAGTGACTTGCCCAAGGTCACACAGCTTGTAAGTCTCTGAGACCAGATTTGAACTTGTCTTCCTAACTCCAGGCTCAGTGCTCTATCCATTGTATCATGACATGTGTGGGTGAAAGGGAAGGCTTTTCACCCCCTGGGCTGAGGGGCTCCCCTGGCCTTGTACCATGTCTGTGAATCCCTGTCCCACTCTTGTAATGAAACAGTTTCCAAATAAACTTACAATAAGCAGAAAAAAATAAACTTTATTGATGCCTTTTGTTTTGATAGCACAGTCATTTTCAGCAATCTTTCCTCCCTCTTGTCTTCCAAATTTGACACCTGTCTTCCCCCTTGCAAAGAAAATGACTCTCCATAATAACTGCACCTGCCAGCGTATGCACCATCCTTTCCCAGTAGTTTCACATCTCTTTTCTAGGAAGCAGGAGGCACCAACAGCTCCTTTATGGTACTCTAGTGTCCTGGCTGTTTTCTTCCGTGTCCTTCCTTCCATCTTTCTTGGCTTCTACATGAAGTTAAGGCAGGACAATCTACCGACTCCTAGTGCTTCAGATGTTTTAAGGGGCAGGGAATTATTCTCACTTGTCTCTCAGCTCTAAGTGACCCTGAGGCAAGTCTCTAGGAGCCTCCATGGGTCCCACTACAGAACAATTGAATGAGAGCCAGGAGACTCAGGTTCCAATCCTGGCCAGACCCTGCTTCCTAAAGATGTAATTTTGGACAGGCCATTCCCATCTTTGGACTTCAGTTCCCTCACCTGTTAAATGAGGAGTTTGGATTAGATAATCTCTAAAGTCACTTCCAACTCGAATAATAGGTGAGAAGGCCAGAGCTCAAGGAACAAAGACCCTCCTACCTTGGATCAGGGCCCAAGAAGCCCATGGGGCACATGCTCATCTATCTATCTATGTATCTATCTATCTATCTATCTAATTATATATATAGCTCCCTTTCTTCACAGAGTAGAAGGAAGAGGAATGAGCAATGATTAGATACCTACTGTGTGCTGGGCACTGTATTAAGTACCCAAAAAGTATCTATGTATGTACATATATAATATATATCATATATATGTATATATAGCTATCTGAATATTTTTTACCTACCTACTATGTGCCAGGCACTGTATTAAGTACTTTATAAATATTTTCTCATTTGAGGAAATGAGGTTTCTATTATAGGAAGGATAGATCAAGGTTCCAGTGTCTATTGAGGGGTGACCTCTGTAGGGGTAGGGTTTGAGGGAGGGGGCCAAATGAGCAGACCCACCCTGGTCCCTTAGCAACCACTACAGCCAAGGGCTCTGTCCCACTTAACAGGGTGGAGAGATCCACCCTGTATCTGAAGCCTTCCTGTCCCCCCTACTCCCCAACAGACTTTTTGCAGCCAAGTGTAGCGGCTGCATGGAGAAGATTGCACCTACAGAGTTCGTGATGCGGGCCCTTGAGTGTGTGTACCACCTCAGCTGCTTCTGCTGCTGCGTGTGCGAGAGGCAGCTTCGGAAAGGCGATGAATTTGTGCTCAAGGAGGGCCAGCTGCTCTGCAAGAGTGACTACGAGAAAGAGAAAGACTTGCTCAGCTCTGTGAGCCCGGATGAGTCAGACTCTGGTGAGTCCCTAGCCTCCTACCTCTGGGAAGAGCTGTGGGCTGGTGGGGGTGGAGAGGATCAAGGGGCAGGGAGAGGGTCAGTCTTGGTAGGAGGGAGGACAGGCCTACCAACCTATGGTCCTCCATGACTCTCAAACCCAACGACTCAGACTGTTCATAGGCCACATTCTTAGGAGAGCTGCTCTGAGTCTGGAAGCACAAGTCTAGCTACCCCCTTCAAATCACTAGGATCTGCCTTCCGTGGTATAACAGACTTGTTCTCCCTGAAAAACCCATTGTCAGATTCCTCACTCTCATGACCTCATAGTGCCATAGGAGGGTAACATTCTCTCAATATAGCACACCAGGCTCTGTGGTCCGGTAGTTAATTCCTTATTGTTGTTGAGTCATTTTAATCTGACTCTGACCCCGTGGATCATAGCACATCAATATTGTCCATGAGGTTTTCTTGGCAAAGATACTCTAGTGGTTTGCCATTTCCTTCTCCAATTCCATACCTACTGCTGAGCTAATGATGGGCTTGGGAGAAAAAGGACTTCCCTCTCTTTTGGTTAGAGGCCCAACCATTCAGGGACCTGCCACTGGCCACAGAGCAGCGGAAAGCTGACTGCCTCTCAGGACAACTCACTCTAAGGCTAGTTTCCCTGGACTTCTGCCTTGGTCAGATCAGATGGATCTGTGTCCATTTTGGGGCAACGCATTTTTGGAAGAGCAGTGACAAATTGATGCAGCAGTCAGGATATGGTTGCTCCAGCCTCTCCACTGGTTGAAAGTTTGCCTAGGTAAGGAAAAATGTAGGAGAAACATGATTTTAAGTATTTTTTGAGATAGTCAAGGAGATTAGCTCCTTTATAAGGAGAATGATTTCACTTCACATTAAGAATATTCTAATAATGAAAGCTCCCTGACATTAAAACTGATTTTATTGTGTGGTATTGAGTTTCCTATCAACAAAGATCTTTAAACTTCATTTCAGTGGCACAGTAGAGGGAACTTGTATCGGTTGAGAGGAGGGGGATTGAAGGGGCATTGGATAAGAGGCCCCTGTGGAAGCCTACCATCTTGAGAGTCTGAGGCCTGTGGAGGGCACACACACATACAATAGGAGGAGAATGACAGAACTGAACAAAGGGAAGTATGGAGCAGTGTGAGACACACTGGCCAGCTTGGTCTTCAGGAGCTAAGAGCGTGTAAAGAAGTAACCAGAGGGAGGGCTAATCTAAGACTTCCTGAGAGAGGTAGACCAGCAGCTTTGATTTAAATCAGTTGATGGTTGTAATGTGCCAGGTTGCAGAAAGAAGACTGCTCTCTACTAATATCAAAGGTTCATATGTGAACAGGTTAAGAATGGGAAATAGGAGACATTCTGAGCCAACTCTCAAAGAGATCAATTCTATATGTAAAAAGGGGGAGGGGAGCAGAAGCTGCCTGGGCATATGTTTCTCTCTAACATATCTACTCAAAAGAGCAAGAGTATTGACTCAAGACTCAGCCTAGTGACTTATTTAGGTGTTTTATTTCTCTGGACTTGAGTCTTCTCATCCGTAAAATAAATCAGACTATTTCACTATTTTATCGTTGTTTTTTAGTACCGTCTGACTCTTTGACTCCATTTGGTGTTTTCTTAGCAAAGATACTGGAGTGGTTTGCCATTTCCCTCTCCAACTTATTTTACAGATGAGGAAACTGAGGGCAACAGGGTTAAGTGACTTGCCCAGGTCACACAGCTAGTAAGTGTCTGAGGCCAGATTTGAACTCAGGAAGATGAGTCTTTCTGACTCCAGACGTGGTGCTCTATCCACTTCATCACCTAGCTACCCATAAGACCCCTAAGGTCATTGTCCAGTGAAAACTAAGACCTATGTCTTGTCTCAGATCTCCTGTTTACTATCTGTCTGACTTCAGTTAAGGAACTTAAGCTTCTTAAACTTTGGTTTCCTCTGTAAAATTGGGTTACTAACTTTGCCCTGCCAACCTCCCAGAGGTGTTGTGAAGATCAAGCGAGGTCATGGATGTGAAGCACTTTATAGATTGTAAATGAGCATTATCATATCCATTATATTAATCCCTGGCTCCAGAACCTGATCAGGACAGACCTTTACTACTGCTAGCCCCCAGAAGGAACCCAGGAAACAGATGTGCTGATTCTAATATCTAGCCCTGCTTTCCCTTCTCTACCCTCCAAAGTCTAAGTTCTATGCTTCTTAAAGGCTATTATATATATATATATATATATATATATATATATATATATATATATACACGCATATATATACACACACATATATGTATGTATACACACATATTCATATATAAATATACGTACACATATACTCATACATATACATGTACATACACACATGTGTGTATATGACATATATCACATATATATCTATATCTGTATGACCATAGATGATCAAGAATAAGTGGTATTTCCTTAAGGTTTTCAGAGCACTTTCCTCACAACAGCCCTGTGAGGTAGGTAGGCCTTTGCTTTACAGGAGCTTAAGAGAGAGCTTTATGACTTGTCAGCGGTCATTCAGCCAGGAAGTGTTGGAGCCAAGACTCAAACTCCTATTTTCTGACACTGAGTCTAGTCTTCTACTAACTAAACCATGATTTGGAAAGAACATACATTCTCTGTGTCCATGTCACATGTGCATGTGTGTGAACATCTTCTAGACTATGGACTCCACATGGGTAAGAAGAGTCTTTCATCTCTCTATTTTCCCCCATGAAGGAGCACAGGTTTCTGTATCTGTCAGTCATTTGTCAAGTCTCAATCACTCTACCTCTGGCATTGTCTCTTCTCACTTACACTGACGCTACCCTAGCTCAGCCCTTATCACCTCCTGCCTGAAATATTGGGACAGCCTCCTAATTGGTCTCTCTGCTTCTTCACTCCTTTCTCCAAATGCACTGAGACACAGCTGACAAAATAACTTTCTAAGATATGGGTCAGAACATGTCACTGATCGACTCAAAAGTCTTTAGTGATTCCCTACTACTTCTAGTACAAAATATAAACTCTTCAACTTCATACCTAAGGCTTTCCACAGTCTGGTTCCTGCTTCCCTTTCCAGATCATTTCATATTATTCTCCTTCACACATTCTGTGTTGCATTTAAACTGGCCTCAATATTTCCTAACTCAGTATTCCATTTCCCATCTCAGTACCTTTGCACAAGCTGTGCCTGGAAGGCAATTGATATTGTAGCTGAGTGCCCCTTGCTGTCACCCCAACCCCCAAGAGAATGCATAGTCCTTGAGGCAAGAATTATTGTTTTGTTTTTGTATCCCAGTACCTAGCAATTTTAATAAATATTAACTTAATTGCATGTGATGGGAGGGCAGGGATGAAGGACATATTTTAAAGGGAGTTTTTGCTTAGGATGTCTCACATTTCTCAATTTACTTCAATTCCCTGCCCCCCACCCCACTCCATCTTCAAAACCAAGCTGTATTCTTCATTTTCTTCTTTTAAGCCACTCCCACATCTCTGTTTACTGGAAATTGGCTCTAGAGATGCTCTCCACTGTCATCATATACTAAAATAAACATGTCAACTTCCCTATTCCAGTTGAGGAAGCTCAAAACACAAGCTCAAAAGCCTGGGATCTTCCATTACAATCTCTTCTCCCCACCCTTGTCAAGTCTTGTCAATTCTGCCACTACAGGATGAGCCCCCTTCTCTCACCTCACACTGCTACCACCCTAGTTCAGGCCCTCATCACTTCTCATCTGAGTTATTGCAGTCTATTCCTAACTGATAGCCTAACCTCTAGTCTCTTCCTTCCAACGCACCTACAGATGTATTTCCTGTTGTAAAGGCCTGAACACATCTATCTTCTGCTCACATATATTCAATGATTCCCTATTAGGATCATAGATATCTAAAGCTTGGAGAAATCTGAGAGGTCATCTCATCTGACTCCTCATTATACAGACGAGGAGCCTGAGGTCCAGAGAAATGTGCCCATGGTTACACGGGTAGTAGATGACAGAATTCAGAACTCAGGACCTAGTTCAGCAGTCTTTCCATTAGAGAATAAAATGCAATTTCCTTAATTCAGAGTTTGTCATAATTTGCCCCTAACCCATGAGTCTCTCCTCCTACTGTTTGCCTCCACATGCTCTCTGCTCTAGCCATATTAAGGGGCTGTGCCCCTCATTTTCTGGCATCCTTGACCTTGCCCACATTTCTCACTCTGCTCCAAATCTCTCTCTGTCCTCTCATCCCTTCAATACCCAACTCAAATATCACTTCCTTCATGATACACAATGTTTAACACAGTGCCTGGCACATAGTAGGTGCTTAATAAATATGTATTGATTAATTGAAAGCTGCTCTGATGTCTTCAGCTATAAATTTATGTGTTTGAATATATATGTGGGTTTCTGTATTGATGTGTGTTCAAATCTGCATGTGTGTATATATATATATATATAATATATATATAGTCAGTCAATAAACATTTATTAAGCATCTACTATATGCCAGGTGGGGCATTTAGGTGGATAGCACACAGGGCCTGGACTGAAGAAGACCTGAGTTCAAATCTGGATTCAGACACTAGCTTTGTGACCCTGAACAAGTCACTTAACCCTGTTTGCCTCAGTTTCCTCATCGGTAAAATGAGCTGGAGAAGGAATTGGCAAACCAGTATCTTTACCAAGAAAACCCTAAATGGGATCACAAAGGGTTGGATATGACTGAAATGAAATGAAATGAAATAACTTCAACAACATGTTCCAGGCAATGTGATGCAATTATGAAAAAACAAAAGATAGTTCCTGCTCTCAAGAAGCTTACCAATAGGGGGAAAACCTCACAAAAATGCTCCAAGTGGTGGGGTGGGAGAGGAGATGGTACCCAACCAATGGTGGATCATGATGGAGAAGCCAATCAGAGAAGTCTCAAAATAGTATAACCAGGAAAGAAATGAGGAGATGCCTGAACTGGGCTTTCACCTTCAGCCTCCAATCAGAGGCAGAAGATAATGGGGAGGGAGAGTAGCAAGGAGATGAGAGCTTGCAGGATGAGGAGGTTTTCCCAGTAATGGAGCTTCCTGAGGTAGGCTGGCAAAGTCGGAGAAGTCCCAGAGTTGTGCAGCCAAGTGAGAAATGTATGACAGTATAGATATGTACATGGATGTATGAATATATATTGTGTTATGAGATAGTAACTTATAGATGATAGATAAAAACGTGATCTTATGAGGGGAGAGTTTCTGACATAATTACAGGTTCTTGATACAGTGACATTATTTGTGCAAATGAATTTATTGTCTATATGAATGTGTGTCTTCCCTGTCAACTATCTATTCCTCTAGAGTTTTTACAGAAGCCCCTGTGGCTTCCCTTTGGGTATCTTGGTCTCTGACTCTGATATTGGAGGTAGGGAGGGGTTGACTTTAGCCCTTGGGGGTAAGGGGAGGCCATGATGAACTAGTACAGTTGGAAGAGTTTAAGTCTTGAGTTTAGGTTCTGCCTCTGATGCGTCACAGCTGTATGACCATGGTCAAACCATTTCCTCTCTCAGAGCCTCAGTTTCCCATCTGTAAAATGTAGATAATAATGTTTTGTGCTACTCTCTTCCATGGAGTGGTGAGAAGGGTATTTTGTGAGGGAATTAGAGTTATTAATATTCTTCTACTCCTCATCTCAGATAGAGAAATAAACTGAAATAGTAGATTGACCAATTGGAGCCCCGGTCTCAGGGGACCAGGGAGTTGCCTCTGAAGCTATATCTAGGACTATGGTGGCTTATTAGAGTGGGCCTCTGCTTGGATCTGCCTTTTCCTCCTAGAGGGCTTCAAAGGCTCCTAACTATGTGTCCAATGTGTTGTCCACAGTGAAAAGTGATGAGGAGGATGGTGACGTGAAGCCAGCCAAAGGCCAGGGCAGCCAGGGCAAAGGCAGTGATGATGGAAAGGATCCTAGGAGGCCAAAGCGGCCCCGGACCATTCTCACCACACAGCAGAGGAGAGCATTCAAGGCCTCTTTTGAGGTCTCCTCCAAGCCCTGTCGAAAGGTGAGTCCTCTCAGGAACCTCTGCTCTGTCAGTAACAGAGACTGCCTCTTCCTTCCTGGTCATACTCCCTCCCATCCTGACCTGGGAGAATGTCCCCTCCTCTCCAAGAATCCCTGTGTTCCTGGAGCTGGAGGAACCTAGAAGTTGGCTCTCTCTTTCTAAGCAATCAAGGTGAGACAGTCCTGAACATGAGGTCAGGAGACCTGGGTTTGAATGCTGACTCATATATAACAGTTGTGTGACCTTAATTAGGCAAGTCAAAAATAAAATAGACTGCCTGAGATAGGAACTTCCATGCTTAGAAGTTCTCAGACTGAGGCTGTAAGGAATATTTTAGAGAAGATTCATGCTGCGGTATGGACGAGATGCCCCCAAGCAAGGATCTCGGGGGTCTAAAAAAGAGGAAACAAGATCACAGATCACTGCCTTCAAATATTTGAAGAATTGTTATGGGGAAGATGTATTAGATTTGTTTTGTTTGTTCCAAGAGGGCAGAATATTCGCTCCTCTAACTAGCGGAAAATCCCACCTGATAAGAAGATTCAACTTCTGGAAGCCTTCCTGAGGCCACATTTCTAGATCTCTTTCTGGCTCTTTCCAGATGAAGGTTTATTTCTAGTAAGAGAGGCTGAGTCAACTTGGGGCCATTCCGGGAGGTAAAAGGCAGCTTCGGGGTGGGGTATAGAGGGAGCTGACTGGGGCTTCCTCTCTCCCTGAGCAGGTCAGAGAGACACTTGCAGCTGAAACAGGGCTCAGCGTCCGCGTGGTCCAGGTGTGGTTCCAGAACCAGAGAGCTAAGGTGAGTAAGCGACCATTTAATCTTTACTTCTCAGCTCCCCTCCCACTTCTCCCCTCTGGTTCAGTGTGCTTCCCCCTCCAGCAGCCAGGGCCAGTGGGGAGTTGGGTGGTGGCTTCATCTCCCCTGACATGGCCTGTCTTCCTTTTGTGCAGATGAAGAAGCTGGCAAGAAGGCATCAGCAGCAGCAGGAGCAGCAGAACTCACAGCGGCTGGGGCAAGGTGTGTGTGTGTGTGAGTGTGTGTGTGTGTGTGTGTGTGCATGTGTGTATGTTGTATGTGTGTGCTTGTGTGCGTGTGTGTGTGTGTGGTCTCCTGGTGCTGCAGGGATAAAGAGACCATGGTTTAAGGTCATGCCAAGCCAAGCAATAGCCTCTTCTATTGGAAAAAGAACGGAGGCTGAGGGGTGACATGATCAGAATGTGTACATTTATCAAGGGCCCTGTTTCTCTGAACCACAGTTCCTAGAAATAAGAAGATAAATTGCAGGTCAGTTCTATCCAGCTTCGAATGTACTCAGCAGCACCTCTCCAGAAAGGTGGTATGCACTGAGAATATTAGGAAGCTTAAAAAGATAAGTAAGGCTTCTGAATAGGGTACGCAATAGCTGCCTATTAAAGTGTTAAGGGTGTTTGGGACGCAGCCCTGACTTCAGAAGTGAACATAAGATTTAAGGACTTAGTGCTGGAAGGAATGCTAGAAATCATGTAATCCAGGAGCTCTTGACTCAGGGTCTCTGAACTTGTTTTAAAAATATTTTTTAAATGATTTCAATATAATTGGTTTTTTAAAAAATAATTCTATGTATTTTATTTTATGCATTTAAAAACACTATTAGAAGAGGGTCCATAGGCTTTATCAGACTGTCAAAGGAGGGATCATACAAAACAGATTGAGTATCCGTGATCCCATCCAACACCATTCCCCCATTTTATATTTGAAGAAAATGGGGCCCAAAGAAGGGAAAGAACTTGTCCATGGTCCCATAGCTAGTAAGTAGCAAAGCTAGAATTTGAACCCAGACCCTTAGGGTTCCAATCTGATGCTCTGTCCTTTCCTTTCCTCTGGTATCCACACTTGAGGCTAGGATGGATGATTTGGTGTTCTCTGGTGGGAGGAGTGCAGAGGTCTGTAGAATGTCTGCACTATGAAGACTTGAAGGATGGGCTAGATCTGATAAGGTGAATTTAATCAGGATAAATGTAAAATCCTACCCTTGGGTTCAAGTAATCAACTACCTAAGTATGGGACAGGATGGGTGGAGGAAGCATAGTGGGTCAATAGTTTCCTTGAAAAAGATCTGGGAGCTTGCAAGCTTACTAATAAGTTGATAGTATAACTCAGCAGCTAACAAAACTCCTTTAACAGGTTGCCTCAGCAGAGATGGGGGTTGGGGGTGGGGATTGGTAATGTCCAAAAGGATGGAAAGGAAAGTTTTCTGCCCTGGTTAGGCCCTATATGGAGTATTGTGTTCCATACTGGGTGTCACATTTTAGAAAGGACATTGACCATCTAGAGCAGGGGTCAGAGACCTGTAGCCTTTAGGCTACATGTGGCCTTCTAGGCTCTTGAGTGTGATCTTTTGACTCAGTCCAAGTTTTACAGAACAAATCCTGGAGACTACCACATTATGAATTAGTTAATGGGAGATAGTTTGCCTGGAGAAGAAAAGACTTATAAGGAATATTATAGGTATCTTCAGTTAGCTGAAGGGCTTTCATAGGAAAGAGAGATTAGACTCCTGCTTGGTCCCAGAGAGCAGAACTAGGGCCAGTGGGCAGAAGTTGTAGAGATGGACTTAGGCTCCAAATAAAGAAAAATTATCAACTAGAATTATCCAAAAGATCCTTGAGAGCTAATGAGTCCTCCATATTTTGGAAATCTTCAAGCGAAGGCTAGATAGGTCCTTGTCAGAGATGATGTAGAGGACATTTTTGTTTGGGCAGAAATTCAATTGATAGATACCTTCTCAGAGGCCTTTCACCTCTGAGATTCTGTGTCCCCAGTATTGAGATTGTTAAATAGTTCTGGGAAAGGAGCTGAAGCTCTTGTCTGAAGTGAGGTTCTGTATCTCTAGAAGTGAGGGACATGTTGGACTCTCTTCATGAGAATGACCACAAATGGGGGTCTCTCTGTTCTCCCTGAATCAAACTCTAGAGGCAGGATCCAGGATCAGAATCTCATCAAAATTGATCAAAAAAAATAATGAATGCTCATTATGTGTCAGTCTTTATACTGGATGCTGGGAATGTGAAGACAAAAGTGAAATATACCTGCCCTCAATGAGCTTACAATCTATTTCATTGCCTAGTATTCTCCCCTGCTTTCTTGCTAACAGCAAGTTTCAGTGTCTCTGGTCCCACTGGTTCTTGTACAGCCCTAGGCATATGTTCTGGGGAAGGGGAGACAATGAAGGATCTTTTCATGTCCCTACAGAGGTCCTGTCTAATCGAATGGAAGGAATGATGGCATCATACACACCACTGGCCCCACCCCAACAGCCCATTGTTGCCATGGAACAGAGTACCTACGGTAGCAGTGACCCTTTCCAGCAGGGCCTCACGCCTCCTCAAATGCCAGGTGACCACATGAACCCCTATGGTAAGCCACCAGCCCCACTGCCCTGTGGCCCCAGGGTACCCTAGCCCCTCCCAATTAGGTCCCAGGCCCCATGTCCTCTGTCCTCCATATCCTGGGATCCTGGTCCCCCACCAGGGCCCATGTTTCTGAGTGCCTTAGGGCCGCCTAGCCCCACCTCCTTTAATTTCCCATGATTCTGGCCTTACCACCAGGTTCCCCAGGAAAAGAATCCCTAACCCACCCCTGTCCTTCCCCCACCCCCAGTATCGTACTTCATATGTTACCTGGGAGCAAAAATTAGAGACCAGCCCACCCTCCCTTTACCCCTACCCCAAACCAGACCACTCCAATTCAGCAGTAAATAAGTCAGACCTAGTCCATCTTCTCCTGATAGCAGTAAAAGAATCAGGACTGCCCCTCCCCCTCTCCCATTCTGTGCCGTGGCATGGGCTTTCCCTGGATCAGGCTCTGGGGGCTTCCTTGGGGCTGGAGGCTTGAACCTGGCACTTTGGAGGAATCTTGGGAGGGACTCTTGTTGGGAGGCAGGAGGGGCTCATTTCCTAGTACCACAGGTGTACCAGAGGTCACAAGAAGATAAGAGAGAGAAAAGGGATTCATCTGGGTGTGAGGAGGGCTCAGAACTTCTCTTGGGGAATGTACAGGAACATGGAGACCTCTCTTAGGTCTCCTGATGCCCCTGGACCAGTAGAAGAGATGTCACATGTTCAGGAACCTGTGGGATGGCAGGCCCTGGTCATCTAATCTTTTCCACCTCTACACAGTTGGGTGGCCAGGGGCCCATGTGGTTCTATACTTGCTGGGAAGGGGTCCCTAGGGCCAAGGTCCAGGGCTCTGACCCAATGTCTGCTCCTTAGGAAACGACTCCATTTTCCACGACATTGACAGTGATACCTCCTTAACGAGTCTGAGCGACTGTTTCCTGGGCTCATCCGACGTGGGCTCCCTCCAGGCACGAGTAGGGAACCCCATCGACAGGCTCTACTCCATGCAGAGTTCCTACTTCGCATCCTGAGAGAAAATGGAGCCCCAGGGCTGGCTGGAGGGTAGAAGAAGTGGGCAGGCCAGCTGTGCTGCCAAGACAGACTCAACAGCCATATGGTGCCCAGCCCTCCCAGCTGCTGTGGCTCCTGCAGCCCCTGGCCCAGCCCATGTGGCTCCCGAAGTTTCCAGCCCATCTTCTGTGGCTCCCAGCTGGGCTGTCCCAAACAGGGGCATGGAGGAGCCTGGGCCCAGGGGCTTTTCTGGCCGATAGAGACCTCTCACCTTAAAGGAGCCCCCAGGCAGGGCACATGGACAGACTGGCCACCTGCCCCTCTGCCTTCCCCCCAACACTCTCCTCTGGCCTCAGACCCCTCCCGGAGGGCTTCCTCTTCCTCATCCCAGTTGTCCTCATCCTCCTCTTCCCGGTCTTTTTTTGGAAGCTTAAATTCGATATATTTTTTTAAAACCCCTCCCCTCATGAACGACACCTGCTGTGGCCCTGCCCCCCAGCAAAGGCCCTGCTCCCAAGAGAACCCCCTTTCCTGGCAGAGGCCCCACCCTCACTGCATGCCCCAGAACTCTTAATTGTGGACAAGTTGCCAGTTAGCCTGTGAGAAGTGAACGTATCTGTGACTCGTGGCTTGGTTTCTTATCTCTACTTCCTCCTCTTCCTCCTCCTGCCAGGGTCAGGCCTGGCCAGGGCAGAGGCTGGCATGCTGGGTCAGAGAAGTCTGGGCTTCCAGGCTTTCATTTGGAGCTAGCACTGGGTCTGTATCCTGTAAAGTTGCCCTTTTAGGGGCAGAACAGAGATGGGAGATGGGGCAGGTTCCTGGCAGGGGCATTTCAGAGGTGCTTTCCCTCCCCTTCCCGTTCCTCTCCCCTATCTCCAACAAAGCTTCACCTTTGAAAAAGCCTGCCTTGCTTCCAGAAGGCTACTGGGACATTGTGTGTGAGAACTGGTTCCCCTAGGCACTGGCATCCCTCTTCTCTAGGTCTAGAATGTTAGAGCTGAAAAAGACCTAAGAGTCATAGCCCAGCCCACTTCATTTTACAGAGGAGGAAACTGAGACCCAGAGATGAGAAGGAACTTGACCATATAGAGAGTGAGTTGCCCAGTAGGCCTCAAGCCCAGATATTCTTGACACCCTGTACCACATTGTCTCCCCTTCCTCAATTCACAGTGGGGAGGAGACAGGAGGGGTGGTGGTGTCCCAGGGACTTGTCAGCGTATGGGCAGTGTTAAAGGACGGGAACCTGGAGGGAGGTCCGTGGGAGGAGAGGTGGACTTAGGCTACCTGAGATCACTGGGGATTGGTGATGGAGGATCTGGAGGGCTCACTCCAAAGGAGCGCAGCTTTTTCCTTTGCCTCCCCTTCTCCTTGCACCATCTCCTCCTTTTTCACAGCTCACAGTTTATGAACTGTTTCCTCAGTTTACAAACATGAAATAAAGTTCCTGGCCCCTAGGGAGGAATATCCCAGCGGGGAAGGACCCTGGGAGCTACAAAGAGATGAGTGATGACCTCACACTCAGCCCACCTTTGTCCAGCGAGGAGAAACTCAATTTAGAAACAACAGGGAGGGGCCTCCAAGATCCTTGGCAAGTAGAAGGGTCTATGAGGATTTGAAACAGGTCTCCTTCCCATCAGCCTCTACCTGTCTGCCTGATATCTAAGAAGAGGAGTCCGGGAGGAATGGGGCAGAGTTAGGGGACTGAGGAGTATGGGAAGGGAAGGTACAAGCCACAGCTCTGAGGAAGGGCAGTGTCACATTTTTTTTTCACTGAATTCTTCCAGCCTGGCATGGAGAGAGTGCTAGAAAAGGGAAAGGTAAATCTTGTGGCTTGGGTATTGCAGGCCTCAAACTACCAGACAGTGACAGAGAAGAATGAGCCAGCTTGGAGGACAAAGAAAGAGACATATTCTTCAGGAAGAAACCTGGGGGACAGGGAGAAACCTGGGACACAGAACCTCGGAACTGGAAGGGACTTCAAAGGACCTCTAGTCCAGCTCCTTTCTGAACTTCACTACCTCCTCCTTATTAGGAAATTTTACTTTACATTTTCCTCATTGTAATTTCCACCCATTGCTCCTAGTTCTGTTGCCAAACAGGAGAATTTAATTCCTCTTCTAATGAGAACATTTGAAGTACTTGAAAATAGCTATTGTCTCCCCTTTCCCCTCCCCTTTCTCAAATCTTCAGACTGAAAATCCCCGGTTCCTTCAGTGGATCTTTCCATGGAACGGTCTCCAGTCCCCTCAGCATCCTGTTCACCATCCTCTGAATGTGCTTGTCAATGACTCTCCAAAAATGTGGCATTCTGAACCAGATACAATACCCATGTGGAATCTGACCACAGCAGAGGGCTATGACCTCCCTCTTTTTTCAACACTGGGCTTCTCTTTTATGTGGTGTTAGGAGGAATTAGCCATATTGCCTACTCTGTCACTGACTTATATCGAGATTGCAGTCCAGTAAATCGCAGCAATCTCTTTACACACACACACACACACACACACACACACACACACACACACACACAGACGATTAACCACCTCTCCTTGTGCTGCACTTCGGAAGCTGATTTCTTTTTAACCCCAAAAGGAACTTTACATTTCTATTAAATTTCATCTTATTAGATTTGGCTCAGTGTTCTAGGTTTTTTGAGGTCTTTTTTGGATACTTTCCTCTCCCTCCCAGCTCTGCCAGCTTCCAGTTTGATCATTTACTGATTCATTCAGATTACCGGTTCAGATCACTTGGCCCTTGGCATACCAAGGCCAAGCATAGAGCTCAAGGGTATTCCACCAGGGACCTCCCTGAAAGGGGACATCCATTAGTGACGATTCTCTGGCTTTTGTCATTCAACCAGTTTAAAATCCGAGGTGTACTGGCATCCAATCTTTTGTCAAAGATTTTGGGGAAAATCCAAGACCACTATACCTATGACATTGCCCTAATCCACTCATCTATTAATCTTATAAAAAAAAGAAAAGAAAAGAAAAGAGATGTCAGATATGGCCTATTCTTAATGAATCCCTGCAGACTCCTTATCTAAAAACTCAATTCAACAAACATTTATTAAGCACCTATAACATACTGTGCTAAGCACTGGGGATACAAAGAGGAAAAAAAATGACCAACAGTTCTTGCCCTCATGGTGATTACTTTCTAGTGACTCATAAACCAATCTTTTAATAATATATTCTAAAATTTTGCTAGCAATTAAATTTAAGACTACTGCACTACAGTTAACAGATCCTAACCTTTTCCCTTTAAAAAATAGAATATTTGCCGGCCTCCAGGCTTGTATAGCTTTCTCATCTTCCCAGATCTTTTAAAAATCACCAACAGTGACTCAGTAATTCTATCCTACAGGTCTTTCAGCACCCCTTCTGGGCTTTGTAACTTGAATCCAAGGAGAGCAGCTAGATACTCTCTTTAAAAAAATTAGTGGTATCTTTGTTTTTAAATCACTTTCATTTCTGAATATACCTCTCCCCATTCCCTTTACAGTAGACTAGACTTTGAAACAAGGAATTAAAAAGAAAGAGGGAAAAAGCAATTCTGTAGAACTAATTTATCAATCTATTGACAGTATACACAAGTTCTGAACCTGGGATCTGGACAACCTGAGTTCAAATCCAGCCTCAAATATATAACTAGCTGTGTGACCCTGGGCAAGTCACTTCACCTCTGTCTGCTTCCAGTTCCTCCACTATAAAATGGGTTTAATAACAGCACTTATCTCTCAGGGCTGTATTTGTGAAACACTTAGCACAGCTCCTGGCACATAGTAGGTGCTTAATAAATGTTTGTTTCTTTCCTTCCAGTCTCTCAGGTCACCTAAGGATAGGAGGCTCTTCTTTTTTTCTAGAGCTGCTAAACTTGGTCATTGTTATTAGACAGTATTTATTTTGGCAGTTTTGTTCTTTGGCCAGGTACTCTCTGATCATCCTGCTCATCTTGAGTTCCAGCTCCCTGCTAACCATTTTTGTTACATTCTTCTTAGGTTATTGTTCTTGGTAGAAAAAAAAAATCAGTAAAGTAAGCTCTGCTCCCCCTTTGTTGTCTATTATCATCCATTTCTTCCTGAGTAGACTTGGATCCTATCCCAACCTGAATCATCTTCATGCTCCTAACAAAGCTTTATAAAAAGCCTTCATCCCTCTTTTGTGTTGTCCTTTGCTTTCATCACCAGTCTTAGCTCATTTGGGATTTTAAGGCTTGTGACTCTATTTTTGCCCAACTATATTATTCTTTTGTACTCATACTCAGGTAGCTGTCCTTGCTTCTGAGAGTTATAGGATCATAGATTTTGTATATCCTATAACTGAAAGGGAACATAGAGGCCAACCCACTCATTCTACAAATTAGAAAACTGAGATCCAGATAGTTAAAGGGACTTGCCCAAAGTCATCTAGGTGGTAAATGACAGGTCCCTTAATTCCTAAATTAGTAAGAGTATCACACTTCTATCTTCTATACAGGGTTTTTAAGATGTAAGATAGTTTATGAGCTCCCTATGATCCACATTAGTCTCTAGACATTTCTTCTTTTCTCCTTCATCCGAATTATTTTTCGTTTTGTCTTCAAAATATTCTTAAGAACTTCCCATTTCTCTAGGGATGACTTCCCTGGCCTGGGACATGGTGGCAGAACTAAAAGACAGAAAAAAAAGGA
Organism: Potorous gilbertii; assembly: GCA_028658325.1. Classification (NCBI taxonomy): domain Eukaryota; kingdom Metazoa; phylum Chordata; class Mammalia; order Diprotodontia; family Potoroidae; genus Potorous; species Potorous gilbertii. The sequence continues at coordinate 329,823,644 of CM053769.1, read as the reverse complement.
AGGAGAGGCTTAGGAAGAAATTCGATGATTCAGATAAGGAAGATACCAAGGGTCTGGGACAAAAGACCTGGGACACAATGCTTTCCTTGGCATGGACAGACAGAGCTGCCTTGGCATACCCTGATCAGCCAGGAATCCAACACAGCCTTGAGAGTCTGGCTTCAAATTAAGCAACACAACCTCTTTAGCTATTTGCCCTGTCTCCACATTTTGCCAGATCAGACCTATCCTGGAGTCTGGAGTCACTTTCATATATCTTTTGAATGTAAGCTAGGTTTTTGGGGAACTCAGCCGAGACATCAGGATGGCACTTGTAGGCATTTCCCTAAGATCAGAACATTTAAAGCTGGAAGGGACCTCAGAGGTTAATTAGTCCAATTCCCCCATGTTACAAATGAGCAAACAGGCTTAAAGGGCTCAATTTGGGTGAGGACCCACAGGTACTAAGTAGCCAAGCCCAGGTCCTCTTTCTCCAAATGCTCTTTCCACCACATCATATTCCTAGTTCTAGTCCCATTGAGGCCAGGGACCCACTCTTTTCTCAGTCTCTGCTGAGAGATACAACCAGAAGAATGACCTCAGTCAGAATGAGGTGGCAGAACCCATGTGGTGTGGGGTTGGAGTCACATCTTTCCCTATTCTGAGTCTTGTTCTTGCCCAGGCCTGAGCCTTAGCCCTTCTCCCTGAGGATAGACCTATGGAAGAGAGAATCAAATTGCTGTCAGGCTAAGAGACCCTTCATCTCCTAGTTCAATATTCTCCTTTCATAGAGGAAAAGGTTGAGTACAATAAGAGTATGGATTTGCCAAAGGTCAAATACCTGGCCAGTAGTAAGTAGATCCATGTCTCTCGACTCAAACTCCAGTGCCCTTTCCACTAGTGATTGGACCTCATATAGGTCCAAGCATTTCCATGGGTATTTCAGGGGATGGAACATCATTTTTGCCCTTACAGATCTATGGTCCAGTTGGGAAAGCAAGACCATCCTCTATGAAACCATTTGCAAATGTTTCAAGACAAAAGTCTTGATGAACTGTGCAATGCAGAAACTAAGTACTGTATAGGGGAGGATGTGAATGGTCAGGAAAGACTTCATGCAGGCAGGGAGATGGGAATTAAGTGAGGCCTTGAAAGTGGAGGAAGAATAAGGCAAGTGAGGTGCAAAGGGAACTGAGAAGCACTGAGAAAGAAATGAACATGACCAGTGTCTGTGACAATGGGGAAATCAGCTCGATTGGAGCCAGGAATTTGCACTGAGGAGTGGTGGGAGTCACTGAGCTTTCTGAGAAGTGGATGCTGAGCTACACCAGGGAGGTGGGGGGAGTGGAGTCTACTGGCCTAGCCTCATTCTATCTATATGTGAAGAACCTTGTATAGACATGGAAATATGTGGAAAAGCCACTTCCTATTTCTTCCTCCTTCTCGTCTCACCATTAATAGGAGGAGTCTAGGAACTAAATGAGAGGACCTTAGCAAAGACAATATAGAAACCCTGTGCTCTGGATGGTGGCACTAGAATCTGCTACTCACAACACCAGAAAGCTGATGGTACCCTGGGGCATCTACTTTGTACATTAACTCATAGCTGGTCATCTGAGTCCTGCCCTGTGGGGATCAGGGTGATCAATGTCCATTCCCAGAAGAACCTTCCCCTAGGGAGGAAGAGGAACAGGAGTTAAGGAGAGCTTGAGCCCTCTTGTTTTGCCATGCCATCCCCTTACCTGCCTCTGACCCTCAGACCAAGGTCCTTCTCAATACCTCCCTGACCATTCCCAGCCCAGACTCAGTCTCTCCACTTCCCCTTCCACCACTGCCAGACCAGAGAAAAGGTAGCAGCCTAGTTTCTTCCTGAGCTGACTGGGGGTGGGGGTCTGAGATTCCTCCTAGACAGGAGTAGCCCCCGAAATAACTGAATGAGAGGACAGAAACACCAAGGGCTATGAAGGGCATGAACTCTCACACATACACAGCACATTCATGAGCACACATGCACATATTTAAACATCACCACGAACTCTCATCCATTCCCATCTACAGATACCACACATATACACAGACATACATACATACTTTATGGGGTTAAATAGTGACTGTAAAGGACTCACAGTTATTTAGGACTTTGGTCAAGAGACCATCTTTGCTCTGGCCTCTGGTCTGCAATTGTGCCCATTTCTTTCCTGTCTGACTCTCATTATTTTTCTCTTTCTCTGTCTCTTTTTTCTGTGTCTTTCTCCATCTCTATCAACTCTCTCTCTTTTCCATATATCCATCCGTTCCTGTCTCCCTCTGTCCTTCTGTCTCTGTGTCTCAGGTGTTCCTGTATACCCTGTAGCTGAGGTGACGCTGTTGTTTAACTTGTACAGAATCTCACTGCCCAAACCCCCTACCCTTAAGCCTTGCTCCCCAACTCCCTCTCTGGTGTGCATAGGCTGACATTTTTATTTAATAACTCGTCATTGTTAAGTTATTTATTAGAGTTTACAATGTCCTTTTGCCACTCTCTCCCTCCATCTCCCCTTCCTTCTCCCACTCCAATCCCCGGCCCTCCCAGTCCAGCCGGGTAACAGTGTCTGGGCCTCCTGGCCCTCAAGCTCATAACCTCTCGCTTCTCCCCACAAAAAGAAAAAAAAGAAAATGGAAAAAAGCAACACTTCAGTATATTTGTAAATAAACCAACCTGTACACGCATCTTGTACTTCTGCTTGAGAAGTTGGGGCGGGACCAAGAAAGAGGGTCTGAGACAGGAAAGAGAGATCAATTCTTCATCATGGAGGACAAGAACAACTCTCTATCATTATGTTGTGGGGGTGGGAGTGGGAATGGGAGTGGGGGAGAGGACAATACAACCCTCCATCATGAAGAAACAAAAGAAATCTCCAAAATGGTGATGGGAGTGGGGATGTGGAAAGTTCAGAAAAAATTCTTAACACATATGAGGGAAGCGAACAGAGCAATTTTCTATCATGGAGGCTGTGGAAGACAGAAGAACTCTCTCTCTTGAGAAGAGGGCATATAACAGGTCTCCATTATGGAAGAAAAGGAGGAGAAATTTTTCCATAATACTAGGAGGGGGTGGTGAGTGGGGAGAAGGCTAAAACAACTTTCCATTATGAGAGACTGGAACACCTCATTGTCACTGGGGAAAGATGGATGTGGATAGAACAGCTCCATTATGGAACAGGGTAAGACAGAACAACCTTCCATCATAGGGGTAGGACAACTTCTATAATAGGGGTAGAAGGACAGTACATTTCATCCTGGTGATGTGGTGAAAGAACAAAACAGTTCCCTATCTTGGGTGAGGGAGAAAAAGGTAGGACAACTCTCCATTACGGAATGGGGAGAGGGAGCAGGAAAAAAGTCTCCATCATGGAGGTGGAGGAAAGAAAGGCAAAACAACTCTCCATCATGGGGTACCAACACAACTTCTCCACTATGAGGATTTGGAGGAGAAAAGCTCTGTCATAGAGGTGGAAAGACATAACTCTTAAACACCGAAGGAGAGGAAGAGAGAAAATAACTCTCCATCATGGGGAGGGAAAAACAGTGATTATAGAACTACAGAACTTAAGAGCTAGAAGTGATCACTGTCATCCAGTGCAACCCAGACACAAAAGGAATCCCTATAGTAAGACACCTGACACATGGTGATCCTGCCAAGTGGACCCCTTCGCTGCTCCCTACACTTCAGTCTTCCATCACTGCTGCTTCAAATCAATGAAAAGACACACATTAAATAGCTGTTAGGTATAATCCTTTTGGCAACACTTTGAGAATAAGAGAAAAATAGTACAATTCTTGATCTCAAGGAGCTTATGTTTGGTTGGAGGGGATGTGGTCTACATATGCAAAAGACAGGAAAATGAAGAGGGCAAAGGGAAGATTCAGATAAAACTCTTAAAGGGAAATTTGGAGAGAGAATATTTTTAACTGGGGGGTTCAGGGAGGGCTTCATGGTAGAGGTGGCACCTGAAAGATATGTATTATGAAAGGCAGAGATGACAAGGGAATGCATTCCAGATATGTGGGGAATAGACTGTGCTAAAGCAGCAGCAGGAGGTAATATGTCAAGATCAGGGTAATAGCTAGTGGTGTCCAGTTTGGTGGGAACACATAGTGTATGAAAGGAAGTAATGTAAAAGAAGGCATGATGGCTTTATCAGGGGTAGGGAACTTGCGACCTTGAGGCCACGTGTGACCCTCTAGGTCCTCAAGTGCAGCCCTTTGACCAAATCCACACTTTATAGAACAAATCCTTTTAATAAAAGGATTTGTTCTGTAAAACTTGGGCTCAATCAAAAGGATTCGCACAAGGACACATAAGGCCACATGTGGCCTTGAGGTCACAAGTTTCTCATCCCTGCAACTGGATTGCAAAGGGCCTTAAATGTCAAGTCAAAGGAGATCATATTTTATACTAGAAGCAATAAGAGGACACTGTTGGACTGTGAGCAGAGGAGTGAATGGTATCTGGAAGGATTACTGGGGCAGCTTTTTGAAGAGTGGATTGAAGATAGGAAGAGGCTGGAAGCAGGAACATTGGTTAGACTGACGGTCCAGGTGAATAAGGATTTAACTTGAGATGCTGGTGGCTTGAGGAGAAGGGAAGCAAGAGATATTGGGAAGGCAGAATTGACAGGATTTGTCAACTCTTTAAATTTGGAAAGTGAGGAGAGGGAATTATCAAAGAGAACTCAGGTTGGTGAAACTGGGGCACTGGAAGGTGGGCATAGCCATCACCAAAACAAGGGAGTTTAGAAGACGGGCAGTTTGAGGAGGAAGATGATGGTTTTGATTCTAGACATGCAGAGTTTGACATGGCAGCAGGACATTGGAGACAGTAAGGAACAATGGAATGAGAATTGGCCCTAGAGGAACATGACCTAGGTTCAGTTCCCACCTCTGATAATAACTACCTTGCTACCTTGGACAAGTCCCTTAACAGCTCTTGGCCTCCGTTTCTCAATATCTAAGATGAGGAAATTGGATTGAGATAACTTCCTGGGTCTCTTTCAATACTAGAATTATGATCCTCTTATCCAGATGGAAATGTCCATCAAACAGCTAGAAATTCAAGACAGAAGTTTGAGAGGATAGGACTGAAAAGATAGATTGGGAGGAAGATGATGATTGAACCCATAGGACTGGAGATGAGTTAAGAGAAAAGTCATAGAAAGAAAATGGGAAAGTGGGTATAGAATTAGAATACAGAAGATGGATGATAAACCAACAAAGAAAAGTTCAAGAAGTGGTCAGACAATCAGTACTTTCTAGGTCTGGTCATCATTCAGTCAGTTTCAAATACACCTAACTGTGATATCTAGACATCAATATTAAGTCAACTTGTTTGCAAGGAAAGCATGAAAGATCATCAAATGCTTTTCAGAAATTTCAGTATACTATGTCTATAGGATTCCCCTGATCTACCAGTCTAGTTACTCTGCTAAAAAGGAAAATGACCGACTATTGTAAAGCTGTGGTGGCTTTTAGAGATCATTGCTTCTGTTTCTAAATACTCCAAAACCATCGCTTTAGTAATAAATTCTAGAATTAAAAAAGAACAACTCATGATCTATAGTTCATAGTTTGCTCCGGTTCTGTAACATCTCTCTCAACATTCAAGATCTTTCAAAATTCACTAACAATAGCCTGGCGAATCACATCCTCTAATTCTTTCAGTATCCTGGAATGCAGGTCCTCTGGGTCTGGTGATCTGAATCATTGGGAGTACTTGGAATTTTCTAGCTACCTCATTTATCTTCAATTTTAACTCTGCTAATCTTTGAGGTCAGTTATACAATGGAAAGATTTCTGTATTTGGAGTCAGAGGACCTGAATTCAAATCCCACCTCTGGCACTTACTACCTGTGTTGGACAAATCAGTTTACCTCTCCAGGCCTCAGTTTCCTCATCTATAAAATGAGTGGTGGGCTAGATTCATCTCTAAATTATCTTGCAGATTTAGATCTATGCTCTTGCTCCCTTTCCCAATCTAAAGACCATTTTATTAGCTGAAAAAACTGGAACATAATGAGACATGGGTGGTATGGTCTTCTCCTTGTTATTAGTTATATATCACCCTCTACCCCCAAGCAACAGCCTTCTGACCCTTCTCTTTGTTTTGGTTGCCTCCACTCTTCCTGAGCTTTAGGGGTCCTGACACTATTATTATAGAAGTGATTATCAGCATAGTCTTCAATATTCATCTTTAGTTAATGGTCCCTTCTTCCCTCTTTTATATTTGTATTTTTGAAATGTAAGTGCAGTGAAATGTAAGATGTGCAACACAGTGCAGTTATATCCATCTCTTTAGGCATCTCTACCCTTTTCCTCCTCCTCAGTATAGTTTCTGCTTGTACCTTCAGAATTCCATGCTTGAGTATTTCTCATCTCACCCTACTCAACTTCCCCTACAGAATATTAGGCTAATGGATTCTATCAGTTTTCTCTCTGAACCTTTTGAAGTTTTCTCTTCTAAAATCTAGGGAACACATCAGTCTACACCCAGCTTTTTTGTTCACTATCACAAATTCAATAACAGAATAGTCACTTCCCTCAAAGTTTCTATCATTCTCATGTTTGTTTTTGTTGGAGAGAATCAAATTCAGAATGAAAATTCCCTTGTCTAATTCTTCACCTTTTTAAGGATAAAATTATCATTTATACATATGTAGCAAGGAATCTGGATTCATTTTCCCATTGCAAACTCTCACTGGAATTTGGAAATTCCACAGGGTATTTGCCTTCTATTCTTCTTCAAGATTTTAGGGGTAACTGAGGGTTATAGAGTTTTCTAGTACTGTCACTCATGACTCCCACCAGTGTGCTTCCCAATGATAATCAATCAAATTTAATTAGTTTATGGAAAGAGTATTTTATTTTTAAATTAAATTTCACTTTTATTAGCAAAAATAGATTTTATTTCCCCTCCTTTCCTGCCCCCTCACACTGAAAAAGTTTTTAAAAAGCTCATGTAATCAAACAAAAGAAATTCCTGTGTTGTCCATGTTAAAAAAAAGTCATTCTCTACTCTGGGTCCATAATCTCTATCAGAAGATGGGCAATATGTTTCATCATTGGTTCTCTGGAATCATGGTTGATCATTTCATTGATCAGTGTTCTTAAGCCTTTCAAATTTGTGTTGTTTTTTTTTTTAACAGCGCTGCTATTTTATAAATTATTTCCTGTTTTATTCACTTCACCCTGCATCAGTTCACCCCAATATTTTCAGGTTTCAGTTTCACTGAAATCATCTAGAAATGGTAGTTTCTAAGCAGGTATAACCAGGAAGATTTTTCACAGAAACAATCCCCCTCCCAAAATGTAAGTACAGAAAGTCCCTAGGGTGATTGGACTCAAACTTAAAGCAAACTAGTAATGAGGCATGCATATAGATAATCTTTGTGCCAGCCAGTCAATAGACGTTATATACAAGATAAATAGGAATCAATTAAGAGGGAAGTCTCTAGAATTAAGAGGTTGGAAAAGGCTTTCTGTAAAAGATTAGATCTTAGCTGGAACTTAAGGGAAGTCAGGGAAGCCTGGGAAGCAGAAACGAGGAGTGTGATCATTCCAGGCATGAGTGACAGCTGGTAAAAATGCCCAGAGCAAGAGAGAGAGGTTTTTGTTCATGGAATAGTAAAAAAGCCAGTGTCATGGGGAAGAGGAGGAATAAGGTAGATAGGGAGTAAGGTATAAGGAAGCTGGAAAGGTAGGAGGGGGCTGGGTTATGAAAGACTTTGGATACCTAATGGTGGATTTTATATTTGATCCTGGAGGCAAGAGAGAACCTCTAGAGTTTTTTGAGTAGAGCAATGACATGAATGAACTTACACTTCAGGAAAATCACTCTGGTGGTTGGATGAAGGATGGATTGGAGAGAGAAGAGACTTGAGGCAGGCAGACCCGCCAGCAATAGTCCAAGTATTAAGTGGTAAGGGCCTACATCAGAGTTGTAGTAATCTCAGAGAATAGAAGGAGGTACATTTAAAAGATGCTGAAAAGGTAAAATTGACAAGTCTTGGCAATAGAGCGGATATGAGGGTGATGGGGGCGGTGGTGGTAGTGGTGATGAGAGATAGTAAGGAGTCAGAGATGGCACCTAGACTGTAAACCTGAGGCACAGGAAGGATGGTGTTGCCCTCTATGGTAATAGGGAAGGCGGGGGCAGGGAGGATTGGGGGAAACATAATGAGTTCAGTTTGGGGGCATGTTGAGTTTAAAATGTCTACTGGACACTTGGTTTGAGATGAATGAAAGGCAGTTGGAAACAAAAGTCTGGAGATCCACAGAGAGTTTAGGAAAGGATAGGTATATTTGAGAATCATCAGCAGAGAGATGGTAATTAAATGCATGGGAGTTGATGTGATCACCAAGTGAAGTAGTATAGAGGATATAACCTGGAAGAGGATCCAGCAAAGGAGACAGAAAAGGAGCAATCGGGTAGCAGGAAATCCAAGAAATAGTGATGTCCCAAAAACCTAGAGAGAAGTATCAAGAAAGTGATCAGCAGTGTCAAAGGATATAGAAACGTCAATGAGAATGAGGACTGAGAAAAGGCCATTGTATTCAGCAACTAAAAGATCAACACTAGCTTTGGAGAGAGACGTTTTGATGGAATGATAGTGTCAGAAGCTAGATTGTAAGGGGTTAAGAGGAAAGGGAGAGGAGAAAGAGTGGAGGCACCTATTGTAGATGGCCTGTTCAAGGAGCTTGGCTACAAAGGGCAGAAGAGATAGAGGATAACATTTAGAGGGCATACTAGGATCACATGATTATTTTTTAGGATGGGGGGGGACATGGGCATGTTTGTACACAGTAGGAAAGGAGCCTGTAGATGGGAAGAAAATGAAAAGAAGGAAAAGAGCAGGGATGCCAGAAGGGGTTAATCTATTAGAGGACGTGGAATGGAAAGGGATCACTTGAACAATAGAGAGGTTAGCTAGTTGTAAGGAGTAGGGCTACTTCATCAGGTGAGATGGGGTGAAGGAGAAGATAGTGGCAGAAGGCATCTGAGTGATAGGAGATGAGCAAAAAGGAGCCCATGACAAATGGTCTCAATTTTTTCTGTAAAATATGAGGCAAGTGTCTCAGCTGAGAGAGTGGTAAGAGGGGTGCCCTAGAATGCTTGAAGAGGGATGAAAAGGTTTGGAAGAGCTTCTATGGAGAATGGGAAAGTGAGTTGATAAGAGAAATATAGTAGGATTGCCTAGCAGCAGTGAGGGCCCAGTTGAAGCTGTGCAGCATGAATTTGTAGTGAACCCAGTCAAAATGGTTATATTATTTTTCTTCACTTTTGTTGGATAAAATGGATAGGAAAAAATGAGGGGAGTAATCCAAAGCAGAAGTATGGCAGAGTGCAATCAGTGATATGATAGGGCTACAGGGACTCAAGAGATGGGGACAGTTGAGAGCTGAACTGGTTCACCAAGGAGTGAAAATAGAGAAAAGGAGAGAGAATGGCTAGTGCAGGGGCACCTGTGAGAGAATTGAAGGGTTGAGGGATCAAGGTCACAGTGGGGATGAACAGTGGAGTTTGGTGAGGGATGAAAAGCCAATAAATTATGGTCAGATAAGGGAATTTCAGAATTCTTGAACATGGAGGTGATACAATTGTGGGTGATGGCAAGATTGAAGATATGACCATATTTGTGTAGATTGAGATGGGGTGAAAGAGAAAGTAAATAGTTTGAGGAACTGAGTTAGTAAAGGTGTGAGCAAGGGTCAATATGTACAATCAAGTCCTCTAGCGTGAGGGCAGGAGTTGGGGAGGAGAAAAAAATTGCAAGCCATATACCAAATTTACTGAAGAAGTAAGGGGAATGACCTGGAGACCAGTAGGCAATAGAACCAGGATTTTGATTGGAATGGTAGATATGAATAGAATGAAACTCAATGGAGGAGAGGTTACCATGTGATGGAAGCTAGGAAAAAAGCTAGAAGTGGCATTGGAGAGCACGGAGTACCAAAGAGGTATAGTCAGTTTTCATCATTCTCAGTGGTTATGTTCTAGAAAGTCACCAAGAATACTGAACTAACAAATACTGAACTATTGCTGCTAGGGGAAATATAGGGTTAGGTTTCTGAGAACCTTTGGTCACATTTACTTTAGCACTTTCCAGGGCAGCGTTACACTGATACACTTTCTATTCCTTTTTCTGGATGGACTGTACACATTAATATTGAACTCACAGCCGATAGCACTATACTCATGCCTGAATGAAGCTTATCGAGCACATGTATTTTCTTTTTAAGGCATTTGTGCTAAAGAGTACTAGATAGCACTTAAACATTATGTTTGGGAGTCATCTTGAATAGCAAAATCACCAATGAAAAACACAAAAATGTGGAAAATGTGGGGCTAAATGGGGGAAGTAGGATATTTGTTTATGATATGAGAACTGAAACAAGAAGACAGAACATCATCTTGTTTGACCTACATGCATGTTGGGCAACTCAAATATTTTGCTACTCTACACATGTTAATGACTGCAAAAGAGCCTTGTTGATTTGAAGGCTACTAATACATTTTAGTGAGTAAGTGAATTCAAAAATACAGAATCTGTGAATAATGAGGATTGATTGTCACTTGCACCTTCTAACTCCTGAAAGTCCTTTTCTTCCTTTGTATAATATGCCAGATGTTCATCTTAGGTAGAACTAATGGGCTCCAAGTCTCAGTGTCTTTGCAGAGTAATGGAGCTGCCTTTCCTTGTTCTGTGTGATTGTCTTCAGTGTCTCTCAGCTAATGACACAAATACTGCTACCAGACACTATTGCTCCAAGGACACCGCTACAGGTTCTGGTGGACACTGCTACTGATGTAGGAGGAGCTCCTAGCTCTTCTGACCTTTCAAAGTTCATTAACCCATTGCTTAGTCAATGAAGGTTGGGGAAGTGGGATGGAGAGAAATTCATTTCTCTCTTCTTCCCTTCCAAAGCCAATTCCCTCTCAGGAGTTCTTTCTTGCTAGATTCAACCATTACTCAACTGACTAGCTCCAGTCTAGCTTGCTGGGTTGTTTTTTTTTTTTTAATTTGATTCTTTTAGCAGATCATGAGGTATTTCCTATGTCATCTCATCTGTCTTGATTCAATGACCTTCTGAGTACTTTTTCCTTCTCACATTGATTAAGGATTTATTCATAGGTAATTTTGATTGATTCAATTGAGCTATCTGTTCCTTCAATTAAAGGAGTAATGTGGAATCCCCCCTTTATGAAAGCTGAGTTTATCAATTGCTTTATTTTGGGAAGATAAAACTCCAGCATTCATTTGGATATTTGAAGTTTCTTGTTCTTCTGATATTGTATCTCTATGCCAGTTTGGAGATCTCTCCCCAACTTCTTGTCTACTATCTCCTTCCATCCAGGCGGTCTGGACCAGTGGTGTCAAATTCAAATAGAAATAGAAGTTATTAAACTATACATATAAAACCCCATATTAACATTATCTATGTTCTACTTTATTTCTAATTTATTTTGTTAAATATTCGATGTTTTTCAATTACATTTTAATCTGCTTTGGGGTTATGCTGAAGAGTGTTCCCAGCAACATACCACTCTGACTCTGACTATATCTACCATGATAATAGTATTACTAATGTTTTTCCTCTGTTGATCCATACTTAAACACTCTTCACCATGCATCCTGCTCAAACTGTTGCTGGATTTGCTCAGTTACAACTTCTTAATAACCAATGATTCTTCAAAGTCCCTTTTACCTATTCTGTTCCTTTTGAATGAGAATGGGTTAGGGTTACTGAAAGAAATATATGAATGAGATCACAGTGCTATTTTAATATTTGAGTATTTATACCTTTGGGGCAGCTAGGTGGTGAAGTAGATAGAGTGCTGGGCCTGAAGTAGGAAAGACTCATTTTCCTGAGTTCAAATATGACCTCAGACACTAGTTATGTGACCTTGGGCAAGTCACTTAATCTTAACCCCGTTTGCCTCTTTTTCATCTGTAAAATAAACTGGAGAAGGAAATGGCAAGCCATTTCAGTATCTTTGCCAAGAAAACCCCAAATAGGGTCATGAAGAGTTGGACATGACTGAACAACATTTCTGTCCTTCCAGAAGCATAACAATATTTTGACGTTTCTAAAGTCCAAGAATAGCACTTTTTTCTCTCCTTTGCTTTTCATTTTCAAATTTGCCTCTTCCTTCAATCAATGCTGTCCTCTCATCATTATTGTCCTCAATACTCTCATTACCAATATTTCTGTTCCTGTTCCTGCCACCCACACCATTGCTGCCACCATTGCTGTTTTTCTCCTGTCTCCTGGACCCCTGAGTCACTGCTATTGCGTAAGGAGGATCAAGGAATTCTTGGGTTAAGGTCACCTAGAACCTTGTATTGGGACATGGATATTGGTCAGGGACTACCCTTTATCTTTATGTATACTGCAAAGGTACTTCTCCCACATCTGGACAATCTAGAGTGAGAGAAGAACATGTGAAAATGAACAAAGGAACAAATGGTAGATGTGATTGCCTACGAAAGTGGGTTTTGACACAACAGTAGGATGAAAATGGCAAATAATGAGATTTCAAACTGGGGAACAGTAACCCTGGAAAGCAAATAAAAAGAAGAATAAGTCCATCTATCTCTTGAATCATCCTCTAATTGTTAAGAAGTTTTCCCTTTAATAGAACTGAAATTGATCATAGTTCTGTGCTCTGGGGTCAAGGTCTAATTCCGTTTCCAATGACTGCACTGTATTTTGAGGCTGCAGATACACAGGGGTTCTTTCCAGGAACAGTTCCATATAGTATTTTTTTAAAGCATGGAATCAGGAGTTTATAGACACGGATTTAAATTCCAAGTCTACTATTTACTGTGTGACCTTGAGTAAATCATTCTACATTTATTAGTCTCAGTTTCCTCATCTGGAAAATAAGGGAGTTGAACTGGTCTAATATTCTATATTCTAAGGTACTGACCAGCTCTAGAGTACTGGGCCTGGAGCCAGAAAGACTCATCTTCCTGAATTCTAGTATGACCTCAGACCCTTACTAACTTTGTGTGACTTTAAAAAAAAAAGCCAAACTTTTATTATAAACTGGGCAATAAAAACTGAAAATTTCGGTATGCCAAGAATGGAAAAATGTTTCTATATGAAAACATAAACTTCTTACATAGTTTGTTTTGAAATTATATTTAATGAAGTAATAACAAAGTCCTCCTATATGCTCCCTTCTGAAATTCTTATTTTCTTCTGTGTACTTTTAAATGTTTTATTGATTTTCTTTTCACTGTCACTCCTCACTAACACACTATCCCCAAATAGAAGCCCTCCTTTCTACCATATCATTGGTCATCATTGAAAATAAATGTCTTATCTTGGCCTTTTTTGTCAAGGAGTGGGAGGCATACTTCACCATCACTCTTCTGAGGTCATGACAGGACACTATAATAATCAGAGACTTGTGATTTTGCAAATTTATTTTTCTTTCTATATTGTGGCCATCTAATATAGTTCAAGAGGCAGCTGGTGGCACAGTGGATGGAGTACAGGCTATACCTGGAGTCAGGAAGGCCTGAATTCAAATTCTGACTTAAACATTTACTAGCTAAGTGACCCTAGCTTAGTCACTTAACCTCTGTTTGACTCTATTTTCTTGACAGTAAAGCAGGAATGATAATAGCACCTACCTTGAGGCATTGTTGTGAGGAACAAATGAAATAACATGTAAAAAACACTTAGCATAATGTCTGGTACATGACAGACACCGTTTAAAAATGTTTGTTTCTTTGCCTTTCTTGGATCTGCGAATTTCATCCTTCATCTGTTCACACAAATCTTCCCAAATTTCTTTGAATTTGTCATTTATATCCTTTCTTATGGTACAATAATATTCAACTACTTTGCATCTTCTCATATATCTTATGGTGTAAACTTCTATGATTCCTAGAACATCTTTCCTAGTTTCTGGAACACAACAAGCTGGGTCTGGAGTCCACTGATCCATGGTACAAACTAGTGCTAATTCTCATCCGTTCAAATATACCTTCCTAGAAAACCATTCATTATCTCCAGGCTTCCTTTAGGCAAAGGGGAGAAACCTTAGTGCAAAAGGCTTTTTTGCCACCTTAGAAGTACCCAAAGTACCCAATGACAAACACCCCACTTATCACCTTCAAACCCCAGATATTTAAGTCCAAGCCTACCTTTGAATGCTGGGGGTTTCTTAGCTACTTAATTGCTGTTAAATCCTATACTTTTCAGCTCCAGGGGAATTGGTGTTGGGTTTTGGGGTGTATTGGTTACGTTTATTGTTCTCTCTGATGTCTTATCATAGCACGGAGAGGATCCTGAGCTAGTCAAGTCTACCATCTAAGCTCTGGCCCATCCTACCAAGCTGGAAAAACTTCTAATCAGGTCTGGCAATTACCTGTCTGCTTTTAGAGGCTCACTCTAGGTAAATGTGGAAAATGTCATCCAAAGAGTATTGAAATTTTTTTTTTCTTTTTGACTACATGAAGCTGTTTATTAAGACCGACAGAACTGGAGATGTGTGTCAGTGGAGAAAGTAAATTGGCTCAAAGTCCATAGAGCTTTGGGAGCTGTAAGGTATCCCAATCCCTTTCAAACAATCTCAAGTAGATGTGGGAGCAGCTGTGAAATAAGGGGACACAATGACAAATCCATTCTTCTATCCATCACAGGGGATCTGTGGCTCAAAAAGATTGTCACTGGCCCAGAATCACAAACAAAAGTCAGATGTGAACCAGCAGAGTCACATTCAAGTGCTAGAACAGCAGACTCTGTCCTCCTCCAAGAGAACCAGAGGTAGGGAGAAAGCTTTAGGAGGTAGAAATAGAATGCTCTGGTGTACCCACCTTTTGTGGCTCTTGGGAAACTCGAAGTTGCTCCTCTGGCCCTGTTTCTTTCTTCGGACCCCTGTGGTCCTGCAGAGATAAGGGAATTTTTCTATGGCCTTAGGAGATGGGGGTTTCCCCGGTGATCCCACCAGGGATGGGATGGAAGTGGAATCTGCTTCCATGACTTGGGAAAGCATGAAAGCTCCTTCTGTGATTCTTGGGAGCTGGAGAGGCCACAAGGACAGTTTGGGACTCTTGTAACAGGAACCTAGCAAGTCTTCTTGAAGTTGTGGATCTAAACACATCCTAGTGTTCAATGTAGACAGATCTGGCTGCCTAGCATTCAGTATGGCCATGTTTGGGTGCACATAGTAGACAAATCTGGGAATCAGTTTAGATACCCTGTCACCCAGAGCAATCATTTAGGTACTCAATGTAAGATCTAAGAGTCTAGTATAAACATTTAAGCACCCAAGGTAGAGAGACCTGAGTTCACAATTCCCACTGGATGTGACAAGGAAACCACTGAAGAACACTGGGTCTCGGCACCTTGGGAGACAAGGACTCTGTTCCCAGATCCTGGCCCCGAGGTCTTGTTGTCAGCGTTTAGGCTGCGGACCTAGTTCCCTACCCACTCCCATCCCCCTGCCCTGCTTCAAAGAGCTCCCCGCATTCCTGAGCCATGTTCCCGGCTTGCCTCGCCCGGGCCAGAGGGGCTGGAGCAGCTGGGGGGCCGGGGGCGCCGCTTCTGACAGGAAAAGGGTTTGAGATCCCGTCACTGAAAAATGTGGCAGCGGAGGCAGGGGAGTGAGTAAGGAGGAGGTCACAGAAAGAAAAGGGGAGGTGTGTCACTGACCAGGGAAGGGTCTTTCTGGAGAGGAGGGAATGTGAGGGATCAGAGAAGGGATCGAAATCAGGATTCCATTGGGGGGGGGGGGGAGAGGTGAGATGAAAGGGAAAGGAGTGACTCCGCAAAGGCTGCTGACCCCTCTGGCCACCAGTAAGGGGTGGTTCTTGGCTCTTTTCGAATCCTCTTCTAGCCAGAAGACCATGAATCTGTGACTGTTTTTCAGAACTGCTGTGCCTCTGTACGAAGCAGTCACATAACCTCAAGAAAGCCCTGCGGGAAAGGTTTCCACAGCATCCTGGAGAACTAGTCCAGGCGCCCTGAGGGTGTTCTTGGGCAAATCCTCACACTGCTTCTTTAGAGACTTCAAGGAAAGGAGACTGGGCTGAGCAGGAGTGAGTTGGAAGTAGCCACTGCTTGGCTTCCCCCTGTCCACTGCGTTTGGAATTCGGTCCTGGCTCAAGCTAGGTGCTGCATAGGGTGAGCTGGCTGGGTGTCAGCCTTTCTGATGGCTGTTGTTTGTCCTATCTGGCTGTGTCTGAAGCTGTCTCCAGTGTTTGATCTTGGGCAAGTAGTTCATCCTCTGTGGTCCTCAGTTTTCTGAGGGAAATGACTGTTATAGACCTTGCCCTACCTCTCTCACAGGAGGAGGAATCTCTTGAGGATGAAATGAGGTAAATGATTTGTATGCACAGCATAATAATAACTTTCATTTTTATAGTCTTTCAAGGTTATTAACAATACTTTCCTCACAAATCTGTCAGCTAGAGAGTGTAAGAATTATTCCCCCCTACACACACACACACAACACACACACACACACACACACTTTACAGATGAGGAAATTGAAGCTCTGAGGTTAAATGACTGCCCTACGGTCAATACTTACTATTCGTGTGACCTTAGGCAAGTCACCTAACTGCCTTGGGTTTCAGTTTCCCCAACTGTAAAATGAAAGTAGTGAACTAGATGTTCTCTGAGGCCTCTTCGAGATCTAGATCCTTAGGCTTTGTCAGAAGAAAGATCTTCCAGTATCTTAAGCAGTATGCTGTCCCGTAAGTATTATAATGAAGCCCAGTGGACAAATGGGGGAGCGGGGGCACTCCTCCCTGTCCAGAGCAGAGCTGCCAGGTCCCGCCCAGCAAGCTCAAGCTTGGACTCCCAGTTGAGGAGGCTTAAACACTCCTTCCCCCTTTCCCATACCCCCAATCCTTTGAAGGGACAAGTTCTCTCGTGTCTGCCCGGAGGTGGGAGAGGGGAGCCGGTACCTGATTCCTCCGAGGTGAGTGAGGGGGGCTGATGCTAATCTTTTTCTCACTCCTCTCGGAATCCTTTGCCAAACCTCAGATTAAGTGAGACTCGCCCCTCTCGCCAATGCACGTGCCTGGTCTTTAATCACTCCCTGCTACCCTTGTCCTAAACTGAACTCCACAAGTGTGTGAATAAAGATCCCAGGGTCAGCTCCGAAGCTGGGGACCTAGTCCAGTGTTCCACTGCTCTTCCCAGCTCCTCTCCAGACTTGGGAAGTGGACCGAAGGAAGTGATGGCACGGGCCAGTCCCAGCGGTGTACGAAAGCTTTACCATCTTTGAGGAAGCCTTGCAGATAGCTATGCTCGCCTGCTCAGCAACTCGAGGCGAGGCTTCCGCGCCCAATCAGGAGGCCAGTAATGACCCCGATACGAGGAGGCCTGACCCAAGCTAAGACTCCAGCTGAAGCCTTGGCCCTTATTCTCTCTTTTTCTCTTGTTTATTTCTCCTGTGCGCCGGGTTATCACTTATCACTGTAAGAGATCTTATCACCTTAAGCCTTCCCTCAAAAACCTGAGAGACTGGTCCGACAAAGATTATTCCCATTTTAGCGACGACACAATTGCACCTCAGAGGTTAAATGATTTATACGTGATGACACAGCTAGTAAGGAACAGAACTGGAATCTGAACGTTCACCTGACTTCAAGTGCTTCGTCCTTTAGATGAGGCTTAATAAATGGGAAATGATTCCAGGCAAAGTTTTTGTTTTTATTTTGTAAAGCAGGCCTCCTAAATGAAGATTAGTAGGAAGTCACCTGGGAGCGAAGAGAATAACCGATTGAGTGTACCATTACCACGGCAACCTCGGCTGCCTTCGGTTCGGACCTGCTTGTATCCTGTATGGCCGCTCTGCCACGGAAGAGAAGCTTTCTGCCACTCCCGAAGGATCCCACTCTCGTGCGTGCGCGTGTTTGTATGTGTGTATGCGTGTGTGTGTGTGTGTGTGTGTGTGTGTGTGTGTGTGTGTGTGTGTGTGTGTGTATGCGGTGGAGGTCTTCGTGGCTATGGGCCTCTCGTCCCTCGGCAGGGAAGGCGGTGGGCAAGGTACCTGCCTTGCAGTGCCTAAGGGACTCCCCGGTAACATCTTCTTCTGCCTAGATCGGCTGTGGCCCAGGATCCTCACTTAATGCCGGGTGAAGGGCCTTTCCAGTCACTCGCCCTACCTCTGCCACCTCCTCCCGACCCTCGGTTTTGGGGTAACTGCCCGCCTTAGAGGCAGGGGCCTAGACTGTCCTGCCCCAAAGCCTCACCATTCCCCATCAGCGGCGCCAGCAGGGGCAAAGCCGAGGAGAGGGTCCTGGGTTAGACTAGAGGACCTAGACGGAGAGCTGTGGACCAGGGCCCGAGATGCGGCGGCCACCTGCTCGGTTTTGTTCGATGCTTGTAGCTGAAAGGGGAAAGGCACCAACCATACGGATTTCGCGCCCGTCTCCTCTCTTTCGGTTAGAGATCCGCTCCCTGGGGCTCCTGGCTCCTCCACGTCCCCTACACTAGCCTAAGTGTGGGGAAGGAAGGGCCAATCCCGTCGGATCTCAGCTCGAGGAGTTAGTATCCACCGGCCCCGGCCCCACCCCTCACCCTCGTCCCAGCCTCAGTCTCAACTCATAACACCGCGCAGAACCCAGGTTTTTAATTCAGCCCCAGTCACACCTTCTCCCTAGGCTCTGGAGGCTGCTCCAGCCCTTCCTCCTCCGCATCAAGGAAATCGGCTGGATTAGGGTGTGTTTGCTAACAAACAGCGCAGTACAACCGCAAGGAGCGAGGCTGGGATACCCCCTCCCTCCCACCCACCTCTACCTCCTTTGGGTCCCTGTCCCTCCCCACCCCCTTCGGGGCCACAGCCCTGGCCCCACCCACGCTTCTGTTTGTCTCGTCTCGGCCTCTCCCACAGTGCACTTGTCATTTCCCCCTTCTTTTATCCCCCGCTCCCCAACCATCTATCCCTTCCTACTTGCCCCCCACCCCCGCCATCTCTTCCGGGTTTCCTAACTTAGTAGATGCTCCACGCCCACTGATGGAAATAGGGTTTCAAAGGTGAAATGATATGGCCATTACAAAGGTTGAGATCAACTCCGTTGTATATCCTCCGGGATGCCTAGTTTATGCCATTCAACCCACTCCAGAAACTCCCACACCCCCTAGATCACTTTGGGTTCCAATTTCCTTAGAGTTTCTTTCAGTTCCAACATTGATGTTCTGAGGTCTCCTCCACTGTTATTATGTACAGTTATATTCTATTAATCATCTCCCTGGCACAGAGACCTCTCCAGGTCTACTTTACAGAAAGCCCCATAGACCTGGCTTCCAACGGGTCATGAGATATGAGAAGTGTTCAGGGGGTGTCGGTGCCTGGGATAAAGTTGGTTCTTCTAGGCAGCAGCATCGGACTTCATGCTTAAAAGATGACTCCTCCCTTGTTTTCAGGCCTGAGTCTAAGGATCACAGTCCCTACCAGATGACCAATGACTGAGAAGCATCAGTCAAGAAATTAAAGAAACAGAACACAACCTCCCTGCTCTCCTGTACCATTTATTAAACACCTATTCTGTAGAGAGTCCTGTACTTGATGCCAAGGTACTTAGAAAGTATTATTGAAATGATCTTGAATTTAAGTAGTTTTCTTCCTGTAAACACCAACAGAGAATTATTTGCTTGTTTA
Organism: Potorous gilbertii; assembly: GCA_028658325.1. Lineage (NCBI taxonomy): Eukaryota > Metazoa > Chordata > Mammalia > Diprotodontia > Potoroidae > Potorous > Potorous gilbertii. The sequence goes on along the minus strand of CM053769.1, from coordinate 329,803,999 downwards.
TGCCAGACTTGCAACTGCAGAGAGCTCTAAGTGTTGAACTTCCTCTACCAAAGCAGATCAATACCTTTAAGGCTCAAAGAATTGTCAAGATCACTGAAAAGATTTGCATAGCATTTTACGAATATTATTTCATTTTATCCTCACAAAATCTGTGGGAGGTAAGTGCGGTTGTTATCACCATTTCACAGACTAAGAGATGGGCACACAGAGGTTATGAGATTTGCTTGCCTGTCACACAGCAATGAGCTTACTTTATAATTTTCTCAGTGTCCCAGAATCAGTATGTGTCAGAAAGAAGATCTGAACCCAGGTCTTTCCAAATCTGAGACCAGCTTCTATCCACTATCCAACTCTGTCTTGCATAGATACCTGATTCAAATGTTTCCATGATAATGCATGGGAGAAATGCAAATAAAATGTTATTGAGATCCAAAGGAGGCAGATCACTGCAGACTAAACAGATCAGTCTGCAGCTTTCTGGAGAAGGCACCATTTCATAGAAGATTCATAACATGAATTGGAAAGAAACTTACGCATTCATCCAGTTCAGTTCCCTTGTGATAGGGAGGACATTCTGGGTGGAGAAAACTAGATGAACAAAAAACCTGGAGTTGGCATATGGCCTTGAAGGTTGGAAGACGAAGAGCTGTCTAGTTTGGTTTTAACCTTGAGTGCTCAGAGGAGACTAATATTAGATAAGGCTGGAAAAGTAGGGTGCTACCAGATTGTGGAAGGCCTTGAATGCTGAACAGAGGAGTTTAAGCTTGATTCAATAAGTAATAGAGAGCCACTGAAATGTTTAAGCAGAAGAGTGACATGATCAGATCCATGCATGAGCGAGACCACAGGATCAAAGCTGGAATAGGTCTTAGAAACCATCTTATTCAACCCTAGAATTTTACAGATAAGAACCTGAGGCCAAGAGAAATTGTGACTTATGCAAGGTCACAAGATAGAGTCATATTTGAACCCAGGGGCTCTTACCTTGAGCCAATACAGATCATTTTGGCAGCAGTATGAAGACTAGACTTAAGGGAGAGAAGAGTAGGGGAGGCAAGAAAACCTCTAAGGAGGCTTTGCAACAGTATAAGAAAGTTGTACAGAGGGCTTGTTACTAGCATCACAGCAGTTGGAAAAGTGAGGGATGAATGGGAAAGATATTGCTGAGATCAAATGGATAGGACTTGGTAATTAATTGAATATAAGAAGTGATGTCGAATTGCTTGACTTCTCAATAAGGGGGGATGGGGAAGGAGGGAGAGAATTCGGAACTCAAAATTTGATAAAAGAATGTTTAAACTGTTTTTACATGTAAATGAAAAAGAATAAAATGTTTTTAAAAGAATATGAGAAGTGAGTGATAGGGAAGAAACAAATGTGACTCCAACATTCCAACAATGAGAGAGTGAGTGACTGAGACAAGAGGTTTAGGAGAAAAGAGGAAGAGCTTAGTTTTATAATGTGCTGAGTTTGAGTTGTGACATAATGGATAGAGTACTGGAGTTGGAGTTAGGAAGACCTGAGTTTAGTCATTTCTGAGTTGTATCTGAGTCTCTGTGACCCCATTTGAGGTTTCCTTAGCAAAGATGCTGGAGTGGTTTGTCTTTTCCTTGTCCAGCTCATTTTACAGATAAGGAAACTGAGGCAAACAGGGTTAAATTACTTGCTCAGAGTCCCACGGATAGAAAGTGTCTCAGATCACATTTGAACTGAGATCTTCCTGACTCCAGGCCTAGTACTCTATCAGCTAGCTGTGCCACCTAGCTGCTCATGGAGGCAGGAAAGCCTGAATTCAAATCCTTTGCTTGTCATATAGCTTTGTGACCATAGACAGTCACTTAACCCACCTGAGATTCAGTTCCTCATCTGTAAAATGGAGAAAATATTTGTAACTACTATTTCAATGTAATACATGTAATGTGCTTTGTAAACTTTAGATTGTTATAAAATATCAGATATTATTATTTTAAAATTCTAGCCTCAGACACTTTCTGGCTGACTCTGGGCAAATCTCCTAACCCCTGTCTGCCTCAGTCTCCTTATATGTAAAATGAAGCTTATAGTAGCACCTATTTCTTAGAACCGTTGTATCATATCAAACGAGTTAACAAAGCACTCTCCAGACCTCACAGCACCGTATAAAATATTAGAAATTATTATTTTTGTTAGTAATATTCATGCAGCATCTTATACTCAAACTATGGTCTTAGGATCCTAAATACAGTAGCTCTCTGCCAGTCAGACTTTTGGCTTTTGCTCTCACAATGCCACTTGAGCACTAGTAAGTGGATTCATCACTTACTCATTAATTCATTAATTCAAAAAACATTCTTGTTTTTTGGGCAGCTTCTTGGGCAGCTAGGTGGCATTGTGGACAGAGTACCAGGCCTGAAATCAGGAAGACTCATGTTCCTGAGTTCAAATCCAAGTTTAGACACTAGCTGCGTGACCCTGGGCAAGTCACTTAACCCTGTTTGCCTCAGTTTTCTCATCTGTAAAATGAACTAGAGAAGGAAATTGGAAAACCATTCCAGTTTTCTTTGCTAAGAAATGGGTTCACAAAGAGTCAGACAAGGCTACAATGACTGAACAACAAGCCCCTTCTAGGTGCTAGGCACCCTGTTCAATACTAGGAAAACAAAGAGAAAAAAAAGTAAACAGTCCCTGTCCTCAAAAAGCTTACACTTACCCCTTTGGTTGGGGCAGAAAAAAGAACAATATGTCATGAATATTACAGACATGCTTCCCTTTACTTCAAGACACCAACAAAACTGACAGAGACACTCCCCTCCTATTCATTTTTATCTCATGACTGTGGAAATGCCCATCGCCACCCAAGAGGGTAACCCTAGGGACACTTTTGGCAGAGCAAAGCTTCTGCCAAAATCATTTCCCCTGTCTCTTTTCATCCCTGACTAATTCTTTCATAAAGATTAGGTTCAAAAATGTCTTCAAACTTCTAAATGGTTATCACTCTGGACTCCTTCCTAGTAATTGTTCCTCCCAGGCCTCCAGCAATTGACTCCTGGAGATTCATTAAGACTTTGTTGCTTATCCTGCTTCATTACAGCAGCCATTCCAGGGAACAGCTCAGCTCTGAGCACCAGCTCCTCCAGCTGGCCAACCAATGACCTCTGGCAGACCACCAAGGCTGCACCTCCACTCAGGCCCCCAGAAAACCACTGCCTGACCTCCCGGGCCCGGGACTCTGCCCAGTCATGCTGCCCCAGCTGCAGAGTGGGCTAAGTTAAAAGACAAACATTTGAGAGGGAAATCCTGCCAAGGGGTCAGCAGGCTCCTGCTTCACCTGGTCAAGGGAAAAGGAAAAATGAATTAGAATTAGAGCCCTTTTCCCAGCTAGGTGTCAGGCCAAGTTGCAGGGGGTGTTGGTTCCTGCTGACTAAGGCTCAGTTAACTTCCTGGAACAGCCCAGCCTTGCCCAGGGGAGTTGGAGAGCTGTTGGGTTTCATTTGCAGCAATACTAATAGTGCTCATTTCTACAGCAATTGCAGAGAGGCAGTGGGACCAGCACTGGTGTTGGAGTCAGAGAACTTGAGTTCACATCCTCCCTCTGACATATACTACCTGAGTGACCTTGGACAAGTTACTTAATCCTTAGGAGTCTTGGTGTCTTCATCTGTGAGTGACAGGTTTGGCCTAGATGCTGCCTTTTAGCTGGCTCAGGACCTAGGATCTAACAACTTTACAAAGCTCTTTCCTCTCCTGAGAGGTGGGTTGTAAAAAAGATCATCAACATTCTTTTTTTTACAGATGAGGAAACTGAGGCATGGAGATGTTCACAAAGCAAAGATGCAGAAAGAGCAAGGACTTTTATCTAGTCCTACTGACTCCAAGTTCACTCCATCTTCAGCTAGCTGTCTTTAAATGTCAAGGTCTCTATAATTATCAAAGATTGGGTATTGAAGCAGAAAGAACTAAAGGGCAGGAAGGGGTTCTAGGCAGAAGGAAGATTTAGATTTGGCAGCTGACTCTTTGGCTATTTCTAGAGCAGGAAAGTAGTTCTGAGGTCACCCTCGGCTAGGCATGGGTTTCTTAGTAATGCAATTTGTAATGGAAAGTGATCTAGTTTAAGAATCAGGAAACATATTATTTTCTAATCTGCAGTTTTATAGCTGTGTAATTTGGGAGCCAGTCATTTAAACTTTCTGAGCCTCAGTTTCTCCATCTGAAAAATAGGGATGATATTTATACCACCTACCTTAGAATCCTAAAGACGTGTGTGTGTTCATCCTTCGTTGCCAAAGAAGACCATGCTATCAGAGAAATAATGACATGACTTGCACTTGACTTTTGTTTTTTGAGTGAGGGAGGGCTATGCAGGCTACCATGCTCACTTCTCCAGAGCCATCTCAATCCAGTGACCAGATATACAACAGGATGACTGGAGATGACCCAGGATGAGACATTGGGGTTAAATGACTTGCCCAAGGTCACACAGCTAGTGAGTGTCAAGTGTCTGACGTAAGATTTGAACTCAGGTCCTCCTGACTCCTGCACTGGTGCTCTATCCACCTCACCACCGAGCTGCCCACCTTAGAATCCTACTTCAGAGCTGAAAGAAACTTCAACTCTAAAAAGGTCTCTATTACAATCGCAATGTAAACAAAGGTCTTCTCTATAACATCACGTGGATGTGGTCATACAACCTGGGTTTACTATGGAGAACTCCCTACAGAAGCAGTTCGCTTCCACTTTTGGACAGCTCTAATTTTTAGAAAGGTGTTCCTTCTATCAAACTGAAATTTACATCAGCCTTAACTCACTGTCTATTGTAAGAATGAAATAAGATAATGTAAAGGGCTTTCTATCTTTTAAAGCAATAAACATCAGTTATTATTAATAACTCGTAACAACATATTGCTGTCTGAGGAGACAGTGAAGATATCAGCTCAGTTCAGCTTTGCCGAGATGCTTCCAAACTGCTTTTCCTGTAGCAAGGTCTCTCTAGGTAGCATATTTCCCCTTCTTACTATTCCTCTGCGTCAGTTGCCTAGGCCTCTCTCAGAAGGGTTTTTATCTCTTCAGAAACACCTATTCCACCTGCATGCCTAAGGGTAGGGAAAATGACTAGTTCTGGAGGAAAGATAATAATGATGAGTTGAACGTGACCTTTCACCTGCCCCTCACCTTCCCCACACCTGAACCTGAAAATAACTACTTTCTGAACTGCAAAGAGCTGAGTTGAGGGCTGGAGACTTCCCAAAGACAATTGGAGATGTGGGGCTGGAACTTAAAAGTGAGGTGAGGATTGGAGATATCAATTTGGCAATTGTTTCCATAGAGATGGTAGCTGACACATTAGGAGGAAATGAGATTGGCAAGGGAGAGAGTGCAGAGAAAGAAGTTAGGCCCAGATCAACAGCCCCACTGGAAGTCCATCTTGTGGGTGTTTGTCTGGAAGTCCATCTTGTGGGTGTTTGTCTGGAAGTCCATCTTGTGGGTGTTTGTCCTGAGCTGTCTATTTGTATTCAGTTGCCTGCACGAGGTACTGGAGTATAGGGCTGCCTAAGGTTCAGCTTCAAAGAATACTGCCCTCTGGGATCCTGGTCCAGTGGGGAGCTGGGTCTGTGTGGGGAGCTAGACTGGTGAGGGCAGCCCAGTAGAGGAGACGGTTGCCCACCACTTACAGAACTGTAACGACTGTCATCCTAACCAACTTGTCTTTCCGACTGGCCACTGCATGTATCCAGCCCCACTCCATCCCCGTCCAGTTTTTAAACCTTTGGTACAGTTGCTCGCTATCATGCCTCACTGGAGAAGGAGATGGCAAACCGCTCCGATATCTTTGGCAACTCGTAGACCGTATGGTCCACGGGTTCACGAAGGGTTGGACGAGACTCAACGATTGAACAATCCTGCCTCCATCTTACCTCCCCATCCTTTCAGTCTAACCAAAGCCTGGCCCACTTTCCGGGCTCGGCTTTATTCTCGTAAATAGGAGCCTTCTCAGGCCCATGGCAGCTCCGATCCAGCCACTTCTCCGAGGTAGCTACCTCCTCCATACACTCTCCTATTCCTCCCTTGCCTTGGCCTCGGCAGCTTTGAAAGGCTGGGCACACTCCGAGCCACCCCAAGTCCCGGCTCTCGGGCAGCAGCCTGGGCTGGGTTCTAGGCGTCCAGACCCCGCGGTGAGCCGAGCCCTGGGCACGGCGGGCCGGAGCACAGAGGCGGCAGCGGCGGCAGCGGCGGCGACTCCTGACCCCGCGGCCCATCAAACGGGCGGCGGCGGCTCCTTCGCTTCTCCGCAGGGTCAGGAAGCGAGACCTGCCCTGACCTCGCCTTACCCGGGAAACTGTTAGGAGAAAACCGAGAAAAAAAAACGAAACAAGTCCTGGCGCCCCTGGGGACAAAGGGCTGCACTGGGCGGGGGCGGGAGCCTGCCCTCCTTGTCTCTCCCCTACCTCGGTGTTCTCCTTACCCTGGTCCGAAGGAGCGGCTACCCGCCCCCAGAGCCAGCTCAAGAGGAAGGAGAAGGGGAGGACAGGGCATCGGGAAGAGGGAGAGAGAATCTGGAGAGAGAGAGACAGAGAGAAGGGAAAGAGAGAGAGAGGGAGAGAGAGAGATCGACAGAGAACCAGCAAAAACAGAGAGGGAGGCAGAGAGAGAGAGAGAGACAGAGAGAGAGAGAGAGAGAGAGAGAGAGAGAGAGAGAGAGAGAGAGACAGAGAGAGAGACAGAGAGAGAGAGAGGACAGAGGGGCAGGACAGACATGGAGACAGATGAGAAATAGAGTGACAGAACTAGAGAGAGGGAGAGGGACAGGTAGAAAGAAAGAGCGTGGGAGTGGGAAAGAAAGATAGAGAAAAAGTAATGTGGTGGAGTAGAAAGTGAAATTTGTAATCTATTTTAGGACCTGAATTTGAATCCTGGCTACTTAACTAATGGGCAAACCACTACCTCTCTCTGGTCCTTAGTTTCCTCATCTGTAAAATGATATTAGCCCAGGTGACTTTGAAGGTGTCTGCTACCGTCTAAATCTATGATCTATGATGCTGAGCCAGCTGAGAGACATTTTGAACTAAAAGCCTGATGGACTTAGAAACCAAATTAAGTTCCTCCTCCTCTCAGAAATATCTGCTTCCCTTTTACCCAGATATTCTGGAGATGTCTTTAAGCCAGAGATGCAGTAGAAAGTTTGGCTGGTTTTTGAACAGTCATAGAACTTTCTGAGACCTTAGTAAAATATCCGACCGGCAAGGGAATTCAGCTTATAGAATGTTAGAGCTAGCAGAAACCTTGGAAGACAGAAACCATCTAGTTCAATACCATTATTTTTCAGATTAAGAAGGTATGACTCAGGGAAGAGAATGTGACTTGTCATCATTCACACAAATAACTACTTTCTAAAGTCCGTATAGCTGAGTATGAGGCTAAAGATGCCCTATAAACCAGTGGTGTCAAACTCAAATAAAAATAGGGGCCACTAATCTGTACATAAGGATCCCTGTAGACCATAATATTGACTCCATTTCAAAATGTAGTATTATCTATGCTTGATTGCATTTTATTTATTTTGTTAAACATTTTCTAATATTTCTGGAGCAGGTGTTACCATGTGACCTGTAGATCATATGTTTGACACCTCTGCTGTATGAGAGTTGGAGAAATAAGGTTAGAACTTGGAATCAAGGTTTGGACCAGAGATAGGATTAGAACTCTGAACAGTTTGGTTCCCTGACACTGAACTTTCTACTATGTCATATTTCCTCTTTATCACACTGCCCACACCATCCTCCCTCTCAACAAAGGACCTTACTTCATACTTTTCTTAATAAACTGAGGCCATCAGTCAAGAGTGCCTTTTCTTCTCCAGTTCCACACTTCAAATCACCTCAATATCATCCACCACCACAAATGACCTTCCATTCTCTCATCCTTTCCTTCCAGTTTTGGAGAATCAATTGACCTTCCTCTTGAGAATGCCACCTGCATTATTTGTGCCCTGGATCTCAATCCCTCCTGTTTCCTCCAGGAGCTTGCCCCTTCATTTTTCCCTTTATCTCCCTAAACTTCAACCTTACCTTAATCCTTTTTTCTTCCCTTTTGCCTAGAAAAAAAAATGCCCAAATCTCTCCACCCTTAAAAAAAAACAACTTTACTTGACCCTAAAATAATTCCCTCAAACTATCATCCTATATATTTCCTCAAATGCCTTGCAAAATCTATCTACACTGGTAGCCTTCTTTCTTACCTCCCACTCACAATCTGGATTCTGTTCCCACATCTCTACTGAAATTGCTCTCTTCCAAGGTCACTAACAGTCTTTTTTATTGTTTAATCTAATGGCCTTTTGTCATTCCTCATCCTCTGTGACCTCTGCAGCATTTGACACTGATGACCATTCTCCTGACCTTTCTGGATATTCTGTATTTTTGAGTTCTCATGGCACTCTCTTTACTGGGATTTCTTCCTACCTATTGGACAGATTCTTTAAAGACTTCTTTAAAGCAAGATCATAATCTAACATCTACCCTCTATACACAGGGTGAGGTTGGGGTGGGCTCTATTCTGGCTCCTCTTTTCGATCTACATACACTTTGTCTCTTGCTGGTCTCATCAGCACTTTGTGAATTTAGTGGATTGAACAACCATCTCTCTGTTGAACATCCTCAGATCTAGATATCTATCCTTTATCTTCTTCCTGAGCTTTAGAGAGTCCCTGTTAGACTCCAGCTACCTGAACATTTCAAACTAGATGTCCTGTAGCTGCCTCAAACTCAGCATGTCCTAACTGGAACTCATTACCTTTCCCTCTAAACCTATACCCACCCCCTAATGCCGTTTGTCTTTTGAAAGTGACATCATTCTTTGAAATCCAAGATTTTCAATCTCAGAGACATCTTCATATATTGAACCTCATTTACTGTCACATCAGATGAAAGCAGGTGCCAAACCTTGTCAATTGTACCTTTTTCTCAAGGACATTTCTTATATCCTTAAATCCATTCTCTTTTTTCTACTCAGAACTATGGTTCAAGCTCTTATAACCTCTCAACTAGGTTATTTCAATAGTCTACAAATTGTGCTGCTTGCCTCAGGTCTCACCACCCATTCATCCTTCACATAGCTGTCCAATTAATATTCCTAAAACCTGGGTCTGACCATGTCACTCCCCGGCTCAAAAACCTGCACTGGCTCCCTACTGCCTCTAGGATTAAAATACAAACGTAATTGTTTAGCATTTAAAACTCTTGACCATGCAGTAATCTTTCAAGGCCTATTCCCCATAACTCCCCCTCATACACACTACGTTCCAGACAAACTGCTCTATTTACTGTTTCCTATAAGTGATATTCCCTCTCTTGCCCCCATGCCTAAGAGCAACAACAAAATTTTTTAAAAAGGAACATTTACTTCAAAGATATATTAAGAACAGAAGTACAAATCTTCCCCTCCCTCACTTCTGGGAGCATGCTGTCCCATTACTAGAAAAAGTCCTCCATGCCTTTGAATCTTTCATACCTTTCTCCTCACCTCTGCCTCTTGGAAGCCCTAGCTTCCTCCAAGTCTCTGTTCTAGGGTTACTTCCTTCAAGAGTCCTTTCGTGATTCTCCAGCTCTTCATATTCCCGTCCCTTGACCCAAATCGTCTTTATTTCATTTTCTATTTATCTACATATACATGTATACATGTAAATATATGCACACACATATAGGTATATGTATATCTCTTGTATTTATTTGTGAACACATATCTCCCCAGTAGAATGTATGTTCCTTGAGTTGATGACGATCTCCCTTTTTGTTTGTATCTCTGGCACCCAGCAAAGTGCCTGTGGTATATAATAGGAACTTCAGAAATGCTTGTTAATTGATCAGTCAGTTGGTTGCCTTGAACATTTGCCAGGGAGTTGACTATTTCCGGAGACCTACTAGTTTGATGAAATTATGGGAGGCTTGTGACACTGATCAGACGTTGGAAGAGAAATAAGAGGGTAAGGGGATCCAGAGGCTGTTATGAGTGGTCATCGCTTCCTCTCCTCTCCCCTCCCTTTCCCCCTTTTTTTTCTGGAAGGAGACATTATTTTACAAATTTAGGAGAATGTCTTATAACTGTATTGTTGTTATGCTGTTCGTTGTCGGAAAACTGAAATCCCTCAGATCAAGAGCAACCAGTGCATCTGCTTCTAGTTTTCCTAGGGAGTGAATTTTGGGGGGGCAGGATTTAAAGCTATAGGGGACCTTGGAGATAATCTACATCAACCTCCACATTTTGTAGGTGAGGAAACTGAGGTCCCGAGAGGGAAGGTGATTCACCCAAGGTCACATATGCAGAGGGTAACAAAAAGGGGGATTTGAACCCAAATCCTCTGACTTCAAAACCAGTGCAATTATCTACTATACTATGAGGCATGTGTGTCTTTATGCAAATATGTCCATGGGTAATTTGATGTGTAGGTACAGATATATATACATATATATGTGTGTGTGTATGCATGTGCATGAACATGTATATGTATGCCTTTTTGTGTGTATATTGATACACGCCTACAGTGTATGTGACATGTCCACATGTGTGGACAAAATTCTGACATTTTAAGGCTCTAAGCCCTAAGACTGCAAGACAGTGTTGCCAGAATAACAGAGAAGCAGCTCTCCTGCCTACCCTTGGGGCTGCTTGTCATTCCCAGGATCTGGGCGCCCCCTCTCGATAACTTGTAGCTCTAGACCAACTGAGACCAAAAGCTCTGGGGCTTTGGTCCCAGGGGGAGGGCTGAGGTTGAGGCTGAGGCTTCAACGGATAAACCCCAGAACCACAATTCTCACCACCCAGGAGTCCCCATCATCCCCCTCTACCTCTATGATTCCACCCACCCCGCCACCTACCTCTGCAACATTCATAGCCCTGACAAATGGTGATCGTGACAACTACCCATCTCATCCCCTTCTCCTCTTTCTAAGCTCTAATGTTTGCCCTTCGCCCCACTGCTTCTTTTTGCCTGTTCTTAGAATGTGGTCAGTCCTGAGACTCTCTATCCTGCAGAATCTCCTTACACCTCTGATAATAGGATTTACAGCTGGAAAAGAACTGAGAGATCATCCAATTCAATTCCTTACCTTACAATTGAGGAAACAGATGCCCTGAGGGGTCAAGTTATTTTGCCTAGGACCACAGAGGATATCAGAAGCAGAGCCAATTACTTTCCAGTACAACTGCTGCCCTGGTCTCTTTTCTGAGTCTTACTTGGGAAGTTCATGAGTGAAGGGAACTGCTCATGAGGGAATTTCCTCTAACCCATACATCTGCAAGTGTCTGAAACTTAGTCTTAGAGAATTCCTTCTCAGAGGCGCTGAGAGGTTAAGAGACTTCCCAGGGTCATATAGTTAGCAGATGTGTGAGTCCAGGTCTTCTTGATTCCAAGGGTCATGATACTCCTTATATCTTAGTCATCAGAAATAACTTTAGCCACTGAAAGAGACTATATCTATACAGGCCAGGCTGTCCCAGTATGATTTTGTATCTCCAGGCTCAGTCCCTCTCCAGAGATTCAATCTAACATATCCAGCTGCCAGAAAAAGTCCTCTCCACCTGGATGTCATCCTGACACCTCACCTCAAAGTCAAAAGTCAAAAGCAAAGTAATCACCTTCCTTCCCCAAATCTGACTTCTCTTCCAACCTTCTCTACATCTAACTGTACATGTGTAACCCTCTCTACCTCTAACTCTACATGCATAACCTTTAGCAAGCCTCATCCCCTCCTTTGGCTTCAGTTTCCTAATTTATAAAATGAGGGGATAGAACTAGACGGCTGCTGACATTTTCCTGCCCAAGAGCTGTGATCTAGGATCCTATGTGGAGGACATCATCATCTTCTCTCCCAATCTCCTAGGCTTAAAATCTCAGTTACCTTCAACTCTTCTGTCTTTCCCTTATCCCTAATACCAAGATTATTGTCAAGTCCTGTCAACTTTATTTCTACAATGTCTCTTACATCACCTCCCACAATAACTACCTTATAGTTGAGGCCCTAGACCTCTTATCTGGACTTTTATAATAATCTTCCTAATTGCCCTGATCTAATCTATCCATAATCTGAATCCAGTCTACCTTTGCAGCTTTATTTCATTCTACTTTCCTTTTGATACTCTACTTTCTAGTCAAATAGGACTATTCATTCACTGTTTCTCAGTGGCTAATCCTATCCCCTGTGTCTGGAATGCATTACCTCTCCATAACCTCTTACTGAAATCTTGACTTCCTTTAAGGCCTAACCCAGGTGCCACTTTCTTCAAAACCCCAGCCTTACTTGGTCTAAAAGTTATCTCTCCCTCCCCAAATTTCTTTCTCTTTTCTGTTTGATTTCTTGGGCACTTATTAGATTCTGGCTTGTGTCTTAGTTATTTGTGTACAACTCTTATCATCTCATCTTCGTTAGACTGTAAGCTCTTTGAAGGCAGAAATTGTCTTTGCATTTTGTGCCCCTGCAGGACCCTGTACACTTTAGGTGTTGGATCAATGTTGGCTGAATGCAACAGAATTGAATCAAATTAACATTTCACTGCAATTGGTTCTTGGGAACCTCAGGGCAAAGTTGGAAAGTCTCATTGGATTGGGGAAAAGGTCTTAAACATACTGGCACAGCCTGAATTTGCCATTAACTAGTGCACATCACTTTGGACATGTCATTTCCGCTATCATTAATTTCCATCTCTATTCAATGAGGGTCCTGAACTAGATCATCTCTACGACTTCTTCCAAATATAACTTCTAGGAGTTTGTCTCAATAAAATTTTGGTTCAGTATAATCCTGCAGCTACCTATTGTGACCACCAGATGGCAAATATGTACCAATAAGTCAAATTACTGACTTAGTCTAGATATTCAGATATTCTTAACTATTTTATGCGTATGTCATGGATCTCTTTGGCAATCTGGTGAAGTCTATGGATTCTTTTTCAGAAAAATTTTTTAAGCACATAAATCAAAATATGTAAGACTATAAAAGAAACCAAGTATATTGAAATAGTTTGTCTATCTACATTAAAAACAAGTTCATGCACCCAAGATTAAGAACCCGTGACTTGGGGATATGGCTTGGGTTCAGAATGGAAGACACTAACAAAATGGAGAAATAAAATGTAAATATTTGTGGGGAATGGATCATCTGAAGCAATTAAGCCCAAGGAGTGTTAGTCTCTTCAAATATACTTTTCAAATATATTTTTTAGTCTCTTCAAATATATTTTTTTGAAGTTTTTACATAGTTTCTTTATGCTCTGATGAAACATTATTTTCACAGATAAACATCTTCCATTAAGTTTCCCTTCCTTCTTTTTGCCACCATCGACATTTGCCTTTGCAGAAACCTGACCTTCTTGATTTTGTTCTTGTGTTCCTTTTGCTGCTTTCTTGATGTCTTTTTCTTCTCATATGGGTCATGCCTTGCAAGTCTGTGCTTTGGGTCATTTTTCTTTGCATAGTCAAGGGAATCATAAATCACGCCAAAACCTGTTATTTTGCTACCATCAAAATGGGTTCTGAATCCAAAGACAGAAATGATATCTGGAGTTGTCTTGTACATCTTGGTCAGTTTTTCTCGAATTTCAGTGTTGGGCACTGTGGTCTTTCCAGGATGAAGGACATCCATAACCAAATCTGTGTCATGAACTTCCTGGTTCTGATGACTACAGTGTCATTCACTCTTGGAGCAAGGTTTCTGGCTGGTTTCAACATCGGGAGCAGACAAGAGGCCTCCAGGAGACAGGCTGAGAAGAGTGAAGATCTGAGCCAAAGATCTGATGTGAAACGGATGGTGTCTACACCCCCAGAAGACTCACCATGGTGGTGGCCAGCTCCTTGAGCAGCAGGAGAGGGAAAGCCAATATACATATTTTAAAATAGACCACTATCATTTGAGGCTCATTGGGGAGTCTGAAAACCAGAGGCCAGGGCAGACTTTCGCTAGGTGTATGACTTCGGGCAAGCCCCTTGACATCTCTGAGCCTCGGTTTCTTAATATGCCAACAGAGAGGGTTAAACTTGTTGGTCTCCTGGGGTCCCTTCCAACTGAAGTCTAAATATCAGAAACTGATATTTCTTTCCTGGTCATGAATCTTTGGCTCTCTGAAAATTCCTGCTTGACTGCTTCCTGGATCCAGGGCCTGACTAGCTTAAAGGAGGCCAGTGACCATCTTCCAAGACTTTCTGTTACCAACTACATGATTTTGGTCAAGTAATTTTACCTTCTTTAGATGAAGTTTCATCATCTGTGCAATTAAGGGGTAGATTAGATGACCTCAAGGTCCCTTTAAACTCGAGATCTATGATTCTAATCTCATCTGGCCATTCACAGCTCGTGTTTCTAGAGGGCTTCACAGTTTATAAAGTGGTTTGCTTGAAACAGTCCTCTGAAACAGTTGTCCACATTTTACAGATGAGTACCATGAAGCTCAGAAATTATTAACAACCAGTAAATGTTGGAGCCATTCATCCAAATGTGAAATGGGAGTCTTCTTATTCCCAGTTCAATGCCATTTCTTTTTCATTTTAAAGAAAATTTTTATTATATATTTAATCACCAACAAACACAAATCTCCCAATATACAAAGATGAACAAGTTGTATACAAAACCATGGATATTTATTATGTACAATTTGTTTTTTTAAATGTATATTGAATAACTAGAGAGGCAGTATGGCATGGAGGACTGAACCCAGAAAATCTAGGTTCAAAACTTGCTTCTGAGACATATTGACTTTGTGACCCTAGGGAAGTCATTTACCTTCTCTTCCCAGGAAACTCTCCAAGACTCTAATTTATAGAGAAGGCACCAGTCTACATTTGAGAGAGAAAGTTTTTTAGCAGAAAGTCCTTCTGTCCATGAAGGTACAGGTAAAGTCTCTCACCCCTTGTTAAACTTAACATGGTAGTAATAAGATTGCTCTATTTTTGTGCCTTTCTGAACTTTTTTCCTTCTGTGTATTATTTTAAAATATTTTATCAATGTCCATTTTTTCCTTTTTTGTCATCTTTGTTACTTCCCAGTAACATATTCCCCACCTCCACTTCCCCTCCTTCCAACAAGAAGGTTTACCTTACAATAAAAAAGTATCAAGCAAAACAGATCAACATGACATGTCTTACTCTGCACATGTAGTCCATTACCTGTGTGCCAAAAGGTGGAGGCATACTTTATCATCTGAACTGAAAGAACTGAGTTCAAATATAGCTTCAGACACTTAGTAGCTGTGTGACCCTGGGCAAGTCACTTAATCGCAGTTTTCTCACCTACAAAATGGTGATAATACCTATGTTCCAGAATTATTGTAAGAATCAAGTGAGGTATCATTTGTCAAGTACTTTATAAACCTTAAAGTGCTATTTAAATGCTCGCTATCATCATCATGTGTTTCTAATGCTCATTCTACTGTGTCTTGGTATTTCTCAATATTAAGCACATCATTCATCGGATGATGAATCACAGTACCATAGCATCCAAGGACTAGAAGGGACCTCAGAGATCACCCATTTCAAACCCCATCTTCCTAACAATGAGGGCTTATTACCAATAGAATATTCTTTCTTAGACAGTTCCTTGGCATGAGAGGTATTTGGGTAGAACGATGGATGGATGAGTAGTGTCTTTCAAGGAATGTTGTAGAGGATAATCTACCTTGGGTATGGGTTGGGATAGGCCTCGAAAGTTTCTTCCAACTCTGATATTCTAGGATTCTTGTCTGAGGGGATTTCAGTCATCTGAAACATGCATCCTTTCCATAACAGCCCCTAGAGGAGGGGAGTCACCTTATGCATTTTGAGGTTTATAGCTTAAGAGACCTCAAGTACCGTTTACTCCAACTCCCTTGTTTTTCAGATAAGGAAATGGACACCCTGAGAAACTAAGTGACTTGCCCAAGGTCACACAACTAGTAAGCATCAGAGGTAGAAAGTAATTCTGCTAATTCTAGAGTTAGCACTCTTTCTGCTGCCCATTCTCCATAAATTCAGCCTCAGCCAGTTGCTTACCTACACATCTTTGATTGACCTGTTTCTCTCCTCTAGAATATTCTCCCTATCTTCAAGGAGTACCCATCCAGTCAATAAGTACTACTTTGACATGATGAAATGAACCTGCCTAGGTTTTTTCTTTAAACATGGGAAGGGAAGTAAAATGGATCACAATATGCTACTATACATACGGGAAATTTTTTATTATTTTAAATTAACAGTCAATCGACAAGCATTTATTTAGTACATAATATGTGACAATCCCTGTGCTAAGTACTGGAGATAAAAGTTGTTCATCTTTCATTTTTGAAGAGGATCAATGACATCCCAAGTGATTGCTTGATATGCTCATGAGTTGGATTTAAGTAAGGGAGGCAGTCATCACCCTTGCTCTCTCTTCTAAAGTCATCAAAATCCAATGGCAAGACAAAAGTCAAGAAGACTTGACGATGGCCCAGGGTGCAGTGGATGAACTTGGCATCTTCAATGTCTGACCAAGCTCTAAGTGTTCCACAGAGCCTGCTTCAGCTGCCTTCATAGCCATTGGAACGAACTGTTTTCATCTGTCCATTTTGCTGAGGGAAGTTCTCACATGCTTAGGGTAAGAGATAATCCTCCTATCTCACTGAAGGGTATGGGGGTCTATTGGTTACCCTTAACCTGCTTTAGCCCAGCTTCCAAGATGGTTCACCAGGGTGTGGCCACATGTTACAGCTTCATGGGTGAAAGGTGGACATCAAAGGGAGATGAGCTGTTCTGAAAAGGCTTGGCAAACCCTCACACTAAAAGTGCTAACTAATCCTCCTTGCACACCCCATACACCATGGAGATAATGGTACAAAGTGTAAGGGTAAAAAATAATGCTTATTCACAAGGAGTTTATATTCTTTTGAGGGAGACAGCATATAGACACATAAGCAAATGTAGAACATATACAAGGTGGTTTGGGAGGGAGGACAATGGCATTTGAAGACATCAGGAGAGGCTTGTGCATATGTTGCTTGAACTAAATTTTGTTTGTTTTGAGGCAATTGGGGTTAAGTGACTTGATCAAAGTTCTGAAGCTAATAAGTAGCTGAGGTTGGACTTGAATTCAGGTCATCCTGACTCCAGCCAGGTGCTCTATTCATTGTGCCACCTAGCTGTCACTATTGACCAGCATTTTGAAGAAAGAGACATTCTATGAGTTGGCAGTGAGAAAGAAGAATAATCAAAGTATGGGGTATTCAATGCAAAGCCACCAGAAATGTGATAATGTATCAAGTTTAAGGAGCAGAAAGAAAGCCACTCTGGGTGGCTCATGGGGTGAAGGAAGAAGAGTAATAGATAGTAAAGGGTAAGATAAATTTGGTCCAGGTTGTGAAGGGCTTTAAAAGCCAAACAGTTTTTGTTGCATCATAAAGTTAATAGGCAGCCATTAGAGTTACTGGGTACAGGAGTGACATGGTTAGATCTGCAATGAAGGAAAATAGATTTGGCAGCTATATGGAGGATGAATCACAATGGAGAAAAGATTAGAGGCACCAATTAAGAGACCATTGCAATAATTTAGGCAAAGAGTAACAAAGGCCTAAACTAATGTGGACCTCATTATGAGGTCATCCATGCTTGCTAATGCCCTCAAGGCTTTTCCTTTGACTAAATTTTCTGGTTTAGGGGTTTAGGGCAACCACACCTTATCACTGAAATAACCCTATTTTACAGAGGGGCACACTGAACTCAGAAAAGGTCACATGGCCATTGGAGCCATCAATACAAATGCAGTGTCTTCTTATTCGCAGTTTAGTGCCATTTCATTTTCATCTTAAAGAAATTTTTCATTATAAACTTAATTACTGGGGGGAGGAGCCAAGATGGTGAAGTAGAAAGACACACATACACTAGCTCCAAACCCATAGCCTGTAAAATACCTGTAAAAAAGAACTCCCAACAAATTCTGGAGCAGCGGAAGTCACAGAACAATGGAGTGGAGGAGATTTCTGTTCCAGAGAGACCAGAAAAACCGACACCAAAGGTCCATCACACACCCAACCCAGAGCAAAGCCCAGACCTGCCTTGGCCACATGGCCCTGAGAGGAGCAGATCCAAGCAGGCTTCAGGGACAGAATCTCCAGCAGCTGCGCAGGTCCATCCACCCACAGGCACAAAGCTCAGTGAGAGAGCCTGTTTGGCTGGCCAAGAGGGGAGCGGGGTGTCTCCATAACTCAGGTCCTCTCGGGAGGCAGCAGTGGAGGCCACAGCAGACAGGAGCTCCCAAAGCAGGCAGGAGCTCTCAGATCCATTATTGAAGGTCTCACCATAAACCCCCTGAGGGAACAGAGCCCTGTGAGACAGCCCTGCCCCAACCTGAGCACATGAACTTAATCTCACACTGAATAGCAGCCCTGCTTCCCACCTGAGCACCTGCAGCCCTGCCCCTGCTGAAAGTCCTGAAGCTGGGAAGCAGCACTTGAATCTCAGACTCCAAGCACTAGCTGGGCAGATCTGGAGGCAAGATAGGTGTGAAAAAGAATCACAGAAGTCAAGTAACTGGCTGGGAAAATGCCCAGAAAAGGGAAAAAAATAAGACCATAGAAGGTTACTTTCCTGGTGAACAGATATCTCCTCCCTTCCTTTCTGATGAGGAACAACAATGCTTACCATCAGGGAAAGACATAGAAGTCAAGGCTTCTGTATCCCAAACATCCAAAATAGATATTCAATGTGCTTAGGCCATGGAAGAGCTCAAAAAGCATTTTGAAAATCAAGTGAGAGAGGTGGAGGAAAAACTGGGAAGAGAAATGAGAGAGATGCAAGAAAAGCATGAAAAGTAGGTCAACATCTTGCTAAAGGAGACCCAAAAAAATGCTGAAGAAAATAACACCTTGAAAAACAGGCTAAACTCAAGTGGCAAAAGAGGTTCAAAAAGCCAATGATGAGAAGAATGCTTTAAAAAGCAGAATGGGTCAAATGGAAAAAGAGGTTCAAAAGATCACTGAAGAAAATAGTTCTCTCAAAATTAGAATGGAACAGATAGAGGCTAATGACTTTCTGAGAAACCAAGAAATCACGAAACAAAAGCAAAAGAATGAAAAAATGGAAGAGAATGTGAAATCTCTCATTGGAAAAAGAACTGACCTGGAAAATAGATCCAGGAGAGACAACTTAAAAATTATGGGACTACCTGAAAGCCATGATCAAAAAAAGAGCCTACACATCATCTTTCATGAAATTATCAAGGAAAACTGCCCTGATATTCTAGAACCAGAGGGCAAAATAAGTATCCAAGGAATCCACAGATGACC